>CM046874.1:401578698-402778698 GCA_025667525.1 Glebionis coronaria | reverse complement strand
TTGTTTTAGGCGTAAGACATCTACTGAGAATACCCAACATTGCTCTCCAAGGTTGACCTACTTTAGCAGTGGTAAACTCAGACACAACTCGTATGTCAGGACATCCACGAGAATCGAACATCTCCATGAGTTCGTCTTTAGTAGGATCCCTTGAAAATGCCATACCTTTGGGTGTATCCTGAATGCCAAATATCTTACGGAAGTCTGAAACAGTAAGTGTCTGCTGCTTGTTGTCGAGAGTGAAGGTGATCTTGTTTGAAGTGCTTTCCTTGGTTGCCCAGAACTCATACATGTAATCATAAGGCACCGAGGCAGTACTCCTTAAAGCATTCTTGAAATGAGAGTGATCAAGGATTGATATGGCTACTTTAAATCCATGGTGAGTGGATTTTTAGACTTGCTTCAGTCGGTAATTGTTTGGTATGAACTTGAGGGTTCGTGCTTCAGCAATTGCGGCTGCTCTAGAGTCTTAGATTGCTTGTACTGTTGGATTAGTCATCGTATCTGCTTAAGATAAGACATGAAAGGTTGATGCACAAAAATATATAGATATGTATCATTATTACTTCTAAGCATAACACATTTCAACAAGTAATTATAATATGCAAACAACTATTAATCCAACAACTCTTCATCCGGAACTTTCCTTGATTCGGAACTCTTCATTCGGAACTCCTTCAGTCGGAACTCTTCATTCGGAACTCCTTCATTCGGAACTCTTCATTCAGAAGTCCTTCATTCGGAACTCTTCATTCGGAAGTCCTTCATTCGGAACTCTTCATTCGGAGGTCCTTCATTCGGAACTCTTCATTCGGAAGTCCTTCATTCGGAACTTCTTCATTCGGAAGTTCATCCAGAACTTATTCATTCGGAAGTTCATTCGGAACTTCTTCATTCGGAATTTCACTCGGAACTTCTTCATTCGGAAGTTCATTCGGAACTTCTTCATTCGGAAGTTCATTCGGAACTTCTTCTTTCGGAAGTTCATCCGGAACTTCTTCATTCGGAATTTCACTCGGAACTTCTTCATTCGGAAGTTCACTCGGAACTTCTTCATTCGAAAGTTCACTCGGAACTTCTTCATTCGGAAGTTCATTCGGAACTTCCTTCATTCGGAAGTTCATCCGGAACTTCCTTCATTCGGAAGTTCGTTGGGAACTTCTTTCATTCGGAAGTTCATCCAGAACTTCCTTCATTCGGAAGTTCGTTCGGAACTTCTTTCATTCAGAAGTTTGTTCAGAACTTCCTTCATTCGGAAGTTTGTTCAGAACTTCCTTCATTCGGAATTTTGTTCACCATGTTCATCCGGAACTTCTAAACGCAGCCTATTAATGATTAATCTAGTCGCGTTTGTGAGTTCTAAGGCAATCGAAGGTAACCTAACACAATCTAAAGATATTCCGAGCAAAACCCATCTAAAACCCTAATCAATTAAACCCTAATTAGGCAAACGATCCCTAATTTTGATAAAGTGGATTATCCGAATCAATTAACAGGATTTAAATGATGAATTAGGCGAATTATAAGTTAAAGATTGATGTTATTACCTTTTAAATCGAATGAAACAGGTTGGATGATTAATAACGAGAGTTTTGAGAGCTTGAGTGTGTGTTAATGACGGAGGGAAAAAAATAAAGTAGAAACAGTGAATATGAAAGACGGGGGGGGGGGGGGATGGGGGGGTTTGGTTTGACTTAGGTCAATTTTCCAACATTCACAAGTTGTCACCTTTAACCCTATAATTTTCTATTCTTTTCCTTTTTGGTTTATAACTTATCTTCTCATTTTTCCTAACCATTGTTAAATTTTGCCAACTTAACCTTCACACAACTTAATCATCGCAACCTATTAGCAAATCTCCAAGATCTTAAAGCAATTCCTATCACATTGAACAAGCACAAGTCGTATTCTAAAGCAAGACCACTCATAAACCATTTAGCCAATTAATTTTCCACAATCACTTTTGAAAATCGTTTTGATGACGAAGATGAATTAATATTTTCTCCCCCTTAAACGATGACCCGTTTTCTATTTAAAGAGATGCAGTCATTGTTTAAAGAGTCAAATACTGATGAAAGCATTTCCAATTAGTATCTTGAAAAAGATTGATTCGTGGTGGCAATAAGATTTCTCTTATTTTGACAAATTAATGCACTGAGACGTACACTAACTCGTGTTAGACCAAGTTGTAAAGTAAACTTGATCCCTTTGCATGATTTGGCTTGTAAATCATGCCCGAGAAAATTAATTCCCGTTGTGAGCCAACGTTTTCCAAGGAAATACGTGACTTTAATATGAAAACCGGGTTGCAGTCTGAAATAACTACAAACCATAATGGGCATGTTTTAAAAATTTACAACTTTTATACGGACTCTATTTATGGCACCGTGTCAATATTGATCGACATTTCTAAGGCCGTAAATATTACCGTACTAAAAGACATGCCCGATTTAAAAAACCAAAAATATTTTTGGTTTTTCTTGATTTTATAATTTTTTATGGTTTTTATAAGTTTTATATTTTTTATGGTTTTTCTTGGTTTTATATTTTTGTATTTTTCTTTTTGTGGTTTATATATTTACGATAATATACATGATCACGAACAAAGGATACACCTGAATAGTTTACCACCACTATTCAGCTGATTCTTCTGCCAATTCTTTGAGAGTCGCTGGAGTGAATGATTTCATGCCAAGCTTGTCGATCAAAAACTCGATTCGTCCTCGATCTAAGGCTTTGGTGAACATATCTGCCAGCTGATACTCAGTAGTGACAAAATACAGCTCGATCACTCCGTTCTCCACCTGCTCTTTAATGAAATGGTAGCGAATGTCTATGTGCTTGGCCCTGGAGTGTTGAACATAGTTGCAGCAAAGGGCAATGGCGCTCTTGTTGTCACAATACATCGGGATTTTGTTGAAACCCAAACCGTAGTCAGTTAATTGTGATCTCATCCAAAGGACTTGAGCACAACAACCGGACATGGCGATGTATTCAGCCTCCGTGCTAGAAATTGCAGCGCTTTTCTGCCTTTTTGAAGACCAACTGATCAATCTGTCTCCAAGGAGTTGCACAGATCCAGAAGTGCTACGCCTCGTGTCTTGACACCCAGCATGATCGGCATCTGCGTATGATATTAAAGCAATAGAGGAATCTTTCGGATACCATAGACCACGATGAAGTGTTCCTTTTAGATACCGAAAGATCCTTTTAACAACATGTAGGTGCTTTTCGGTAGGCCGAGCCTGATACCGGGCACACATGCATACGGCAAATTGCAAATCAGGCCTGCTAGCAGTCAGATAGAGAAGGGTGCCGATCATCCCACGGTAAAGTTTTGGATCGACAATAGTCCCATTCCTATCTTCATCTAACTTTGATTTCTCCACCATTGGAGTGTCCACGGGGTCACAATTTTCAAAGTTATATTTCTTTAAAGATTCTAGAGCATATTTAGATTGATTAATAAAGATGCCTCTGGGATTCTGAGAAATTTGTAATCCTAAGAAAAATGAAATTTTTCCCTTCATTGACATCTGAAAGCCTGTGGACATTATCTTCTCAAAGCGTTTGGACAATTCTATGTTAGAGGCAGCACATATTATATCATCAACATAAATTTGTACCAGAATCATGTCGTTGTCCTCCTTGAGAGTGAATAGAGTGGGGTCCACCTTGCCTTTGGAGAAGCCTTCCGAGATGAGATATGTTGAAAGGAGATCATACCACGCGCGTGGAGCTTGTTTCAACCCATAAAGATCCTTCTTAAGCTTGTACACATGATTAGGAAACTCCGTGCTAACGAACCCATCCGGCTGACTAACATAGACCTCTTCCCTTAGTTCACCGTTTAAAAATGCCGTCTTCACATCCATTTGATAGACGATCATGTTCATATGAGCAGCATACGCAAGGAATAGTCTAATAGCCTCCAATCTTGCAACAGGAGCAAAAGATTCTTCAAAGTCTATACCCAAGGCTTGTTTATATCCTCTAGCAACCAATCTAGCCTTATTCTTCAATACTGCACCCATCTCATCGAGTTTTACCTTATAAACCCACAACAAAGTAAGGATGTTAACCTTGTCAGGGAGAGGAACTAATTCCCATACTTCAAGTCTTTGGAATTCATTTAGTTCCTCCTGCATGGCTTCAATCCAAGATGATTGAGTCATAGCATGTTGCCAGTTTTTAGGTTCAACTTCGGAGAGAAATGCATCAAAGTAGCAATAGAGTGCACTCTCTTGTAATTGATGGCGTGTAGAGACTGGTCGATCTAGATCTCCAATGACATTCCTAATTGGGTGATCTTTTGTCCATTTTGTGCTATGTTTTTCAATCCGTGGTGGTCTAGAGTGAACAATAGAAGGAGCTTCTTCCGAGGTAGACACGGCTGAAGGGTTTTCAGGTATCGCTACACCAAAGAAAGGAAGATCTTGCAGGTGAGCATATTCGAAATCGTGATCAATAGAATCCTCTTCAACATCATTAGGCACAAGTAAGGGTGATGATTCAGGTGTAGTTTGAGAATCACTTGGTAAAGGTGCATCCGGTTCAATGTTAATTGAAGATGCATTAGATAAAGCTTCATTTTCTTGAGCAACAACTTCAGGGATTGGAGCTATCACTACAGGTGTTGGAACTTCATCATTTGGGGGATCAAAGAATTCATCAAACAACGGTTGAAACAGTTTATCCCACTCGGGCCTTGTAGGTGGTAAAAATGATGTAGAAGTAGGATTATTGGGAACTAATCCGGAACTGATAGCACCGGTTCCCATCTCATGAAGCGCGGGTTCAGAGCTGCGTTGCTCAGAAGCCATCGCTATCAGCTCATCAAAATCTGCGTCCATAGTTTCTACAATCTTACCAAGACGACGGTTGTAAATTCGGTATGCTTTCTTGGAGGGTGAGTAACCAATGAAAATACCTATATCGGCTTTTGGTTGAAGTTTGCCCAAGTTCTCACTATTAATGTTTGGATAACAAAGAGCACCAAACACATGAAAGAATGAAACATCGGGTTTACGATCATGTAGAAGCTCGTAAGGTGTTTTTCCATGGCGTTTCCGAATGATAGAACAGTTTTGGGTGAAACATGCAGTAGATATAGCTTCTGCCCACAAGAACAATGGAGCGTTCGCATAAATCAGCATAGTCCTAGCAGCTTCCATAAGCGTACGATTCCGTCTTTCAACGACACCGTTTTGTTGTGGAGTACGTGCAGCAGATGTTTCATGAGAGATACCAACTCCTTTATAGTAATCACGAAGAGTCTGGTTGACGAACTCTGTTCCATTGTCTGTACGAATACGGCGGACAGTAGTATTCAAACGTACCTGAATGAATTTCAGAAAAGTGATGATAGCCTTCGGTGCTTCATCCTTTGTACGTAGAAATCTAACCCATGTAAACCTGGAGAAATCATCCACAATGACAAGAATGAATTTCTTACCGCTCACACTTTCAGTTCTCATTGGCCCACAAAGATCCATATGCAAAAGATGAAGTTTTTCTTGATTGGTGTCTTCAGCTTTGGGCTTGTATGATTTCTTGTTACTTTTCCCCCTTGAACATGCGGAACATAAATGGTCCTTGTGAAATTTGAGCTTTGGAAGACCACGAACTAATTCGTGTTTAGCCAGATGATTAATAGCATCAAAGTTGAGATGAGATAATCTGCGATGCCATAACCATGACTTGGTCTTAGATGCTTTAGAGAGAAGACATACTGGAGAGGCGGCCATCATGTCTTGTAGGGACAACGTATAAAGATTTGCACCACGAGATCCCTTCAACAAGTCTTTTCCTTCCAAGTTGCGGATGAAACAAGTATGTTGTCGAAAAGCAACCTCTAGGTTGGAATCACAAAACTGTCCTACTGAAAATAAGTTATGACCAAGACCTTCTACATAGTATACACTTGAAATCGTAACGTTTCCAATCTGATATTCACCATACCCCATTATCTTTGCTATATGATCATTACCGAATTTAACCGTTCCAAGAAACTTGTTGACGAAATTTCGGAGCATCGAGCGATCTCCGGTCATATGCTTTGAACAACCGGAGTCCAAATACCAGAGGATGATTTGGACCACCTGAAAATATCACCAGACGAGGACAATGTAGAGGTATCGGAATCTGAATGTTCCTTGTTATTAGCAGGTACAGATTTAATAATCTTAGATTTTCTAACTTTAGGTTTCTTAGATTTCCTAGCCTTCTTCTTCCTAGTTGGTGGTGTAGATTCTAGTTGGCTTAAATCCTGAGGTATTTCTTCACTGATAGGCACTATAGTGGGGGCTGACCTAATTAAAGGGCGTTGTTTCCATACTTGAGTGCTAGTGTGCCTAACTAAAGGACGCTCAGACCTAACCTCAATGGATGCATTCCTAGTTAAAGGGCACATTTTTCCATCTAATGTAAAGGTCCTACCAGTGGGACGCCATTGCCATCCAACTTGGGCACGAGTTCTACCAGTTGGCTTCCATTCAAGACTATTCCTAATGGCATTCATTTCATTCACATGATCAATAAGACACAAATCATGACGTTGGGAAAACATACATTCATTACAATTCCAACATTTTAAATCAGAATTCACAAATGGTTTAGACTTCTGCACAGGCGCAGAGCTTTTAGTCTTAACATGATTCTTTTTATTTAAAACTGAACTAACATTCCTATGGTGAGCTTCTACTTTCTTCTTGTTGGTACTACTAGTGGAGGGCTTGATATTATCTTTCTTGAGTGGCGATCCTTTAGCCTTAGTAGACTCTTTTACTCCTGTAGAAGGCAAAGTGGGAACATTAGCAACAGATTTTAAAGGTGCCTTACTTGATGGTGCCAATGACGGTTTTGCTCCTGGGGTCTTATTGAATGGAGTTACAGCAATGGGTTGATTAGTGAGTAGTGCAGAACCTGGTTTACCTATGTATTCCAAATATGCTAAGCAATATTGAACTCGCTTAATGTATTCATGAGCTGAGTAATAGTAGCTAGTTGAGGGATCTAAGGCATAAAGATCGTCTAAAATATCCCTAACAAGATCTACATGCTTAATTGCATTCCTCATATAATCATCGTAGGTAACCGGGTTTTTCTTATGGAGCGGGTTCTTATAAAGCACCACTGACTTGGTTGTTGGAGCACTAGAGGACGGTGCAGAGTCAGTAGCTAAGTTATCAACAACTTCTTGTCGGGTGAGAAGAAGTGTCTCCTTTAACTCAGCCAAAACCATGTTTTTGTCAATGAGCAGGATGTTTAAGTCAGAGATTTCCTCACACTTTTGGTTCAGTTGTTCAACATAAGATTGTTGTTGTGCTGCATTAAAAGCTAAGCGTTCTTCTATTGAACCATAAAGAACGGATAGTCCCTGTCTTGCCCGATCCATCTCCCCTAGAATAGACGAAAGTCTAATTTCTAAGTCCTGGTTTTTAGACTCTGCGGCCTCTAGTTCCAATTTTAATGTTTCATTTGATGACACATCTCTCTTCAATCTCATAATCTCTTCCTCTAATGCCTTAACTATTGCAATCATCTTGTCACTCGTCTCAACACCGTTTTCACAACCATTTGTTATCAAAAGATCCTCATTTTGAGTTTGTTGTTTTAATTCTAAAGATATACAATGTTGTTCAAGTTGATCATAGCGTTTTGAGAGTAAATTGTAAGAATCTTGTAGCTTTAAAAATTCAGCGTTAGATTCGTGACAAGAATGATTATCTACCTCATTTATAGTATCAGCAACATTTACAGAGAGATCACACACATCATCACAAATATTCACATCATTACATTTAATCATAGCGGATGTAAGCTCATTCGAATAATTAACATTCACAATAGTAAGCACATCACACGAAATTACTTGGGACAAGAATCGGTCATATTCAGATAAAATCTTTTCCTTTTCAATTAGTTGTAGTTCGTAAGCGGTGTCCATTTCATAAAACACTTTTTGAACTTCTCCAATTTCAAACTCAAGATTTTCTTTAAGAGATGCAAAACTTCCTTTTAGACTTTCGACAAACGGATTGATCTCATTCTTAAACACCTCGTTCATGTGTTCGAAAGCCCATTCTCCGGCGTTTAGGCCATTTGAAGTCGTACATTCCAAAATGACCTTGTCAAAATTAGTAAAGTATTGATTAATCTCTTGCAAGTTTAACCATACAGTGCTAACAGGTGGAAGATCCTTTGGAATTTCCTTAGGACCTTCCATTTTGACAAGTGTAGGAAGTGTACTAGGGTTTTCTTCATTCAACATGTAGGTTGGTGCTGTAATGATATCTTTGTCCATATGGAAGCGAATTCTAAAATCCGTTTTAGCAAGCTCCTGATTCATTTTAAAATAATCACAATCGGGATATTTTGCAAAATTGTATGACCGATTCTCATCAACTAGATCCTTATTGGTGCGATCATCGAAAATAACAATCGGGTCTAAGACCAATCCTAATTGGGTTGCATTATAGAGTCTTGGACTATGGCTTAAAGCTTGTTTTGCATACCGTGGGTTAGGGGGAAGGCCTTTTTGACGTGATAAGTTAAATTCTCTAAACGAAGCATCAAATAAGTGCACTAGTTGAGAGGCAGCGTATTGTCTTAAAAGCAAATAATCTAGACTTCTGATCTTATTAGCCGCATTAATTTCCATTTCATTCTTCTTAGACTCGAGTAATTTAAAATCCGTTTGAAGTTTTTGAAAATTAGTGACCACTAACTCTTTTTCTTTAAGTTCATTAGAAAGATCTGCTCTTAAGGTTTCAATTTCTTGCAAATGACCCATTTGTTTGTTTCGAAAATGATCATATTCGGGATTAGTGAGAACACTAGACGAAGGAACTAATTCTAAAGTTTGAACTTTCTCATTGCTTAAGGCAAGCTCATCAGACAAATTCTTATTCTTAGCTAGGGTTTCTAAGAGTGCAGCATTCATTTGGTTAAGTAATGTAGCAGGAACCATGACCAAATCTTGTTGAGCAGGGGTATGCGTATGCAAAATGGCTCCCGGTTGTGATTCACTCAAAGTCTGGGGACTCACATTGATATTACTATCATTGATTGTCTCCTCATTTGAAAGAATCGCCACCGAAGACTCATTCGAATCAGCACTCTCTTGCACAACTTGATGTGGTTGAATACTAGCATCAGTGGTATTATCAGTGGTATTAATAAGTACCTCAGATCTTTTTTCTGGCCCTAAGCTGGAGATAGTTGCCATAAGAGCTGCCTGTGCAGATTGAAGTTCATCGCAGTCTGAATCATAAGCATCAAGATCATCTGCTTGGTATGCTGCATTCTGTGTAGTGACAACGACTTGTTCAGCAATCCCTGGATCAGCGAGAAATGCAAGATCCTCTTCATCAAGTTCCCTTCCTTGTGCCTGAGCGTTTACCAGATAAATCTTCTCTGCAAACCATTGACCATCCCTTATCCTCTTGGGTTTCTTGCAATCCCTGGACATGTGACCTTCTTCCTTGCAGTTGTAGCATGTAATCATTCTCAACTTGCCTGTGGAATTAGCCCGTGGAGGAGTGTTGACCATTGGAGCAGGACTGACCGTGCGTGTATTGGTGGTTGATGTAGTAGGTCTCCCCTGATAAGGTTGAATAGGTTGAACCATTACCCTGCCATTCTCAATAGTAGCTTGTTGGCGAGAATTGGATGAATTCCTCAGCTGATTGTTAGTAGGAGCTGGTCCTCTAAATCCTCGTTTGCTTAAAGTCCTTGTGAGGTAAGCAGACATAGTGGCTAACACTTCAACTAGATCAGTTCCTTGTTTGAATTCAGGAATGGGGACTTCATCATCATCACAATACAGTGCTTGGTCTTGTTGAGCTGCATAAGCACTAGAAGGAACACTCATGTGGTCAGAGTAGCTTGATGGATATGCTGCATTCTCTTGATAAGAAGGATATGAAGACTGAGCATAAGGTGCAATGCTTGCTGGGTGAGGTTGTGAAGCATAGTGTGATGAAGGTGCATTAAACCGATATTGTTGCTGATGTGAGGTGGGTGGTTGCGGTAGAATCGAATATTGGGGGAAGCTTGGTGTCATGTAAGGTGATGGATGATAGGCTTGGTGTCCCAAAATATAAGGAGTGTTGTTGTGTGACAAGCTTGGTTGATTCGCCATCAAAGCTAAAGAATCAGGATACATACCTCGAGGCGAACGGTGCATGATCACATGTTTCTCATACTGCTGAAGAAAAGCATAGAGTTGATCCAAATTGCACTTATGCAAATCCCTGGTTAACTTAACATCGGTAATATACTCACCCCATTCAGCTTGAGGTAAAGTATTCAAAAACTTGGTGTTAACCTGGAATGAAGCAATCACGAGATTGTATACATTCAGATCATTCATGAGAGTAGTGAATCTGAAGTAATAGTCGTGAAGCGTTTCCCCTGGGTTGTACGTGAATCTATCAAACAGATCATACAACTGACATTCCCTTTCCTGTTTGGTAAGAGACGTACCTTGTAGCAACACCTTTAGACGTTCCCATAAATCCTTTGCCACCGTATACTGACTTACCATTCGATAGATGTCATGTGGAAGAGCTTGGAGAATGGTTTGAAGAGCCTTTTCGTCTGCATCGGCAACAAGTTGTTGAGCTGGTGTAAGTTCTTCAAATTCTCGTGGTCGAGTCACATTGTTAACCACGATGGTACCATAATCAAGTGGACCATTCAGAATTGACTTGACCATAAGCCTCCCATATGTCGGTTTTCCCTTGATGTAAGACATCATCCGGCCTTGCCATGCTTCAAAAACTTCTTTGATGAGCATTGGAGGGCGATTATCCGTTCCCGTAATGACGGAAATATCCGTAAGGGATTTCATCTGAGGCATTACTGAATTCGGATTCATGTTGTTCACTTCAAAGAGACAAAGATTGTCGGTTGATCGAGCAGTGAAGTAAAGTTTGTGAATTGTGTTGAGTTTTTGTTGTAAGAAACCAAGATTAAATCCTCTAAAAAAATAGTCGAAAAAACAAGTAAAATATCCCTTGATTCGGAACTTTTGTTGATTCGGAAGTGTTGATTCGGAAGATTTTGGCTTGGAATACCTTGATTCGGAACTTTTGGTTCGGAAGATTTGATCCGGAACTTTCCTTGATCCGGAACTTTCCTTTGATCCGGAACTTTCGTTGATCCGGAACTTTCCCTTGATCCGAAACTTTACCTTGATCCAGAACTTTCTTTGATCCGGAACTTTACCTTGATCCGGAACTTTCCTTGATCCGGAACTTTCCTTGATCCGGAACTTTTGGTTCGGAACTTTCCTTGATCCGGAACTTTCCTTGATCCGGAACTTTTGGTTCGGAACTTTTTGATCCGGAACTTTTGTTGATCCGGAACTTTTTGATCCGGATGTTTTTGGTTCAGAACTTTGTCTGGGAAACATAAACCTTGTTCGAGTATACAGTCGATCAAAAAATGAAGAATAAACCCAGATTTTTACCAAATAACCCAAAGAGTTTTGTGATTTCTACAATAATAAGTAAAAACTAATACTTATCTACTAATCCCAATCACAAAATCACCAAAAACTCCAAGAATCAAAATGGATCTTCTTAAAGAACACTAATACAATCAAAAACTAAATAACAACACAAATCATTACCTTAAATCACCCCATAGCTCTGATACCAAATGTAGAATCTTGATAACCTATGAATCTATGAAGTGGGTTGAAGATTTCTAGAGAGAGAAACTAGAGAGAGAAAGTGAGAGAGAAACTATGTGTCTTTTTATTCAAATGAGAAAAGTGAAAATCAACAACCAACCCCTTTCCATGGTGGAAAGGGGTATTTATATCCAAGGCCCTTATTTGGGCTTGGGCCGACCCATGACAAGCCCATGGGTCGGTTTCTTACTTAACTTAATAAGTAACACTAACTACGAGCTATTACAACATTAATAATATTGTGGAGTGACCGATACTTCTAATATACATAAAAAACGTATTTCTAACACTTGGCGGGAGAGGAAAATTTTAGCTATCCAACTTATGAGCCGCCCAATGTTCCACCTTATCCATATCCTTATGTGCCTTACCCCCATCCTCATACTCATTACCCTAATATGGGTGAACCTCCTTTTGGTGGAGGTGATGGAGTATCCTTAGATGATTAGTTGTTCATGGGAGCGGGGCACGATGTTGTAGGCAATTCTATTATATCGAGTGGTGATGAGACTGCTTTTATACATAGTCTCATCATCCAAAATAGGCTTAAAATGCATTAAATATCATGAAATATGCCAAATATATGCTTGTGTTTGTTACATGTGTATTTTAGGTACGGATATTGAGAAAATCATAAAAGATCACAAGAATCAAAGAAAAACGAACACGGGAAAAGAAGCCGCACAATGAACCGGATCCAAGTGTTGATTTTCCAAGAAATACCCTTGAATATTTGAAGATTATACAAGAAGGGTCCTCCAATATTGAAGAATTGACACTTTAAACCCTTGTATACTCATAATTACAAGTTTGGTCCTTAGAGTTTGTCAAATTAACAAAAAGGGCCCTCCACTTTGAAGAATTGGCAAGTTTAGTCCCTCAACAAAACTAAATGGTCAATATTAGTCCTCTTCAAAGTCAAACATACCATGAAGACCTTCAAAGTTCAAAAATGTGCAAGATCAGTCCTTAAAATATCAAATAAATAAAAAACAAGTCCTTATAAATCCTTATGGAAAAGTTTTGTGGCCAAATAGAAGTTTTGAAACTTGCTTAACAAAGGAATTCGGGTATTTACTTATTTAAACTGAATTGAAAGGAGGAAGAAAGAAGAAGGGGTGAATCTGCCAAGACAAGGAAAGTTACCTAGACCTATCACCCTCCAACACGTGTCCCACTCACCTCCCACAACCAATCATATCTCACCCTTTTGCCAACTCATCATCCCACTCAGCCGAATGTTTAACTGATAATAATTAGTTAATAATCTCCCGTCTAAACACCTTTTTAAAAACCAAAATGGATCAAAAACCTGTTCTTCATGTTCTTAGCATAAATTGGGTATTTCTTAAATATGATGAATTAAGACCTAAAACTATCCAGAAACATGTTTAAGGGTCTTATTATCATAACCCAAACCTTAAACCCCCATCACCATCAACTCACATGTGTCACCACCCTTCCCCTGCCCTACTTTTCACGTTCAAACAAAAACCATGCAGCAAATCAACGCCCCAAGGCCTTGCTTATTTCCTAAGCCTGTATTGGACGTCCAAGATCACCCCTATCCCACTAGCATCACATGTATCCCCTCCCAAGTCAAATTCAGTCAACAAAAAGTTCAAACCTCAAGGGCAATTCTGGAAGTTTACCACTAGGGTTTTCCTTTGTTTTTTTAGCATTTTTAGGTTTCATGTAGCCTATATAAGGCATTAGCATTACAACATTTAGCTTTGTTCTTGGTTTTCCTTAGTCAAGTTTCTGTAAATCCTTTGTTTCAAGTGAATGAGAAAAGTGTTTGAAAGCTGTGACGAAATCCAAGTTCCAACCTTTACTTTCTGTTGTTATTGATATATGTTTGTGGTTTTGAAGTTTGAAAGATTGTTTTCAAAGATTGTGCAAGTTTTTGAAAGTTTTCCAAAAACCTGATTTTTTCGAAGTCCTTGTTCAAACACTTGAACTTTTTGGGCTATAAGTTGATCATAACACTCTGATAAAGAGTTATCAAGGTGTTGTGAGGCTTGTGGTTTGGGAAGCATCAAGGGGTGGGGAATCAAGCTTGAAAAGATCTTGGTTATTTTCATTTTCTATTTTATATAATTTGTTTGTTACTAATCTTGTTGATCTTAGCAGCTTGTTGGAAGCTTGTGGTTGTTAAGCTACCACATAAGCTCAAACATACGTGAGTGTGGATGTACATTCATGAGGTTTGTCTTAATTCCTTGAAAATCTGATAAAAAGGGTGTTTTAAGTGATTTTGAGATTCTGCTGGTGTATGTGTGTTTTTATGCCTGCAAATTGGTTCTTATTTCATATGTTGGATGTTATGATGCTTATTTGGGCTTAAATCAATCTTGAGAATACTTTCATTTTGTTAAAATTGTTTTTAAAAAGTGAAAAGGGTGTTTGGGATTGTCTGTTGGTTCAAGTTTGTATGATTTTGAGTAAGTATTATGGTATTGTTTGAGTTTGTATCTGTTCTTAAGGTGTTTGTGGTCTAATATCTGCATATCTTGTGCTTTAAATCACCTAATCAAACAATTGGCTATAAAATCCTGAAAACTTGTAGTTTTTCTTTGAAATCTTGTGCACACCTAGTTTGCATGTTAACCTAGGGCTAACAATTGATTAATCCAAGTAATTGCAACCCGAGTGATAGATTTGAGGCCTTGAAATTGGATTTGGTGTCAAGTAGATCAACAAAAGTGTTCTTGCCTGTTTAAGTGTTCATCAGTAACTGCTATTGCTTAGATCTTGTTCATAAGTTGGATTCATTGCATGAAATGAGTTAATTTGTGTTACATTAAGTTGTATTGAGCTTGCGTGTGCATTTGGTGGTTTGTGGTTAGGTTATACTAGCTTAAAAGTAGCTTATTATCACAAGATCTGCTTATTACTAGTATGTGCCATGTCTATGGACTAATTGATTAAACTGTATCATTTGGCTGAGTGCAATTATGTTTTATTGCTTGATTGTGACTCCTTGTGATCCACTGATTACATGGGTGCCTTGATTGTCCAACAAAACCAAGTGAAACTCTCTAAAAAATCAAGTCAAGAAGTCAAAGCAGTGGGAACTCCTTTCCCCAGCTGCTAGCCACTGCTAGTTATAATTGGTCAATAGCTTATTTCTTGTTCATTCTAGCTTATTCCAATGTGCAACAACTTATTTTTTGTAATAGGTCTTATTATTTTGAGCTTATAAGTCAGTCTGGAAGTTTACAGCTTTTGGTTTTAGCTTTTGACTAGAAAATGACTATTTTGTCTTTTTCAAAATTGCTTATTGCTTGTTCCAGCTTATTGAGTGGTTCTTTTTGAAATATTTTTTATTATTAAGCTTAGTTAAGCTATTTGTTCTTATTGCAACTTGAATCAGCCCTTGAAATAGCCTAGAACTCAAAAACGACTATTTTGTCGTTTTGTGAAGAGAGCTTTGGCTTATTTCAGGCTTATTCCTTGGGCTTATTTCAAGTTTCTTTTTGCAAATATCTTATTTAGGTCAAGAGAAGGACATGGGTAAAATTTTAGCTTATGGCATCAGCTTATAGCTTAATGGGCCAAAAAGCCAATTACGAATAAGCTATTTTGAAATAAGCTAACTTAAGCTCATTTTCAGCTTTTGGGCCTTGGAAAAATTGTGTTTAAAATCAAATTTTAAGCTTAACTGGAGCTTTTGGGCCAATTCTGTGGACTTTTTCTTATTGGGCCCAATTCAAAGCCCATTAAGGGACTGTGTGGGTATTTGGCCCATTTGAAGGCCCAATATGGGTAATTTTGTAATTTCAAGTTCATTTCTGTTTTATTTAGGTTAAAATAAACTAGTTTGCAACTTTTTAGAATTTTTTTATAAATTTTGGATTTTTAATATTATATTATTATTATTTTATTATTAAAAATTAAAATTTAGATTTTTGCAAGTTTTTCATTTTTCTTAGTTCAAATACATTAATTTAGGAATTTTAAAATTTTTAGATTAATTTTATTGTCATTAGATTAATTTTTAGAATTATTTTAAGTTTTAATAGTTTTTAATTGTTTTGAAAAAGTTTTTATTAATTTTAAAATTTTCAAAAATAGTTTTAAATTTAGTTAAGTCATTTTAGAGGTTTACAAGTTAAAAAATCTCATTTTGGGCTTTCTATTAATTAAATTGATTTTTTGGGCTTTAATTAGCATTAAAAGTTATTATTTAATTAAATAAAAGGTTTAAGTGATTTTTGATTTTTTGTAAACCCTAATTACAGTTTTTAGGATTTATTGAAATTTTCTAGGAATTTTTTAGGGTAATTTTTAAATTTGGTCACTTTTTACGGTTTTACGTGCACGACTTCGTCTTAGTTTAATTCATAATCGTAACCGTCATTCTTTTCTAATCTCTTTTCTATTTTTTCTTTTCTCATCAATATAATCACAAACACTTAATCTTATCTCTACACAACACACTAGCCTCCTTGAGAACGATCCCCACTTTTGGGTCATTAGTGCTTGGTTTTCCTAAACCGACACTTAATACTTGCCCTAATTACCTCCTTTTCCTAAAGGTGTGTAAAAAATCAACTATCAAATTTGGCGCCGCTGCCGGGGAGGCGTGTTGTGTTTTGATTTGAACAATTCTTGTTTTTATACTAGCCATAATAGCTAATTGTATTAGTAGCACTCTACTAATACGTATTATCGGTTTTTGTTTTTTGTGTGAATATTACTATATTGTATAAGTAGAACAATAAATTCACAAGTACTCCAAAAGCGTGAAAACAAAACCTTGATTGGGAGGTCATTACTCAATCATTGTATTCGAATCTCAAACAAAGAAAAAAGGCAAAATAGATAATTACTTTCGTGAAGCTTAATTTTGACAAACACAAACTATAGGGTAGGTATAAGGCGGGTATTAAAAAATACCCTAAGGAAAAGGCTCTTAAGTGCTTCGCGCCGCCTCGTTTCCCCGCTTGCTTGTGCGTGTTTAGATAAAAAGGGCAATCGAGGGTTTGCCAACCAATGTATTATCTAAGTATCATATATATTTTCTTGGTTTCATTTGATTAAACCCTCATGAACGTTTTGGTGTTCCACCAACGTTCTAAAGTCATCGAAGGCGTTCACTTCACGTGATGGTTTTCATTTCTTGAGGCTCCTTTAATCAAGAGATTTGAATTAAAGGAGAGATTTGTAGATTTTTGTCTACTTAATACACTCACCAAAATCCAAAAAAAAGTAAATACAATCAAAAACCACAAAAAAATTGAAAAGGTAAAAACACCAAAAAGAATCTTCTTTGCTCATCCCCACGTTGTACATGACGTTTATGCTTACTCGTAATCAAGCAAGACGTGCACGCAAACGTCGTAATCGAAAGGAAAACACACCAACATCAACACCTTCTAGTGAAGAGACTCCAATTGAGGAACCCCTTATAGAACAAGAAGCTATCATGGCTAATCGTACTATGATGGAGTTGCTTCAAGCACCCACCGAGGGTTTTGGAGAGGCCATTATGATTCCCGCCATCCTTCCGGAGAACTTCGAGATCAAGACGGGTTTAATGTTTATGCTTCAAGCCAAAAAGTTTCGCGGACACGAAAAAGACACCCCCAATATCACATTAGGCAATTCAATCGTCTCACCGCGTCTAGCAAGTTTAAGGATGTACCCCATGATGTCATTAAGATGATGTTGTTTCCATACTCGTTTGATGGACCCGCCAAGATATAGCTCGAGAAAGAACCCCCAAATTCGATTTTGACGTGGGGTGATCTCGTTTCTAAGTTTGTGAATCAATTTTTTCCACCATCTAAAACAATACATTTGAAAAACGAGATTTCACGATTTACTCAAAGGTCTAATGAGAGTTTTTCAATGGCTTGGGAAAGGTTTAAAGAAATGTTACACGAATGTCCACACCATGATTTTTCCGAATTGCATCAAATTGACACTTATTATAATGGGCTTAATGATCATGAACGAGATTACTTAAATGCCGCCGCGGGTGGTAATTTTTTGTGCAAAACGACCGATGAGGCTTTAAAAATCATTGAGAATAGGTCTAAGGTTTACAACCCTCGTAACACACCGAGTGTTGCCACTATGGGTTCGTCATCGTCGTCTCGTAATATGAGTGCCTTGCAAGATGAAGCAAATGAGGAAAATCGGTTTTTCGATAGGTTTTCGACTCTTATTACTCATTGGAAAGCAAAAGATGCTTTAAATTCCGCATCGGTTAAAGCGGTTGCAAAGAGTTGTATTTCGTGTGGTGGAGCTCATGATTTTTCCGAGTGCATTACCGCGGATGGTAACACTTCGAATGCTTATGTAGCCACGGGAACTTATAACCAAAACGGCCAAGGTTCCCGCCAAAATCAAGCTCCACAAAATCAAAATGCTAACAACTATCGAAACAATCAAAATGGTGCTTACCAAGGAAATTCACGTAACTATGACAAGGTTAACTACCAAACTGGAAATGGGCAAATTTCAAACCAAAACCAAAACCGTGATTTTCAAACTACCACACAAGGTTTTCAAAATTCTCACACTAAAAATCTTAATGGAGAATTTTAGGATTAGGCAAAGGCAAACGATGCTACGTTTGATAACATGCAACGTGAGATGATTAACTTAAGATCCGAGTTGAAAAACGAGCTTAAAAACGAACTTGCTAATGAACTAAAAAATCATGCTAATAAAATGTAAGGAAATGTTCAACGTCTCCAACAAAATCAACAAAAAATGGAGCAAGGTCAACATGAGATTAAGCAAGACTTGATAAAAGCGGATGCTAGGCAATTTAAATTTGAAGATCGAATGTGAAAAATGTTTGAAGCTATCATGTGTAAACCATCTTCTTCGGGTGGTCTTCCTAGTGATACCATCGTAAACCCGAAAGGAGAATTGAAGGTTATTACTACTCGTAGTGGTAAAACTTTCAAAGAACCCATTTCTCGTCCAAGTACTTCTACGGAGAAGGAAATAGAGAAAGAACCCGAGGTGGTGGTAGAAAAGGAGCAAATCCCAATCCCACAAAGTACCGCTCAAACCACACATACGGTTGAACCAATACCAATATTGGAACCCGATTTTCCAAGGCCGATGCCTATGCCCCAACCCACACCACCCTTACCTTACCCATCAAGACGAAACAAGGAAAAGGCACAAGAACGTAACAATTATCAATTTGATTTTTTTATGAAAATGTTTCGTGACTTGCATTTTAACATAAGTTTTGCCGACGCTTTGGTCATGATGCCTCGATTTGCCGCAAACTTCAAAAGTATGTTGAATAACAAAGAGAAATTGCAAAACTCGTCTAGTTGTTCATCGGTTTTTCTTAGCCGCATACCTCAAAAAGTCGGTGATCCCAGAAAATTTTTAATCCCATGTGCAATACAAGATATGGAGGAATGCTACGCCTTGGTCGATCTTGGTGCTAGTATAAATTTGGTGCCTCTTGAGATTTTTAAGTCGCTCAATCTTCCTAATCTCACTCCTTCAAGAATGTCAATCGAGATGGCCGATCATTCTACGATTCTAGCATGTGGAGTAGCCGAAGACGTATTCGTGAAAGTTGGAAAGTTTTACTATCCCATGGACTTTATTTGTAGACATTCCCATCGATCCTAAAGTACCTCTAATTTTAGGTCGATCATTTTTGGATACGTCGAGAGAACTTATTGATGTTCTAGGAAAATCACTCTACGTTTTAATGAGGAGGAACTCGTCATAAATGCAATTCAAAACTCTACGCTTTCTCACGTGTATTCTATCACGTCTTTCAACAATGTTGAATCAATCAAAAACATTTGCAAAAGAGTTTCAAAAAGAGTTTTAGGGGTTGTTGATAAAAACGATTTTCCATCCCCTCCGCCGGTGGAGGTTAAGAGTGTTAAACCTACGTCTCCAATCAATTAAGATTATTCGGATGATGAATATGTTGATCCCGATGGGGCGGTGTTCTTTGTTGACAAACGTTTTGAGAACATACCACCACCAAAACGGTTTTTAAATGTGAGAATTTTTAGTGTGCCTAACATCGTTTTAGAAACGCCAAAATTTTTTGACATAATCAAATCGGGTTTTCATAAGGAGTTTTCAAAAGATGAAAAAGGAAAAAAATTTGAATTGGATTTAAAAGATTTTTCTACAATTCTAACTCCATCATCACCTCGTGTTTTGAGTGCTACAAGCTCTTCTTCTCCTTTTGACGATGCTATGTGTAGACTTAGTGTGGGAGAAGCCCCTTATGTTCCCTCCCCTTTCTCCACCGAGGACGAGATATTTGATCCCAGATTGCTTATAAAGGGAAATCTCGGTCTTCCACCGATGCAATAAATGGAAAATACTTTCATTTGATTGGTGCGAGTCTACCTCGAGTAGCTCATGGTTTTTGTGACTTACCCATTGTCCCACCCTTCTATTTCTTCTCATCTATTTTCTTTAAACCCTTTAGGTTTGTTATGGCACGTGTTGAAGTGGCGTTGGTTTGTTTATCCAATGAAAACGAGGACGCCATCTTCGATCCCGGTATTTTGCATCATCAAAGGACTTAGTCCTTAGTACCGGTTGTTTTTGGGCCTTGTTTATCATGTAAGCCCCACCAAAAATTGACCATACCATGATTATCCCTAAATGATCACATTTATGGGGGATTCGAGTCGAGCTTTTGTCTCGGTTATAAAAAACAAAGTGCCTCGTGGGGGAGTCCTAATGAATGAGTTTTACTAGTTGAAAAGTTCGTTGTTCCAGTCTTAACGAATTGATTATTGGCTTCAAGTATGACTCTATTGTTTTTGGTGAAAAAGAATATTTTGGTTGTTTTTAAAATAAATGTGCGAAACTTTAAAATAAAAGTGCAATTAAAGTAAATCTAAAACTAATTTAAAGTAAAGGGCGAGTATTTAAAAGCTTGACTAAAAATAAAAGGGCACTAAAAGTAAATAACGCAAACTTAAATCTATCTAAGGCAAACTTAAAACGCAACTAAAACTTAAACTAAGGCAAGGCTAAAATAAATCTAAGGCAAGTAAACTTAAAGTGCCACTAAATAAAAGACGGGAAAAATAAAGCTTGAAAGTTAAAAACTGAAACTTAAAAACAAAAACTAAAAAGAACCTGAATACAGCTCATTTGGAACAATCCTTCGTCCGGAACAATCACTCATCCGGAATGTCACCTTCGTTCGGAATGATTCTTCTTCGCTTGGAATATTACCAAAATCCTTGAACCGGAACAAATTATTCTGAATATGTCACTTATCCAAAACAATCCTTCGTTCGAAACTTTACTGATTCGGAACTTTACTGAAAGAAATCCTTGATTCGGAAGTTTCTGCTTATCCCTTGAGTCGGAACTTTGGAGTTGATCCGAAACTCTTCCGAATGAACCCTCTGGTTCGGAACTTCTTATGCCAAATCCTTGACTCGGAACTTTGGTTCGGAAGACTTTTATTCGGAACTCTTCCGAATGAATCAAGAATTATTGATTCGGAACTCTTCCGAGTGAAGCCCTCTGGTTCGAAACTTTTTGCTCGTTCGGAAGTTTTCCTGATTCGGAAGTTTTGGTTCGGAAGATGTTGATTCGGAACTCTTACGAATGAGTTGCTTGATTCGGAAGTTCTGCTTAACCCTTGATTCGGAACTCTTCCGAATGAACCTTTCTTGATCCGGAACTTCTTGATCCGGAACTTTTGGTTCGGAAGTTTCCTGATTCGGAAGTTCTTGCTGACTCGGAACTCTTCCGGATGAACAAGGAGTTGATCTGGAACTTCTTGATAACAAAGACTTCTGAATGAGCAAGAGTTGATCCGGAACTTACCTGGGAATTACAGTAACAGAAACAAACACCCCCGAAGAACAGGGAACACAGTAACAACGAATCTAACCACAATTTAACCAAAATAAAACACAAGATTAAACCAAACTAATTAACAAAACATTCAATAATCATAAACAAACAATCTAAATCAATAAAACTAACAAATCTAACCACAATAATCAAAACCCACTTTGATCAAAATAAGAACATGAACATGAACACAAAAATAAACGTAAAAATCAAAGATTAAGAAAGGTAGATAGGAGATTAACAAGATAAAATAAAGATTGACACGAATTAAATGGAAACTTACTTGAAATTATAGGAATTTAAGGTGCAAGACAAGATATTTAAAGTTGACAAGTATTTAAATGACATGAATTTAAAGGTGCAAGGTAAATAAATGGTGGAAGACTAATTGTCACACTTAGCCAACAACGAAAAATAATTAACTAGCCTAATCTATATATAGGGGAGGATTAGGAAGCTTCCTCCCCTCCTTCCTTTCTTCTTAATTGCGTCATTAGGTCCTTAAGCCTTTAATCTTTATTAATTGCACCATTAGTCCTTTATTCTTCTAATCTTCCTTAAACTTGGACTCTAATGACTTGTGGCTCGGGATTTCTTTGAACTCGTCTTTTAATTCTTCAATAAAGTAGACTTGAGTTCTTCGGCTTTAAGTAAACTTCCGTCTTTTGACTTTTTCTTCGATAAATCTTCAGAATTGGTCTTGGACTTCCGTTCTTTTTGCACTCTTGACTTCTTGACTTCGTCTTTTCATCTATTTCATCAATAAAATCCCGTGAATGCCCGTGTTTTCTCCACTTTTCACCTTTTCATCCTAAATCACAACAAAAACACAAACCACGCATAATTCCGACATAAAAGACATAAAATACACGTTTTGGCTCGGTTATTATTGTAATTAAGTGGTAAAAAGGATGGGTGTTTACACACCTATCAAATCCCCTACACTTGACCATTGCAATGTCCTCATGCAATGCATTAGTTACAAAGCACGTTTACACTTTTCATCATGATCAATCCATAGTGGCCTTTATTAAAAAGATAGAAAATTATAAACATTCAAAATAAAGAAATCAAAGGCATACCTTGGGTTTTGGAAATGTTATGAACAATCATCATCCTCAAGTTTTCACTTTCTCCAAACCAAGCTTAAAAACGAGATCATTGTTATTATAAGTTAGTAGACTAACACGAACTCATGTGGGCCAATTATTCACTTAGACTCCCTTATTCCTAGGTGTATCTCTTATATTTTATTACTGTCTTGAATGATCACGAGGATGCATTGTTTGACTTATTTCGATAGTTATTTAGGCCGAAAATAAAGTGAATGATTTAATCAATAGTTAGCTAAAGGACAAAATCTTTTAAAACTGCTTCTCGGGACATCATAAAGTTCATATCTTGGCATAACTCGCTTCGCTATTTGAGACCTTTCTCGAACCGATATTTGGCAGCGACTTCATACTTCAAACCTTGAGAGACGTTCATGAAATGATGGTCTTCTCTTCATAATAGGAATTTCTTCACTTGAAATTTTGAGAGATTCATACTTGGACCACGACTTCTTCATTTTTCTCCAATCTTTATTTTGGATTTTGATATACAACGATCCGCCTCCTTTTATGACTTGGATCTATTTATCCTCATACCTTGTTAGGGTCTTTTCGGATACACTTCTCCATGACTTTTGGGGAGTTTTTGCTTTACGTCGTGTGTCTCGATCCTTCATATTGATTTTCGATAAATGATTCTTCACATCACTTTGGATCTTTAGCAACAAAATATAGCCCTCATGCCTTGTTAGGGCCTTTTCGGACTCGCCAATCTTCGCATCCCGCTTCAATAAGTTATGCCTTGGCTATGAACTCTAATCCATACCGAGCAACTTTTAAACGATCTTGGGCTAGAAGCTAAGTAACTTTTCAAATCGTACAACCTTATTTATTGCAGATAAATTTATTAGCAAGCGATGGGAGAATAGGCTTATAATTGACTCACATAAATTCCCGAAAGAATACAAAACTTATAATTGACTCTATCATCTCTCGTTCTCCACAATTTAAAATCTCAAAGAATGAGACTCGTGGATGCTTAGCCAATTAAATCAAAGTTTTGGGTTTTCGAGTCGCCTATAGGATCTTGCAAATTCTTAGACTTTTTCAAGTTTAGAAATCGCGTTTTAAAGTTCCCTTGATAAACGACTCTCTAGGATCAATTATAGGAACTTGCGAAAAGTTCTTGTTCTTAGCCCGTGAGAGTTAAGACTTTCGCGTTTTATAGCTCCCTATATAAAAGCCTAGCAAAACTTGACTTAAACACGTTAAGGATACTAGCTAGAGTAACTTGGATAAGTAAACTCGGGTTGAGTCAAAAGATTCACAACGTTTAAAAATTAAAACCACTTTATTAAAAATTTATTCTAACAAGGAAAGAAAATAACTATACAAAAGGAAAAACTAGTAGGCCAAAATAGATCAAAATTTTTGAAAAATGTCGAAAAATTGATTTTCCGGTTAAAATGAGGGCAAATTAAAGGAAAAGACCACTTAACTTCGATAGAAGTCCCCCCTACACTTAAGATAAACATTGTCCTCAATGTTTAACCATGTGGGAGTAAACTCCCCTACACTTAGGACATTGTGCACTTTGTTTAAATCTTGCTAAGGAAGAGACAACTAAAGAGATTCCTATTTTAATACTAGAAAATATAAAATAGTGAATCCAAAAGAGTTTAGGATAGAACCGAGAAGAAGTGAACACGGAATCACGGGTCGTCAAGAATCATCAAGAGTGTGTCTTTGAAGCTCGAATCCTTGATTGTAAGAAGGGAGGAGAGGAAAGCAAACCAAAGGGTCTCCCCCTACACTTATGATAAAGAAAGCGAAAAGATAGATGCATGGGTTGCCTCCCAAGAAGCGCTAGGTTTTTGTTAACCGAGTCGTGAGCCTGACTCGACCTTGATCATCATAGGAAGAAGCATGAAATATATCCACCAGGATCAAATACATAGTTTTCGTCCATCAATTAGCACAAGCTTAAGGCGAACAAGGCAAGCCAAAGAAGAACTGGCAAGGTTCCCTTAAGCAGCGATGGAGCACGGTAGAAGCAAGGTTGAAGTGGTGCAAGCAGATTTCCATAAGTTCCAAAGATATTTCCTTTTATTTCATCAGGTGGATACTGAGATGGCTTTAAGATTTCAATACCGGGGTCGAACACCTTTTCCTTTAGGGGAAAATAACACTCAGGCTCAGCAGAGTGTGAAGAAGATCCGCGAAGAAGCACAACCTCGTCCTCAGAAGTGGGACAAAGAGGTGTTAAATCATACGTGTTGCGGATATTGGTGTCGACCGGTTTCTTCTCCTTTGAAAGAATGTTCTTCAAATCCAAAGTAGGATCAAGACGATAATCTTCAAAATCATAAGGAGGAGCATCACTCTCATGAGGGAAGTAAGTGTTGAGAAATTCAGAGAAGTCTTCCTCAAATGAGTAATCGTCCAACGTAGGATCGAGTGATGGCGGAGGATCTTCATCATGTGAAGAATCGCTCGAAAGAGTATCAGCCTCATCGAAATCATCATACGTGGGCAGGTCGGGATACTCAGAAGTAAGGTCATCATAATCATCTGAATCTGAGCTAGAATCATCATCATTATAAGCATCAAAGACCGGTATAGAATCATAAATGGGAGAAGGTTCCAAAGTAGGGAGAGAATCATCCACATTATCATAAAAGTGGATTATCGATGCAGGAATCGAGTAGAGGATTGGCGTAAACGGTAAAGTCATCGAGCACATTAATCATATTCACTAATTCGCGACCTCCAAAGGTTGTACTTGTAAGCTTCCCCATTTTGAAAACTTGTGCATCATCCCTGACTCTTAAGATTAACTCACCTTCGGCCACATCCACTAAAGCTCGTCCGGTTCTTAAGAATGGCCGACCAAGTATTAAAGGAATACGAGGGTCCATTTCATAATCAACAACGACAAAATCGACCGGGAAAGTAAATGTGCCAACTTTAATGAACACGTCTTCGGCTATACCAACGGGGTAAGCGAGAGTGCGATTTGCAAGTTCAAGAGTCATCTTTGTTGGAGTGAGGTCGGGTAATGATAGTGTTTTCCAAACACTCAAAGGCATAAGATTAATACTAGCCCCGAGATCAGCAAGGGCAGTAAATTCTTCAGTTTTGTTGAAAACGCAAGGCAACACAAAATGACCAGGATCTCCAAGCTTTTCCGGAAGTTCTTTAAGAATAACTGCACAGCAGTTTTCATTTAAGCGTGTGCTGGCGAGTTCAATCAACTTCTCCTTCTTGTTAAGCAATTCCTTAAATGCTTTAACAAATTTGGGCATGTGGACAAGTGCTTCAAGAAAGCTAATGTTGAAGTTCATCTGAGAGATCATTTTCACATAGCGTGTCACTTCGGAGTCCTCCTTGGTTAGCAGTTTGGACTTGCCTAAACGAGAAGGATAAGGGATATTGGGTTTGTGTGGTGAAGGTGCAGGTGTAGCAGGTACAGGTTGAGATGTTGAAGGGTCCTTCCTAGGTACATCGTCATGACGAGGCGGAGACGGTAATGGTGCACTAATACTAGGTGTAGGAGGAGTAGGGATACATGGTGGTGGAGGAGGTGTAGATGATGGGGGTGGGATTGGTGGATCGAAAATGGTAATCCCACTACAAGTAGTAATAGCACTCACATTAGCTCGCGGATTGGTGACGGTGTTTGAAGGTAGAGAACTTGAAGAAGAAGGTTGAGCTGAGGGAAAGAAACTAGCAAGCATATTCTTCAAATCATTTGTTTGATTGCTGAAGGAGGATTGAATGTTATCTCGAAGCTCGGATCTAATCTCATTTCCTTGCTTTGTGATATCTCCTTTCAGATTGATAATTTGACTCTGTAGATTCTTGATTTGCTCACCGTGGGTTCTCATTATGGCTTCAACATCCGGATTAATGGGTGGGGTTTGTTGAGCGGGTGGGTGATAAGGATTAGAAGCTCTAGGTGGGATTTGGTTGCTTCTATTGTAGTTGTTGGCGGGTGATAGGTGTGTAAACACCCATCCTTTCTACCACTTAATTACAATAATAACCGAGCCAAAACGTGTATTTTATGTCTTTTATGTCAGAATTATGCGTGGTTTGTGTTTTTGTTGTGATTTAGGACGAAAAGGTGAAAAGTGGAGAAAAAACGGCATACACGGGCTAATATTGAAGAAAAAGATGAAAGATGAAGTCGAAAAGTCAAGAGTGCAAAAAAAGAACGGAAGTCCAAGATCAATTCGGAAGATTTATCGAAGAAAAAGTTAAAAGACGGAAGTTGACTAAAAGCCGAGGAACTCAAGTCTATTTTATTGAAGAATTAAAAGACGAGTTCAAAAGAAATCCCGAGCCACAAGTTATTAGAGTCCAAGTTTAAAGAAGATTAGAAGAATAAAGGACTAATGGTGCAATTAATGAAGATTAAAGGCTTAAGGACCTAATGACGCAATTAAGAAGAAATGAAGGAGGGGAGGAAGCTTCCTAATCCTCCCCTATATATAGACTAGTCTTAATCACTTTTCATTTTGTTGGCTAAGGTGACAATTAGTCTTCCACTTTTATTTACCTTGCACATTTACTTTATTGCACATTTAAATACTTGTCTTGCACTTTTAATACATTTAATTTCCAAGTAAGTGTTCTTTAATTTTCTTGCTTTTAATCTCTCATTCTACCTTTCTTTCTTTGCTTGATCTTTATGTTTACATGCTTATTGTGTTGCTTAATTGATTAAAGATTGTGTTTTTATGCTTTTGATTGTTTTAGATCATTGATTCTTATAGCTTATTTGTTTTCATCTTTAAGTTTTTAAAGTTTTTATAAAAGTTATTTTTATATAAAAGTTGTTTTTCGTAAAGCTTATTCATTTCGTGTCTTAAAAGTTTTTAAATTTCAGTTTAGTAGCTTATTTTCATACGGTTTGCCTTAGGATTTTAGTCTTGTGCTTATTTGATGAGTAGCTTATTTGTTTAGCTTAATTTGTACCTTTTCTTCCGTATTCCGATTGGGTAGATCGGAAAAGGGTTTATATATTCCGACCAGCTTTTTGGCTTGGTCGGAAAAGGGTTTTGAATATTCCTATTGGTATTCCGATTGAGGATTGGTTTAGGTATTCCGATCTGGGTTGAGTGACAGCATTCCGATCTGAGGGTATTCCATATTCCGGTCGAGGTGTTCTATTGGTTATTCTGATTTGGGAAAGGTGACATTATTCCGATCAGAGTTTCCGATCAACATTCCGACCAGGGGCATTTCTTATTCCGATCAGGCAGGTAAGCCATATTCCAATCAGTGTTGGGTTTACAACATTCCGATCTGGGTGTCTTGAGGTATTTCGATCTGGGTAAGTGACGTTATTCCGATCAGAGTTTTCCGATTGTCATTCCGACAGGTTGGGGATATTCCAACGAGGTAAGATCGGAATATATTCCGATTGGGGATTGGTTTTTATATTCTGTCTTGTTTAGTTTTTACATTCTCATTTTAGTACTTAGTCCATTTTTAATTCTCGTCACGCTTTTAAATTCCCGTCATTTAGTTATTTTACTTTTCTAAGTTTTTAATATTGCACCCTTTCGTTTAATTAGATTTAGATTTACGTTAACGCCATTTTATTTTACGTCATCTAGTTTAACTGTTTTGCACTTTTTAATACTACAACGACACAACTATTTGTTCCACCAAAGACAGCTGAGTCGCACATAGAACCTAGATTAATTCGATTAGACACACATCAACGAATCTTTTACATGGCAAAAAGCCTAGTATCAAATGGCGCGGCTGCCGGCTCTTTTCGTAAAGATTAACGGTTTTCTATGAAAGACGCGTTGCTTTTTGGGATCCGTTCACTTGTGAGCATTACTTTTCTTGCATAAAAAATTCAACAAAAAAAAATCCATAAAAATTGATAAAAATCCATAAAAATTAAAAATTTCAAAAATACAAAAAGATTTTCTCTTTATTGTGTATATATATTGTCTTTGTATATGGTTTCTTTTTCTTTTGCATTTTCAGGTGCATGCGTACTAGATCTTCTAATTATCAAGAGCCCGAGACTCAAGAAGATTTAAGTATGTCAGGTGTTAACAACAACAATCATCCACCGCACCTCAATAATAACAACAATGTTCTTCCACAGCCCGATCTTCGGACAATGGAGGAGCTTTGTCAACCTACCATGTTTGGACGAGGAGGACCGATTGCGCCGATGCAAATCAACGCTCCTGAGTTTTCATTGAAGCACCATATGATTCAGCAAGTACAAACAAACCCATTCCGTGGATTGCCTGATGATGATGCCAACAAACACCTCGACAAGTTCATTACAATCACCCAAAGCATGAAGTTGCCTGGTGCCACAATGGATGTTCTTCGCCTACAACTCTTCCCACATACTTTATCACATCATGCCGAGAAATGGTTTGATCGTCTTCCGAAGAATTCTATTCACACTTGGGATGACATGACTCAACGCTTTTTATCGCGCTACTTTCCACCATCCATGGTCACGAGCCTTCGCAATCAAATCAGCGGTTTCATGCAAGACCCTAATGAATCTCTTTTTGATGCTTGGGAGAGATATAATGTCTTGATTGATCGTTGTCCAGACCACAACATGCTCCCTGTGACCTTAATAGATACTTTCTACAACGGTTTGACTTTTCGAGATCGTGATACAATTAATGCAGCCGCCGGTGGCACATTTATGAAAAGGAGACCCGAGGAGTGTAGAGAGTTAATTGATAACATGACTACTCACCACAAAAACTGGGATTCCCCTGCTTCTTCAAGGAACAACCCGAGAGTCAATGTTTCTTCTACTTCAGCAAACCTTGAGATGACCGAACTCATCTGCATGATGACTGAAATGAGCAAAAGTATCACGCTTCTCGCTTCAAACCAACAACAACAACAAGTTAAAGCGGTTGCCAATCCTTGTGAAACATGCGGCGGTCCTCACTCATACACCGATTGTCCTTCTACACAAGGAAATCCAGAAAATGTGTATGCAGCTTATGGTAATTATTCACCGGAAAATTACCAAGCTCGACCTCAAGGGGATAGAAATCTGCTGAGTTACCGATCTAACAACTACCTTTCACCCGGTTTTTCTCCTCAAAACCAAAACCCCGCCAACAACTACAATAGAAGCAACAAAATCCCACCAAGAGCTTCTAATCCTTATCACCCACCCGCCCAACAAACCCCACCCATTACTCCCGATGTTGAAGCCATCATGAGAACCCAAGGTGAGCAAATCAAGAATCTGCAGAGCCAAATTATCAATCTTAAAGGAGATATCACAAAGCAAGGAAATGAGATTAGATCCGAGCTTCGAGATAATATCCAATCCTCCTTCAGCAATCAAACAAATGATTTGAAGAATATGCTTGCTAGTTTCTTGCCCCCAGCTCAACCTTCTTCTTCGAGTTCTCTACCTTCAAACACCGTCACCAATCCGCGAGCAAATGTGAGTGCTATTACTACGCGTAGTGGAATTACCATTGTCGATCCACCAATCCCACCCCCATAATCTACACCTTCTCCACCACCATTTATCCCTACTCCTCCTACACCTAGTATTAGTGCACCATTACCGTCTCCGCCTCGTCATGACGATGTAACTAGCAAGGACCCTTCAACATCTAAACCTGTACCTGCTACACCTGCACCTTCACCACCCAAACCCAATATCCCTTATCCTTCTCGTTTAGGCAAGACCAAACTGCTAACCAAGGAGGACTCCGAAGTGACACGCTATGTGAAGATGATCTCTCAGATGAACTTCAACATTAGCTTTCTTGAAGCACTTGTCCACATGCCCAAATTTGTGAAATCATTTAAGGAATTGCTAAACAAGAAGGAGAAGCTGATTGAACTCGCCAACACACGCTTAAATGAAAACTGCTTTGCAGTTATTCTCAAAGAACTTCCGGAAAAGCTTGGAGATCCCGGTCGTTTTGTGTTGCCTTGCGTGCTCAACAAAACTGAAGAATTTACTGCCCTTGCTGATCTCGGGGCTACTATTAATTTGATGCCTTTCAGTGTTTGGAAAACACTATCATTACCCGACCTCACTCCAACGAAGATGACTCTTGAACTTGCAAATCGCACTCTCGCTTACCCCGTTGGTATTGCCGAAGACGTGTTCATTATAGTTGGCACATTTACTTTCCCGGTCGACTTTGTCGTTGTTGATTATGAAATGGACCCTCGTATTCCTTTAATACTTGGTCGGCCATTCTTGAGAACCGGACGAGCTCTAGTTGATGTTGCCGAAGGTGAGTTAATCTTAAGAGTCGGGGATGATGCACAAGTTTTTAAAATGGGGAATCTTACTAGCAAATCCTTTGGAGGCCGAGAATCAGTGAATATGATTAATGTGCATGATGACTTTGTTGTCTACGACAATCCTCTATTCGATTCTTCCTTCGATAATCCACTTTTTCATGATGATGTGGATGATTCTCTCCCTACTTTGGACGCTTCTCCCATTTATGATTCTCCACCGGTCTTTGATGCTTATGATGATGAGTCTAGCTCAGATTCGGATGATTATGATGACCTTACTTCTGAGTATCTCGACCTGCCCACGTATGATGATTTCGACGAGGCTGATACTCTTTCGAGCGATTCTTCACATGATTAAGATCCTCCGCCATCACTCGATCCTACTTTGGACGATTACTCATTTGAGGAAGATTTCTCTATGTTTCTTAACACTTACTTCCCTCATGAGAGTGATGCTCCTCCTTATGATTTTGAATATTATCGTCTTGATCCTACTTTGGATTTGAAGCACATTCTTTCTAAGGAGAAGAAATCAGTCGACACCAATATCCATAGCACGTATGAGTTAACACCTCTTTGTCCACCTTCTGAGGACGAGGTTGTGCTTCTTCGCGGATCTTCTTCCCATTCTGCTGAGCCTGAGTGCTATTTTCCCCTAAAGGAAAAGGTGTTCGACCCCGGTATGCAATCTTTAAGCCATCTCAGTATCCACCTGATGAAATAAAAGGGAAAATCTTTGGAAATATTGAAGACATGCTTGCACCTCACCATGCTTGCTTCCACCGTGCTCCATCGCTGCTTAAGGGAACCTTGCCTTTTCTTTTTTGGCTTGCCTTGTTCGCCTTAAGCTTATGCTACTTGATGGACGAAAACTATATCTTTGATCCCGGTGGATATTTTTCATGCTTCTTCCTATGATGATCAAGGTCGAGTCAGGCTCACGACTCGGTTAACAAAAATCGAGCGCTTCTTGGGAGGCAACCCATGCATCTATCTTTTTGCTTTCTTTATTATAAGTGTAGGGGGGAGACCCTTTGGTTTTCTATTTCCTCTCTTCTTACTCAGGGATTCGAGCTTCAAAGACACACTCTTGATGATTCTTGACGACCCGTGATTCCGTGTTCCATTTTCCCGGTTCTATCCTAAACTCTTTTCGATTCACTATTTTATATTTTCTCAATAATAAAATAGGAATCTCTTTAGTTGTCTTTTCCTTAGCGAGATTTAAACAAAGTGCACAATGTCATAAGTGTAGGGGAGTTTTACTCCCACATGCTTAAACATTGAGGACAATGTTTATGTTAAGTGTAGGGGGGACTTCTATCAAAGTTAAGTGGTCTTTTCCTTGTATTTGTCCTCATTTTAACCGGAAAATCAATTTTTCGACATTCTTCAAAATTTTTGATCTATTTTGGCCTATTAGTTTTTTCCTTTGTATAGTTATTTTTCTTTCTTTGCTAGAATAAATGTTTAATAAGTGGTTTTAATTTTCAAACGTTGTGAATCTTTTGACTCAACCCGAGTTTACTTATCTAAGTTACTCTAGCTAGTATCCTTAACGTGTTTAAGTCAAGTTTTGCAAGGGAACTTTAAAATGCGATTTCTAAACTTGAAAAAGTCTAAGAGTTTGCAAGATCCTATAGGCGACTCGAAAACCCAAAACTTTGATTTAATAGGCTAAGTATCCACGAGTCTCATTACTTGAGATTTTAAACTGTGGAGAACGAGAGATGATAGCACAAATTATAAGTTTGGTATTCTTTCGTGAATTTATGTGAGTTAATTATAAGCCTATTCTCCCATCGCTTGCTAATAAATTTATCTTTAATAAATAAGGTTGTACGATTTGAAAAGTTACTTAGCTTCTAGCCCAAGATCGTTTAAAAGTTGCTCGGTATGGATTAGATTTCATAGCCAAGGCATAACTTACTGAAGCGGGATGCGAAGATTGGCGAGTCCGAAAAGACCCTAACAAGGCATGAGCGCTATATTTTGTTGCTAAAGATCTAAAGTGATGTGAAGAATCATTTTTCAAAAATCAATATGAAGGATCGAGACACACGACGAAAAGCAAAAACTCCCCAAAAGTCATGGAGAAGTGTATCCGAAAAGACCCTAACAAGGTATGAGGATAAATAGAACCAAGTCATAAAAGGAGGCGGATCATTGTATATCAAAGTCCAAAATAAAGATTGGAGAAAAATGAAGAAGTCGTGGTCCAAGTATGAATCTCTCAAAACTTCAAGTGAAGAAATTCCATTATGAAGAGAAGACTATTATTTCATGAACGTCTCTCAAGGTTTGAAGTATGAAGTCGCTGCCAAATATCGGTCCGAGAAAGGTCTCAAATCGCGAAGCGAGTTATGCCAAGATATGAACTTTATGAGGTCCCGAGAAGCAGTTTTAAAAGATTTTGTCCTTTAGCTAACTATTGATTAAATCGTTCACTTTATTTTCGGACTAAATAACTATCAAAATAAGTCAAAAATGTATCCTCGTGATCATTCAAGACAACAATAAAATATAAGAGATACACCTAGGAATAAGGGAGTCTAAGTGAGTAATTGGCCCACATGGGTTCGTGTCAGTTTACTAACTTATAATAACAATGATCTCGTTTTTAAGCTTGGTTTGGATAAAGTGAAAACTTGAGGATGATGATTATTCATGACATTTCCAAAACCCAAGGTATGCTTTTGATTTCTTTACTTTGTATGTTTATAATCTTTTTAATAAAGGCCACTATGGATTGATCATGATGAAAAGTGTAAACGTGCTTTGTAACTAATGCATTGCATGAGGACATTGCAATGGTCAAGTGTAGGGGATTTGATAGGTGTGTAAACACCCATCCTTTCTACCACTTAATTACAATAATAACCGAGCCAAAACGTGTATTTTATGTCTTTTATGTCGGAATTATGCGTGGTTTGTGTTTTTGTTGTGATTTAGGACGGAAAGGTGAAAAGTGGAGAAAACACGGCATTCACGGGCTAATATTGAAGAAAAAGATGAAAGATGAAGTCGAAAAGTCAAGAGTGCAAAAAAAGAACGGAAGTCCAAGACCAATTCTGAAGATTTATCGAAGAAAAAGTTAAAAGACGGAAGTTGACTAAAAGCCGAGGAACTCAAGTCTATTTTATTAAAGAATTAAAAGACGAGTTCAAAAGAAATCCCGAGCCACAAGTCATTAGAGTCCAAGTTTAAAGAAGATTAGAAGAATAAAGGACTAATGGTGCAATTAATGAAGATTAAAGGCTTAAGGACCTAATGACGCAATTAAGAAGAAATGAAGGAGGGGAGGAAGCTTCCTAATCCTCCCCTATATATAGACTAGTCTTAATCACTTTTCATTTTGTTGGCTAAGGTGACAATTGTCTTCCACTGTTATTTACCTTGCACATTTACTTTATTGCACATTTAAATACTTGTCTTGCACTTTTAATACATTTAATTTCCAAGTAAGTGTTCTTTAATTTTCTTGCTTTTAATCTCTCATTCTACCTTTCTTTCTTTGCTTGATCTTTATGTTTACATGCTTATTGTGTTGCTTAATTGATTAAAGATTGTGTTTTTATGCTTTTGATTGTTTTAGATCATTGATTCTTATAGCTTATTTGTTTTCATCTTTAAGTCTTTAAAGTTTTTATAAAAGTTATTTTTATATAAAATTTGTTTTTTGTAAAGCTTATTCATTTCGTGTCTTAAAAGTTTTTAAATTTCAGTTTAGTAGCTTATTTTCATACGGTTTGCCTTAGGATTTTAGTCTTGTGCTTATTTGATTAGTAGCTTATTTGTTTAGCTTAATTTGTACCTTTTCTTCCGTATTCCGATTGGGTAGATCGGAAAAGGGTTTATATATTCCGACCAGCTTTTTGGCTTGGTCGGAAAAGGGTTTTGAATATTCCTATTGGTATTCCGATTGAGGATTGGTTTAGGTATTCCGATCTGGGTTGAGTGACAGCATTCCGATCTGAGGGTATTCCATATTCCGGTCGAGGTGTTCTATTGGTTATTCCGATTTGGGAAAGGTGACATTATTCCGATCAGAGTTTCCGATCAACATTCCGACCAGGGGCATTTCTTATTCCGATCAGGCAGGTAAGCCATATTCCGATAAGTGTTGGGTTTACAACATTCCGATCTGGGTGTCTTGAGGTATTCCGATCTGGGTAAGTGACGTTATTCCGACCAGAGTTTTCTGATTGTCATTCCGACAGGTTGGGGATATTCCGACGAGGTAAGATCGGAATATATTCCGATTGGGGATTGGTTTTTATATTCTGTCTTGTTTAGTTTTTACATTCTCATTTTAGTACTTAGTCCATTTTTAATTCTCGTCACGCTTTTAAATTCCCGTCATTTAGTTATTTTACTTTTCTAAGTTTTTAATATTGCACCCTTTTGTTTAATTAGATTTAGATTTACGTTAACGCCATTTTATTTTACGTCATCTACTTTAATTGTTTTGCACTTTTTAATACTACAACGACACAACTATTTGTTCCACCAAAGACAGCTGAGTCGCACATAGAACCTAGATCAATTCGATTAGACACACATCAACGAATCTTTTTACATGGAAAAAAGCCTAGTATCAGCGGGGTTTTGGTTTTGAGGAGAAAAACCGGGTGAAAGGTAATTATTAGATCGGTAACTCAGCAGATTTCTATCCCCTTGAGGTCGAGCTTGGTAATTTTCCAGTGAATAATTACCATAAGCTGCATACACATTTTCCGGATTTCCTTGTGTAGAAGGACAATCGGTGTATGAGTGAGGACCGCCGCATGTTTCACAAGGATTAGCAACCGCTTTAACTTGTTGTTGTTGTTTGTTTGAAGCGAGAAGCGTAATACTTTTGCTCATTTCAGTCATCATGTGGGTGAGTTCGGTCATATCAAGGTTTGCTGAGGTGGAAGAGACATTGACTCTCGGGTTGTTCCTTGAAGAAGCAGAGGAATCCCAGTTTTTGTGGTGAGTAGTCATGTTCTCAATTAACTCTCTACACTCCTCGGGTCTCCTTTTCATGAATGTGCCACCGACGGCTGCATTAATCATATCACGATCACGAAAAGTCAATCCGTTGTAGAAAGTATCAATTAAGGTCACAGGGAGCATGTTGTGGTTTGGACAACGATAAATCAAGATATTATATCGCTCCCAAGCATCAAAAAGAGATTCATCAGGGTCTTGCATGAAACCGCTGATTTGATTGCGAAGGCTTGTGACCATGGATGGTGGAAAGTAGCGCGACAAAAAACGTTGAGTCATGTCATCCCAAGTGTGAATTGAATTCTTTGGAAGACGATCAAACCATTTCTCGGCATGATGTGATAAAGTATGTGGAAAGAGTTGTAGGCGTAGAACATCCATTGTAATGAACTTGTCGAGGTGTTTGTTGGCATCATCATCAAGCAAGCTACGGAATGGGTTAGTTTGCACTTGATGAATCATGTGGTGCTTCAACGAAAACTCAGGAGCGTTGATTTGCATCGGCGCAATCGGCCCTCCTCGTCCAAACATGGTAGGTTGACAAAGCTCTTCCATTGTCCGAAGATCGGGCTGTGGAAGAACATTGTTGTTATTATTGAGGTGAGGTGGAATATTGTTGTTGACACCTGACATACTTAAATCTTCTTGAGTCTCGGGCTCTTGATAATTAGAAGATCTAGTACGCATACACCTGAAAATGCAAAAGAAAAAGAAACCAAACACAAAGACAACAAATATACACAATAAAAATAAAATCTTTTTGGATTTTTGAAAATTTTAATTTTTATGGATTTTTATCAATTTTTAATTTTTATGATTTTTTGAATTTTTTTATGCAAGAAAAATAATGCTCACAAGTGAACGGATCCCAAAAAAGCAACGCGTCTTTCACAGGAAACCGTTAATCTTTACGAAAAGAGCCGGTAGCGGCGCCATTTTAATGAATGAGTTTTACTAGTTGAAAAGTTCGTTGTTCCAGTCTTAACGAATTGATTATTGGCTTCAAGTATGACTCTATTGTTTTTGGTGAACAAGAATATTTTGGTTTTTTTTACAATAAAAGTGCGAAACTTTAAAGTAAAAGTGCAATTAAAGTAAATCTAAAACTAATTTAAACTAAAGGGCGAGTATTTAAAAGCTTGACTAAAAATAAAAGAGCACTAAAAGTAAATAACGCAAACTTAAATCTATCTAAGGAAAACTTAAAACGCAACTAAAACTTAAACTAAGGCAAGGCTAAAATAAATCTAAGGCAAGTAAACTTAAAGTGCAACTAAATAAAAGACGGGAAAAATAAAGCTTGAAAGTTAAAAACTGAAACTTAAAAAGAAAAACTAAAAAGAACCTGAATACAACTCATTTGGAACAATCCTTCGTCCAGAACAATCACTCATCCGGAATGTCACCTTCGTTCGGAATGATTCTTCTTCGCTTGGAATATTACAAAAATCCTTGATCCGGAACAAATTATTTTGAATATGTCACTTATCCAAAACAATCCTTCGTTCGGAACTTTACTGATTCAGAACTTTACTGAAAGAAATCCTTGATTCGGTAGTTTCTGCTTATCCCTTGAGTCGGAACTTTGGAGTTGATCCGGAACTCTTCCGAATGAACCCTCTGTTTTGGAACTTCTTATGCCAAATCCTTGACTCGGAACTTTGGTTCGGAAGACTTTTATTCGGAACTCTTCCTAATGAATCAAGAAGTATTGATTCGGAACTCTTCCGAGTGAAGCCCTCTGGTTCGGAACTTTTTGCTCGTTCGGAAGTTTTCCTGATTCGGAAGTTTTGGTTCGGAAGATGTTGATTCGGAACTCTTCCGAATGAGTTGCTTGATTCGGAAGTTCTGCTTAACCCTTGATTCGGAACTCTTCCGAATGAACCTTTCTTGATCCGGAACTTCTTGATCCGGAACTTTTGGTTCGGAAGTTTAGTGATTCGGAAGTTCTTGCTGACTCGGAACTCTTCCGGATGAACAAGGAGTTGATCTGGAACTTCTTGATAACAAAGACTTCTGAATGAGCAAGAGTTGATCCGGAACTTACCTGGGAATTACAGTAACAGAAACAAACACCCCCGAAGAACAGGGAACACAGTAACAACGAATCTAACCACAATTTAACCAAAATAAAACACAAGATTAAACCAAACTAATTAACAAAACATTCAATAATCATAAACAAACAATCTAAATCAATAAAACTAACAAATCTAACCACAATAATCAAAACCCACTTTGATCAAAATAAGAACATGAACATGAACACAAAAATAAACGTAAAAATCAAAGATTAAGAAAGGTAGATAGGAGATTAACAGGATAAAATAAAGATTGACACGAATTAAATGGAAACTTACTTGAAATTAAAGGAATTTAAGGTGCAAGACAAGGTATTTAAATTTGACAAGTATTTAAATGACATGAATTTAAAGGTGCAAGGTAAATAAATGGTGGAAGACTAATTGTCACACTTAGCCAACAACGAAAAATAATTAACTAGCCTAATCTATATATAGGGGAGGATTAGGAAGCTTCCTCCCCTCCTTCCTTTCTTCTTAATTGCGTCATTAGGTCCTTAAGCCTTTAATCTTTATTAATTGCACCATTAGTCCTTTATTCTTCTAATCTTCTTTAAACTTGGACTCTAATGACTTGTGGCTCGGGATTTCTTTGAACTCGTCTTTTAATTCTTCAATAAAGTAGACTTGAGTTCTTCGGCTTTAAGTAAACTTCCGTCTTTTGACTTTTTCTTCGATAAATCTTCAGAATTGGTCTTGGACTTCCGTTCTTTTTGCACTCTTGACTTCTTGACTTCGTCTTTTCATCTATTTCTTCAATAAAAGCCCGTGAATGCTCGTGTTTTCTCCACTTTTCACCTTTTCGTCCTAAATCACAACAAAAACACAAACCACGCATAATTCCGACATAAAAGACATAAAATACACGTTTTAGCTCGGTTATTATTGTAATTAAGTGGTAAAAAGGATGGGTGTTTACACACCTATCAAGTCCCATGCTTATCCGTGTACATATTATCGCTTTCTAATGTAGTAACGTAAGGGGATTTGTGCCCTTCCAACCTTTGTTCCGTCGTTTTTTATGCATTGTGGTTCTTAGATGATCATGATCTTCATGATTGGAGCCTCTCGTGTTCGTTTTATAGGAGCACTCGATCGTTTGCTTTGAATAATTTATCAATGTCCATGATGTATCCTTATATGTTCTAACCTTAGGTTTATAGCACACTTCATAAACGGCTTTTAATATAACGGTTACACCCTTTCCATGCTAGATTAAGCATTCGACTACGTCTATAGTATGGGGGTTTCCAACCCTTAGACTCGAAACATTGATGACAATGTTTAACTTTAGTATGGGGGGGGGTGAATAGATACTTGCCTTGCTAAACCTTCACGCTTTCCAAAGTTTGTATTTTTTTTATCGTTTTGTTGCAAAATAAGGCTAAAAATGGCCAAATTTTAAAAATTTTCTCATGTTTTATAAGTGTTTGAAGACACGAATGTAGATTTTCCGATGGCGAGAATAAGAGTAATTTTTGACTCGACCGTGCGTGTTGAGCACTTAGCTTCGATTTCTTAACTTTATATTAGGCTAAACGTAGATTATTTGTATTCTTTCAAAAACTCATGTGTTCTTGTTGTTTGCTTATTCTCCCTTCGCTTGTAAATATATTTTGCTTAATAAATATTGACTTAGCGGTTTAGTCTTGATTGTTGGTTTCTAGTCTTTTCTAGTAGCTTCCATGTAATTAAATTGGGGAGATATTAAGGTATCGCCAGCGTCACGGTTTTGAAGTATTGGCAACCCGAATAATCGAAAGCTTCACCCAATAATAAGATTCAAGTCCTCACCAAAATCAACCAAACAATTTGAAGCTCACAAGGCCGAAAAATCTATGTGAAACTGAAAGTGAATTATGCCTTATTCTTTGAAGCTTTAAAGATCCAAAATTCGCCTTAACGTGAGGATATACGTCTTTGGCAATAATAAAACCGCCGATGAGGAGGATAATAAAAGGCAAGGCAAGACCAAAGTCACAATAAAAGCTTCATGGCGAAGTTGATTAAAAGATGGAGGTAAACCTATGATAATAAGGCCCATCCGGTAGGCGGCGTATAAAAGTCTTGGTAATAAGTCTCATGTTCAAAACCGTTATAAAACCGTGTTTATCGATCCTTCTTGTTGACTTAATTTTTTGACATCGTTTTCTATTAGGGGGGTTATTAATTTGATGGTCTTGGTTACACCGTTATGACTCTATTTTTAGACCTAAATCTCTAGTTATCGCATAAGTCAAAAAATGTATCCTCGTGAAACATTCAAGACAAAATAAAATATAAGAGATACAACTTAGGAAAATGGGAGGATAAGTACGTGATTAGGGCATATGAGTAGTGTTAGCATTACTAACTTATAATGACAATGATCTCGTTACACGCTTGGTATGGAATTGGGGTGAAAATCGAGGACGACGAAATTATTTCTAATGAAGCATTCACGTGTTCTTATTCTATGAACCTAAACGTCCCATTTTGCGATGAAAATCATACATTATGTCTAAAACGCAAGTAGTAGTAGTGTAGCTAGTTTATTATTCAATAAAGGTGAATAAAAATGAATTTTGGAGATGCTACGATACTTTATTCTAGCATTACATGAGGGCACGGCAATGGTTTAGTATGGGGGAGTGATGAGACTGCTTTTATACATAGTCACATCGTCCAAAATGGGCTTAAAATGCATTAAATATCATGAAATATGCCAAATATATGCTTGTGTTTGTTACATGTGTATTTTAGGTACGGATATTAGGAAAATCATAAAAGATCACAAGAATCAAAGAAAAACGAACACGGGAAAAGAAGCCGCACAATGAACCGGATCCAAGTGTTGATTTTCCAAGAAATACCCTTGAAGATTTGAAGATTATACAAGAAGGGTCCTCCAATATTGAATAATTGACACTTAAACCCTTGTATACTCATAATTACAAGTTTGGTCCTTAGAGTTTGTCAAATTAACAAAAAGGGCCCTCCACTTTGAAGAATTGACAAGTTTAGTCCCTAGACAAAACTAAATTGTCAATATTAGTCCTCCTCAAAGTCAAACATACCATGAAGACCTTCAAAGTTCAATAATGTGCAAGATCAGTCCTTCAAATATCAAATAAATACAAAACAAGTCCTTATGAATCCTTGTGGAAAAGTTTTATGGCCAAAATAGAAGTTTTGAAACTTGCTTAACAAAGGAATTCGGGTATTTACTTATTTAAACTGAATTGAAAGGAGGAAGAAAGAAGAAGGGGTGAATCTGCCAAGACAAGGAATGTTACCTAGACCTATCACCCTCCAACATGTGTCCCACTCACCTCCTACAACCAATCACATCTCACCCTTTTGCCAACTCATCATCCCACTCAGCCGAATGTTTAACTAACATTAATTAGTTAATAATCTCGCGCCTAAACACCTTTTTAAAAACCAAAATGGATCAAAAACATGTTCTTCATGTTCTTAGCATAAATTGGGTATTTCTTAAATATGATGAATTAAGACCTAAAACTATCCAGAAACATGATTAAGGGTCTTATTATCATAACCTAAACCTTAAACCCCATCACAATCAACTCAAATGTATCACTACCCTTCCCCTGCCCCACTTTTCACCTTCAAACAAAAATCATGCAGCATTACAAAAATTTCACCCCTATCCCACTGGCATCACATGTTTCCCCTCCCAAGTCAAATTCAGTCAACAAAAATTTCAAACCTCAAGGGCAATTCTAGAAGTTTACCACTAGGGTTTTCCTTTGTTTTTTTAGCATTTTTAGGTTTCATATAGCATAAATAAGGCATTAGCATTACAACATTTAGCTTTGTTCTTGGTTTTCCTTAGTCAAGTTTCTGTAAATCCTTTGTTTCAAGTGAATGAAAAAAGTGTTTGAAAGCTGTGACGAAATCCAAGTTCCAACCTTTACTTTCTGTTGTTATTCATATATGTTTGTGGTTTTGAAGTTTGAAAGATTGTTTTCAAAGATTGTGCAAGTTTTTGCATGTTTTCAAAAAACCTGATTTTTTCTTAGTCCTTGTTCAAACACTTGAACTTTTTGGGCTATAAGTTGATCATATCACCCTGATAAAGAGTTATCAAGGTGTTGTGAGGCTTGTGGTTTGGGAAGCATCAAGGGGTGGCGAATCAATCTTGAAAAGATCTTGGTTATTTTCATTTTCTATTTTATATAATCTGTGTGTTACTAATCTTGTTGATCTTAGCAGCTTGTTGGAAACTTGTGGTTGTTAAGCTACCACATAAGCTCAAACATACGTGAGTGTGGATGTACATTCATGAGGTTTGTCTTAATTCCTTGAAAATCTGATAGAAAGGGTGTTTTAAGTGATTTTGATATTCTGCTGGTGTATGTGTGTTTTTATGCCTGCAAATTGGTTCTTAGTTCATATGTAGGATGTTATGATGCTTATTTGGGCTTAAATCAATCTTGAGAATACTTTTACTTTGTTAAAATTGGTTTTAAAAAGTGAAAAGGGTGTTTAGGATTGACTATTGGTTCAAGTTTGTATGATTTTGAGTAAGTATTGTGGTATTGTTTGAGTTTGTATCTGTTCTTAAGGTGTTTGTGGTCTGATATTTGCATATCTTGTGCTTTGAATCACCTAATCAAACAATTGGCTATAAAATCCTGAAAACTTGTTGCTTTGCTTTGAAATCTTGTGCACACCTAGTTTGCATGTTAACCTAGGGCTACCAATTGATTAATCCAAGTAATTGCAACCTGAGTGATAGATTTGAGGCCTTGAAATTAGATTTGGTGTCAAGTAGATCAACAAAAGTGTTCTTGCCTGTTTAAGTGTTCATCAGTAACTGCTATTGCTTAGATCTTGTTCATAAGTTGGATTCATTGCATGAAATGAGTTAATATGTGTTTCATTAAGTTGTATTGAGCTTGTGGGTGCATTTGGTGGTTTGTGGTTAGCTTATACTAGCTTAAAAGTAGCTTATTGTCGCCAGATCTGCTTATTACTAGTCTGTGCCATGTTTGTGGACTAATTGATTAAATTGTATCATTTGGCTGAGTGCAATTGTGTTTTATTGCTTGATTGTGAATCCTTGTGGTCCACTGATTACAAGGGTTCCTTGATTGTCCAACAAAACCAAGTGAAACTCTCTAAAAAAGCAAATCAAGAAGTCAAAGCAGTGGGAACTCCTTTCCCCTGCTACTAGCCACTGCTAGTTATAATTAGTCAATAGCTTATTTCTTGTTCATTCTAGCTTATTCCAATTTGCAACAACTTATTTTTTGTAATATGTATTATTATTTTGAGCTTATAAGTCAGTCTGGAAGTTTACAGCTTTAGCTTTTAGCTTTTGACTAGAAAACGATTATTTTGTCTTTTTCAAAATTGCTTATTGCTTATTCCAACTTATTGAGTGGTGCTTTTTGAATGATTTTTTATTATTAAGCTTAGTTAAGCTATTTGTGACTTATTGCAACTTCAATCAGCCCTTGAAATAGCCTAGAACTCAAAAACGACTATTTTGTCGTTTTGTGAAGAGAGCTTTGGCTTATTTCAGGCTTATTCGTTGGGCTTATTTCAAGTTTATTTTTGCAAATAGCTTATTTAGGTCAAGAGAAGGACGTGGGTAAAATTTTAGCTTATGGCATTAGCTTATAGCTTAATGGGCCAAAAAGCCCATTAAGAATAAGCTGTTTTGAAATAAGCTAACTTAAGCTTATTTTCAGCTTTTAGGCCTTTGAAAAATTGAGTTTAAAATCAGATTTTAAGCTTAGCTGGAGCTTTTGGGCCAATTCTGTGGACCTTTTCTTATTGAGCCCAATTCAATGCCCATTAAGGGACTGTTTGGGTATTTGGCCATTTCAAGGCCCAATAGGGGGTAATTTTGTAATTTCAAGTTCATTTCTGTTTTATTTAAGTTAAAATAAACTAGTTTGCAACTTTTTAGAATTTTTTTATAAATTTTAGATTTTTAATATTATTTTATTATTATTTTATTCTTAAAAATTAAAATTTATATTTTTGCAAGTTTTTCATTTTTCTTAGTTCAAATACATTAAGTTAGGAATTTAAAAATTTTATAAGTATGAGACTTGAGTAATAGAAGTATGAGACTTGAGTAAGAATTTAGAATATGGCTTAGTTCAGACATATGGAAACTAATATGGGTATATGATGAGAGTGTGATCCGCATGGAATCACATGACCCTCTAGTTTGTCCCTATTAGGAAGGAGTAGGAGAACTGGTCGTGAGGAAAACAAGTGAAGCTACGTGGAAAATTTTGACGTATTGATGACTTGAAAGGCGAGAAGCATAACCTCGTGATGTATGCCATTAGCCGAGGAAGAAGAAGGAAGTGTGGATATATACGAATAACGAATGAAATAGGTTGAGATAGAAATCGAAGTTAAAACTTTGGTATAGCCTAATGAGTAGACTAAAGCACAAAGCATGTTGATATTGTTGCAGTGTGGAAAAGGAAATGGCACTAACCTATATTGTTTGATAGGAAGGCTTAGTATCGATAATCGAGTGGATGAGGAGTTATAGATGTGATGTATCATGAGAGACGAAGGGTTTGGTCTAACTGAGACAAGATGATGAGCACTATGACCTTGAAGGTAAGACATTGTGTAGGTATAAAGGAAGTGTTGGGTATAAAAAAAATATAAAAAAATCTTTCATCGAGGAAAGTGAGAAAGAAGTGTATGGGTGATACTAATGAGCTATCCAGATTTTATGGAAGTACTTGTAACATGGGTTTGATGACAGTTGAAAGGACTAACTAATGAATATGTGAAATACCGTCATAGGTCACTTTTGTAAGGAAATTAGAATTTTTAAGTGGTTTGGGTTAAGGACTAAAGGGATTGATGAACATGATTGGAAATGGATGGACGAAGTGAGAAATTGCTAGAAGTATAGGAGTCGTGTTGAGAGCTTGGGCGAATGCTTTAGAAGGAGGTGGGAAACTCGTTAGCAATGTCTGAGTTTTCATATAATGATAGTTATCATACTAGAAGTCGATGAATGCCATTTGAGGCACTACATGGAAGGATAGGGTGAGTTTCCCCTATTGTGGACTAGAATTAGTGAAAGAGGCTGCTAATATAATAATGGTGTTTGTGGAAAGGACGAGAGAAACAATAGATGATATGTTAAAAAGGAGGAAACTACTACAGTTTAGTGACAAAGTTATGTATGAAGTTTCACCCATAGTAACGGGTGCCATGTTTAGGAAAAAGGGAAAAGTTGATGTCGAGTTTTGTAGGTTTATTTATGATTTTTTAAAAGATTGGACCAATAGTTTATGGTTATATAATTACCTAGGGAATTGAGTGGTGTACATGATATATTTCATGTATTGAGATTTGGGAAATTTGGTTTGAGAATGCATATTTGCATGTGCGGTTATTAGGGATTTGTGTTAAAAAGAGTCATTTGTGAGATTTATTGGCTGTGAGGTCAAGAGTTAGGAATGAATTTAAATATTTTTGGTTTGTATATGTGGTATTTTGAGACTTGAACTAAAGTACACATGGAAATGAGAGGAGTTCATTTAGAACAAGTATCCTCATGTGATTTGTTGTTTGTGTGTTTGATCCTAAGGAGTAAATCTCGGGACGAGATTTCTATTAGGGAGTGATGTGACAAACATGGTTTTGGGGTTCGTCACTCATACTACAGTTTAGGGTATTTTGTGCAAATATATGCTTTTATGTGCTTATGTGTTTATTCTGTGTGTTTGGAGTGAGGTTTGGATATCGTTTATGGGTATATGGTACTCATAAGTAAATCGAGGAACGTTTATTTCATGTTCATGAGCTCACAAGGTAGTGACTATGAAATGAGATGGTGTTATTTCGTGGCTTTACGTATACGTATATGTATTATTAGAAAATCGTATTTTTACGATTCAGGGTTTGCATTTACGTGTCTCGGATGAGGTATTTAGTCACGAGAATAATTTACGGGATGGTTTAAGTCATTTAGGACGTATTTATATAGTTTATTTCATATTCTAAGAGCTTTTATAAAAATGTATATTTTTACGTTTTTACGGTATACGCGTAAAAACTGACTAGTTTTACGGTTTTGAGGTTTCCGAGGCTTTAGGAGCTAAAATAAATTAAGGTAAATTAAGGTATTATTAATAATGTATTAATAAGTAATAAAAAGAAAAAAAATATAAAACTACATATAACAGTCAGTTTTGGGATGCAAGAAAGAAAAAGAAAAGGGAAAAAAAGGAAAAAGGGGAATCGGGCTTTTGTAATGGGCCAAGGACTTTTTAGGGAACTATATAAAAACTTTTTATTAACCAAAAACATTCATAAAATCCCTGGAGATCAATCTTAAGTCGAAATCCATGGAGTCTATTTAGGGTTTTCATATTTTTTTTGTCTTCCATTAATTCTAAGGTAAAATTCTTCAATCTCTTTTTAATTAAATTGTTTTAATTCTTTCTTAATCATTATATGATGGATCTAGGTTAGTGTTTATTAGAAAATATGTAATTTAATGTTATCATAATGATATAGACATGATTAGAATAATTAGAGTTAATTATTAAACATGATGAGGGTAATTAATTTGGTTAATTATGTTAAATTCGTTTTTAAAAACTGGGCAGAATTTTTGGGTAATTATTTTGATCATATATAGAGTTTTACAAACTTTTAATTTTCGAATCTTATGTCCCTGGAAACGTAATTGAGTTGGATTTCAAATGCAAGAAACGAGAACTAAATTGGAGGTCTGGAAGTGGGTCAAAAACAGGTTACATCAGTCGGGTGTCAAAATAGTTTTTGGATCAGCCTGTTTTCTTTTTATGTTTTGAATTGTTTGGGGTACTTAGGGTTATATTGGAACCTTCAAACGAACATGAGACTTACACTATATATTAAATAAAATATATGGAGGAGGTCTAAACAAATGGGTTAGGGTAAGACCCTCTGATCATAACAAACTTTTCATATGTTCAAAATCAGTAAATTCTAGATAGGTAAAAGTATATATATATATATATATATATATATATATATATATATATATATATATATATATATATATATATATATATATATATATATATATATATATATATATATATATATATATATATATATATATATATATATATATATATATATATATATATATATATATATATATATATATATATATATATATATATATATATATATATATATATATATATATATATATATATATATATATATATATATATATATATGGAGGCCTTAACAGTGTCTTCAAGGTTTCGGCCAAAGGCGAGAGTTAGCTAACACATGTAAGGGCGTAGGGTTTCTTTTACAGAGGAAGTTGATTTGGTTAAGGGGATGTTCGACCCATAGTTTAAGGTATGAAAAACGGGACTGTTTTGGGTTAAATGTTAACGGGGCAAGTTATGAACTAAACTAAGTTAAAGGCTTTATAGAGGGGTGTCATGAGATGCATATGGCATATAAATGGGGTTAAGTTGTAGGAAAAGGTTAGATATCCATCCCAAATTGATGAGCCATTTTGGTATGTGGTTCATGTCTTGATTGTATACGTTTGTGTGTTTAGATTTTGCTAGAGTGCGGATACTTGGAGAAGCTTGTTCAGGTGAGTTTCATAGTCCCATATATTTTTATGATTTGATTCCAGATGGGATGGAAGAGACACTGTGTGGTTTTGTAACTAGTGCTGTGAATGCTTATGGTTTGTGATGGACTTGTGTGTACATTTATGTGATTAAACGCTATGTGATTCTTGATTGTTATTGTGGTTTGACTTGGTACCAAGGGGAGGTTGGCAAGGCGGGGCCTTTGGATTGGTTCATAGGTGTATGGGCGCCTATGGGACCATGGTTATTAGTAAGGCTTGGAGCCTTGGAAATTGTAGTTATTGGTAAGGCTTGGTGCCTTGGAATTGTGATTGTATGGTTAATCTTGAATGGTAGTTGTTAATGCATAATTGTAACACATTGTCCATATGTTATTTTATTGTTGGTGGTTATTCACAGCTTATTATAACTATTTCGGGGTTGGAGTCTAAACCTATGACTCTCACCAACTTTATGTTGACGTGTTTTAGTGTCTCTTTAAGGTGATTATGTGGTTAAGCGTGAGAATAAGAGTGGCTAGCTGGGAGGCTTAGGATTGCATTGGAGGAACCCCCTTTCCTCTTAGTCTTTTCTAATGTTTGAATAGGTGATACTTTGTAGACACCTATATGTTTGTTATTTGTTAATTGTATGTCTATGGTAAGAGGTAGACCTGTTACCTACTTACCTAGACGCTTGCATTGTTTGTGATATCTTCATGACATCGTGTCATCATTTATGATAATTCCAATTCATTTAGTTATCTCTATAGACACGCTATTGTTGTGATGATATCCATACGTCGCCCCCCATATTCCGTCATGGTGGGGTGTGACATCTTTGTTGTACCCAAACTATATATATTTGATTAGGATATATATATCTTAAGTCCAACATTGGCATCCTTCTTTTCGCCAATAAAACGTAGTCATATAAAATCAAATAACACGTCCCATTACATAGAATACGCCGCCTCGAATAAATGATTCTTCAAAATCATAAGAAGTATTCGAAACACGAATATCACATCAATCAACTACGTTTCAAAAGGAGATGTACTAAAATGGCACGTCACGATACGATGATAACAATCGAACTTAAACAAGTCGATATGCGATAGATTACGAAGCAATATATACATACTCAAATCATTAAACGAGTTTCACACTCGTATTCAGATAATACATAATTATCAAGATCGGTGATTTACGGTGAGGCCAAATCCGATACATAATCGTATTATAAAATGTAAGACAATCATTCAAGGAACATTGCTTCACGTGCAATGCCTTTAATACCATAGTATGATCATACATATACATACTACCATTTTTACATACACATAGGTTCACATAATCACTATCAATCATAAAGTAATGCAAGAATAGCCTTACCAGAGCCATGCGGAGTAGTTTCATGCTTAAAACAATTTAGAACACACCAAAGTTATAGTTTAGGTTTTTCAAAATCGAACTAGTTCTATATAACTTGTGGCTCTGATTACCATTTTGTAACACCCCCAAATTACCACGCAGCGGAATACCACCTTGTTGCCCTACTAATAGCACAACACACACAATCATACACAACGACCTCAAAAGAGATGTTAAAATAATATACAAAATTGTATAAAATATTTCCCATCTCAATATATAAAATCAGAGTAGCGTTTAGTCCCAAAAACCGTCACCAACACATCACATTCATCAAAGATTTTAAAAGTTATTTGTTCATTTCAAAGGATGGAAAATAATATAAACTTTAGACAAGTAACCACCAACTCCCTCCTCGCATGCTCCGCTGCTATCCAACTTGATTACCTGAAATACATGTTTAAAATCATCAACACAACGGTTGAGCAAGTCTATAGGTTTTGCAAATCATCATTGAACACAAGTAGAAAAACCAATCATGATAGTCAATCAACAATTAAGGCATTTCGTATAAATAGCAAACGCTATGTGATTGTATTAAGCTAATGAAACCGACCCCTTAACCAATTAGTCACCCGTGCCAAATGCCGGCATGACTTATATGAAACCATTGCCTCTATTAGAGTATCAGTTGCTAATTGTATACTCATACTTCTTATTCTCATAAATTATCCTTCCTGGAGGTTACTCAACGTAATGCCCTGGTCTCAGATATGGTTGTCAACCCAATAGTACTACTATTTGAATCAGCGGCTATTCCCAACTTGCAACATCAAGTTAGAACATAATTAACGGCTCATGTATTTAGGGACTTCAGCAACAAGGTACTTATGTAATCACGACAACCATTCAACAACATTCAAGTCCAAACAATCATTCATGACTTGTGTTCGTTTTCATTTCAAATAGCATGTATCCCCCTCGCGGGTTAAAATCATTTACAACAAGTATAAAAGAGAGGCTATAGAGTCACCTTAGATAATACGCTAAGCTAGTAGTAGTAGTGATCGCCGAAGTGAAGATGCCTCCCAAATATACACGTCAAAAGCCGCCACCTAACAAATAAGGTGCGCGCTTAGCAACATACTTAAGTATCTCAAACATACTTAATATAATAAAATCAACCACTCAAAATAGTATATACATAGACATGACCATTCAATGCAAGTGAATCCCTTCTAAACCCCACGACATATACTAGCTCTCCAAAACTAGTATCTTCGATATTGATCCATCTCAAGATGCCAAATCAACACGGTTCAAGTGCCCAACACGGGTCTCCAATTTTAGAATACACTCACACATAAGGCTTATATCCTTTTAGAACTTTGAGAAGCTAATAGATTAGCCTCTCGCCTCAAACTATGACGCGAGGTTAAGTACCTCCAAATAATACTCAGCCGGTACCTACCAAAAGTACACACTGATTTCCCATACCTAAACACCCCCGTTTTCGACGAAACTTGGTGACAAACTCACTTATAATCTGTACAGGACTTAGTTTTAATTTCATGCAATGATTCACATTTTAGAACCTGTAACACCCCCAAATTTATACAACTCAGTACAGCGGAAGACTAGTTGGTGTTACGGGATAGCACATTACTCACATCATAGACAACGCATAAAAATCGCGTCGTTTAATAATAAATTATTTCCATTCATAAATATCAAAGTTACATCGGTCCCAAGTCATTATTTCATACAAAGTTTTACAAAGTATTTGAATGGAAAATATTGTTTAAGTGCGGGCCATGAATTCTTGTCGTCTTCCTGAGAATTACCTTCAAGTACCTGAGATAAAACATGTTAAAAGAAAAGGTCAGCGATAACGCCGAGTGAATTCATAGAGTTTAATAAATTCCATCAATATAACTTTGGTATAAAATTTGTACCAAAAATCAATTCGTACAAATCATTGTAATAGGCCGTAAAATAGCCAAAATCATTTTATACAAATCTCTGTAATAGGCCATAAAATAGCCAAAGTCATTTTATATAAATCCTTATCGAAAATCATAATATAGGCATTTGCCTTAAAAATTATTATACGAGCCAATGTCGTAAAAACATCATACAATACGTCTTATGACGTTGTATGAAATAAAAACCGTTATATGAATATGGTTATGAAAACCAAAACACAAACATAATATCAATAGTATGACCCAGTATTGCTAGTCAGGCAATACATCGTAATTCGGAGCGTCTAGCAGTATTTCGTTAGTTTTGGATTATTATAAGCCGCATGACATTGTTACCTTACTAAACCAACAACGGGTAGCTAACCCGATACCAATTTTTGCCCATCTAAAGTAGCGTGTCGTCACAAAGGTCACGCTATGGAAATCTTCTCATACATAAATTCGCTTACCAATCAATGTGGCACGACGGGGATCAACCGTCAAGGCGCGAACTGGGGTGATCGTCCCCAAATAGTACTATTAAATGCATAAGCGTCTACCAAATCCCGGTAGTTCACAATTCATGCTAATGGGACTTTTAGTGACATAACCTAACTTTAATAATCCATTTGATTTCATCTATCGGGTCCTTTAATCATTTATCGGGTCATACAATCGGGTCATTCAATCATTCGGGTCCAAATCAATAAACAAACAATCGGGACAAATGGTGTCCTAATTTACAAAAATACTAACATGTTATCTCCCTCGCGGGTTTATAAAACATTTATAAAAACATTTAAAAGAGTGCGAGGCTATGAACTCACGTTGATGTGGGAAGGCGGGTTATCGGCAATTCGGACATACGGTACGTGCTTCAATCACGGAAACCTAGACAAATAATAATCGGTCTTAGACTCATGTCCAATGACTTTATAAAAATAACAATTATGTATACATATGATGATTATTTATATATGATGATCAAGTGGGTTTACATATTCTCGTTTACTCATTCTAGTGTTATATGTCGATAACGTTCATACTAGTTTACTAGTTTTGCGTATTTACGTGTTTTAAGTCCAATAAACTTATTATAAGTTCTTTAACTCTTATTAATCCTTTTCACACTTATATTATCAGTAGTTAAACTTTACAAGTTTGGCCCAAATGGGTTAAGCCCAATAAGTTCTTTTTACAAGTTTTTATCTTATTAAGTCCAATTATTAGTCCAATATGTTTATTTAGCTCGTAAATGTCCGTATTTCTTATAGTTCGGGTTTTATCGGTTCTTACTTGTATTAGTTACCTATACATCAGTATATGACTTTTATAAACTTTACATTAGACGTGTTTGGTCGTCTAAGTTTTATTTGGCGAAAAACGTTAATTTCACGGCGATAGCCGAAAAAGTCGTAAAAATCAAGTTTATAGTTTTTATTACTTATAAATATTATTTTACCACCACTTATATAATTTACCCATTTAATTAACCTTTTATACATTTATATAAATAAGTTTTATAAGTTAGTGGGTTTATATTTTTACATTTTATACATTATAATGTGAGTGCTTATATAATAATAATAAACATTATTTCCAAAAATCTGATTTTTAACTTCATGTTCACCATTTTTAACATATCTAGAGTTCTATAATGAATTAGAAGCTCATTTTTGGATGGCATGATCTTCATAATATGTGCAACATTTAACTTAGTTATAGCTACTGCCCATTTTGAGTTTAAGTTGCCTTAACAGTCCCTACAAAACTGCTTATTCAGATTAGACCACCTAACTTGTTTTGATCATATCTCACTCATTATTTTGATTCCATTGCATGGCCAACTCTCACATGTGTATAACATCTTCTACTTACTGTAAATGGATCAAACCATGCAATTTTATCAGTTCATCTTTTAGTTATCTACTGTTTTTATACAGCCAACTAAATAGTCAAGATTTTAACCTTGTTTCTTATGGTTTTTCACCTTTTTAATCATGTTTATCAACAACAAATCCCCACATAACATTTTTATCACCATATAATCATCATAAATATATACAATAGGAAATAAAATACATGTTTACATAATCAAAATAACAAGAAGTTGAGGAGGACAATCTTTATACCACCAAGTCGATGTAGGTCATGATTTTGACATGGTTTTTGATGGAGAAACTTGTAGACAACCATGACCATCTTCAAGACCACCATTCTTCATATACTACTTGTGGAAAATCAGCCCCAAGACACCATGAATACTCCTCCTTGGATGTTATAACTTGCACCAATCGTCATCTTTTTGAATGGAGATTAACATATGTTAATTATAACATATGTTTTGTGGTTAAATTTTGTATAAAATGGGTGTTTGAAGATGAATATGGGATGGCAATGGCAAGAGGGAGAGAGTGTGTGTGAGTGGTTTGCATGGTGAAATAAGAAAGTGTGAAGTAGTTGATGGTTTTGTGTTGTGGTAAGCTTAAGATGTAAGCTTTCATGACAAGTGTAAGTAATAATACTTACAACTTGACACCAAGTTGTTGAGGTACTAGTTTGGGCCGGTTTTGGAGTGGGGTGGGACAAGTGTCCCACTTGTCTCATCCCCAATTATTTACGGGTACTCCTAGATTCTAGTTTCCTCGATTTGCGTGCCCTCGGGTCGTTTTACAAAAAATGTTTTTATAAATTATGAATCAACGTCACAAAACGAATCCAATAAAAATTGTTTCATCAAAAACGGAGTTCGAAAACGTAAATACGTAATCCTAAGGTTTCCGGTTTAGTCGTAAAGGACGTTAAAATAAAATCGTAAGTCCTAATCTCTTCTCGTAAATTTTTGAGTTTATGAACCAACTCAAATTTAAAACTCCAAAATAATATTCATGGACAAATTTATTTTATGAAATGTCGGACTGTCACCAAAGACGGTGTATGTAAACGTAAGCACGTAACGTTGAATCCTCCGGTTCAGACGTAGTCGATGCTACTTCAAGACGTAAATCCAAATTTCTTCCCAAAAATATGTGAGTTCATATTGTAACATTAAAATAATATTTTCAAATAATATTTGAGAATAAAATATCAACCATAAATTGAAGGATTGTCACAGCATTTACCCCTAAACAGGATCTTTGTCCTCAAAGATCATCTTACCTTACTACTCGCTTCTTATAGAGTTAAAGCCATGTGGGTATTTCCTCCACATTCGGTCTTTTCTCACAAGTGCAATTCATTACAATACGCGAGTTCTATCAAACATAACTACGGGAATAAGATCAGGCTTAATGTTGACTTACTTTCTCTATCCATGATGTTCACGGGTTTCTGATGAATGCAACTTCTTGCCGATCTAAGCTTTACTAAGAAGAATTCAGATTTTTACTTGATAGATATTCCATCAAGTTCGATTTTCGAAACATAATTCACGCAGTCTTTGAAGTCCTAGGGTAGATCCAGCTTATATGCCTTTCAAACCAATCTTTCACATCATCTCAATGGTCCCAAACAACGGGGACTTATATCCCATGATTTGTCAGATCATGAATTCATTTTTTTTTCCTAGGTTAAAAATTGTGGCATAACTTCGCTACCCATTTGGCACTTCAGGATCTACATTTCACATTCACATAACCTCTTGCCCACTACCGGCAGTCAATAATCAAATCCTAATTTCAACAATCATTTCAGATCTCGCGGGTCAGGTATTTTGCAAGGTTAGGTTTGCCATCATAGGAAACCTTAAACCTAAAAGACATGTCCAACTCACAGTGGGTGTATGTCGGGTGTCTTTATCTCAACTCCTGCTTACAGATGCTCTAATATTTAGATCCTAACAAGATTCGACCTCAATCCTAATACGATGATTATCAATGATAATCCTTCCAAAGGAAAACGATTATAAGGTTTATTGCCAAAGGTCAATCATTCAAACATAAAACAACACTTATATTACTTGCATCGTTACTTTACCTCGTCCCTTCGATTTGGGGTGGTAAAAAGTACTTTCATCAAGGTTCGTTCTCAATGATTTCTGAGCAAATCCCTAGAAATTCAATGCGAAGCGAGGATCTTGATAAAGATGTTCGATACAGGCGCACTATGTTTACATAACTCTTTTGCATTTATCATTAACGGGAATGATATTAGCAGATTTGGTCAGTCTGTCGACGATGAACCAAATCTAATCAAATTCAGATGATGACCTTTGCAATAGCTAGGCGTTTACTAATGTATGAGGCGATGTCTGCCTTCATATTTTGCCATTAGTACAACTTCTTCAGACAAAGATACTTTTAGTCGTAAATGACATAAATAGAATACTTATACTTACAAATTCCAATATAACTATATCTCACAATGTCCATATTCAGGCAATCACAAGTGGCCTTTAAAACATTTAACGCTATCGGCTTCTCAATTCTAATGGTTCACATTAGCCGCGAACCGCTTTTTATTATCTATATTATCCTTCTTATAAGCATTGTTTATTTTTATATCGTTCGGCAATTTATTTTGCACCTTCATTATTAAGAAATATATCCTAATTGGTTCTTTATCCTTTTTATATAATACGTCAGTATCTATATTCACTTCTCATGATGATGTGATTATCATGTTCACTATTCACTCAAATATTCTTTTTATATTATGCGTTAGTAATTACGTTCACCTTCCTGATGAAATAAATATCACAACCGTAATTATTCAAAATTCTTTCTTCATATCTTCTATGTTTTAGTTCCGTTTTTACTATCATTTTTATCCGTTTTGCTCAATCCGACGTTTAAGGCGTCGATAATTATTGCTAGTAATTAAATAATAAGTATTTAATTTTTATGAAACGTAAACATAAAAAGTTTTTAAATTTTCTCAGTTTGTCCAATTATAGGAAAATGTTCAAAAGAATAAATTTGAATTTAATTATCACGATTTTTATTAATTTATTGAAAATAATTAGTGAGATTCGTAAATGTTCGAAAAATATTTATTTATACTTTGGTCACAATTTTCTTAGTTGAAAAGCAAAAATTTTCGTTTCAAATTCCAAGTTAAGGTTTAAATGGTTTCCTTAATCCTTCTTAGATTGTCTTAAGGTATACACAAACATTTATCCCTAAACAAAAGTTTAGTTAAATGTTTAGTGTATAAGGGGATAATCCCTTAAAATCCCTTGTTAAAACATTTGTCAAAATATATTCGCACTTTCTTTTTAGTAAAACCCAAAGTCTTAAAAGGGCTCTTAATTTTTGAAGAGTCTATATGCATACATCTTACCATTATTAATACAACGGTCATTTTATGTAAAGGATTAAGTTTTTAATCCCTAAGCGTTAATGGTTCTAATCTTTGAAAAGTCAATATAGCTTCCATTATCTATTAATTACACGGTTAAATCATATAAAGGATTAAGTCCTTAATCACATGTTAAATATTTAAGGTACATGTTTTCATTGTTCGGCCAAGTCAGGGCAATCTATAAATAATTATTAACTCATTCTTACTCTTATAAATAAACAAATAGTCCTTAATGATCACAAGCATGAATTTATCAAATTACAGCCTACACACGTGATTCACCAAATTATGAATGCTACATGTGCATTGATCAATCCAAACGACATCACGTGGAACTCATAATGTTCATTACAAACACTGGATGTAGTGATTGGAATAGATAATCTCTTTCGCAGATGCGAAGTTGATGATAACCATGCTATGTATCAAATTTGCTAGAACCTTGTAAATGATCGAACAATTCTTCCATTTCGAGTTATGGATATCGTTTTCGATTGTCAATTTACTCAGTCACAGTATTCTATAAATATAAGGAAAGATAACACCATAGCTCTTCAGGATGACAGGCTTGGTATAATAAAATCTTTCTCCGACAACTCTCAGTTGTACGGTAACTCCTTTAATTTAGATGGTGCTGACGCACAGTGCACAAGCCATAGGTGCAACACCGGGAATATAATCAAATACCAAATTCTACTTGCCTTAATGGCGAAAGTCTAGGTAATTCACCAACAAATACTTCCTAAAGTTTCAGATAACCGAAACATCTTTTAATAAATTCATATTAGGTTCTTTCTAGATTATAATATCTATGACTAATTCACAACCAATCACAATATAATCTCAAGTCTAAATACAGGATATGATCATCCGTCAAGAATTATTTAGTTCACTTTTGATAATCAACATCTTATCGTTTAGGGGAATTCTATTCGATTTCCCATCAATTAAGACAATGTTGTCATGTCATAATCAATCAATCCATTCTACCGGCATTATCAACCTTTCAGTTTCATTGCCGTCGATAAGATGTGAACTTCTCAAAAGACTGATAATAACTCATAATCCTTCACAAATTCAAGGATATATGGAGACACAACTACCATCTAAAGAATAAGGTCAACGCATAATCTACGCGAGAGAACTTCAAATCAGATTCAGACGAAAACATTTAACGAATATGAATATATCCCATGTTTTCATAATTTGAGTACGCATTCGAAAGCTCCTCGGACTGTTACCCAGGTCATTCAAATGAAATCAATTCAAAAGAAATGATAGGAACGTCGATACATCCAGTCGGGTATCAACACTCGATAATCAAATACTTTTCCTAAGAATCTCACTACGGGAGAATTAGACAAGAAAGAATTGTCAATTGTCAAATAAGACAATTTCCACAGATGAGTAAATTCGACTCAGAAGAATAAATAGTACAGGCACATATGTAGGTGTCCCTAACAATATGTCCCTATTTTGTACTTTTTGCAGATCTCATACAATTTAATCTTTCACAATCTTCAAAGAAAATTTAGTGTTTATTCATTAGTTTTATGGTGACTACTAGTCAGTCTTGCATGGTCCATTCCAAATTGTATGTAGGCGCGCAACTATATACAATTTCAAGATTAACGATGCAATACTCAGTTCGTCAAAATTTTATCATCATGTTTATAATAAGAACATTTTCATGCTTAATTCTTAAATAAGAATCAAAGATATATTTACAAAGATTTTCTTTGTTATGGAAATAATTAAGTTTCCAAAGTGTCTCATAAACAACTTCATTTTGATATCAATCACTTATAAATCTCACTTTGAATAATCCTTATTGTGTTGAAAAATGAATTTTCTCAAAGGATACCGTTTTAACTTTATGAAAACAATGAGTGATCTGCAAAAGGAGTGACGAAGAGTTGTTTGCCAAGAACTTAACTACAATATAATAGGAAATGAGCTTAGCCAAATAATCATGAGGTTCATGACCTTAATGGCGCTCAAAAAGAATAATCCACAACGTAACTCAATTAAAGATGAGTACTTGTTCAATGGTTGCATCACTAATGCGAACATTAGGATGAAGCAATAAAAGATAGATAACATCGATACATGTAGAATTTAGCAATCAAATGTAGTCTTTTTATTAATCACAAACAAGTCAAAATTGTACCGTAACACATTACGTGTCACTATGTCATACAATTCTCAGAACTCATCCTACCAACTGATATCTCAGTTAAGTTAGGGATTCTTAAAAGATACCACAATGAATACTAATCTACAAGAGTCATTAGGTGTTCCACATGTCCCGAAAGATCCATCGGTCTCAATTCAGAAGAAGATTTCTACAATTTATTTATTGGACACTAGGCATCCTCGTGAGTGGACAATGGCTTAGGAACAACCCTTAACACAAAACCTACAATCAATTAAAACCTTATAATTCAATCTCAAAACTTAACGACTTCTATTAATAATCTCATATTCCATACGGGTTAAATTTTACTTTATTCAAGTTTCAACCAATTTTATACTCAATTCAATATCCTACCTCATATTCCAATACTTTCAATCTTATTCTTCGGCCTTGTAAAGGCAATAAAAGCTCAATATGATCAATACTTAATTCCAATCCTATAGCTCTTACAACAACAATTATCAAAATGAGTCACTAGTATGAGATGACTCACACATTCAATTAGACTTCTCAGAAAGGTATTAGTGGCATGAGGCTTTTTGGGTAATGGTTCCAATAACAGCCTCAAGTGCAACATTCACCCTTTCGATTTCAAATTTAAGAATTGGATGACAACGAATCAGATGACATCTTTCCAGGTGATAACGTTTTGGTCAAACTCCACTCTATAAGGAAAGATCGTCATGACATCGATATCATATTTAATCTCGCCAATTCTTTTTCAATATCACGATCAACTAATATCTACACTTCTACGAATATCAACCATTTGTTAGGATTATAAACATCCACAACTTGGTTTAGATCTAGGATAGCTAGAATTCCTACGAGAATAGCTTCGATTAATTTACTAGGGGATTTAGGGTTACTTGTGACAATCTACGTCGTATAAATATCTCGTATAAAAATCAAAATAATCATCAAACAATCATGTAATAAAATTACATCATATGTATATATATAATCCAAGTTATATATATATTAAAATAACACTTCTCAGTCTTGGCCTTGTCGGTAACTCGGGAATTCTTCGGCACCGTTATAGTCAAAAGATTTTTAGACATTTTTTTGAAAAATGTTTATAGTTAAAAGATTTTGAAATGTTTTATTCAAAACCTTGGTTTTAAAAATCTTTCGTTCTCTATAACGAGAGCTCTGGTACCAAACTGTAACACCCCCAAATTTATACAACTCAGTACAGCGGAAGACTAGTTGGTGTTACGGGATAGCACATTACTCACATCATAGACAACGCATAAAAATCGCGTCGTTTAATAATAAATTATTTCCATTCATAAATATCAAAGTTACATCGGTCCCAAGTCATTATTTCATACAAAGTTTTACAAAGTATTTGAATGGAAAATATTGTTTAAGTGCGGGCCATGAATTCTTGTCGTCTTCCCGAGAATTACCTTCAAGTACCTGAGATAAAATATGTTAAAAGAAAAGGTCAGCGATAACGCCGAGTGAATTCATAGAGTTTAATAAATTCCATCAATATAACTTTGGTATAAAATTTGTACCAAAAATCAATTCGTACAAATCATTGTAATAGGCCGTAAAATAGCCAAAATCATTTTATACAAATATCTGTAATAGGCCATAAAATAGCCAAAGTCATTTTATATAAATCCTTATCGAAAATCATAATATAGGCATTTGCCTTAAAAATTATTATACGAGCCAATGTCGTAAAAACATCATACAATACGTCTTATGACGTTGTATGAAACTAAAAACCGTTATATGAATATGGTTATGAAAACCAAAACACAAACATAATATCAATAGTATGACCCAGTATTGCTAGTCAGGCAATACATCGTAATTCGGAGCGTCTAGCAGTATTTCGTTAGTTTTGGATTATTATAAGCCGCATGACATTGTTACCTTACTAAACCAACAACGGGTAGCTAACCCGATACCAATTTTTGCCCATCTAAAGTAGCGTGTCGTCACAAAGGTCACGCTATGGAAATATTCTCATACATAAATTCGCTTACCAATCAATGTGGCACGACGGGGATCAGCCGTCAAGGCGCGAACTGGGGTGATCGTCCCCAAATAGTACTATTAAATGCATAAGCGTCTACCAAATCCCGGTAGTTCACAGTTCATGCTAATGGGACTTTTAGTGACATAACCTAACTTTAATAATCCATTTGATTTCATCTATCGGGTCCTTTAATCATTTATCGGGTCATACAATCGGGTCATTCAATCATTCGGGTCCAAATCAATAAACAAACAATCGGGACAAATGGTGTCCTAATTTACAAAAATACTAACATGTTATCTCCCTCGCGGGTTTATAAAACATTTATAAAAACATTTAAAAGAGTGCGAGGCTATGAACTCACGTTGATGTGGGAAGGCGGGTTATCGGCAATTCGGACGTACGGTACGTTCTTCAATCACGGAAACCTAGACAAATAATAATCGGTCTTAGACTCATGTCCAATGGATTTATAAAAATAACAATTATGTATACATATGATGATTATTTATATATGATGATCAAGTGGGTTTACATATTCTCGTTTACTCATTCTAGTGTTATATGTCGATAACGTTCATACTAGTTTACTAGTTTTGCGTATTTGCGTGTTTTAAGTCCAATAAACTTATTATAAGTTCTTTAACTCTTATTAATCCTTTTCACACTTATATTATCAGTAGTTAAACTTTACAAGTTGGGCCCAAATGGGTTAAGCCCAATAAGTTCTTTTTACAAGTTTTTATCTTATTAAGTCCAATTATTAGTCCAATATGTTTATTTAGCTCGTAAATGTCCGTATTTCTTATAGTTCGGGTTTTATCGGTTTTTACTTGTATTAGTTACCTATACATCAGTATATGACTTCTATAAACTTTACATTAGACGGGTTTGGTCGTCTAAGTTTTATTTGGCGAAAAACGTTAATTTCACGGCGATAGCCGAAAAAGTCGTAAAAATCAAGTTTATAGTTTTTATTACTTATAAATATTATTTTACCACCATTTATATAATTTACCCATTTAATTAACCTTTTATACATTTATATAAATAAGTTTTATAAGTTAGTGGGTTTATATTTTTACATTTTATACATTATAATGTGAGTGCTTATATAATAATAATAAACATTATTTCCAAAAATCTGATTTTTAACTTCATGTTCACCATTTTTAACATATCTAGAGTTTTATAATGAATTAGAAGCTCATTTTTGGATGGCATGATCTTCATAATATGTGCAACATTTAACTTAGTTATAGCTACTGCCCATTTTGAGTTTAAGTTGCCTTAACAGTCCCTACAAAACTGCTTATTCAGATTAGACCACCTAACTTGTTTTGATCATATCTCACTCATTATTTTGATTCCATTGCATGGACAACTCTCACATGTGTATAACATCTTCTACTTACTGTAAATGGATCAAACCATGCAATTTTATCAGTTCCTCTTTTATTTATCTACTGTTTTTATACAGCCAACTAAATAGTCAAGATTTTAACCTTGTTTCTTATGGTTTTTCACCTTTTTAATCATGTTTATCAACAACAAATCCCCACATAACATTTTTATCACCATATAATCATCATAAATATATAAAATAGGAAATAAAATACATGTTTACATAATCAAAATAACAAGAAGTTGAGGAGGCGAATCTTTATACCACCAAGTCGATGTAGGTCATGATTTTGACATGGTTTTTGATGGAGAAACTTGTAGACAACCATGACCATCTTCAAGACCACCATTCTTCATATACTCCTTGTGGAAAATCAGCCCCAAGACACCATGAATACTCCTCCTTGGATGTTATAACTTGCACCAATCTTCATCTTTTTGAATGGAGATTAACATATGTTAATTATAACATATGTTTTGTGGTTAAATTTTGTATGAAATGGGTGTTTGAAGATGAATATGGGACGGCAATGGCAAGAGGGAGAGAGTGTGTGTGAGTGGTTTGCATGGTGAAATAAGAAAGTGTGAAGTAGTTGATGGTTTTGTGTTGTGGTAAGCTTAAGATGTAAGCTTTCATGACAAGTGTAAGTAATAATACTTACAACTTGACACCAAGTTGTTGAGGAACTAGTTTGGGCCGGTTTTGGAGTGGGGTGGGACAAGTGTCCCACTTGTCTCATCCCCAATTATTTACGGGTACTCCTCGATTCTAGTTTCCTCGATTTGCGTGCCCTCGGGTCGTTTTACGAAAAACGTTTTTATAAATTATGAATCAACGTCACAAAACGAATCCAATAAAAATTGTTTCATCAAAAACGGAGTTCGAAAACGTAAATACGTAATCCTAAGGTTTCCGGTTTAGTCGTAAAGGACGTTAAAATAAAATCGTAAGTCCTAATCTCTTCTCGTAAATTTTTGAGTTTATGAACCAACTCAAATTTAAAACTCCAAAATAATATTCATGGACAAATTTATTTTATGAAATGTCGGACTGTCACCAAAGACGGTGTATGTAAACGTAAGCACGTAACGTTGAATCCTCCGGTTCAGACGTAGTCGATGCTTCTTCAAGACGTAAATCCAATTTCTTCCCAAAAATATGTGAGTTCATATTGTAACATTAAAATAATATTTTCAAATAATATTTGAGAATAAAATATCAACCATAAATTGACGGATTGTCACAGAACCACCCACTCGACACATCTTTAGACTTTAAAAACAGGACTGTTTTGCACACTTGCCTCTTAAAACCATTTTGACCTTGTTAAACATTCCCATTTACAAAATTGACACATAAATTTGAAAATAGACTCAATATCCTAAGTTTAGAACCTGAGAACAGCCCATGAACCTTTATAAAACTCAACTTATAGTCCTCGAGATTTGACCCAATATCGCCAACAATTTCATATTGTGTCGATACGCATCTCCCGATACACGAATATTAAAATTAGTGTAACTCCATCCTCATTATAGGTTAGAAGCTCTATCTTATATCAAAACGAGCGCCTCAACGACTAATATAACAATATCCTATCGTACCAACACTTTCTCAAACTTAAACCCATGAAAATGTGCCTTAAACCCACTGATGTAAAATTCAACTTTAAAAGTCATACCAAAACCCTTTTTGACCCATTTTTAACATCATCAACCTTTCAAATAAGCTATACCCATTATCTCTAACATTTCATAACATCCCTAAATCACTTGCATGATTCATACTTTCAAAACCCATATCACAATTCAAGTATGCAACCATTAAAACATTAAATAGAATAATAATAACACAATACTACAACAATAAGAATGGATCAAACACCATTGTTCTTGACTAAAAATCTTTGAAAAGTAAAAGTTGATGCATGTAAGTGAAAATCATACCAAAAGAATCTCCATTAATTTCTAAACATGGGACTTCAATTTATTTTTCATGGATCATGATTAAAATTGATGATCATAGGGGTGTTTGTTGTGGGGATGTGACGGCACAAGAGAAAGGGAGGAAGATAGAAGAAACTTTTGGTGGAAGTTTTGTATGTATGTGTGTTTTTTAAGCCATTTATATGGTGGAGGAAGGGTAAAAGTTGTCATTTGTGCTTTCTTTTGGATCAAGTTGTAAATATTAGTTAAAAAGCGGGAAACGACTACTAGTTAATTTTAAAAATATTTACGAGAGTCGGGTTTCATCCCGGCTTCATAAAAATATAAATCTCGTTCTTAAAATCGATCGTTTTAATAATTAAACACACACAAAACGAATTAGTGAAGTTTCGACTCGACTTAACACGTAATAAAATAAATTTTCATAAATCTCAAATATCAAAATAATCGATACTAAAATATGATATTTGGGCATCCATTGGCATCGCGATCACTATTAGTACTCTTCAATCGTCAAAACGATTAAATATATTGTTGGAAATACGTTTTACGTATTTAGAAAGGTTCGGTCACTCCAACAATATATAAGTTAGTAGCTCTTAGTCTAGCATAGTAATAGTAAACAAATAAGGACAAGCCAAGCCTACAACATGTGTAGGCCGGTGGCTTATTGTAAGCCCAATCCCATCTCAAGGGCTTCGGTATATAAACCCTCTCCTTAGTTGGAAACGGTGTGGTTCACTTCATAATTTCACACAGTTAAAGTGTGTTTTTCATACTTTCTTTCTCTAAGTGTGTGTATTCTCACCATCTATCTATCTCTTTCTCTCTCTAGAATATAAGCAAGATTTAAAATATCCTACAAATGGTATAAAGAGCCATGGGATGATTGTATTGTTCATGTGTTTGTGTTCTTGATTTTTTGTGTTTTTTTGTGTTTTTTTATTCAAATCATTCGATCCACTTTTTTTGTTTTTTTACGGTGTTTTCTTGATACAAATCTTCTACATAGTTGTGGTATAGATTTGGTACATTACTTTGTCTAAAAACACAAAAGTTTTGGGTGTTTGGATCATTTTTTGGCTTAAAATCTCGAATTGGTTGGGTTTTATCCGAGAAAAGTGGAAGTTGGGATCCCTTTTGTACTATTGCGACATAGCAAAGGCTAGGGTCTATGTATTGAGATCAATATTGCGATCAATATAGCGATAGACTCAGTGTGTATATTGCGAAAGAACTAGTTTGTGGTATTGCGATAGATTCGTCTTTGTGGTATTGCGACAGAACTAGTTTGTGGTATTGCGACAGATTCTTCTTTGTGGTATTGCGACATAACTTGTTTGTGTATTGCGATAGAATCATAGTGTGCATTGCGATATAAGCTTTTAAGTTATTGCGAGGGGTGATATTGCGACAGATTCTTATAGTTATTGCGACAGGTGACATTGCGACAGGACATTGCGATAGATTGGTATTGCGATACATATCCCGATGATACCAAAATTGTTCCTTAAAAAATTTCTAACAAATCGTGAGTTTTGTTTGTCTTGGAATTTGTTTGGTTTATCGAGAACATATTTTATGGGATTTCAACATTTTTCTTGACTTCTACACACGACAGCAAACACGTTTACTTTCTCTCATTGTTCGATCTAAAGTTGTAAATCATTTCTTATCGAAATGGAGTACACATCTCTTACGGATAAGTCCATCCTCTCGGGTGCGGATAATCGTCCACCAATGTTGGTGAAGACTATGTACGAGGATTGGGCTTCCTGGATGGAACTTTATATGTTGAATAAAGAGAACGGACATCTCATTTGGGCATCGGTGCTCAATGGACCATTTGTATATGGTACTGTGATGGAAGGTGCAGTCACTCGTCCTCGTACAATGGGTGAATTAACTGGAGATGATAAGATTCAAGATAAGTGTGATAAACAAGCTACAAACATCATTCTCCAAGCCCTTCCTCCAGATGTCTACAAACTAGTCAGTAAACATAAAGTTGCCAAAGAGTTATGAGATAGAATTCTTGTTCTAATGCAAGGCACCTTGTTAACTAAACAAGAACGAGAGTGTAAGCTATATGATACGTTTGATAAGTTTGTCTATGTTCCCGGGGAGACTGTCAATGATTACTACTTGAGATTCACTTTATTGTTGAATGAGCTCAACATTCATGGCATGGAAATTCCGACGTTTCAGTTAAACACCAAGTATTTGAACACTCTTCCTTCCGAATGGAGCAAGTACGTGACGGCTGTTAAATTGGCTAAGGATTTGCATCAAACTAACGTGGATCAACTTCAAGCTTTTCTTCAACAACAGGAATGCCACGTGATTGAGGCTCGGTTGTCAACACCTTAAGTTCATGATCCACTTTCCATGTATGCTTCTCAACAAATGACTCCTCAACAAAACATGGCTTACACTTATCAACAACCATCATACTTGCAGCAGCAACCACAACAACCATCTTATCAATCACTAATTATGCCACAACAAGAATTTCAACAAAGTGTTCTTCAATAGCCTTATCCACAGCAACCAACACATCCGGCTTTACCATCACAAGCTATCACTTCTCCAATGGGCTATACTCCTCAACAAGGATTTTTTCCAATTGCAGCACCACAAGCACAAGCCTTCTACTCCAACGAACTTCCACCAATTCAAGCACCGGTCTTTACACCAAATGATACGCCTACTGATGTCCTAAACCATCTCACTGCCTACTTGTCAAAACTTGTTGCCACTAGAGGATTTCCAGCAATGAACAATCATCTCCGCACTTCTTCAAATCCTCGACAACAAGCCACTATTCAAGATGGTCAAGTGACGGTGCAATCTATTCAGGGAAGGTGATACAAGAGATTTAGCTAGGTTCAATTAAGTTCTCGGTATCTTCTCGAATCGATCACGGTTCAAAGTAGAATAGTTGTTCTTGGTTACTAAAAAGGGGGTTGGTTTTCTATTCTACTAAAAAGGTTTAAATGCGCAAAGTGTTAAAAATAAACTAAAAGCAGTTAATAAAATAAGGCTTAAATTGAACTAAAATTAAACAGTAAGACAGTAAAACAGTAAATACCCTTACTTGCAAAACCACTGATTCGGAATACTCAAAAGAAAAACTGATCCGGAATAATTTTGTTTACTCAGAATATCCTTGATCCGGAATATCCTTTGCTCATCCGGAATGTCTGCTGGTTCGGAATAACTAAACAATACCCTTCATTTGGAATAACTCATGCGGAATAAATGCTTGATTCGGAAAACAATGCTTCATTCAGAATACTGCTGATTCGGAATAAAGAAACTGATCCGGAATAAAATGGTTTACTCGGAATATTACTTCATGCGGAATAATTAACAAAATCACTCATCCGGAATATATGTGCTCATCCGGAATATTGATTATTCCGAATGAATCACACTGATTCGGAATAACTAAACGAGAACTGGTGGTTCGGAATATTGCTTGATCCGGAATAATCTGTTTGTTCGGAATAAAAATTTGATTCGGAATAAAAAGGAAAGTCAACTGATTCGGAATATTATTAAAAACCTTGATGCGGAATATAACTACTCATCCGGAATATTGATTATTCCGGATGAACAGACTGATTCGGAATGATTTAAATGAAAACTGATTCGTAAATAAAGAAACAAAAGATTCATCCGGAATAAAAAGCTTTATCCGGAATAACTAATCAAAAACCTTCATTCGGAATATTTTGTTTATTTGGAATCTGGGAAACAGAACAATAGCGAAGAACAGGGAGATAACACAAGAACGAATTTAACCAAAATCCACCAAGTTTTTAACCAAAACTTAAACCAATTTAACCACTAATCATCTACTAATCATAAACATCAAACCAAAACAACAAAAACACAAAACCGACTTACTTTTGAAGATCAAAGTCAACAAAATAAAACTTAAAACTTTGAATCAAAAAGAGAAGATGAACAAGATTAAAGGAAAGATGATATTGATTGATTAAGGTCAAGTAAACAAAAGGGAAGATTAAAAACTTACAAGATCCTTTGATTCAACAAAAATGAAAAATCACCAACACCTTAATGGTGTTAGTTTCCTACGAAACAAGAAAAAGAAAGAAACTGGAAAATGAAAAAACTAGTTGTAATGTGTGAAGGGAGGTCCTATTTCTAGGCCTTGTCTTTGGTTGGTGAGTGGGCTTTCTCCCTTTCTTTTTGTTTTCTCGTCTTTTCAGAAAAGTTGACGTTTTCGATTTCGATTCGGGATTTGTCGACGAATAAATTCAACTCGTCTTTTAATTTCTTCATTTAATAGACTTGAGTTCTTCGACATATGTAAATCTTCCATCTTTGGTCCTTTTCTTCGATAAATCTTCAAATAGGCCCATTGACTTTAAATCTTTTGCATCTCTTGGACTATAGACTTCGTCTTTTCGTCTTTTTCTTCGATAAAACCCGTGCAATCCCATGTTTTCTTCAATATTTATCCGGTTGGCTCTGAAAACACAACAAACACACAAACCACACATAATTCCAAACAAATGATATTAAATACGTGTTTTGGTCTCGTTTTAGCAAGAAATAAGTGGTAAAAGGATGGGTGTTTTCACACCTATCAAATCCCCTACACTTAACCATTGCCATGCCCTCATGCAATGCTTAGTGACAAAGCAATTTTACACTTTTCTCATAATCAATCAACCTTGGCCTTATTAACAATAACCACTACTACTAAAGAGATATATAAAAGCTTGAATGAAACAAAAGGGATAGAAAACCATTTTCACTTGAAAATAGCTATATGGAAATAACTCGCAAAGAGAACTAAAACTTACATTAGGGCTTCAGTGCTGCGAAGATTTATCACCCTCAAGTTTCACGTTCCCCAAACTAAGCTTAAAAATGAGATCATTGTTATTATAAGTTAGCAAAACAAACACTTACACATGATAACTAGATTTTACTCAGGTTAAAAAGATTCGTTGTACCAATCTCTTCGAATTGAAAAACTTGTGTTTAATGTGTGACTCTGTTTTATTTTGGTGAAACAAAAATGTGTCGTTGTAGTGTTTTAAAATAAAAAGTGCGAAACAATTAAAGTAAAAGTGCAATTAAAGTAAATCTAAGTCTAATTAAAATAAAGTGCAAGTATTTAAAAACGTGACTGAAATTAGAGGGCGCTAAAGTAAATGACGCAAATTTAAAACTAACTAAGGCAAACTTAACTCGCAACTAAAACTTAAACTAAGGCAAGGCTAAAATAAAGCTAAGACAAATAATCTTAAAGTGCAATTAAAATAAAAAGGCGGGAAAAATAAGCTTAAAAATAAAAAACAGAAATTTAAAAAGAAAGACTAAAAAGAATCTGAAAGAAACCTTGATTCGGAAGTTCAAAACTTCCGAATGAACTTCCGGATGAAGCTTGACTCGGAAGTTTTGGTCTTGATCCGGAACTTGTTGATTCGGAACTTGTTGATTCGGAACTCTTCCGAATGAACACTCTTGAGTCAGAACTCCTTGATTCGGAAGACTTCCGGATGAAGCCTTCTTGATCCGGAACTTTCAGACTTCCGAATGAACACTCTTGAGTCGGAAGATTTCGTCCGGAACTTGACTCGGAAGATTCGTTCGGAACTTCTAATGTTCCGAATGAGTTGCTGATCCGGAACTTCTCTTCGTCCGGAAGTTTTCGTCCGGAACTTTGAATGTTCCGGATGAAGCCTCCTTGATACGGAACTTTCGTTCGGAAGTCTTAACTCGGAACTTTTAAGTTCCGAATGAACACTCTTGATCCGGAACTTTGAATGTTCCGGATGAAACCCACTGGTTCGGAACTTTGAAAGTTCCGAATGAGCAGCCTTTCTTGTCTTGGCTCGGAAGTTTTCCTGGAAACAAAGAAACAGAAACAAACACCCCGAAGAACAAGGGAATCACGGGAACAAGAATATAACACATATTAATCAAAATCAACACAAACGATTTAACCAAATTAATAACGAAACGACAAACAATCATAAACAAACAATCTATATCAATCAAACTAACAAATTTAACCACAATAATCAAAAACCCATTTGATCAAAATAAAGAACATGAACATGAACACAAACATAAACATAAAAATCAAAGATTAAGAAAGGTAGATGAGAGATTGACAAGATAAAGTAAAGATTGACAAGAATTAAATGAAAACTTACTTGAAATTAAAGGAATTTAATGTGCAAGACAAGGTAATTAAATTGACAAGTATTTAAATGACAAGGAAATTAAAGGTGCAAGGTAAGTAAATGGTGGAAGACTAACTGCCACACTTAGCCAACAAGAAAAATAATTAACTAGTCCTAACTATATATAAGGGAGGATTAGGAAGCTTCCTCCCCTCCTTCATTTCTTCTTAATTGCGAGATTAAGTCTCTCCTTCTTTTAATCTTCATTAATTGCATCATTAGTCCTTTATTCTTATAATCTTCTTTAAACTTAGACTTTAAGGACTTTTGGCTTGGGATTTCTTTGAACTCGTCTTTAATTTCTTCAATAATTAGACTTGAGTTTCTCCGCTTTAAGTAAACTTCCGTCTTTTGACTTTTTCTTCGATAAATCTTCAGAATTGGTCTTGGACTTCCGTTCTTTATGCACTCTTGACTTCTTGACTTCGTCTTTCATCTTTTTCTTCAATAAAAGCCCGTAAATGCCCGTGAATATCCGTGTTTTCTCCACTTTCCACAATTTCGTCCTAAATCACAACAAAAACACAAACCACGCATAATTCCGACATAAAAGACATAAAATACACGTTTTGGTCCGGTTATTATTGTAATTAAGTGGTAGAAAAGATGTGTGTTTACACACATATCAAATCCCCTACACTTGACCATTGCAATGTCCTCATGCAATGTGAAAAAGGGATTTTGCAATCCTATTTTTATGTTCTTAAGTTCGTTTATTTATGTATCAATTAATGTTCGTTTTTCCTCGACTCACTCGAATTGATTGCCAATTAACGTTACGACTTAATTTTGTTTTTGGTAAAATATATTTGAAATTTTAAAACTAATTTAAAACTATTTAACATAAAAGCTATTTAATCTATTTTAAACTAAATTCTTCAAATGAAAATCTTTTTAATCTAGTCTATTTTTAAATAAAAGTAAATTTAAAAGTTAATTTTTAAAAATCTAATTTAAACTAAATTAAAATATAAAAACTATTTTAAAACTTAATTAAAATTAATTTTAGAAAATAAATTATAAATCTAAATCTAATTTTAATGAGACTAAATAAATTGAAAAAGACTAATTTTAAAACTTTTAACAAAAACTATTTTAAAATAAAAGACAAAACTAACAAAATGAAAACTAATGTGAAAGCTAATTTTAAAAGTAATTTAAATAAAAGAAATATTTTTTTTTATCTTTTCTAAATTTTATAAAAACTGATTAAAAAGAAAATTCAACTTTTTTTTAATGAAAACTTAACTAAACTAAAAACACTTAATTAAAGCTGCCAGACTTAAACTCCTATATTAAATTAACTATGCAGTTATAAACACAAAAAGAACAATAGAGGAGATGGATGAGTCGTTGGTAACCTGAACGAGAGGTCTGGGGATCGAATCCCACCCCAGACCTGTTTTTGCTAATTATTATTTTTGTTGGATTTTTATTTAAGGAATGTGAAACCAACAGTTCAAATGATCTGTTGTATCAATGCAGTAGCAAAAGCAAACAAAACCAAATAGACAATAAGCTGAAACCAATAAGCAAATACCAATAAAGCTAACTAGGAAAAGACATATAAGCTGAAATTCTAAATGAGCAAATGAAACAATCCGAAGAAGCGAATAAGCTATAAAACTGACATAGATAAAGAAAATGAATCTTAACTAATCATCAATCAAACTAAATAAGCCAACCTGAACAGAAACATTAACATAACATATAAAAGCCTATATATCAAGTATAATAACCGGATCAAAAGCAGATAACACAATAAAAAAAATAAACTTAAACAAAATAAGACAATTGTTATATATTAAAGCAGATAAAAGCAAACTGAAACACAAACATAAAAAAAAAAGCAGATTTGAACTACACTCTAAACAAATAAGCTGATAAAAATAAACTAAAATCAAATTAAAAGCAGTTTTAAACTAATTTATAACCAAACACAAATAAACAATAACAAGAGCAGATTCAATATTAGCAATAAGTAAACTAAATAAACATTAATCCTAAAATTAAACTTAAACATAAAATTAAAAGAGAAAAGAGATTTAGAACCTATTGTCGAAAACCGTTGAGATGAAGGAGAGGCGCTGAACCCCCTTGATACCGAAACCAAAACATCACCAACACCTTCGATTCACAATCTTCTCGAACAGATTTCTCTTTTTCTTTTTTTTTTTTTTTTTAATTTATTTATATCCGAATGATAATAATAACAAAAACAGTAACATAGCAGAATCAAAAATTATAATCAAAATTATTAGAAATGTAACCGAGACATAATTTAAAAATTTTAATTTCATTAATACTCAAAAATTATTACAATACTTGAAATTAAAATAACCCTAATCTAATTTTGCAAAAATTAAAACTAATTTAATCTACTCCTAAATTAATTAAAGAAAACTGAAAATTTAAGAAAGATAAAATGGACTGCTTTTACAAGATGTAGGAGTGGGGTTTTATAGGAAGACCCTAACTCCTTGGTGATCACGTCTTCCAATCCTGACCGCATCTTCTTCTTTTCTCTTTCATCTTTCTTCATCTACGGCTGTGATAGGTGTTTGGTCAATTGGATTGCCAGAGTGGATTGTGCTTCTTCTCAACCAATAACAAGAGAGAGATAGGCCACGTCGGATGAGGAGAGAGGACCACAGTGGTGGATGCTGCGAAAAACTTGGGGATTTAATCCCCAAGTGTGTGAATCACACGAGTGGATTAAAACCCCCAATTTTATCTTAGTAATTTTTCATGTATTTGATTAGGGTTTGGGGTAAAGTAAAAGTGGTGGCTGTGTTTTCATTAAGAGAGAAAGAGGTGGGTGAAAAAACTTTGGTATCATCGAATGTGAGAGTGGGGCTGGGTAAAAAAACAAAAACGTTTTTATTTGTGAGTTGTGGGATAGTTTATTTTGTGTGAGTGGGTGAGGTAATTTGTGTAATAAAAACAATCGTGTGATGAAGACACGTGGGTGAATTGGTGTTGGGGGTTGACTGGGTTGTGGGAGGTGTTGACCAAGTGAAGCAAAAATCTTTCTCCATTCGTTCCTTTATTTGTGAAATGGGCTTGGCCCAATGAAACCGTAATCTGTCCCCCATTTGGTTTAAACATGTAACCCGATCCATTAATGGGCTTTTAATTGGACTAGTGGTGAAAAATTAAACAAATCTTTTCTTTAAATGGGCTTTTGAGCCCATTTATCTGATGTGGGACCCACTTGGCTCGAATATCTTCAAAAAATGATAAATTCCACTAAAACGAGCTCGATTCCGACTTTCTTGATTATTTCATTAAATTCAAGTGGACTTCGTGATCTTGGCACACTTTTGGTCTTTTGACTTTGTCTTCGTCTCTTTTTGTACTTTTCTTCGACATTTGACCGTGAAACCTCGTGTTTTCTCTTCTTTTGATCATTTGTACCTATTTAACACACAAAACACAAAACCACGCGTAATTCTGACATTTATGATATAAAACACATGATTAGGTCTTGTTTTTCCTTGATTTTAGTGGCAAAAGGATAAGTGTTTACACACTTATTAAATCCCCTACACTTGACCATTGCAATGACCCCATGCAATGCATTATTTTAAAGCATAAATTACATTTTTCTCATAATCAATCCATCTCGGCCTTTATAATTATTATCACTACTACTATGACGAAAAGATAAAAACTTAAAAAGGAACAAAAATTAAATGATTATTTTATTAACATGGAAATTATTTAGATGGAAGAAACTCGTAAAGAAATCTAAGACTTAGATTAGGGCTTTGGTGTCATGAATATTAATCACCCACAAGTTTCACGTTCCTCATACCAAGCTCAAAAACGAGATCATTGAAATTACAAGTTAGCACAACTAACACTTACTCATGTGGTTTAATTAATCACTTAGACCCCCTTATTCCTACGGTGTATCTCTTGTATTTTATTTTTGTCTTGAATGATCACGAGGATGCATTTTTGACTTATTTTGATAATTTATTAAGGCCGAAAATAAAGTGGAACGATTTAATCAATAGTTAGCTAAAGGAAAAAATCTTTTAAAACGGCTTCTCGAAACCTCATAAAGTTCATATCTTGGCATAACTCGTTTCACGATTTGAGACCTCTCTCAGACCGATATTTGGCTTGTACTTCAAACTTCAAATCTTGAGAGACGATCTTGAAATTATGGTCTTCTCTTCATTTTGGTATACATCTTCAATAGGAGTGAAAGATGCTTCAAATGTTGACCACGACTTCTTCATTTATCCTCTTCTTTATTTAGGATTTTGATATACAACGATCCGCCTCCTTTCGGACTTGGATCTATTTATCCTCATACCTTGTTAGGTTTTTTTTAGATAGACTTCTCCATGATCTTTAGGGGAGTAGTTGCTTTTCGTCGTGTGTCTTGATCCATCATATTGATTTGGATTAATGATCTTCACATCATCTTTGGATCTTTAGCAAAAAAAGTGAATCCTCATGCCTTGTGAGGGCCTTTTTGGACTCGGGTATCCTCATGCCTTGTTAGGGCCTTTTTGGATAAGCCAATCTTCGCGTCCCGTTTCAATAAGTTATGCCTTGGCTATGAACTCTAATTAATACCGAGCAACTTTTAAACGATCTTGTGCTAGAAGCTAAGTAACCTTTTAAATCGTACAACCTTATTTATTGCAAATATATTTATTAACAAGTGATGGGAGAAAAAGCTCATAACTAACTCACATAAGTTAATGAAAGAATACCGAACTTATAATTAACTCTATCATCTCTCATTCTCCACAATTTAAAATCTCAAGGAATGAGACTCGTGGATGCTTAGCCTAATAAACCAATTAAGGTCCATATGGTTAAGGATACTAGCTAGAGTAAACTTAGATAAGTAAACTCGGGTTGAGTCAAAATATTCACAACGGGCCTAATATATCAAAGACATCTAAACTTGTTAAAACCATTTTATTTATTTATTCATTTTTTACTTTATTCTTGAAATGAAAATTATTATGATGCGATAATAAAAGGAAAGAAAATAAATAAAAATACTACTAGGCCAAAATAGATCAAAAATTTGAAAAACGTTGAAAATTTTAAAAATTTTCCGGTTAAATGGGGTCAAATTCATGGAAAAAGCCACTAAAATTCGATAGAAGGCCCCCCTACACTTAACATAAACATTGTCCTCAATGTTTAAGCATGTGGGCGAATAAACTCCCCTACACTTAGGACATTGAGTACGTTGTTTAAAATCGAGCTAAGGAAGGGACAACTAAAGTGATTACATTTATTTGTTTTATTTATATACAAGATTAAATCACAATAGCAAAAACTTATCGAAGGAACCGGGTACATGGGTAACACGGGAACACGGGTCTCGTCAAAAGTACCAAAAGTGGATCATTAAAGCACATGTCCCTGCACAATCACAACACACAAAACAAACAACCTACTTGGCTCCCCCCTACACTTATTGTAGAAAATAAATAAAAGATAGATAATCGGGTTGCCTCCCGAGAAGCGCTTGTTTTTTGTTAACCGAGTCACGAGCCTGACTCGACCCCGAATTAAATGGTCCATGGGGAAACCTCGAATGTTATACCGGGATCAAAAATCTTATCCTCGGTCCCGGATGAACATAATAAATGAGAGGCAGGAGGATAAGTCTTGGATGGGAGAAAAGTACGCTCAACATACGAGAAGTATGTGAGGTCGTGATCCACGGGAGGTGGGGTGGGTAAAGGAGACAAATTGTCATCCCCCAAAGACATAGGATGGTCACTATTCGGCAAATGGTCAATGTCACCTCCCGGGTCAAAGCATTCATCCTCATGAACGTGAATCTCTTCGATTTCTTCATCATAGATAGGCTCGTCAAACAAAGGTTTGTCGTTCCCTTCATTGAGGATTTTAGAAATTCTCTCGAAAAGATCACGATCAAGTACGAAACCATCATTCATTTATGGGATTTGTTGATAAGTTAAATCCTCACGAATGTGGTGAACGTAATTCTCATTAGAGGAGTGTTGATTAGGTAACTCCTCGAGAATTGGATGAGAATCGATGGTAGAATCAAAAGTAATTGGCGAAGAGGCAAATGTGAATTTGTCAAAATCCGAGTTCTCAAAATCAATATCAATATCAAGTTTTAAAACACCATTTGCCTTCTCATCAATACCATGATCACAATTAAGCTCATGCGAGAAATCCAATAACACAGGATCATAAAAAGCATCCTCGTGATGGAATTTCTCGATACTCGGGGTATAAAAGTCATCACTAAGGAGTAAAGAATCCGATAAATCATTAGTATTATGGTTTTCAAAAGTCGGTCTTGGTAAAATAGGCGAATCATCCTCATTCGATCCCGAGGAATAATTAAAAATGTAGTCGGAATCACAAGATAACTCATCCCTATCTACAAACTCCTTAGGTGTAGGACAACTTATGGGTTCTTCTTCTATGCACTCATACTCCTCAAAAATTGGTTTCTCAAAACATGTCTCGCTAAGAGGATTTGAAGAAAGCATAAAGTCATTTGAAGGGGTAGGTGAAGGAGGCATAAAATAAATGGGGTCATCAACGGGTAATGAACGCTCAAGTGTAATCTCGGGAATTTCCTCAATAGGAGAGCTAATTGTATCCGTGGGTGTCAACACCAGAGGGTGAGTAAAACTCATGATAGTCTCCGGGCCTTGTCTCTCCTTTATTGGCGGAGAGATGGAAGGATCCACAGTGGGAACATCACTACTAGTAGTGGTGTTAGCCTCAATATCATCACTCAAAGACGGCTCAATAACAAATTGATCTTGATAGGTTTCTAAAAAGAGCATGAATTTCTTATCGGTTTCCTCTTGCATTTCTCTTAAGAATCTACCATGTTCCTCAAGTTTATTAAGAATTAAATCCATTTGTGAAATACTCCCTTGATTATAGTTTTGAAAATTGCCTTCATTTGAAAAACCTTCATTATTTGAAAACCCTTGATTTTGAAATTCCCCATAAAATCGTTGATCATATTGTGGTGGGTCACTATTTGTAGGAAAACTAGGGGAGCCAAAATAAGTATTAGTATCATAACACATACTTTCCTCACTATAATAAACCTCCTCAAAAGTTTTGTCACAATTAAAATAAGCATGAGGCCCACCACAAGTCGAACACTCCTCGGACATAATCTTATAACGCTCTTCTTGCAAGATTTCCCAAATCGGACGATTATCCATGGTAGTGTCGAAAGAAATCGAAAATAACAATAATTATTATACTACGTAATATATTATAATAAAAGAAAATTCTTTTTGTATTTTTTTAGAAAAATATATATTCACAAGAAAAATCGAAAGAAATCGAACTAAAAATTAACACTAATACGTAATATTTTTTGTGTAATACTTTTAGGAAAAAGTATTACTTTTGGATTTTTTAATTTTTTTGGTGCAAATCTTAGGAAAGAATTTGCTTTTGTGATTTTTTAATTTTTTTGTATTTTTAAGTTTTTGATTTTTTTGTATTTTTGATTTTTTGTGCAAGAAATGTAACGTTCAAAGAATGAACGGATCCCAAAATCCAAACGTCTTCACGACAAATCGTCAATCGTACGAGCGAAGCGGCAGCGGCGCCATTTGAAAAAGGGATTTTGCAATCCTATTTTTATGTTCTTAAGTTCGTTTATTTATGTATCAATTAATGTTCGTTTTTCCTCGACTCACTCGAATTGATTGCCAATTAACGTTACGACTTAATTTTGTTTTTGGTAAAATATATTTGAAAATTTAAAACTAATTTAAAACTATTTAACATAAAAGCTATTTAATCTATTTTAAACTAAATTCTTCAAATGAAAATCTTTTTAATCTAGTCTATTTTTAAATAAAAGTAAATTTAAAAGTTAAATTTTAAAAATCTAATTTAAACTAAATTAAAATATAAAAACTATTTTAAAACTTAATTAAAATTAATTTTAGAAAATAAATTATAAATCTAAATCTAATTTTAATGAGACTAAATAAATTGAAAAAGACTAATTTTAAAACTTTTAACAAAAACTATTTTTAAATAAAAGACAAAACTAATAAAATGAAAACTAATGTGAAAGCTAATTTTAAAAGTAATTTAAATAAAAGAAATATTTTTTTTTATCTTTTCTAAATTTTATAAAAACTGATTAAAAAGAAAATTCAACTTTTTTTTAATTAAAACTTAACTAAACTAAAAACACTTAATTAAAGCTGCCAGACTTAAACTCCTATATTAAATTAACTATGCAGTTATAAACACAAAAAGAACAATAGAGGAGATGGATGAGTCGTTGGTAAGCTGAACGAGAGGTCTGGGGATCGAATCCCACCCCAGACCTGTTTTTGCTAATTATTATTTTTGTTGGATTTTTATTTATGGAATGTGAAACCAACAGTTCAAATGATCTGTTGTATCAATGCAGTAGCAAAAGCAAACAAAACCAAATAGACAATAAGCTGAAACCAATAAGCAAATACCAATAAAGCTAACTAGGAAAAGACATATAAGCTGAAATTCTAAATGAGCAAACGAAACAATCCGAAGAAGCGAATAAGCTATAAAACTGACATAGATAAAGAAAATGAATCTTAACTAATCATCAATCAAACTAAATAAGCCAAGTTGAACAGAAACATCAACATAACATATAAAAGCCTATATATCAAGTATAATAACCGGATCAAAAGCAGATAACACAATAAAAAAAATAAACTTAAACAAAATAAGACAATTGTTATATATTAAAGCAGATAAAAGCAAACTGAAACACAAACATAAAAAAAAAAAAAAAAAAAGCAGATTCGAACTACACTCTAAACAAATAAGCTGATAAAAATAAACTAAAATCAAAATAAAAGCAGTTTTAAACTAATTTATAACCAAACACAAATAAACAATAACAAGAGCAGATTCAATATTAGCAATAAGTAAACTAAATAAACATTAATCCTAAAATTAAACTTAAACATAAAATTAAAAGAGAAAAGAGATTTAGAACCTATTGTCGAAAACCGTTGAGATGAAGGAGAGGCGCTGAACCCCCTTGATACCAAAACCAAAACATCACCAACACCATCGATTCACAATCTTCTCGAACAGATTTCTCTTTTTCTTTTTTTTTTTTTTTTTTTTTTGTTTTTTAATTTATTTATATCCGAATGATAATAATAACAAAAACAGTAACATAGCAGAATCAAAAATTATAATCAAAATTATTAGAAATGTAACCGAGACATAATTTAGAAATTTTAATTTCATTAATACTCAAAAATTATTACAATACTTGAAATTAAAATAACCCTAATCTAATTTTGAAAAAATTAAAACTAATTTAATCTACTCCTAAATTAAGTAAAGAAAACTGAAAATTTAAGAAAGATAAAATGGACTGCTTTTACAAGATGTAGGAGTGGGGTTTTATAGGAAGACCCTAACTCCTTGGTGATCACGTCTTCCAATCCTGACCGCATCTTCTTCTTTTCTCTTTCATCTTTCTTCATCTACGGCTGTGATAGGTGTTTGGTCAATTGGATTGCCAGAGTGGATTGTGCTTCTTCTCAACCAATAACAAGAGAGAGATAGGCCACGTCGGATGAGGAGAGAGGACCACAGTGGTGGATGCTGCGAAAAACTTGGGGATTTAATCCCCAAGTGTGTGAATCACACGAGTGGATTAAAACCCCCAATTTTATCTTAGTAATTTTTCATGTATTTGATTAGGGTTTGGGGTAAAGTAAAAGTGGTGGCTGTGTTTTCATTAAGAGAGAAAGAGGTGGGTGAAAAAACTTTGGTATCATCGAATGTGAGAGTGGGGCTGGGTAAAAAAACAAAAACGTTTTTATTTGTGAGTTGTGGGATAGTTTATTTTGTGTGAGTAGGTGAGGTAATTTGTGTAATAAAAACAATCGTGTGATGAAGACACGTGGGTGAATTGGTGTTGGGGGTTGACTGGGTTGTGGGAGGTGTTGACCAAGTGAAGCAAAAATCTTTCTCCATTCGTTCCTTTATTTGTGAAATGGGCTTGGCCCAATGAAACCGTAATCTGTCCCCCATTTGGTTTAAACATGTAACCCGATCCATTAATGGGCTTTTAATTGGACTAGTGGTGAAAAATTAAACAACTCTTTTCTTTAAATGGGCTTTTGAGCCCATTTATCTGATGTGGGACCCACTTGGCTCGAATATCTTCAAAAAATGATAAATTCCACTAAAACGAGCTCGATTCCGACTTTCTTGATTATTTCATTAAATTCAAGTGGACTTCGTGATCTTGACACACTTTTGGTCTTTTGACTTTGTCTTCGTCTCTTTTTGTACTTTTCTTCGACATTTGACCGTGAAACCTCGTGTTTTCTCTTCTTTTGATCATTTGTACCTATTTAACACACAAAACACAAAACCACGCGTAATTCTGACATTTATGATATAAAACACATGATTAGGTCTTGTTTTTCCTTGATTTTAGTGGCAAAAGGATAAGTGTTTACACACTTATTACAATGCATTAGTTACAAAGCAAGAATACACTTTTCATCATAATTAATCCACGTTGGCCTTTATTAAAGAAATAGAAAATAAAAAACATACAAAATAAAGAAATCAAAAGCATACCTTGGGTTTTGGAAATGTCATGAATAATCATCATCCTCAAGTTTTCACTTTCTCCAAACCAAGCTTAAAAACGAGATCATTGTTATTATAAGTTAGCAAACTATCACGAACTCATGTGGGCCAATTATTCACTTATACTCCCTTATTCCTAGGTGTATCTCTTATATTTTATTATTGTCTTGAATGATCACGAGGATGCATTTTTGACTTATTTCGATAGTTATTAAGTCTGAAAATAAAGGGAACGATTTAATCAATAGTTAGCTAAAGGACAAAATCTTTTAAAACTGCTTCTCGGGACCTCATAAAGTTCATATCTTGGCATAACTCTTTTCGCGATTTGAGACCTTTATCGGACCGATATTTGGCAGCGACTTCATACTTCAAACCTTGAGAGACGTTCATGAAATAATGGCCTTCTCTTCATAATAGGAATTTCTTCACTTGAAGTTTTGAGAGATTCATACTTGGACCACGACTTCTTCATTTTTCTCCAATCTTTATTTTGGACTTTGATATACAACGATCCGCCTCCTTTTATGACTTGGATCTATTTATCCTCATACCTTGTTAGGGTCTTTTCGGATACACTTCTCCATGACTTTTGGGGAGTATTTGCTTTTCGTCGTGTGTCTCGATCCTTCTTATTGATTTTCGATAAATGATTCTTCACATCACTTTGGATCTTTAGCAACAAAATATAGCCCTCATGCCTTGTTAGGGCCTTTTCGGACTCGCCAATCTTCGCATCCCGCTTCAATAAGTTATGCCTTGGCTATGAACTCTAATCCATACCGAGCAACTTTTAAACGATCTTGGGCTAGAAGCTAAGTAACTTTTCAAATCGTACAACCTTATTTATTAGCAGATAAATTTTAGCAAGCGATGGGAGAATAGGCTTATAATTAACTCACATAAATTCACGAAAGAATACCAAACTTATAATTGGCTCTATCATCTCTCGTTCTCCATAGTTTAAAAACTCAAGTAATGAGACTCGTGGATGCTTAGCCTATTAAATCAAAGTTTTGGGTTTTCGAGTCGCCTATAGGATTTGCAAATTCTTAGACTTTTTCAAGTTTAGAAATCGCATTTTAAAGTTCCCTTGATAAACGACTCTCTAGGATCAATTATAGGAACTTGCGAAAAGTTCTTGTTCTTAACCCGTGAGAGTTAAGACTTTCGCGTTTTATAGCTCCCTATATAAAAGCCTAGCAAAACTTGACTCAAACACGTTAAGGATACTAGCTAGAGTAACTTAGATAAGTAACTCGGGTTGAGTCAAAAGATTCACAACGTTTGAAAATTAAAACCACTTATTCAAAGATTTATTCTAGTAAGGCAAGAAAATAACTATACAAAAGGCAAAACTAATAGGCCAAAATAGATCAAAAATTTTGAAAAATGTCGAAAAATTGATTTTCCGGTTAAAATGAGGACAAATACAAGGAAAAGGCCACTTAACTTCGATAGAAGTCCCCCCTACACTTAAGATAAACATTGTCCTCAATGTTTAAGCATGTGGGAGTAAACTCCCCTACACTTAGGACATTGTGCACGTTGTTTAAATCTTGCTAAGGAAGAGACAACTAAAGAGATTCCTATTTTAATATTGAGAAAATATAAAATAGTGAATCGAAAAGAGTTTAGGATAGAACCGGGATAAAGTAGAACACGGAATCACGGGTCATCAAGAATCATCAAGAGTGGATCATTAAAGCTCGAATCCCTGATTAAGAAGTGAGGAGAGGAAATAGCAAACCAACGGGTCTCCCCTACACTTATGATAAAGAAAGCGAAAAGATAGATGCATGGGTTGCCTCCCAAGAAGCGCTTGATTTTTGTTAACCGAGTCATGAGCCTGACTCGACCTTGATCATCAACGGAAGAAGCATGAAACATATCCACCAGGATCAAAGACATAGTTTTCGTCCATCAATAAGCACAAGCTTAAGGCGAACAAGGCAAGCCAAAGAAGAGTAGGCAAGGTTCCCTTAAGCAAAGATGGAGCACGGTGGAAGCAAGGTTGAAGTGGTGCAAGCAGATTTCCATAAATTCCAAAGATTTTTCCTTTTATTTCATCAGGTGGATACTGAGACGGCTTAAAGATTTCAATACCGGGATCGAACACCTTTTCCTTTAGGGGAAAATAGCACTCAGGCTCAGCAGAGTGTGAAGAAGATCCGCAAAGAAGCACAACCTCGTCCTCAGAAGGGGGACAAAGAGGTGTCAAATCATATGTGCAACAGATATTGGTGTCAACCGGTTTCTTCTCCTTTGACAGAATGTTCTGCAAATCCAAAGTAGGATTAAGACGATAATCTTCAAAGTCATAAGGAGGAGCATCACTCTAATGAGGGAAGTAAGTGTTGAGAAATTCAGAGAAATCTTCCTCAAATGAGTAATCGTCCAAAGTAGGATCGAGTGATGGAGGAGGATCTTCATCATGTGAAGAATCGCTCGAAAGAGTATCGGCCTCATCAAAATCATCAAAAGTGGGCATCTCGGGATACTCAGAAGTACAATCATCAAAATCATCCGAATCTGAGCTAGAATCATCATCATCATAAGCATCGAAGATCGGTAGCGAATCATAAATGGGAGAAGGTTCCAAAGTGGAACGAGAATCATCCACATCATCGTCAAAGAGTGGATTATCGATGGAAGAATCGAATAGAGGATTGTCATAGACGGTAAAGTCATCGAGCACATTAATCATATTCACTGATTCTCGTCCATAGTATTTGCCTGTAAGCTTCCCCATTTTGAAAATTTGTGAGTCATTCCCGACTCTTAAGATTAAATCACCTTCGGCAACATCCACTAAAGCACGTCTGGTTCTCAAGAATGGCCGACCAAGTATTAAAGGAATACGAGGGTCCATTTCATAATCAACTACGACAAAATCGACCGGGAAAGTAAATGCGCTAAAGTAAATGACGCAAATTTAAAACTAACTAAGGCAAACTTAACTCGCAACTAAAACATAAACTAAGGCAAGGCTAAAATAAAGCTCAGACAAATAATCTTAAAGTGCAATTAAAATAAAAAGGCGGGAAAAATAAGCTTAAAAATAAAAAACAGAAATTTAAAAAGAAAGACTAAAAAGAATCTGAAAGAAACCTTGATTCGGAAGTTCAAAACTTCCGAATGAACTTCCGGATGAAGCTTGACTCGGAAGTTTTGGTCTTGATCCGGAACTTGTTGATTCGGAACTCTTCCGAATGAACACTCTTGAGTCAGAACTCCTTGATTCGGAAGACTTCCGGATGAAGCCTTCTTGATCCGGAACTTTCAGACTTCCGAATGAACACTCTTGAGTCGGAATATTTCGTTCGGAACTTGACTCGGAAGATTCGTTCGGAACTTCTAATGTTCCGAATGAGTTGCTGATCCGAAACTTCTCTTCGTCCGGAAGTTTTCGTCCGGAACTTTGAATGTTCCGGATGAAGCCTCCTTGATACGGAACTTTCGTTCGGAAGTCTTAACTCGGAACTTTTAAGTTCCGAATGAACACTCTTGATCCGGAACTTTGAATGTTCCGGATGAAACCCACTGGTTCGGAACTTTGAAAGTTCCGAATGAGCATCCTTTCTTGTCTTGGCTCGGAAGTTTTCCTGGAAACAAAGAAACAGAAACAAACACCCCGAAGAACAAGGGAATCACAGGAACAAGAATATAACACATATTAATCAAAATCAACACAAACGATTTAACCAAATTAATAACGAAACGACAAACAATCATAAACAAACAATCTATATCAATCAAACTAACAAATTTAACCACAATAATCAAAAACCCATTTGATCAAAATAAAGAACATGAACATGAACACAAACATAAACATAAAAATCAAAGATTAAGAAAGGTAGATGAGAGATTGACAAGATAAAGTAAAGATTGACAAGAATTAAATGAAAACTTACTTGAAATTAAAGGAATTTAATGTGCAAGACAAGGTAATTAAATTGACAAGTATTTAAATGACAAGGAAATTAAAGGTGCAAGGTAAGTAAATGGTGGAAGACTAACTGTCACACTTAGCCAACAAGAAAAATAATTAACTAGTCCTAACTATATATAGGGGAGGATTAGGAAGCTTCCTCCCCTCCTTCATTTCTTCTTAATTACGAGATTAAGTCCCTCCTTCTTTTAATCTTCATTAATTGCATCATTAGTCCTTTATTCTTATAATCTTCTTTAAACTTAGACTTTAAGGACTTTTGCCTTGGGATTTCTTTGAACTCGTCTTTAATTTCTTCAATAATTAGACTTGAGTTTCTCGGCTTTAAGTAAACTTCCGTCTTTTGACTTTTTCTTCGATAAATCTTCAGAATTGGTCTTGGACTTCCGTTCTTTATGCACTATTGACTTCTTGACTTCGTCTTTCATCTTTTTCTTCAATAGAAGCCCGTAAATGCCCGTGAATATCCGTGTTTTCTCCACTTTTCACAATTTCGTCCTAAATCACAACAAAAACACAAACCACGCATAATTCCGACATAAAAGACATAAAATACACGTTTTGGTCCGGTTATTATTGTAATTAAGTGGTAGAAAAGATGTGTGTTTACACACATATCAAATCCCCTACACTTGACCATTGCAATTTCCTCATGCAATGCATTAGTTACAAAGCAAGATTACACTTTTCATCATAATTAATCCACGTTGGCCTTTATTAAAGAAACAGAAAATTAAAAACATACAAAATAAAGAAATCAAAAGCATACCTTGGGTTTTGGAAATATCATGAATAATCATCATCCTCAAGTTTTCACTTTCTCCAAACCAAGCTTAAAAACGAGATCATTGTTATTATAAGTTAGCAAACTATCACGAACTCATGTGGGCCAATTATTCACTTATACTCCCTTATTCCTAGGTGTATCTCTTATATTTTATTATTGTCTTGAATGATCACGAGGATGCATTTTTGACTTATTTCGATAGTTATTAAGTCTGAAAATAAAGGGAACGATTTAATCAATAGTTAGCTAAAGGACAAAATCTTTTAAAACTGCTTCTCGGGACCTCATAAAGTTCATATCTTTGCATAACTCGCTTCGCGATTTGAGACCTTTCTCGGACCGATATTTGGCAGCGACTTCATACTTCAAACCTTGAGAGACGTTCATGAAATAATGGCCTTCTCTTCATAATAGGAATTTCTTCACTTGAAGTTTTGAGAGATTCATACTTGGACCACGACTTCTTCATTTTTCTCCAATCTTTATTTTGGACTTTGATATACAACGATCCGCCTCCTTTTATGACATGGATCTATTTATCCTCATACCTTGTTAGGGTCTTTTCGGATACACTTCTCCATGACTTTTGGGGAGTATTTGCTTTTCGTCGTGTGTCTCGATCCTTCTTATTGATTTTTGATAAATGATTCTTCACATCACTTTGGATCTTTAGCAACAAAATATAGCCATCATGCCTTGTTAGGGCCTTTTCGGACTCGCCAATCTTCGCATCCCACTTCAATAAGTTATGCCTTGGCTATGAACTCTATTCCATACCGAGCAACTTTTAAACGATCTTGGGCTAGAAGCTAAGTAACTTTTCAAATCGTACAACCTTATTTATTAGCAGATAAATTTTAGCAAGCGATGGGAGAATAGGCTTATAATTAACTCACATAAATTCACGAAAGAATACCGAACTTATAATTGGCTCTATCATCTCTCGTTCTCCATAGTTTAAAAACTCAAGTAATGAGACTCGTGGATGCTTAGCCTATTAAATCAAAGTTTTGGGTTTTTGAGTCGCCTATAGGATTTGCAAATTCTTAGACTTTTTCAATTTTAGTAATCGCATTTTAAAGTTCCCTTGATAAACGACTCTCTAGGATCAATTATAGGAACTTGCGAAAAGTTCTTGTTCTTAACCCGTGAGAGTTAAGACTTTCACGTTTTATAGCTCCCTATATAAAAGCATAGCAAAACTTGACTCAAACACGTTAAGGATACTAGCTAGAGTAACTTAGATAAGTAACTCGGGTTGAGTCAAAAGATTCACAACGTTTGAAAATTAAAACCACTTATTCAAAGATTTATTCTAGTAAGGCAAGAAAATAACTATACAAAAGGCAAAACTAATAGGCCAAAATAGATCAAAAATTTTGAAAAATGTCGAAAAATTGTTTTTCCGGTTAAAATGAGGACAAATACAAGGAAAAGGCCACTTAACTTCGATAGAAGTCCCCCCTACACTTAAGATAAACATTGTCCTCAATGTTTAAGCATGTGGGAGTAAACTCCCCTACACTTAGGACATTGTGCACGTTGTTTAAATCTTGCTAAGGAAGAGACAACTAAAGAGATTCCTATTTTAATATTGAGAAAATATAAAATAGTGAATCGAAAAGAGTTTAGGATAGAACCGGGATAAAGTAGAACACGGAATCACGGGTCATCAAGAATCATCAAGAGTGGATCATTAAAGCTCGAATCCCTGATTAAGAAGTGAGGAGAGGAAATAGCAAACCAACGGGTCTCCCCTACACTTATGATAAAGAAAGCGAAAAGATAGTTGCATGGGTTGCCTCCCAAGAAGCGCTTGATTTTTGTTAACCGAGTCATGAGCCTGACTCGACCTTGATCATCAACGGAAGAAGCATGAAACATATCCACCAGGATCAAAGACATAGTTTTCGTCCATCAATAAGCACAAGCTTAAGGCGAACAAGGCAAGCCAAAGAAGAGTAGGCAAGGTTCCCATAAGCAAAGATGGAGCACGGTGGAAGCAAGGTTGAAGTGGTGCAAGCAGATTTCCATAAATTCCAAAGATTTTTCCTTTTATTTCATCAGGTGGATACTGAGACGGCTTAAAGATTTCAATACCGGGATCGAACACCTTTTCCTTTAGGGGAAAATAGCACTCAGGCTCAGCAGAGTGTGAAGAAGATCCGCAAAGAAGCACAACCTCGTCCCCAGAAGGGGGACAAAGAGGTGTCAAATCATATGTGCAACGGATATTGGTGTCAACCGGTTTCTTCTCCTTTGACAGAATGTTCTTCAAATCCAAAGTAGGATTAAGACGATAATCTTCAAAGTCATAAGGAGGAGCATCACTCTCATGAGGGAAGTAAGTGTTGAGAAATTCGGAGAAATCTTCCTCAAATGAGTAATCGTCCAAAGTAGGATCGAGTGATGGCGGAGGATCTTCATCATGTGAAGAATCGCTCGAAAGAGTATCGGCCTCATCAAAATCATCAAAAGTGGGCATCTCGGGATAATCAGAAGTACAATCATCAAAATCATCCGAATCTGAGCTAGAATCATCATCATCATAAGCATCGAAGATCGGTAGCGAATCACAAATAGGAGAAGGTTCCAAAGTGGAACGAGAATCATCCACATCATCGTCAAAGAGTGGATTATCGATGGAAGAATCGAATAGAGGATTGTCATAGACGGTAAAGTCATCGAGCACATTAATCATATTCACTGATTCTCGTCCATAGTATTTGCCTGTAACCTTCCCCATTTTGAAAATTTGTGAGTCATTCCCGACTCTTAAGATTAACTCACCTTCGGCAACATCCACTAAAGCACGTCCGGTTCTCAAGAATGGCCGACCAAGTATTAAAGGAATACGAGGGTCCATTTCATAATCAACTACGACAAAATCGACCGGGAAAGTAAATGCGCCAACTTTAATGAACACGTCTTCGGCTATACCAACAGGGTAAGCAAGAGTGCGATTTGCAAGTTCAAGAGTCATCTTTGTTGGAGTGAGGTCGGGTAATGATAGTGTTTTCCAAACACTCAATGGCATCAAATTAATACTGGCCCCGAGATCAGCAAGGGCAGTAAATTCTTCAGTTTTGTTGAACACGCAAGGCAACACAAAACGACCGGGATCTCCAAGCTTTTCTGGAAGTTCTTTAAGAATAACTGCAGAGCAGTTTTCATTTAAGCGTGTGTTGGCGAGTTCAATCAACTTCTCTTTCTTGTTAAGCAATTCCTTAAATGCTTTAACAAATTTGGGCATGTGTACAAGTTCTTCAAGAAAACTAATGCTGAAGCCCATTTGAGAAATCATCTTGATATAGTTTGACACTTGAGAGTCCTCCTTTGTTAGATCGTTGGTCTTGCCTAAGCGAGAAGGGTATGGGATTTTAAGTTTATAGGTGGAAGGTGAAGGTGTAGTCGGTAAAGGTTGAGATGTTGAAGGGTCCTTCCGAGAGACATCGTCATTACGAGGCGAAGACGGTAATGGTGTACTAATACTAGGTGTAGGAGGAGTAGGGATACATGGTGGTGGAGGAGGTGTAGATGATGGGGGCGGGATTGGTGGTCCTACGATGGTGACTCCACTACGAGTAGTAATAGCACTCACATTGGCTCGCGGATTAGTGACGATGTTTGAAGGTAGAGAACTCGAAGAAGAAGGTTGAGCGGCGGGCAAGAAACTAGCCAACAGATTCTTTAATTCATTCGTTTGAGCGCTGAAGGAGGATTGAATATTATAACGAACCTTGGACCTTATCTCAGTTCCTTGCTTTGTGATATCTCCTCTAAGATTGATAATTTGGCTTTGCAGATTCTTGATTTGCTCACCTTGGGTTCTCATTGTGGCTTCAACATCGGTGTTTATGGGTGGGGTTTATTGAGTGGGTGGGTGATAAGGATTAGAAGCTCTTGGTGGGATTTGGTTGCTTCTAATGTAGTTGTTGGCGGGGTTTTGGTTTTGAGGAGAAAAACCGGGTGAAAGGTAATTGTTGGATCGGTAACTCAGCAGATTTCTATCCCCTTGTTGTCTAGCTTTGTAATTTTTCGGTGAATAATTACCATAAGCTGCAAACACATTTTCCGGATTTCCTTGTGTAGAAGGACAATCGGTGTATGAGTGAGGACCGCCGCGTGTTTCACAAGGATTAGCAACCGCTTTAACTTGTTGTTGTTGTTGGTTTGAAGCGAGAAGCGTAATACTTTTGCTCATTTCAGTCATCATGCGGGTGAGTTCGGTCATATCAGGGTTTGCTGAGGTGGAAGAAACATTGACTCTCGGGTTGTTCCTAGAAGAAGCAGAGGAATCCCAGTTTTTGTGGTGAGTAGTCATGTTCTCAATAAGCTCTCTACACTCCTCGGGTCTCCTTTTCATGAATGTGCCACCGGCGGCTGCATTAACCGTATCCTGATCACGAAAAGTTATACCGTTGTAGAAAGTGTCTATTAAGGTCACAGGGATCATGTTGTGGTTTGGACATCTATCGATCAAGACATTATATCGCTCCCAAGCATCAAAAAGAGATTCATCAGGGTCTTGCATGAAACCGCTGATCTGATTGCGAAGGCTCGTGACCATGGATGGTGGAAAGTAGCGCGACAAAAAGCGTTGAGTCATGTCATCCCAAGTGTGAATAGAATTCTTCGGGAGACGATCAAACCATTTCTCGGCATGATGTAATAAAGTATGTGGAAAGAGTTATAGGCGAAGTTCATCCATTGTGGCACCAGCCAACTTCATGCTTTGGTTGATTGTAATGAACTTGTCGAAGTGTTTGTTGGCATCATCATCAGGCAATCCACGGAATGGGTTAGTTTGCACTTGCTGAATCATGTGGTGCTTCAACGAAAACTCAGGAGCGTTGATTTGCATCGGCGTAATCGGTCCTCCTCGTCCAAACATTGTAGGTTGACAAAGTTCCTCCATGGTCCGAAGATCGGGCTATGGAAGAACATTGTTGTTATTATTAGGGTGCGGTGGATTATTGTTATTGACACCTGACATACTTAAATCTTCTTGAGTCTCGGGCTCTTGATAATTAGAAGATCTAGTACACATACACCAGAAAATGCAAAAGAAAAAGAAACCAAACACAAAAACAATATATATACACAATAAAGTTAAAATCTTTTTGGATTTTTGAAATTTTTGAATTTTTTATGTATTTTTATCAATTTTTAATTTTTATGATTTTTTTGAATTTTTTATGCAAGAAAAATAACGCTCACAAGTGAACGGATCCCAAAAAGCAACGCGTCTCTCACAAAAAACCGTTAATCTTAACGAAAAGAGCCGGCAGCGGCGCCATTTGGTACAAGGCTTTTGCCTAGTAAGAAAATTAGATTCGTTTAAGTATGTCTAATCGAATTGATCTAGATTCTCTATGTGACTCTATTGTTCTTTGGTGGAATAAAAAGGTTTTGGTTGGTTTTAAATTTAAATGTGCAAAGACTTAAAAGTAAATGTCGTTGAAAGTAAAGTGGCGTGAAATTAAATCTAAATCTAATTAAAATTAAATGTGCGATATTTAAAAACGTGATGGAAAGTAAATTAAGTAAAATGGCAAGAATTAAAAGCGTGGCGGAAATTAAAGTTAGACAAGGTATAAAAATAAGGAATTGAAAATTAAACAAAACAAAGTATAAAGAAAATAGCCCAAACGGAATATATTCCGATCAGTTCACAATCACCTCAGATCGGAATGATGGCCGGACCCAAATCAAAATGCTGTCACTCACCCAATCGGAATAACCAACACCCTCAGATCGGAATGACGAACTTACCTTGATCGGAATATGGGTAGACCTGGTCGGAATGCTGATCGGGACTACAATCGGAATGTGTCACTCACTCTGATCGGAATAACCAAAACGAACACCTCAATCGGAATATGGAAAAGAGCACCAATCGGAATATATGTGACTTACCTGATCGGAACACCACTTACCTTACCCACGATCGGAATACCAAAGTCTCCACCAATCGGAATATACAAACCCTTTTCCGACCAAGCCAAGAAGCTGGTCGGAATGATAAACCCTTTTCCGATCGTCAAGATCGGAATACGGAGGAATGGATGGAAAATAAGCTAAGTAAATAAGCTATGATCCTAATAAGCACAAGACTAACTTCCTAAGGCAAGTAGTGTAAAAATAAGCTACGAAACTGAAATTTTAAGACTTTTGAAACAAGAAATGAATAAGCTTTACTAAAAACAACTTTTTATACGAAAATAACTTTTATAAAAACTTTATAAACTTGAAAATAAACCAAATAAGCTATGAAAATTAATGATTTAAAACAATCAAAAGCATAAAAATGAAATCTTTAAACGAATCAACAAGACAAAAAGCATATAAATCAAAGATTGAAGAAAGGTAGAATCAGAGATTGACAAGATAAAGTAAAGATTGACAAGAATTAAATGAAAACTTACTTGAAATTAAAGGAATTTAATGTGCAAGACAAGGTAATTAAATTGACAAGTATTTAAATGACAAGGAAATTAAAGGTGCAAGGTAAGTAAATGGTGGAAGACTAATTGTCACACTTAGCCAACAAGAAAAATAATTAACTAGTCCTAACTATATATAGGGGAGGATTAGGAAGCTTCCTCCCCTCCTTCATTTCTTCTTAATTGCGAGATTAAGTCCCTCCTTCTTTTAATCTTCATTAATTGCATCATTAGTCCTTTATTCTTCTAATCTTCTTTAAACTTGGACTTTAAGGACTTTTGGATTGGGATTTCTTTGAACTCGTCTTTAATTTCTTCAATAAATTAGACTTGAGTTTCTCGGCTTTAAGTAAACTTCCGTCTTTTGACTTTTTCTTCGATAAATCTTCAGAATTGGTCTTGGACTTCCGTTCTTTATGCACTCTTGACTTCTTGACTTCGTCTTTCATCTTTTTCTTCAATAAAAGCCCGTAAATGCCCGTGAATATCCGTGTTTTCTCCACTTTTCACAATTTCGTCCTAAATCACAACCAAAACACAAACCACGCATAATTCCGACATAAAAGACATAAAATACATGTTTTGGTCCGGTTATTATTGTAATTAAGTGGTATAAAAGATGTGTGTTTACACACATATCAACACACATGGCTTAATTATATGCTTAAACTCCCTTATTCCTAGGTGTATCTCTTATATTTTTGTGTTGTCTTAGAATGATCACGAATATGCATTTTTGAACTTATTGCAATAGTTTATTTAGGCTGAAAGCAAAGTAGGATGGTTTGATTAATAGTTAGCTAAACGACAAAATCTCTTAAAACTGCTTCTCGGGACCTCAAAAAGTTCATATCTTGGCATAACTCGCTTCACGATTTGAGACCTTTCTCGGGCCGATATTTGGCATGTACTTCATACTTCATATCTTGAGAGACATTATTGAGATAATGGTCTTCTCTTCGTTAATAGAGTTTCTTCACTTGGAGATTTTTGAGGGATACTCCAACTTTGTTGACCACGACTTCATCATTATTTCTTCAATCGCTATAGTTGGGATTTTGAGATACAACGATCCCCCTCCTTTTTGGACTTGGATCTATTTATCCTCATACCTTGTTAGGGTCTTTTCGGATAGACTTCTCCATGATCTTTATGGGAGTTGATTGCTTTTCTTCGTGAGTCTTGATCCTTCATATTGACTTTGGGAATAATGCTTTTCACATCACCTTGGATCTTTAGCAATAACATGGAATCCTCATGCATTGTTAGGGCCTTTTCGGACTCGCCAATCTTCGCGCCCCGCTTCATTAGTTATGCCTTGGCTATGAACTCTTATCATTACCGAGCAACTTTTAAACGATCTTGGGCTAGAAGCTAAGTTATTCAATAAAATCGTACAACCTTACTTATTGCAGATAAATTATTTAAGGCGATGGGAGGAAAAGCTTATAATCACACCAAGTGTGCTTGTGCAAGAATACCGACTTATAATTGGCTCTATCATTTCTCGTTCTCCACAATTTAAAATCTCAAGTAATGAGACTCATGGATGCTTAGCCTAATAAACCAATTAAGGTCTACATGGTTAAGGATACTAGCTAGAACAAACTTGGATAAGTCTATTCGGGTTGAGTCAAAATAATCGCAACGGGCCTAATATGTCAAAGACTTCTAAACTTGCTACACCACTTTATTAATATTGTTGACTTTATTGTGGGATATATACACATGAAAGCAAGGATAAAAATTTAAGAATTACGACTATATGGCTAAAGTTAATTAAAAATTTGAAAAATGCTGAAAAAGATGATTTTCCGGTTAAATGAAGGCATTTTAATGGAAAAGTCAACTTAAAACTTCGATAGAAGTCTCCCCTACACTTAATATAAACATTGTCCTCAATGTTTAAGCATGTGGGAAAAGACACTTATGACATTATGCACGTTGGTTAAATCAAGTTAAGGAGGAGACAACTAACGTGATCAATTTCAAATGTGAGTATGAAGAAAATTGAATCACGATAGTTGAGAGATAGAACCGGATTTGTGGATAACACGGGAGCACGATTCTTCAAAGGTTCCAAAAGTGCATTCATCCCTATAATCACATCACCACACAAACACAAACAACCTAAATAGGTCCCCCTATACTTAGGAGGTAAAACGAAAAAGGATAGATACTCGGGTTGCCTCCCGAGGAGCGCTTGTTTTTGTTAACCAAGTTACGAGCCTGACTCGGTCCTGAACTAATTCAAAGGAAAGGTGGAGAGGGATGGAATCATCTCATTAGAGATGTCCTCTCCAAGGTACAACTTCACTCGTTGGCCATTCACCTTAAAATTAGGTCCATTAGGTTGAGCGAGCTCGAGAGTACCATATGGAAAAATTTGGGCAATGGTGAATGGGCCGGACCAACGAGATTTTAGCTTGCCCGAAAAGATTTTCAACCGAGAGTTGAAGAGTAAAACTTTTTCTCCAACTTGGAACTCTCGGTTTTTAATCTTAGAGTCATGAATGAGCTTAGTCTTTTCCTTATAGATCAAAGAATTTTCATAAGCTTCATTCCTGAGTTCATTAAGCTCATTGAGTTAGATTTTGTGTAGGTCACCAGCTTTGTTGATGTCGAAGTTAGCCCACTTCAAGGCCCAGTAAGCTTTGTGCTCCAACTCAATAGGGAGGTGGCATGCTTTCCCGTACACGAGACGATATGGTGTACAACCAATCGGAGTCTTGTAAGCGGTACGAAAAGCCCATAGAGCATCATCAAGTTTATCGACCCATGAGGCACGATGCTCTTCCACGGTTCGTTCAAGAATTCGCTTTAACCCTCGGTTAGAGATTTCAGTCTGCCCATTAGTTTGTAGGTGGTATGCGGTGGAAAGACGATGATGGACACCATACTTAGCCATGACTCTTGCGAATTGATCATTGCAAAAATGAGTCCCGCGATTACTAATAATGGCACGAGGCACACCGAATCTAGCGAATAGCTGCTTCAAAAAGTTACAAACCACCCTTGCATCGTTAGTGGGTAAAGCTTTGGCTTCAACCCATTTAGAAACGTAGTCAACGGCTACAAGGATGTATTTGTTTCCTTTAGATGAAGGGAATGGCCCCATAAAGTCGATGCCCCATACATCAAAGATTTCACATTCTTGTATGAAATTTTGAGGCATCTCATCTTTATGTGTGATCTTGCCTTGTCGTTGGAAAGCATCAAAATTTTTCACCATTTCGTGAGCGTCACGATAAATGGAGGGCTAATGAAATCCCGAGTCAAACACTTTCTTTGCAGTGAAGTTAGGACCAAAGTGACCACCAGTGGGTCCTTTGTGGCAAGCTTCGAGAATGTCTAAAGCTGCCGGTCCATCAACACATCGGGGAATATTCAAATCAGCGCATTGTTTGAAGAGATACGGGTAATCCCAAAAGTAAGTCTTAATATCTTTAAAGAACTTTTTCTTTTGTTCGGATGTTAACCCGTCAATGAGAATTCCACCCGCCAAGTAGTTTGCAATGTCCGCAAACCACGGGGTTTCATCAAAATTCGAGTTGATAGACATTAAGGTCTCAAGGGGAAAAGAGTCATTGATCTCTTTATTCGGATGATCCCCTTGATAAGGATCCTCAAGTCTACTGAGATGATCCGCGGATAGGTTTTCAGCTCCCTTCTTATCACGAATTTCGATTTTAAATTCTTGAAGTAGCAAAACCCAGCGAAGAAGTCTTGGCTTAGAATCTTGGTTAGTTAACAAGTACTTCAACGCGGAATGGTCCGTGTACACGATGGTAGTGGAAAGGACAAGATAGGGGCGAAATTTTTCAAAAGCATAGACAACAGCTAAAAGCTCTTTTTCGGTTGTCGTGTAATGCAATTAAGCCCCTGTCATTGTCTAGCTAGCATAATGGATTAGTTGGAAGTGTTTATTCACTCTTTGGCCCAAAACCGCTCCAATAGCAAAGTCGCTAGCATCGCACATCAACTCGAAAGGCAGCTCCCAATTAGGGGTAACCAAGACCGGTGCCTTAGTTAACTTATCCTTAAGAAGGTTGAAGGCTTCAATACACTCTTTGGAAAAGATAAAAGGAGTATCTTTTTCCAAGAGGTGGGTCATCGGGCGAGCGATTTTAGAAAAGTCTTTGATAAATCGACGGTAAAAGCCCGCATGACCAAGAAAACTTCTCACACCCTTCACGGTTGAAGGTGGTGGCAATTTTGCAATAACATCGACTTTAGCACGGTCCACTTCAAGAACGGCTTTGGAGATTTTGTGTCCTAGCACGATGCCCTCTTTTACCATAAATGGCATTTTTCCCAATTTAGAACAAGGCGTGTGTCTTCACACCGCTTAGGCATACGTTCTAAATTGGCAAGGCAAGCAGATAAAGAATCACCATAAATCAAGAAATCATCCATGAAGATTTCCATAGTTTCTTCAACCATGTCATGGAAGATAGCCATCATACACCTTTGGAACGTCCCAGGAGCATTGCATTAACCGAAAGGCATGCGTTTGTAAGCAAATGTTCCGTAGGGACAAGTGAATGTGGTTTTCTCTTGGTCTTTGGGATCGATGGGAATTTGAAAATACCCGGAGAAACCGTCTAAAAAGCAATAGTAATCATTACCCGCTAGACGCTCGAGCATTTGATCCATGAAAGGAAGAGGAAAGTGATCTTTTCTCGTGGCATCATTGAGGTTGCGATAGTCGATTCGAACTCTCCTCCCAGTAACGAGACGAGTAGGAATCAACTCGTTGTGTTCATTGGGAACAACGGTTATTCCGCCTTTCTTTGGCACATAATGGACGGGACTTACCCATGGCGAATCCGAAATAGGGTAAATCATGCCGGCATCAAGAAGTTTGATAACCTCTTGTTTGATGACGTCATGAATTCGAGGATTAACCCTTCTTTGGCTTTGGATTGCGGGTTTAAAGTCATCTTCCATGAGAATTTTGTGAGTACAAAAGTTTGGATCAATTCCGCGTATATCGGAACTTTTCCAAGCAATTGCCTTCTTATGATCTTTAAGCACGGCGATAAGGCGAGATTTTTCTTATTCTTTCAAGTCCTTAGCGATGATGACGGGTGACTTCTTCTTGTCTTCAAGGAACACGTACTCGAGATGGGATGGTAATTCCTTAAGCTCTAAATCTGGAGGATTTTCGACGGAGGGCGTAGTCAACTTCGGTTCATCGATAGCAATATCCTTTGGAGATGGTGGAGAAATGTAGTCCTCATTGAGAAGTTTCTCAATGGTACGAATGTCTTCATCCCAATCGGTGGGAGAATCGTCACTATTGTAAGTTCACATGTCCCAAAGTTGCTTCAAATTCAGTCAGAAGGAAATCACTTTCTCCAAATTGAGTTAGTGAGGGAGCAATGGAGGCAACGGTCTCAACATTGGGAAGAGAGGTAAGACTACTTTTACAAGCATCTTTAAAGTGTTCTTCACAAGCCTCATCAAGAACGTCGATACAATTAACACTCTCGTATGAATAAGGCTGTTTCGAAATCTTACCCATGTTGAAGACAATTTGATCGTCACCAACTCTGATGATAAGCTCACCCGCTTCTACATCGATGAGAGTGCGACCGGTCCTCAAGAATGGACATCCAACGATTAATGGAACACGAGGATCCATCTCGTAGTCAACGACAACAAAATCCGCCGGGAAGGTGAATTTGTCAACGCCAACGAAAACGTCTTCGGCTATCCCCACTGGATAAGCAACCGTACGGTTAGCTAATTCCAAAGTCATTTTGGTGGGGACTAGCTCGGGGAGAGATAATTGCTTCCAAACGCTTAGAGGCATTAAGTTGATACTAGCACCTAGATCGGCTAGGGCCATGCAATTCTCTACTCCCAGGATGTTGCAAGGGATTAAGAAGCGACCCGGATCACCAAGTTTGGTTGGCAATTTCCTTAAGAGCACTGCGGAGCAATTCTCGTTAGGTTGGGTATTAGCAATATCAAGAATCTTTTCCTTGTCACTAAGAAGATCTTTAAACATCTTCGCATATTTAGGCATGTGAGCGAGAGCCTCAGCAAAGGAGATGTTGAAATTCAATTGTTTAAACATTTTGAGAAAGTTTGAAACTTGAATATTGTCCTTGCTCTTGAGCTTCTCTTTCCTCAACCTTGAGGGATAAGGTATATCGGAAGAAGAGGAAGGCTTTGGAATTGTAGGATCACTAACATCCTTGGGTGGTGGAGGGGTAGAAGTAAAAGGTGGAGGAATTGGAGAAGTAGACTTGTTTTTCTTTGTCACAATCACCGGTGTAGGTCTAGGAAACTCGGGTTCCTTGGTACCTTTTCCACTGCGAGTGGTGATTGCTTTCATCTCCCCTCTTGTATTAGCAACGGTGTTACTCGGAAGAGTACCCGAAGAAGAGGGTTGATTACCTTGGAAGAAACCAACCATCATGTCCCTTAGGTCATTCGTTTGACTACTCAAAGAGTTTCGCATATCGGTTCTAAGATCATTCCCTTGTTTCACCATATCGCCCTTCAAATTAATAATCTGGATCTGCAAATTCTTTACCAACACATCATTCGTTCGCATGTACGTTTCGACGTCGTGGTTGAAAACGGTGGGTTGGGTAGGAGGAGGTGCTTGATAAGCAGGTGGTTGGTAAGGAGCGGGTTGGTAAACTTTAGTAGGATTTTGAGGTGGATATGGTTGTCTTTGAGGTGGTTGGTAAGGTGCTCGAGGTTGGTTTTGATTGTTTCGGTTAAGGTTTTGTTGTTGGTTTTGATAGGTTGGAGGAAAACTGGGCGGTGAAAGAAAGTTTTTGAGCGATAGCTGAGCAAGTTGCGGTCACCTTGAGGACGTGCTTGATAGCCTCCCGTGGAATAATTATCGTATGTTGCGTTAACATTCTCCCAAGGATAGTCTTGGGTGGAGGTACAAGTAGTGTAAGAGTGAGGACCCCCGCATATTTCACATGGTTGGCTTACAACATTGACTTGAGCGTTTTGAGTGTTGATGCTTTTGGTATTGTTAGCAGTTTGGACAGCAAGCGATTCAATAAGCGAAGTAAGTTTATCAATTATCTTGTCGTTGTCACTAGTGCTCGCACTAGCGGCATTGGTCCGAACACTCTTGGTTTGCACTCTAGACTTATTCTCAATAATATCCCAAGCGGCATTAGAAGACTTAACAAAAATATTACCCCCCGAGGCACTATTTAGTGAATCTTGGTCATTCATGCTTAAACCATTGTAAAAATTATTAAATTCGTGCACTTTGGTAAAACCATGTTGTGGGCACTTTCTTAAAAGGTCTTTAAAACGGTCCCAAGATTCACTAAAAGTCTCATCGTACTTTTGTTCAAAATTAATAATTTCCTTCCACAAAGCGGTAGTACGAGAGGGTGGGAAAAAGTAGTTTTTGAATTTGGTCTCCAAGTCCGTCCACGTAAGAATACTTTGTGGTGGTTCCTTTGCAAGCCAATGCTGGGCTTGTCCCTCTAAGGAGAAAGGTAAAAGTTGTAAGCGGATTACCTCTTGCGGAACCCCATTGAATTTGACCGTATTCGTGAGTTGAAGGAACCTTTTGATGTGGTCATGAGGGTCATCAATGGTACGCCCCAAGAATGGTTGAGCAGAGACCATTTGAATAAAGCCGGATTTGAGCTCAAAGTTGTTGGCTGCAATCGCGGGTATGACAATAGGATCGTTGTTGCCCTCCACATTTGCTTGCAAAAGTTCAATCATAGGACGATTGTCCGGTAGAGGTTCATTGTTGTTATTATTCATGTTGTTTTGAGGTGGATTATTATTGTTGTTGTGTACACCGGTCATGTCTAAGTTACCGAGAGTCTCGGGCTCGGGATATGACGTTGATCATGTACGCATGCACCTGCAAAAGAAATAACAAAGCAGAAATCTTTTTGGTCTTTATGTTTTTTTTTTGTATTTTGAAAATTTTATATTTTTAGGATTTTTGAAAATTTTTAGTGATTAAAAAGTAACGTTCACGGTGAACGGATCCCAAAATCCAATTTTCTCACAAAAAACCGTTTATCCTTACAAAAAGAGCCGGCAGCAGCCCCATTTGATACAAGAGATTTAGCTAGGTTCAATTAAGTTCTCGGTATCTTCTCGAATCTATCGCGGTTCAAAGTGGAATAGTTGTTCTTGGTTACTAAAAATGGGGTTGGTTTTCTATTCTACTAAAAAGGTTAACATGCGCAAAGTGTAAAAAATAAACTAAAAGCAGTTAATAAAATAAGGCTTAAATTGAATTAAAATTAATAGTAAGACAATAAAATAGTAAATACCCTTACTTGCAAAACCACTGATTCGGAATACTCAAAAGTAAAACTGATCCAGAATAATTTTGTTTAATCGGAATATCCTTGATCCGGAATATCCTTTGCTCATCCGGAATGTCTGCTGGTTCGGAATAACTGAACAATACCCTTCATTCGGAATAACTCATGCGGAATAAATGCTTGATTCGGAAAACAATGCTTCATTCGGAATACTGCTGATTCGGAATAAAGAAACTGATCCGGAATAAAATGGTTTACTCGTAATATTACTTCATGCGGAATAATTAACAAAATCACTCATCCGAAATATATGTGCTCATCCGGAATATTGACTATTCCGAATGAATCACACTGATTCGGAATAACTAAACGAGAACTGTTGGTTCGGAATATTGCTTGATCCGGAATAATCTGTTTGTTCGGAATAAAAATTTGATTCGAAATAAAAAGGAAAGTCAACTGATTCTGAATATTATTAAAAACCTTGATTCGGAATATAACTACTCATTTGGAATATTCATTATTCCGGATGAACAGACTGATTCGGAATGATTTAAATGAAAACTGATTCGGAGTAAAGAAACAAAAGCTTCATCCGGAATAAAAAGCTTTATCCGGAATAACTAATCCAAAACCTTCATTCAGAATATTTTGTTTATTTGGAATCTGGGAAACAGAACAATAGCGAAGAACAGGAGATAACACAAGAACGAATTTAACCAAAATCCACCAAGTTTTTAACCAAAACTTAAACCAATTTAACCACTAATCATCTATCAATCATAAACATCAAACAAAAACAATAAAAACACAAAACCCACTTACTTTTGAAGATCAAACTCAACAAAATAAAACTTAAAACATTGAATCAAAAAGAGAAAGACGAACAAGATTAAAGGAAAGATGATATTGATTGATTAAGGTCAAGTAAACAAAAGGGAAGATTAAAAACTTACAAGATCCTCTGATTCAACAAAAATGAAAAATCACCAACACCTTAATGGTGTGGGTTTCCTACGAAACAAGGAAAAGAAAGAAACTAGAAAATGAAAAAACTAGTTGTAATGTGTGAAGGGAGGTCCTATTTATAGGCCTTGTCTTTGGTTGGTGAGTGGGCTTTCTCCCTTTCTTTTTGTCTTCTCGTCTTTTCAGAAAAGTTGTCGTTTTCGATTTCGATTCGGGATTTGTCGACGAATAAATTCAGCTCGTCTTTTAATTTCTTCATTTAATAGACTTGAGTTCTTCGACATATGTAAATCTTCCATCTTTGGTCCCTTTCTTCGATAAATCTTCAAATAGGCCCATTGACTTCAAATCTTTTGCATCTCTTGGACTATAGACTTCGTCTTTTCGTCTTTTTCTTCGATAAAACCCGTGTAATCCCGTGTTTTCTTCAATATTTATCCGGTTGGCTCTGAAAACACAACAAACACACAAACCATGCATAATTCCAAACAAATGATATTAAATACGTGTTTTGGTCTCGTTTTAGCAAGAAATAAGTGGTAAAAGGATGGGTGTTTTCACACCTATCAGAAGGCAAAATTCATATGGACCCACTACAAGGACCGTGAACGCTCAAGCTGTGAATTTTCAAGCTAGTGAAAATGGAAGCACTATTGGTCCTCAAAAGGTTGTGACTTGCTACAATTGTCGAGAACAAGGTCATATGGCTAGGGAATGCACTCTGCCGAAAAGGAGAAAGGATGCAACGTGGTTTCATGAGAATATGTATTTTGTCGATGCTCAATCTAAAGGAAAGATTTTTGATTCAGAGGAATTAGCATTTCTTGCAGACCCAGGGGCAGCTGATAATGAAGGCAGCAGTCGTCTCTACTTCTAATGCAGCATATCAAGCAGATGATCTTGATGCATATGATTCGGATTGTGATGACATTCACTCAGCCCAAGCTGCTCTTGTTGCTAAACTCTCTTACTATGGTTCTGATGTCGTCAGTGAGGTACCAACCACATCTAATACTGTTCATGATAATCCACATCAAGTTGAGCATGAAAATGACAACCTCGAACAACATTCGGGAACTAGTAACTCAAATGATGTGGTATCCAATCCAACACATTTGAGTGAACCTCAACCAAATGCTACGACGGGTTTAGAATCTTATGATCAACATGATTTGGTAATGGTGCCTAAACATATTATTGATAACATGAATGTGGCCATCCTACAAACCGTAGATTTAAATGCCAATCTAACCGCTGAGCTTGCGCTGTATAAGGAAAAGGTCAAAGCTTTTGAAATGGTCCCTCAAGCAGAAAAAATAACTTGTTCGGAATTTGACCAATTTCGTTTTGATAAGATAGAACACCTAAAAGAAATAGAATCATTAAGAGCTAATCTTTCCAATGAATCAAAAGAAAAAGAGTCGGTTGTAAATGATTTTCAAAAACTTAAAAAGGATTTCGAAACTCTCGAGTCTAAAAACTTTAAATCGGAAATTAATGCTACCAGACTTCTTAAATTCAAGGAACAACAGCTTTTAAAACAATACGCTTCCACATAAAAGATTCATCTTTTAACTAAATCGTTTAAAGAACTAGAACTTAAGCGTCTTCAAGATTTACCACCTAATCCCAGTTATGAAAAAAAGCTCAGGAATATATTCCTTGTCTTTATGATGTGACCCTAATTGGCAAATCAAAAGAAGCACCTTATGCTCGTGATACTGAGGAGACAATGTCACTTGCGGAAGAAACTCGATCTAAAATGCTTTCAACATTCCATAAGCTTGATTATGTTAAGCATAATGAAGATCGATTTCATAAAAAGACATGTATTCGATTACAAAAGGAATTATCTCAATTATCAGCTTTTGTGCCCTAAAGTTTATCAAATGAAAACCTTCCTAGTACATCTCCTACACTTGTCAAAAAGGATTTAAATAAGTTAATTCCATCGGTAAGTAAGGTGTCTGATAACTTAAATGCGATGCACCAACACTTTGCCGATTTTGACAAGGTCATTAAGGAACGTATGACGGCTTAGGCCAAAACAGAAGGTGAATGGAGTTTTGAGCACACTAGAGCTGCGTTTCGAGACAAAATTGTTCCGTTTGTAAACAATATTAAAGCTTGTTTGAGAAATATTGATCAACACTTGCTTTTGGAAATAGATTAAGTTAGACGTGTTTTCAATGAAATGGATGATGCTTATGAAAATAGTTTAATTGAAATAGAACGAATTTCACGTCAAAATGATCAGCTTCTGAAGCAAGTGATGTCACATGATATTGTTTCCGTATGTGTGAATAATAGTGTTAATAATGATTCTATTGTGCATAATGTTGAATCTATGGATAATGTGGTAGATAGTACTTGTCACAAATCTGACGCTGAATTTTTAAAGTTTCAAGATTCTTATACTTTGCTTTCAAAACGTTTTGATGAGATTAAAAAACATTGTCTTTCTCTTGAATGTGAAAACCAATCTATTAAGGAGATTTTTGAAACATCACAACGTCAGACAAGTGATAAGGTTGCTACATAACTAAACATAGATACTGTGGAAAGGACACTAGAGGCTGATGACACTCCATCTTTGATTGAGACTCTTAATCATCAGTCGTTGGAAATCTTATATTTACATATGATAATTCGTGATAAGGATATGGCTTTGGCTGAATTAAAAGAATTTTTTCGTGTTAAGCATACAGCCGCCATTTCAGCACCACCCTCTAGTGTTCCTAATGTGCGATCCATAAAGAATAACCTCATTGACGTCACACCACTTAACAAGGTCTCTAGGACTAAATCATCTCAAAATTTAGTCACAAAAGATAAGGCAAATTCAAAACTAGCTACTAATATTCTCGTGTTGCCTTCTACAGGAGTAAACACCACTACTAAGGCTCAAAGATCTAAGCTTAAAAGAAACACGAAGAATGATAGGATCTTGCCCCCAACTAGTAGTCAAGTGAAGAAGCAAGTAGAAGCCCACCCTAGGAATGTTATTTCTGTTTGAATTAAAAAGAATCATGTAGCTAAGCCTAAAGGCTCCGCAGTTGTGCAGCGCTCTAAGCCTATAGTGAATTCTAATTTGAAATGTTGGAATTCCAAAGAATGTATATTTTCTAGTCATCATGATTCTTGCCTTATTGACCATGTGATTGAGATGAATGCCCGTAAAAATGGTTTACAGTGGAAACCGACTGGGAAAGTGTTTATCCAAGTTGGATGGATGTGGCGTCCCACTGGTAGAACTTTCATTACAGTAGGAAATGCGTGCCCTTTAACTAGGATCACTCCCACTAAAGCGAAAAAAGCGTGCCCTTTAATTAGGAGTACCAAGACTACTAAAACACAAGCGTGTCCTTTAACTAGGAACACCAACACTACTGTCGGAACAAAGTGCCCTTTATCTAAGTCTACTCCCACTGTAGTGATTGCTACGAATCCAAAAACTAAGGAAGATGGAACCATAAAACTGTAAATTAAACAAACATATGTTAGAAAACACAGGAAATCTAATGATAACACTAATGCTAGCAATTCGGATATTGTATTTGTACCTGCAAACACTCCGGAACCAATAGATTCCAATGCATTGCCTACTTTGGTTGTTTCAAACAGGTGGTCCAAATCGTCTTGTGGTATTTGGACTCTGGTTGCTCCAAGCACATGACCGGAGATCGCTCTCAACTCAGAAATTTCGTAAGCAAGTTTCTTGGTACGGTTCGATTCGGAAATGATCATATTGCAAAGATAATGGGTTATGGTGAATATCATATTGGAAATGTTATTATTTTAAGAGTGTATTATGTGGAAGGACTCGGTCACAACTTATTTTCTGTGGGACAATTTTGTGATTCAAAACATGAAGTCGCTTTTAGTGAGCATACCTGCTTCATTCGTAATTTGGAAGGGGTAGATTTATTGAAAGGTACTCGAGGGAATAATTTGTACACTTTGTTTCTACAAGATATGATGGTCGCTTCTCCCGTATGTCTTTTCTCCAAAGCATCGAAGAGCAAGTCATGGTTATGGCATCAAGGGTTATCTCATCTTAACTTTGACGCTATTAATCATTTGGCGAAAAACGAACTTGTTCGTGGTCTTCCTAAACTTACATTTCACAAGGATCATTTGTGTTCCGCGTGTAAAATGGGGAAAAACACTAAGAAATCATACAAACCCAAGACTGAAGACACCAACCAAGAGAAACTTTATTTGTTGCATATGGATCTTTGTGGGCCAATGCGTGTTAAAAGTCTTGGTGGTAACAAGTACATCCTCGTCATGGTGGGTGATTACTCTCGGTTTACATGAGTGAAATTTCTTGCTACAAAAGATGAGTCACCTAAAGTCATCATCGACTTTCTCAAGATGATTAAAGTGCGTCTCAACACAACTGTCCTACGCATTCGTACAGATAATGGAACCGAATATGTGAATCAAACTCTGCGTAAGTATTATGAATAAGTTGGCATATCTCATGAAACATCCGTTGCTCGCACTCCACAACAAAACGGTGTCGTTGAAAGACGAAATCACACACTTATGGAAGCTGCTCGAACGATGTTAATTTACGCAAAGGCTCCATTGTTTTTATGGGTAGAAGCAGTATCTACAGTAGTTTACACCCAAGACCGGTCACTTATACGAAAACGCCATGGTAAAACACCTTATGAGCTTCTACATGGAAAAGTTCCAAATTTATCATATCTTCATGTATTTGGTTCTCTTTGCTATCCAAATAATGATGATGACAATTTGGGAAAACTTCAACCAAAGGTTGATATTGGTATTTTCATTGGTTATGCACCCGCAAAGAAAGCATACCAAATCTACAACCGTAATTCTCATAAAATCCTCGAAACTTTGAATGTTGATTTTGATGAGCTGACGGCAATGGCTTCTGAATAAAGCAGCTCTAAACCCACACTTCCTGAAATGGGACCCAATAACATTAGCACTGGTTGATATGTGTGTAAACACACATCTTTTCTACCACTTAATTACAGTAATAACCGGACCAAAACGTGTATTTTATGTCTTTTATGTCGGAATTATGCGTGGTTTGTGTTTTTGTTGTGATTTAGGACGAAAAGGTGAAAAGTGAAGAAAACACGGGAAATCACGGGCATTTACGGACTTTTATTGAAGAAAAAGATGAAAGACGAATTCAAGCAGTCAAGAGTGCAAAAAGAACGGAAGTCCAAGACCAATTCTGAAGATTTATCGAAGAAAAAGTCAAAAGACGGAAGTTTACTTAAAGCCGAGGAACTCAAGTCTTATTTATCGGAGAATTAAAAGACGAGTCCAAAAGAAATCCCGAGCCAAAAGTCATCAAATTCCAAGATTAACAAAAAGATTAAGAAGGAAGGACTTAAGGGCGCAATTAAGAAGAAAGGAAGGAGGGGAGGAAGCTTCCTCTAACCATTCCCCTAATCACCTATAAATACTTCTCATTTTCATTCATTTGTTTTTGTTGGCTAGATTGACAAACTAGTTCTTCCACCTTTATTTTATTGCACTTTTAATTACTTGCACCTTTAATTACATGTCTTGCACCTTATTTACCATTTAATTTCAAGTAAGTGTTTCTTTTAATTCTCACACCTTTACTTTATCTTGTTGATCTCATTCTACCTTTCTTCAATCTTTGATTTATATGCTTTTCGGGTTGTTTACTTGTTTAAAGATTTCATTTTTATGTTTTTGATTGTTTTAAATCATTTATTTTCATAGCTTATTTGGTTTATTTTCAAGTTTATATAGTTTTTACAAAAGTTACTTTTATATAAAAGTTGTTTTTAGTAAAGCTTATCTTTTTCGTGTCTTTAAAGTTGTTAAATTTCAGTCTAGTAGCTTATTTTCATACGGTTTACTTTAGGTATTTCGTCTTGTGCTTATTAGGATTATAGCTTATTTTTCTAGCTTATTTTGTGAACTTTTCTTCGTATTCCGATCTTACAATCGGAAAAGGGTTTACACATTCCGACCAGCGTTTCTGGCTTGGTCGGAAAAGGGTTTAACATATTCCGATTGGGGAGTATTTAGCTCATTCCGATCGTGGGTAAGGACTGTTATTCCGATCAAAGGTTAACGATATTCCGATCGGGGAGTCTAGGGGATTCCGATCAGAGTTTGGTGACAGGGATTCCGATCAGAGATCTTCTACACATTCTGATTGGTTATTCCGACCAAGCATTCCGACCAGGTAGGTTTTTGGCATTCCGATCAGTGGTGTGTTTGGCATTCTAATCAAGGTAAGGTGACAGCTTTCCGATTGGACTTTCTGATTCTCATTCCGATCTGAGTGGTAAGATTATTCCGATTAGGGTGTTGATCGGAATACATTCCGATCTGGGATTTCTTTTATGGCTTTGTCTTGTTTAATTTTTGCATTCTCATTTTAATACTTGTCAAATTTTAAATTCCGTCACGCTTTAATTTTTAGTCATTTAGTTATTTTACTTTCCGTCACGTTTTTAAATATCGCACATTTATTTTAATTAGACTTAGATTTAATTTTCACGCCCTCTACTTTAACGACATTTACTTTCAAGTCTTTGCACATTTAAATTTAAAACCAACCAAAAATATTTGTTTCACCAAAATAAAAATGAGTCACACATTAAACACAAGTTTTTCAATTCGAAGAGATTGGTACAACGATAATTTTTAACCTGAGTAAAATCTATGTATTAAATGGCGCCGCTGCCGGCTCTTTTCGTAAAGATTAACGGTTTTCTGTGAGAGACGCGTTGCTTTTTGGGATCCGTTCACTTGTGAGCGTTATTTTCTTGCATAAAAAATTCAAAAAACCATAAAAATTAAAAATTGATAAAAATCCATAAAAATTCAAAATTTCAAAAATCCAAAAAGATTTTATTTTTCTTGTGTATATATATTGTCTTTGTGTTTGGTTTCTTTTTCTTTTGCATTTTCAGGTGTATGCGTACTAGATTTTCTAATTATCAAGAGCCCGAGACTCAAGAAGATTTAGCTATGTCAGGTGTAAACAACAATAATCCACTGCACCCTAATAATAACAACAATGTTCTTCCACAGCCCGATCTTCGGACAATGGAGGAGCTTTGTCAACCTACCATGTTTGGACGAGGAGGACCGATTACGCCGATGCAAATCAACGCTCCTGAGTTTTCGTTGAAGCACCACATGATTCAGCAAGTGCAAACTAACCCATTCCGTGGATTGCCTGATGATGATGCCAACAAACACCTCGACAAGTTCATTACAATCACCCAAAGCATGAAGTTGGCTGGTGCCACAATGGATGAACTTAGCCTACAACTCTTTCCACATACTTTATTACATCATGCCGAGAAATGGTTTGATCGTCTCCCGAAGAATTCTATTCACACTTGGGATGACATGACTCAACGCTTTTTGTCGCGCTACTTTCCACCATCCATGGTCACAAGCCTTCGCAATCAGATAAGCAGTTTCATGCAAGACCCTGATGAATCTCTTTTTGATGCTTGGGAGCGATATAATGTCTTGATTGATCGTTGTCCAAACCACAACATGCTCCCTGTGACCTTAATTGACACTTTCTACAATGGATTGACTTTTCGAGATCGTGATACGATTAATGTAGCCGCCGGTGGCACATTCATGAAAAGGAGACCCAAGGAATGTAGAGAGCTTATTGAGAACATGACTACTCACCATAAAAACTGGGATTCCTCTTCTTCTTCAAGGAACAATCCGAGAGTCAATGTTTCCTCCACCTCAGCAAACCCTGATATGACCGAATTCACCCATGTGCTGACTGAAATGAACAGAAGTATGCAACTCTTGGCTTCAAACCAACAACAACAACAACAAGTTAAAGCTGTTGCTGCTCCTTGTGAAACATGCGGCGGTCCTCACTCATACACCGATTGTCCTTCGACACAAGGAAATCCGGAAAATGTGTATGCTGCTTATGGTAATTATTCACCGGAAAATTACCAAGCTCGACCTCAAGGGGATAGAAATCTGCTGAGTTACCGGTCAAACAACTACCTTTCCCCCGGTTTTTCTCCTCAAAACCAAAACCCCGCCAACAACTACAATAGAAGCAACCAAATCCCACCAAGAGCTTCTAATCCTTATAACCCACCCGCCCAACAAAACCCACCCATTAACCCCGATGTTGAAGCCATCATGAGAACTCAAGGTGAGCAAATCAAGAATCTACAGAGCCAAATCATCAATTTGAAAGGAGATATCACGAAGCAAGGAAATGAGATAAGGTCCGAGGTTCGCGATAATATTCAATCCTCCTTCAGCACTCAAACAAATGAATTAAAAAATATGTTGGCTAGTTTCTTGCCCTCTACTCAACCATCTACTTCAAGTTCTCTACCTTCAAACACCGTCACTAATCCGCGAGCTAATGTGAGTGCTATTACTACTCGTAGTGGAGTCACCATTGTAGGACCAACAATCCCACCCCCATCATCTACACCTCCTCCACCACCATTTATCCCTACTCCTCCTATACCTAGTATTAGTGCACCATTACCGTCTCCGCCTCGACGTGATGAAGTTCCCACGAATGACCCTTCCACATCCCAACCTTTACCTACACCTGCACCTTCACCACCCAAACCCAATATCCCTTATCCCTCTCGTATAGGCAAGACCAAAATGCTAACCAAAGAGGACTCCGACGTGACACGCTATGTGAAGATGATCTCTCAGATGAACTTCAACATTAGTTTTCTTGAAGCACTTGTCCACATGCCCAAATTTGATAAAGCATTTAAGGAATTGCTTAGCAAGAAGGAGAAGCTAATTGAACTCGCCAACACATGCTTAAATGAGAACTGCTCTGCAGTTATTCTTAAAGAACTTCCGGAAAAGCTTGGAGATCCCGGTCGTTTTGTGTTGCCTTGCGTGTTCAACAAAACTGAAGAATTTACTGCCCTTGCTGATCTCGGGGCCAGTATTAATTTGATGCCTTTGAGTATTTTGAAAACACTATCATTACCCGACCTCACTCCAACAAAGATGACTCTTGAACTTGCAAATCGCACTCTCGCTTACCCCGTTGGTATAGCCGAAGATGTGTTTATTAAAGTTGGCACATTTACTTTCCCGGTCGATTTTGTCGTAGTTGATTATGAAATGGACCCTCGTATTCCTTTAATACTTGGTCGGCCATTCTTGAGAACCGGACGCGCTTTAGTGGATGTGGCCGAAGGTGAGTTAATCTTAAGAGTCGGGGATGATGCACAAGTTTTCAAAATGGGGAAGCTTACAAGTACAACCTTTGGAGGCCGAGAATCAGTGAATATGATTAATGTGCTCGATGACTTTACCGTCTACGACAATCCTCTATTCGACTCTTCCATCGATAATCCACTTTTTCATGATGATGTGAATGATTCTCTCCCTACTTTGGACGCTTCTCCCATTTATGATTCTCCACCGGTCTTTGATGCTTATGATGATCATGATTCTAGCTCAGACTCGGATGATTATGACGACCTTACTTCTGAGTATCCCGAGTTGCCCACTTATGATGATTTTGATGAGGCTGATACTTTTTCGAGCGATTCTTCACATGATGAAGATCCTCCGCCATCACTCGATCCTACTTTGGACGATTACTCATTTGAGGAAGATTTCTCTACGTTTCTCAACACTTACTTCCCTCATGAGAGTGATGCACCTCCTTTGGACTTTGAAGATTATCGTCTTGATCCTACTTTGGATTTGAAAAACATTCTTTCAAAGGAGAAGAAACCGGTCGACACCAATATCCGTTGCACATATGATTTGACACCTCTTTGTCCCCCTTCTGAGGACCAGGTTGTGCTTCTTTGCGGATCTTCTTCACACTCGGCTGAGCCTGAGTGCTATTTTCCCCTAAAGGAAAAGGTGTTCGACCCCGGTATTGAAATCTTTAAGCCATCTCAGTATCCACCTGATGAAATAAAAGGAAAAATCTTTGGAAATATTGAAGACATGCTTGCACCTCACCATACTTGCTTCCACCGTGCTCCATCTTTGCTTAAGGGAACCTTGCCACTTCTTCTTTGGCTTGCCTTGTTCGCCTTAAGCTTCTACTTATTGATGGACGAAAACTATGTATTTGATCCTGGTGGATATATTTCATGCTTCTTCCGTTGATAATCAAGGTCGAGTCAGGCTCACGACTCGGTTAACAAAAATCAAGCGCTTCTTGGGAGGCAACCCATGCATCTATCTTTTCGCTTTCTTTATCATAAGTGTAGGGGAGACCCTTTGGTGTTTGCTCTCTCCTCTCTTCTACTTAATCAGGGATTCGAGCTTCAAAGACACACTCTTGATGATTCTTGACGACCCGTGATTCCGTGTTCTACTTCTTCCCGGTTCTATCCTAAACTCTTTTCGATTCACTATTTTATATTTTCTCAATATTAAAATAGGAATCTCGTTAGTTGCCTTTTCCTTAGCGAGATTTAAACGACGTGCACAATGTCCTAAGTGTAGGGGAGGTTACTCCCACATGCTTAAACATTGAGGACAATGTTTATCTTAAGTGTAGGGGGGACTTCTATCGAAGTTAAGTGGTCTTTTCCTAGTATTTGTCCTCATTTTAACCGGAAAATCAATTTTTCGACATTTTTCAAAATTTTTGATCTATTTTGGCCTATTAGTTTTGCCCTTTGTATAGTTATTTTTTTCCTTATTAGAATAAATGTTTAATAAAGTTGTTTTAATTTTCAAACGTTGTGAATCTTTTGACTCAACTCGAGTTTACTTATCTAAGTTTACTCTAGCTAGTATCCTTAACGTGTTTAAGTCAAGTTTTGCTAGGCTTTTATATAGGGAGCTATAAAACGCGAAAGTCTTAACTCTCACGGGTTAAGAACAAGAACTTTTCGCAAGTTCCTATAATCGATCCTTAAGAGTTGTTTATCAAGGGAACTTTAAAATGGGATTTCTAAACTTGAAAAAGTCTAAGAATTCGCAAGATCCTATAGGCAACTCGAAAACCCAAAACTTTGATTTAATAGGCTAAGTATCCACGAGTCTCATTACTTGAGATTTTAAACTGTGGAGAACGAGAGATGATAGAGCCAATTATAAGTCTGGTATTCTTTCGTGAATTTATGTGAGTTAATTATGAGCCTATTCTCCCATCGCTTGCTAAATAATTTATCTGCTAATAAATAAAGTTGTACGATTTGAAAAGTTACTTAGCTTCTAGCCAAGATCGTTTAAAAGTTGCTCGGTATGGATTAGAGTTCATAGCCAAGGCATAACTTACTGAAGCGGGATGCGAAGATTGGCGAGTCCGAAAAGGCCCTAACAAGGCATGAGGGCTATGTTTTGTTGCTAAAGATCCAAAGTGATGTGAAGAATCATTTATCAAAAATCAATATGAAGGATCGAGACACACGACGTAAAGCAAAAACTCCCCAAAAGTCATGGAGAAGTGCATCCGAAAAGACCCTAACAAGGTATGAGGATAAATAGATCCAAGTCATAAAAGGAGGCGGATCGTTGTATATCAAAGTCCAAAATAAAGATTGGAGAAAAATGAAGAAGTCGTGGTCCAAGTATGAATCTCTCAAAATTTCAAGTGAAGAAATTCCATTTATGAAGAGAAGACCATTATTTCATGAACGTCTCTCAAGATTTGAAGTATGAAGTCGCTGCCAAATATCGGTCCGAGAAAGGTCTCAAATCGCGAAGCGAGTTATGCCAAGATATGAACTTTATGAGGTCCCGAGAAGCAGTTTTAAAAGATTTTGTCCTTTAGCTAACTATTGATTAAATCGTTCACTTTATTTTAAGACTAAATAACTATCGAAATAAGTCAAACAATGCATCCTCGTGATCATTCAAGACAAATAATAAAATAAGAGATACCCATAGGAATAAGGGAGTCTAAGTGAGTAATTGGCCCACATGAGTTCGTGATAGTTTACTAACTTATAATAACAATGATCTCGTTTTTAAGCTTGGTTTGGAGAAAGTGAAAACTTGAGGATGATGATTATTCATGACATTTCCAAAACCCAAGGTATGCTTTTTGATTTCCTTACTTTTAGTGTTTATAATTTTCTATCTCTTTAATAAAGGCCAACGTGGATTGATTATGATGAAAAATGTAAACGTGCTTTGTAAATAATGCATTGCATGAGGACATTGTAATGGTCAAGTGTAGGGGATTTGATATGTGTGTAAACACACATCTTTTCTACCACTTAATTATAGTAATAACCGGACCAAAACGTGTATTTTATGTCTTTTATGTCGGAATTATGCGTGGTTTGTGTTTTTGTTGTGATTTAGGACGAAAAGGTGAAAAGTGGAGAAAACACAGGAAATCATGGGCATTTACGGACTTTTATTGAAGAAAAAGATGAAAGACGAAGTCAAGCAGTCACGAGTGCAAAAAGAACGGAATTCCAAGACCAATTCTGAAGATTTATCGAAGAAAAAGTCAAAAGACGGAAGTTTACTTAAAGCCGAGGAACTCAAGTCTTATTTATCAAAGAATTAAAAGACGAGTCCAAAAGAAATCCCGAGCCAAAAGTCATCAAATTCCAAGATTAACAAAAAGATTAAGAAGGAAGGACTTAAGGGCGCAATTAAGAAGAAAGGAAGGAGGGGAGGAAGCTTCCTCTAACCATTCCCCTAATCACCTATAAATACTTCTCATTTTCATCCATTTGTTTTTGTTGGCTTGATTGACAACTAGTTCTTCCACCTTTATTTTATTGCACTTTTAATTACTTTCACCTTTAATTACATGTCTTGCACCTTATTTACCATTTAATTTCAAGTAAGTGTTTCTTTTAATTCTCGCACCTTTACTTTATCTTGTTGATCTCATTCTACCTTTCTTCAATCTTCGATTTATATGCTTTTCGTGTTGTTACTTGTTTAAAGATTTCATTTTTATGTTTTTGATTGTTTTAAATCATTTATTTTCATAGCTTATTTGGTTTATTTTCAAGTTTATATAGTTTTTACAAAAGTTATTTTTATATAAAAGTTGTTTTTAGTAAAGCTTATCTTTTTCGTGTCTTTAAAGTTGTTAAATTTCAGTCTAGTAGCTTATTTTCATACGGTTTACTTTAGGTATTTCGTCTTGTGCTTATTAGGATTATAGCTTATTTTTCTAGCTTATTTTGTGAACTTTTCTTCGTATTCCGATCTTACAATCGGAAAAGGGTTTACACATTCCGACCAGCGTTTCTGGCTTGGTCGGAAAAGGGTTTAACATATTCCGATTGGGGAGTATTTAGCTCATTCCGATCGTGGGTAAGGACTGTTATTCCGATTAAAGGTTAACGATATTCCGATTGGGGAGTCTAGGGGATTCCGATCAGAGTTTGGTGACAGGGATTCCGATCAGAGATCTTCTACACATTCCGATTGGTTATTCCGACCAGGTAGGTTTTTGGCATTCCGATCAGTGGTGTGTTTGGCATTCCGATCAAGGTAAGGTGACAGCTTTCCAATTGGACTTTCCGATTCTCATTCCGATCTGAGTGGTAAGATTATTCCGATTAGGGTGCTGATCGGAATACATTCCGATCTGGGATTTCTTTTATGGCTTTGTCTTGTTTAATTTTTGCATTCTCATTTTAATACTTGTCAAATTTTAAATTCCGTCACGCTTTAATTTTTAGTCATTTAGTTATTTTACTTTCCGTCACGTTTTTAAATATCGCACATTTATTTTAATTAGACTTAGATTTAATTTTCACGCCCTCTACTTTAACGACATTTACTTTCAAGTCTTTGCACATTTAAATTTAAAACCAACCAAAAATATTTGTTTCACCAAAATAAAAATGAGTCACACATTAAACACAAGTTTTTCAATTCGAAGAGATTGGTACAACGATAATTTTTAACCTGAGTAAAATCTATGTATTACTGGTCTTGTCCCAAACAACCCCACTTCATCATCATTTACACCACCTTCTAGGAATGTATGGGATACGCTATTTCAACTGTTCTTTGATGAATTTTTTACTCCTCCAAGTATTGTTGCTCCAGAACCTGAAGTAATAGCTCCGGTCACCAAAGTTGTAGCTCCAACAAACGAAGCACAATCAGATACGTCTACACCAACAATTGGGCAAGAGGCATCTTCAACGAGTAATTATCAACCAACACATGTTTCAACTACCCATGTCATGCCTATTGATGATGAAGATGATGATGATGATCACGACTTGGAATTTGCTCAAATGCGTGAACTTCCATTCTTTGGTGTACCAATTCTCGACCCTAATCAAGCCGGGTCGTCCACCTCAGAGGAAGCTCCTAATACGGTCTACTCCAATCCACGAATTCGTGAACATGACAGCAAGTGGACAAAGGATCATCCTATATATTCTATTATAGGTGACCCTAATAGTCCGGTATCCTCACGAAGTCAGTTACAAGAAAGTGCAATGTTTTGTCATTTTGATGCTTTTCTCAGTGAAGTTGAACCTAAGACGTGGCAACTAGCATTTACCCAATCTTGTTGGATAGAATCTATGCAAGAAGAACTTAATGAATTTATACGTCTTGATATATGAGAACTTGTCCCATGCCAGGATCAAGTGAAGTTAGTCACATTAAAATGGGTTTACAAGGTGAAACTCGATTAGTTAGGCGGAATATTAAAGAACAAGGCTCGACTAGTAGCTCGTGGATACAAACAACTAATGGGCATCGACTTTTTGGAATCCTGTGCACCGGTTTCTCGTTTGGAAGCTATTAGACTATTCCTCGCTTATGCTGCCCACATGAATATGAACGTCTATCAAATGGATGTGAAGAAGGCATTTCTAAATGGTAAACTCAAGGAAGAGGTCTATGTTCAACAGCCGGATGGTTTTGTGAATTCTAAATATCCTAATCGCGTGTACAAGATTAAGAAGGCTCTTTATGGGTTGAAGCAAGCTCCACGTGCGTGGTATGATCTATTATGCCAATTCCTCATTACACAAGGATTCGATAAAGGTAAGGTGGATCCCACGCTGTTCATTCAAAAACGAGGTAAAGATATGATTATGATACAAAGATATGTGGATGATATTATATTTGATGCCTCGACCCAAACCTTATTGGATGAGTTTGGGACACTCATGCCTTACAAGTTTAAGAGGTCAATGATGGGCAAGGTGTCATTCTTCTTAGGTCTTCAGATATCTCAGAATCCTAGAGGCATCTTTATCAATCAATCCAAGTATGCCCTTGAATCGCTTAAGAAATATAAGATGGAATCTTGTGACCCCGTGGACACCCCAATGGTGGAACGAACTAAGCTAGATGCAGATCCACATGGGATTGTGTTAGCCTTAAAATATTGAGTCAAACAAGAATGCTCGGTCATATGTTTAGTATGTATCGTATAATATAACGTTGTAATAGGTAGTAGGTTAGTCGTGTTATACGGGCTTAACTTTAGGCTAAAGTTCATTCATAAGTAACTAAAGCCCAAAAGGAAAGCCCGACTAATAACTCGGTTTTACTCAGTTAATTGTTCTTCGTTTCGATTCAATTCGAATTGACTTTTGGTTTAAGTGCGACTCAATCGTCTTTTGGTCGAAAACAATATTTTTGTCGTTGTTGTAAAATAAAATTGCAAAACTTTAAAGTAAAAGGCAAGGCAAATAAAGCTATAAATGATTAAAAAGTAAACAGTGCGAGAAATTAAAACAAATAACTAATAATAAAGGAGCGAAACAAATAATAAAACGTAAATTAAAGAAAAACAATTAATAAAAATAAAACTAAAAGACGAAATTAACTATCGACTCGAAAATAAAGTTTGCTTAATGAAAAAGGAGAGAATAAAACTAAAATGGTACTTTAAAGCTTAACGAGGCAAAAGATAAAGTGGGTACTAAATAAAAGATAAAACTTAAACTTTACGAAAAAATATTAATACTAAAAATCGATGAAAAATTTAACTAAAAATACGTAACTTTCAGAATTAAAATCGGAACAACTTTCAGATTAAACTAAACAATTACGGAACAATACTAATAAATAAACAAGCTAGCAGGCAGGCAGCTGGAAGCAGCCAGGCTAGCTGCTCAAATTGGCGGAAAAAAATTAAGCAAGCAGGTAGGCTTGTCAACTATTTCGCAATAGGTACAGTAACTATCTTCGCAATAGTTGTTTTCCGGAAGTTTTTTCGCAATAGTTATTGTTTTCAGAATTCTTTTTTTTTCGGAAAAATGTGTTTCTTCGCAATAAGTGATTCTTCGCAATACTAACTTTTTCAGAATAACTTGTTTTTTCAGAAATTTCTTTTGTTTTCAGAGTTTTCTTCGGAATAATTATTTTTAGAGTTTTTACTTTTTCAGAGTTTTTGACTTTTTTGGAAAATTAACTAATTTCAAAGAAATCTTCGGAATATCAAACTTTTTTAGAGAAACTTACAATCTTCGGAATAACAATAAATTCAGAGAAAATAAAATCTTCGGATAAAGGAAATGAAAGTAAATTATGGAAATAAACAATCTTCGGAAAAAGCAGAATTTCAGAGAAATGATATCTTCGGAATAAGGGGCATTCTTCGGAATACCAAAACCCTTTTCCGAAGATCCTAAAATGAACAGAACAGTAACAGATTTATTCTAAAAAAACAGGGAATAAGCCACGAATAAGCAAAAATCAAATAAGGAAATAACTAAAACTTAATCTAAAACACTTTTAAGAAAATCTAATTCAACCATAAATTAAAAACTTGAAAAACAGTAATAAAACTAAAAATTAAAAATCCACTTTTAATAAAATAAACTAATAAAAACACTTAACTAAAATCAAATCAAACACACAATAAGCTATAAAATCAATAAGCTAACACAATCAAAAACATAAAAACATAAAAATTAATCAAATAAGCATAACAATAAGCACATAAACATAAAGATTAACAAAAATAAGAAAGGTAGAAGGAGAGATTAATATAAAACTTGATTAAAATTAAGGATTCAACAACAAAATTAAGAGACTTACTTGAAATTAAAGGCAAGAAATTAAATGACAATGAAGTAAATGACAATATGAAAGTGCTTGGAAAATAAAATTGGAAAGACTAATGTGTCAAATTAGCTAACACCTCCTAATGTGTCATTAGGAGGGTATTTATAGGAGGATTAGTATGTCTTGATGCTTTCTTCATTTTCTCGTCTTTTCGTCTTTATAAATTCTTCGACTTTCTCAACGTTGTCTCGGGATAAATTGAACTCGTCTTATAATTTCTTCATTTATTAGACTTGAGTTCTTCGACTTCGTTAAAATTCCGTCTTTAGACTTTTTCTTCGATAAATCTTTAGAATAGGCCTTGGACTTCCGTTCTTTTTGCACTCTTGATCTTTTGACTTCCTCTTTTGTCTTTTTATTCGATAAAAGCCCGTGAAAGACCGCGTTTTCATCCCTTTTCATATTTTGATCCTAAATCACAACAAAAACACAAACCACGCATAATTCCGACATTTACGACATAAAATACACGTTTTGGCTTGGTTATTATTATAATTAAGTGGTAAAAGGATAAGTGTTTTCACACTTATTAAATCCCCTACACTTGACCATTGCAATACCCTCATGCAATGCATTAGTTACAAAGCAAGATTTACATTTTTCATCATAATCAATTCACATTGGCCTTTATTAAAGAGACAAAATATTTAAAGGAAGAAAACAAGTAAAAAGATCAAAAACTTACCTTAGGGTTTTGGAATGTCATGAATGATTATCACCCTCAAGTTTCACGTTCCCCATACCAAGCTTAAAAACGAGATCATTGTTATTATAAGTTAGCAAACTAACGCAAACTCATGTGGGCCAATTATTTACTTAGACTCCCTTATTCCTAGGTGTATCTCTTATATTTTATTGTTGTATTGGATGATCACGAAGATGCATTGTTGACTTATTTCGATAGTTATTTAGGTTGAAAATAAAGTAGGAGGATTTAATCAATAGTTACCTAAAGGACAAAATCTTTTAAAACTGCTTCTCGGGACCTCATAAAGTTCATATCTTGGCATAACTTGCTTCACGATTTGAGACCTGTCTCGGATCGATATTTGGCATTGACTTCATACTTCAAATCTTGAGAGACGTTCATGAAATAATGGTCTTCTCTTCATAATAGGAATTTCTTCACTTGAAGTTCTGAGAGATTCTTCATACTTGGACCACGACTTCTTCATTTTTCTCCAATCTTTATTTGGGATTTTGATATACAACGATCCGCCTCCTTTTAGGACTTAGATCTATTTATCCTCATACATTGTTAGGGCCTTTTTGGATAGACTTCTCCATGATCTTTAGGGGATTATTTGCTTTTCGTCGTGTGTCTCGATCCTTCATATTGATTTTTGATAAATGATTCTTCACATCACTTGGGATCTTTAGCAACAAAATGTAGCCCTCATGCCTTGTTAGGGCCTTTTCGGACTCGCCAATCTTCGCATCCCGTTTCAATAAGTTATGCCTTGGCTATGAACTCTAATTAATAACGAGCAACCTTTAAAAAATCTTGGGCTAGAAGCTAAGTAACTTTTCAAATCGTACGACCTTATTTATTGCAAATATATTTATTAACAAGCGATGGGAGAAAAAGCTCATAATCAACTCACATAAACTCATGAAAGAATACCAAACTTATAATTGACTCTATCATCTCTCGTTCTCCACAATTTAAAATATCAAGGAATGAGACTCGTGGATGTTTAGCCTATTAAATCAAAGTTTTGGGTTTTCAAGTCATATATAGGATCTTGCAACTTCTTAGACTCTTTCAAGTTTAGAATTCGCATTTTAAAGTTCCCTTGATAAACGACTTTCTAGGATCAATTATAGGAACTTGCGAAAAGTTCTTGTTCTTAACCCGTAAGAGTTAAGACTTTCGCGTTTTAAAGTTCCCTATATAAAAGCCTAGCAAAACTTGACTTAAACACGTTAAGGATACTAGCGAGAGTAAACTTAGATAAGTAAACTCGGGTTGAGTCAAAAGATTCACAACGTTTAAAAATTAAAACCACTTTATTAAAAATTATTCTAGCAAAGAAAGAAAATAACAATAACAAAGGTAAAACTAATAGGCCAAAATAGATCAAAAATTTTGAAAAATGTCGAAAAATCAATTTTCCGGTTAAAATGAGGACAAATACAAGGAAAAGTCCACTTAACTTCGATAGAAGTCCCCCTACACTTAATATAAACATTGTCCTCAATGTTTAAGCATGTGGGAGTAAACTCCCCTACACTTAGGACATTGTGCACGTTGTTTAAATCTTGCTAAGGAAGAGACAACTAAAGTGATTCCTATTTCAATCATAAATGATAAAATAATGAATCAAAAGAGTTTAGGATAGAATCGGGAACACGGTTGCACGGAATCACGGTTCGTCAAAAGTCATCAAGAATTGATATTTGAAAGCTCGAATCCTTGCACATGATTAGAAAGAAAAAAACAAAGACATACTAGGGTCTCCCCCTACACTTATTATAAAAACAAAAGAAAAAGTATAGATACTGCGGGTTGCCTCCCGAGAAGCACTTGTTTTTGTTGACCGAGTCGTGAGCCTGACTCGACCTGGATTATCATGGTAAGAAGCTTGAAGAACATCCACCGGGATCAAATACATGGTTTTCGTCCATCAAATAGCACAAGCTTAAGGCGAACAAGGCAAACCAAAGAAGAGTAGGCAAGGTTGTAACACCTGGTAATTTTCCCTACTTTGTAAAATGACTATTTTACCCTTTGACTTTTTATTTAGTCAACTATGTGATTTAACTGTGTTGGAACCGGGAAGTTATCCCGCGTTTTCTGAAAAACTATTTAATGACGAGTAATGACCTGACACCGTGCTCAGTCATTATTCTGAACATTTTCTATCAACCTGACCAAAGTGCTGAGACGGTTAATGAATTGACAATAGTCCATGAGATTATTCGTTATCTGTGAATTATGTGCTTAACTGTTTAGTTTTTAACAGTGTGATCGTATTTTCATGAGCAGCGTATTTAAATATTTTTGAATATATGTTTATATATGCCTGTATTTTAGTATTTTTGCTATTTATAGTTATAAATCGTATTTTTTGTGAATATTTAATTAATGTATCGCGTTTTCATATTTTACGTCGTTTTTACGTTTAACCGTCGTTAACATGCATAAAATACTTTATAAATTATAAAATGTCAGCTTTCGTCGAAAGATCGTAAGTTTAGTATATTTTGTCAAATTTTTAAGTTTTACGTAATTTTAAACTTAACTATATACTTTTTGATATTTACCTATAACTAACTAACCTTTTTACCTTAAACCTTTTAACTAGTTACCATAGTAAAAATTTTGAATAATTTACCCCATGTGGGACCCCCATAACCGGCCAAACAACATCACACATGCTAGCTAAACCAAAATCTCTTTCAATTTCCCTTTTAAGCTTAACTTACATAACCTTACATCTTTTAACTTATTACCCCTTTAACCTTAATATCACCTCACAATTATTTACTCTTACACATCACAAAAAAAAACACACACACTCTTCATCTCTCTCTAAAACACACGGCACAAACACTCCACCGTTTTTTCACCATTGTTGATTTTCTTGAAGCTCCATTTTAAGAAGAATTAGCACAAAATAAATACATCCTAGAGTTTGTACAAGCATAAAGAAGAATGGTTTTTCTTGGTTTGTTGATTTGAGCAACTTTTGGTTGAAGTTATAGAAGTAGAGTTCTTGTTGATTATTAGTGAGTTAGAGCGTAGATCGGGTTGTTGTGATTACGTAGAGTCGTTACTCAAGGTTACTTCTTAAACCTTTTTCATCTTTTCATTTTTCATGCATAATCTTTGAAGATCTATGCATGCATGTTACTCATCAACTATTTTCTTGAAATAAAATGAGAAAAACTATTTTTGGTCATGAAATATTTTAGATCTATGAAAATTATGTGTGGATCTATTAGATCCATGCATAGAAATGGTTGAATTGAAAGACTTGTGAAAATATAAGTATGTATATTTTTAGATTTGTGAACTTGAAGTAAAATCTTTGATTTTGTTGGTGTTTATGAATAATTGGAGGGAACTAGTAGTGTTACTACTAGTGGTTACGCTTGAAAATGGTCGAAAACGAGTTTTTACGAAAAACATACAATCTGTCCGATTTTTATAAGAGGCGTAGAGGGTCGTAAAAATTGTTTTGACACTAGTTTACTACGATATTATGAAAATATAAGTTAATACCTTCGTTTCGATATATTATGGGCTAAAAACGGAGCTAAAATGAGTAAGATATGGTCGTTTAAATTTCGTTGTCGGAAAACTTAATTTTTGTGAAAAACACTATAATGTGTTTGCTGTCTAGATTTTTAAAGTGGCCGAAACGACGTTTTCGAGTCAAACGGAGTTGTTTTAAGTGTCGAAATGGTTACTAAAAGTTGTGTATAAATGTTGGACTTGTTTTGTAAAAGGGTATTAGCGCGAAATGTGAATACTTGGTGTACCCGTAAAAGTTTGAACGTTGAAAGTGGAAATTGATACTATTGCGGAAAATGACTTGTTGAAATATTGGCGATTGAGAAAGTGTTGAAAATAGGGGTTTTAGGATGAGGTTTGAGTGCTTACTAAAATGGCAAATTTTTATGTGACGCCGAAAGGTTGCCGAATTTTCGTTAGAAATCGTGTTGGAAAATTAATTAAGATAAATTTGGGTAAATTAAAATTTACGCCGAAAGGCTGTGGAAATTTCGTCGAGTCAAAAATAAATATTTTTGCCTAAATATATATATACTATAATGCTTATAACGATATAACATTTACAAGTCACGATTTTAACTACAAAATAATATACATGATTGATGAGTAACGTACGTGACGAACTATTGTGACTTATTTGCTAGCGCCTAAACTATAGTATTATATTTAGGTTGTTGCTAGAGTTGCTCGCTACTATTTGATCTTACTTGTGCGGTTTGAATCGTTGCTTGAGGTGACTTTATAGATCCCTATTAAACTGTTTTTGTATGTTTAATGATTTGGGATGTGATGAATGCTTTGATGCTTGCTTCTGGACGCAAGTAAAACTTGATTTCTGTGAACGCTTTGTGAACACTATTTATGAGATAGCTTAAGTTGCTTTAGCCATAGTCCCCACTATCGTGAATCGTTAGTTACTCTGTTGGAGTAAGATCTTATGTTGCGGATAGATCTATTGAGGGTTGACAACCTCCACTCGGGCATTCTGACGCCGGACGAGTGTCTACCATTTGTATGAACGGAGTTATCTTGGCTAGGTACTCCATTGGGGCAATTTATGTATGCAATCTATTGTATGCACTGGATCACTAGTTTCAATGTCACGAGCTTAGCTATCATAAATATTGTGAACACCCAATTTATCCTACACTTGGCACTATACCTCCTATAGTTGCATGTGTACATGAAATGAAATCTGAAATTGAATTACTATGAATTTTTACTTGAAACCTATATTCTCACCAACTTTATGTTGACCCAATTTAGCATTTATCTCAGGTAATTGATGATGAGTTGTATCTGCTGTGTGAAGTACTTGGAGTCCGCATGCATTTCTTGGCTATCTTCGGATATTTATTTACTTATGCTTTTGAACTATTATCTCGTTGATGTTTAAAACTTTTATATTCCGCTGCACTATCTTTTGAAACTAAGACCTATTGTACTGTGATGCTTTTAATTTAAATTCAACGAGGTATTTTTATAAAACGTCTCATTTAGAGTCGTTCTCTTGTACCTTGAACTATGATACAATGACGTAACAGCCCCCGAGCTTCACCGCTTCCGCATATCACATTTTGGGGTGTTACAGATTTGGTAATCAGAGCCTTGGTTATAGAGAACTAGGTTTGCATCTTAGGCCTAGACTATAACCGATGTGGCTACTTGTTACTCTGTATATATATGTGTACTACGTAATGTATTACGTAGGATAACACTATAAGTAATATGTAATATATTATGTAATACGTAATATGTATTATATACATATGCATTTCGCTGATTTGCATACTTTAATTTCTATACATGATTATTTCATGCATACCCTACAACCATTCGCGCAGATATCTAACATTTGGTTGTGGCAGGATATGTCATCGCATACTATCACATCATTTCGATTACATCTATAGTCTGATTTTATTCCAATCACCATTTTCGGTGTTATTTTTGGTTTTGTTTTGATCTTTGGTATTTAATCGAAACTCTTATTTTATGACTATGTACTCGATATTTTGATTATGAATGGGAATTTAACTTTATGACTTTGACCAGTGACTATCTTTTCTATGTTTGTTGTACTGTTAAATTCTGCATTCTATTTTAGCATAAGAAATATATAACGTGTATATTCGTTCTTGAACCTTAATTGCATTGTTTTCTTAACGCAGAGAAACAATGGTGAACACACGTAACGGAATGACTAACGCACAATTGGAAGCACTGATTACGCAACGAGTGACTGCTGCACTGGCAAACATTCAAGCTAACAACAACGTGAACGAAGCCCCACCAAACAATGTTGACAATCGACCACCTAAGCCGTGTACTTACAAGGACTTTAGGAGTTGTGACCCTTTGAATTTTAATGGTACTGAAGGAGCTGTCGGATTAGCTCGTTGGGTTGAAAAGATGGAATCTGTGTTCCGTGTCAGTGGATGTGCTGTTGAAAACCAAGTGACTTATTCTACTTGTACTTTAGCTGCTGGAGCATTGACATGGTGGAACACCCATGTGTAGACGGCTGGAGCCGAGGAGGCGTATGGAATGAGTTGGGAGGAACTTAAGAAGTTGTTGACTAAGGAGTACTGTCCTCGTAATGAGATTCAGAATATGGAAATTGAACTGTGGAACCTGACTGTGAAGAACAATGACATTGGGACGTACACAAGGAGGTTCCAAGAGTTGTGTTTGTTATGTCCTGGAATGGTTCCGGATGAAGAAAAGAAGGTTGAGCGCTATATTTGGGGTTTACCTGGTAGAGTTCAAGGGAATGTGACATCGTCTGGACCGACAAAAGTTAGTGATGCTATAAGGATGGCTCACAGTCTGATGGACCAAGTTGTTCGAGCAAATGCTGGGAATACAGCGGACAACAAGAGGAAATAGGAGAATAACCAAAGGAACAACCATGGGAACTATCCGAATAAGAGGCAAGACACCGTGAAAGCGTACACTGCTGGTACTGGGGAAAAAGGAGTATACAATGGGACGTTACCTTTGTGCAATCGATGCAAGCGTCACCACAATGGACAATGCAATGTACAGTGTCACAACTGCAAGAAAAATGGACACATTGCTAGAGATTGTAATATTTCGTTTTTAGTACAATCGTTTTTCTCGACTCAATCCGAATTGATATAACAATTTTAAGCTTGACTTGATTGTTTTTGGTTGTAAGATCTTTTTTTGGAATTTATGTCTAATTGGCACAAAACAAATAAAAATGTAAAAATATCTATATTACGCTACATATACGTACTAAGCTAAAACATATTGCAAATACCACAAATAAGTGCTCAAAATGTAAAAATGTAAAATTGTAAAATACACAATACAGATTTATACTACAAATGTAAAATATAAAGCTGAATCTAAAAAAAATCTTTTTATTAAATCTAAATCTATCAAAACTAAATTCTTACAAAAGAGTAAATTTCAAAATCTACAAAAGTGTTAAGCACATATTATGAAATACGAATTTCGAAAATTAAAAAACGTAATAAACAGCTTACAAAATGTAGCCCAATAGCTAGTTTGGCCCAACTAGCTAATTAACTGCTCCACTAACCATACTAACTGAAAGGACTAAAAATGAAAATGATTTAACAAATTTCTCTAACCGAGGACCGTAACTGACATGAGAGGTATCACTATAAAGGACTAAAATTGGACTTTTCTACTGAATCTGCAAATAAAGAATTTGATCAGACACTAGCTCGAATCTCAACTCCCTTAATTTTCCTACTAATTTTGTAAGCTAATAAACTTGTATATCTTTAACTCTATCTAATCCTTATTAATTCTTTTCAATCTACAGCCTAATTTTGACAGTTTAGTAAGAAAAATGAATCCAAATTTCCATCAGTAAAGTGCAATATTGTTTACCAAACACTCCTTAATCAGAAAATTCAGATTTTGAAGAAAACAAGATCAACAACTATTCAATAGACTTAAACAACTACTAAACTCATTCAAATCAGTCAAATTCAAAGTATAAAACAAAGGCAAGTCTAAGATACACTAAAACTTAAAAGTTTATACTACAAGTGGCAAAAATCACTTACACAATCCTCACTAGCTATTATGTAGAAGTTACACAAGTATATGAAATCAGTAATCCAAGCAGTAGCACAAAGTATTATACTACACTTACACTAACTAGCAGATTATGCTAAAAAGAATACAGAAAAGTAAAACGCGCTTAACCTTTTTCATCCAGGCCAAGTCCTTTGATGGCGAAGCGGAGCGCTGAGCTCGCTTTTGCTATCTACTATTGCTGAAAATGAAGCTACGCCTATAAACTGGAGTCAACTGAACTCCACTCTAGTTGTCTGCTGACGTGTTCTTTTGAATCAGCAAAGCGAATCCTGCAAAATTGAAATAAAGCGAAGAAAAACCAAATAGAACCTACAAATCTGAAACATACGAATGAAAACTGAACCGAAATTGAAACCTATTTCTAACTCAAACTAACTTTACTAATTGACTTACTCACTATCTACCAAATTCAGTTAATAACCTGCTGAACGGCTACCTCGATCTACCAGCTGTAGCTCAGCTATTGATTACTGCACGATATATCAAACTAACAAAGAAAATTGGTTAAATCTCATAAGCTATGAGCTTATGAACTTATCAACAGGTTAAGGAGGTGGAGTGTAAAAAAAACTAAAATCTCATTTACGTGTGATCTATTTAACTATGAACAAAATATGTAACTGAACGCTTTATCAGTACTTAAGATTTTCCTATACTCTAAACAGCTTAAATCCTATTCATAAGAGAACTAAACTAACATCTATGGCAGAACGAGCTTATCAATCTAATAACAGAAATCTTCTCTCCTAACAGAAATATCAATCAATGTAAGGCTTGTAATAGCTTATTTAATCATCAACAAATCCAAATGCCTAAACTAAACTGATTAACAGAAACATCCAAGCGCTGAAACTAAACGGATTGCACCAGCACCTAGTCTAACCGACCTCGAACACAAATTCAAAGAAAAGCTTCTCATAAACTAAAACTAAATCCAAACTAATCACTAATTATCTCGTGAACAGTACAGTAACGAACTTAACAGATTTTGCTTCTAAAATCATGTGAACAGTAAATGTAAAAGAGAAAAATGAAAGCTTTAAGAAAGTTAAAGAAAGAAGTGGTAAAAGCTGTGAATTTCATTAATGGAAGACAGAATAGTTTGTTACAATGATTAAAACAGAAAAGTAACTGAATCTCAACAACTTTCTAATTGAAAGCTTAAACCGAAAGTAAGAAAACTCCGAGAGAATATATCTAAACTACTTCTAAGCTACACCTACTACTATGTGTAACTACTCCTAGCTAACCGTCTGAAATGAAGGTCTTCATCTTCTATTTATAGGCGTCTGAATGGTGGAGTAGAGGTATTGATGACGTGTTTCATCCAATCCCTTGATGACACGTGTAAAATACGAGGATTAGCTTCGTTCTTCACTCTTGACTTAATTTGGGCGTTTCTTCATTCTTCATCTTTGATCTAATTCACTTGTACCATCTGGTAGAGGAGAACAAGAGGAGCAATTTTTCTTCTTTAAGTTTCATCTGAATCTCCTTGTAGCTTTCGTGAAATTGATTTACAGGTCTTGGTGGTGGAAGATAAGAACCGACTGTTTCTCTCTCTTTCTCTTCGTTGGAGAAGAAACGTGAATGTGTTTGTGTGTTTGACCGGGTCTTGGTCAATGACCAAGTAATAATAATAAACTTTCCCATTTAATTTCCTTTTTGGTCCTTCAAGTTTCATATCTTTCCAAATGGTTTTAAAACCTTTTAAGTAAATTCCTTTCATCCTTCATCTTGTTAAAAGTTGCAAGTTCAGCCCTCGATCTTTGAAAGCTTGGAAAATAAAGTCCTTGAAACATCTTTCGTCTCTTTCTTCATCTTTTCGTCAAATAAATCCCTTGAAAACGCGTGATTGCTCAAAAATGTATCTTATTACCTGAAAACACATAAAACACAAATACACGCGTAATTATGATATTTTAAAGTAAAAATAATGTATTTGACTGTGTTTTGAGTGGTATTTAGATCATTATTGATGAGTGTTTTCACACTTATCAACTCCCCTCCACTTGAACATTGCCATGACCTCATGCAATGCAGCATTTTAAAGCACCAAGTTACACTTTTCTCATAATTAACCAACCTTGGCCATTTTATGATTTAATAAACTAAACTATACTACATGATGAATGGTTTTGAATATTTACAATGCAATGCAAGGAAAACAATTTTATTAATATATTTTTGAATTTATAAATGGTTTTGATGGAAATAACTCATAAAGAAATCAATGACTTAGATTAGGGATTTGGTACCATGGACACTTATCACCCTCAAGTTTCACTTTCCCCATACAAAGCTTAAAAATGGGATCATTGTATTCACAAGTAAAAAGTGCATCAACTTATTCATGACAATTAAATGTGGTACCGGTTATTATTTGAGCAAATTGCTTGAAAGCAAATTTGTCATTATTTAAAGCGTGAAATATAAGAAATGTAAAATCCAAAAATAAGGAAGCACGGTTTTAATCCTAAGTAATCCTCTCATCCATTACTTGAAAAACCGCTCACAATTAATATAAGTCCGTTCCAAGAGTAATAAGTCATTCGCCTTATGTGTAAAATCCTCATGTCATACTTTCATAAGTAGCTACACACTCGCTAAGGAAAGAAAAATAAAACTCACGCAATAATTTACATCCTCCGCCTTTTTGAGACTTTGGATCTTCAACCCCGCAACCCGTCAAGGTAATACTGGATTGGAGCAATCTATTGAATCCCCGCAACCTGTCAAGGTAATATTAGAATTCAATAGTCACTATATTTAACACCACACTGCCCCTCTTGGGAGTCTTGTATAATTTTTTTTTCTTTTTCTTTTTTTTTCTTTCTTTTTTTTCTAGCCACTCATTTTTTTCATAAGCCGCTCTTATTTTTCTTTATTCCTCACAAAGAAAGTTTAAAAGAATAAAAGGAAAAACACCCGCTAAATATTGAGCATGACATAAGTCTAGTACACATAAAACGTTCTAAATTAGAATCTTAAGACGTACTTATATCAACCATGAATGATTAGACAAAAATGCATAAGAGATTACAAATTAATTAAAACCGTTCTTGATTATTTATTAACAATTATATACATGCGAAGAAAATAGAGGTAAAGAAGAGAAGGGTTTAGCCACAAGTAATTATCATGAAGTTTATCTAGCCCTTTTATACTTGCTTCAACTCTATCATTTCCCATTCTCCACAAATTTAAAGTCTCAAATAATGAGACTAGTGGATGCTTAGCCTTGAATAGACCAATGAAGGACTACATGGTTAAGGATACTAGCTAGAGAATGCTTAGATAAGCAAACTTGGGTTGAGTCAAAATATCCATGGCGGGCCTAATATGTCAAAGAAGTCTAAATTTGTTAAAACCATGTTTTTATTATATTTTTTTTTCTTTTTATATATTTTTGATGAAAGATAAAAGAATGAAAAGTGATTGATGCAAAAATTATGAATGCATATTTTTGGTGGCCAAAGTAGATCAAAAATTTGAAAAATGTTTGAAAAATTAATTTTCCATGTTATCATGAAGTTAAGGCTATGGTCTAGGTAAGGTCACTTCGATAGAAGTCTCCCCTACAATTAAGATAAACATTATCCTCAATGTTTAAGAGCATGGGAGTAAACTCCCCTACACTTATGACATTGATTACTTTGCTTAACCCAAGATAAGGAAGAAACAACTAAAGGGTATTCATTTTAAGCACAAGTGTTGAATATCACAATACCAAAAACTAATCAAAGTGAACCAGATACACGGGCCTCCTCCATAAGCTCTAAGCATGAAATGTGAGAGAGCAACCCTTGAAATAAACACGAAAAGACGAAGAAAGGCCACCCTCCACTTCAACTCTACTATAACATCCTCTTAATTAAACATAACCTATTTAGATCTACTCTACGTTTTCTAACCTAGTTATACAATGCTTGAGTTTTTTAACCCTAAGTCGCTAGCTCGACTCGGCCCCGAATTAGGTTGTCATTGGGGAAACCATCATGGAGAATAAAGAATATCCACTTTGAAGCTCGTCTCACATGATACACTCAAACTTAGCACGTTGCCATTTACTATAAGATTTACAAAATCCGCCTCGATAAATGGAACGGTCCAACGTGTCTCAAGTTTGTCCAACATATAAAATCTCTCAAATAGGAAGCACACCAGGATCAAATACAAAGTTTCCATCTCGACATGTGAATAACTTCAAAGTAGGTAGCATAACCAAAGTAAGCTCATACAAGAATTCCATCTCAATAGAAATCACACTCTTAAGTGGAGTAGATGAAAACCAATTTTTCCCAAACATACGTATCCTAGGATCAAAAACCTTTCCCTTCATGGGAAAATAAAGAGATGAAATCGTATCAACCATATAAGATTCCCCCTTAGTGATCAAAGCATCATGAGACAAGGAAGGTGTAGGTATCAAAACATTCATAACAAGTATATCCATATTGGGCTCCTCATCATCATCAAAAGGTGGGTAATCTTCCATAGAAGGCATAGAAAAAGGAGGATCAATAATAATAGTGTCTTGTGAAGGAGGTGTAATCTCTATGTTACCAAAAAGCAAGTTCTCACTAAGACGAATCTCCTCTTCCCAATTAGAATCACTATCATCAACCTCAATATCAGTATTAGCAAGATAAGCCTCTATGGTGGCATCAATATCCATATGAGAATCCATATCAAAGGTTTTGGGTTCTGAAGGTGCCTTAGGTGAAAAAGGATCAATCTATAAGAGTATAGGATCTTCATCAATAACCAACTTCAAGGGTGGGAGGGTGGGAATAGAAGTCTCAAAAGAAGGTGTATTGAGAGAATCACTCAAAGGGATGATATCATCATAAAAATCAATAGGTGCAACCTCAAAAACCGGTGAAGAAATATCAATGAAAGGTTCTTCTTCTACGGAATCATCATTATGGTTTTCATTCAAAGCTTCAATCGAGGAGATAAGAGTATAAACGTTTGATAAAACCTCACGAATATGAACATCTTCCACTTCTTCTATAAGAGAAAAATCTTCATCTAAATTAGGAAGGTCATCTTGACATGAAAAGTCATCGGATGATATATCATAAGATGCCTCACTAGAATCACAATCATCATCCTCTATTTGTGGCAAGTCTTGCACAAACTCTTCCTCAATCTCATTATCCCTTTCGTTAAACAATTCATCAAGATCAAAGTCACTAAAATCACTAGTAGTAGCATGAAGGTCAACATGTGATGAAATCTCAATGTGATCATGAGGAGAACAGGTATCAATACAAAGCTCGTCACATGGTTCATTGGAAACACACTCAAGCTCTCTTTGGATTGGTATAAGGTTCTCAACACTAGAAGAGGTTAATTCATCCAAATCGGTGTTTGTATTAGTGCTAAGAGGCTCGTCCCCCATGGTTAAAGAGTCGGTGGGTTCCACGTGAGGTAAAGGTGATGAAGGTGCGTCATCATTAAATGTCATACAAATCGGAGGATCGTCATCATCGTCATATAAGCATTGTTTAAGCAAACGAGCACGATTAGCAAAAAATTGTTCTTCTTCTTCCTTTGTAGCAATCTTAAAGAGGAAATTATTTAAATATTTCCTGAGGTGACAAGAACCTTTTCTCAACGATTCACGACACATTTCACCGATCTCCTTGTCATAAAATTGCCAAGTCTTAATTTCCACTTCCTCAAAAAACATAATTTGTTCCTCTAACAACGGGCACGCGTTTTTCATTTCCTCAATGCTTATGTCGTTCTTACTATCAATCGCCTTAGAAATTTTATCGATCGACTCATTTATTGTCTCAAGTAAAGAAGGCGACTCATTGCAAATATGAGGGGTATAAGAAGGCGGATCCCTCGATCTACAATCATAACCATAATGGGAAGCGTTCCCACAAAACTCACATGAAAAAGTCGAAGAACATGGTGGAGATGGATTTCCATAATTAGGTGAATTATAGGTTTGAAAAGTGTCATGATTAAGAAAGTTCTCATGATTGTAACCTTGAAAATTCCCTTCATTTCGAAAACCCTCATAATGTGAAAATCCTTGATTATGAAAGGATTCTTGATTATAGCCTTGAAAATTATCATTATTTTGAAAACCTTCATTGTTTGAAAAATCTTGGTTTCGGTATGGCTCATCAAAGGGTTTATCATGAAATGATGGTGGATTTTGTGATGAAAAACCGGAATATCCCATATAGTCATTACAAGTGTAGTCCATTTGAGTGTTAGGTCGAAAATTAGGATTCTCGGTTCCATTATAAGCATATCCCTCCCCATAATAGCCATTATTTTGATCACATAAATAACTATCGTGTGGACCTCCACAAGTCGAACAAGGCAAATAATTAGCGTTGGCGGATCGTTGTTGCAAAATCTCCAACATGGAACGAGTATCCATGTTTAACAAGGTGGCCGAATGTATATACAAGTAAAATGACGTTTAAAAGCTTCCTCGGGGAAGGAAGTAATACACCAAAGGTGGTATGGTTACACGCATGCGAGTACACGTGTAAGTAAACACGAGGAATGAGGGAGTAGCCCTCGGTCGACTTTTGAAGGAGAAGAGATTATCTCCCTCGAGGTTCGATATGAAATATCCATAAGAAAGTATAATATATATAATTACTAGTTGAGTGCAAGACCCCCAATAAAGCCTTCCTTCATAGAATACGCACTAGTGAACGGGGGGTTAGGTGGCGCGAAGCACTTAAGTACCTATTGACCCTTAGATGGCATTTTATAGCACATCGCCTTTCTATTTACTTTGTAGTTTGTATTCTTCGAATTATTGCCTATTGGAAGTATTTATCTACTCTTGCTTAATTAAATTTTATCGATACACGTGTCAAGGACCGGAACGCCCCCTAACACGGTGTATTTCCTCGGCAATACTTATGGAAGATATGTGTATTGGTTGTTCGTATATGTATACGTATTTGCATATAATAATATAAAAAATATTTTTGTATTTATTTGATTTTTTTAAGAAACTATATGTACGTAAAAACGATGAAAACCGATATAATATATATTTTTGGGTCTAATCTTTTAGGAAAAAGATTACTTTTTGGATTTTTTATTTTTTTGGTTCAATTCTTTAGGAAAAGAATTGATTTTGTGATTTTTTATTTTTTTGTATTTTTATCTTTTTGATTTTTTTTTTATCTTTTTGATTTATAATACGTAAAAATAACGTTCACAAAGTGAACGGATCCCAAAATCCAATACGTCTCACTCGAAACCGTTAATCTTCACGAATAGAACCGGCAACGGCGCCATTTAATATTTCATTTTTAGTACAATCGTTTTTCTCGACTCAATCCGAATTGATATAACAATTTTAAGCTTGACTTGATTGTTTTTGGTTGTAAGATCTTTTTTTTGGAATTTATGTCTAATTGGCACAAAACAAATAAAAATGTAAAAATATCTATATTACGCTACATATACGTACTAAGCTAAAACATATTACAAATACCGCAAATAAGTGCTCAAAATGTAAAAATGTAAAAATGTAAAATACACAATACACATTTATACTACAAATGTAAAATATAAAGCTGAATCTAAAAAAAAATATTTTTATTAAATCTAAATCTATCAAAACTAAATTCTTACAAAAGAGTAAATTTCAAAATCTACAAAAGTGTTAAGCACATATTATGAAATACGAATTTCGAAAATTAAAAAAAGGTAATAAACAGCTTACAAAATGTAGCCCAATAGCTAGTTTGGCCCAACTAGCTAATTAACTGCTCCACTAACCATACTAACTGAAAGGACTAAAAATGAAAATGATTTAACAAATTTCTCTAACCGAGGACCGTAACTGACATGAGAGGTATCACTATAAAGGACTAAAATTGGACTTTTCTACTGAATCTGCAAATAAACAATTTGATTAGACACTAGCTCGAATCTCAACTCCCTTATTTTTCCTACTAATTTTGTAAGCTAATAAACTTGTATATCTTTAACTCTATCTAATCCTTATTAATTCTTTTCAATCTACAGCCTAATTTTGATAGTTTAGTAAGAAAAATGAATCCAAATTTCAATCAGTAAAGTGCAATATTGTTTACCAAACACTCCTTAATCAGAAAATTCAGATTTTGAAGAAAACAAGATCAACAACTATTCAATAGACTTAAACAGCTACTAAACTCATTCAAATCAGTCAAATTCAAAGTATAAAACAAAGGCAAGTCTAAGATACACTAAAACTTAAAAGTTTATACTACAAGTGGCAAAAATCACTTACAAAATCCTCACTAGCTATTATGCAGAAATTACACAAGTATATGAAATCAGTAATCCAAGCAGTATCACAAAGTATTATACTACACTTACACTAACTAGCAGATTATGCTAAAAAGAATGCAGAAAAGTAAAACGCGCTTAACCTTTTTCATCCAGGCCAAGTCCTTTGATGGAGAAGCGGAGCGCTGAGCTCGCTTTTGCTATCTACTATTGCTGAAAACGAAGCTACGCCTATAAACTAGAGTCAACTGAACTTCACTCTAGTTGTCTGCTGACGTGTTCTTTTGAATCAGCAAAGCGAATCCTGCAAAATTGAAATAAAGCGAAGAAAAGCCAAACAGAACCTACGAATCTGAAACCTACGAATGAAAACTGAACCGAAATTGAAACCTATTTCTAACTCAAACTAACTTTACTAATTGACTTACTCACTATCTACCAAATTCAGTTAATAACCTGCTGAACGGCTACCTCGATCTACCAGCTGTAGCTCAGCTATTGATTACTGCAAGATATATCAAACTAACAAAGAAAATTGGTTAAATCTCATAAGCTATGAGCTTATGAACTTATCAATAGGTTAAGGAGGTGGAGTGTAAAAAAAACAAAAATCTCATTTACGTGTGATCTATTTAACTGTGAACAAAATATGTAACTGAACGCTTTATCAGTACTTAAGATTTTCCTATACTCTAAACAGCTTAAATCCTATTCATAAGAGAACTAAACAAACATCTATGGCAGAACGAGCTTATCAATCTAATAACAGAAATCTTCTCTCCTAACAGAAGTATCAATCAATGAAAGGCTTGTAATAGCTTGTTTAATCATCAAAAAATCCAAATGCCTAAACTAAACTGATTAACAGAAACATCCAAGCGCTGAAACTAAACGGATTGCACCAACACCTAGTCTAACCGATCTCGAACACAAATTCAAAGAAAAGCTTCTCATAAACTAAAACTAAATCCAAACTAACCACTAATTACCTCGTGAACAGTACAGTAACGAACTTAACAGATTTTGCTTCTAAAATCATGTGAACAGTAAATGTAAAAGAGAAAAATGAAAGCTTTAAGAAAGTTAAAGAAAGAAGTAGTAAAAGCTGTGAATTTCATTAATGGAAGACATAATAGTTTGTTACAATGATTAAAACAGAAAAGTAACTGAATCTCAACAACTTTCTAATTGAATGCTTAAACCGAAAGTAAGAAAACTCCGAGAGAATATATCTAAACTACTTCTAAGCTACACCTACTACTATGTGTAACTACTCCTAGCTAACCGTCTGAAATGAAGGTCTTCATCTTCTATTTATAGGCGTCTGAATGGTGGAGTAGAGGTATTGATGACGTGTTTCATCCAATCCCTTGATGACACGTGTAAAATACGAGGATTAGCTTCGTTCTTCACTCTTGACTTAATTTGGGCGTTTCTTCATTCTTCATCTTTGATCTAATTCACTTGTACCATCTGGTAGAGGAGAACAAGAGGAGCAATTTTTCTTCTTTAAGTTTCATCTGAATCTCCTTGTAGCTTTCGTGAAATTGATTTACAGTTCTTGGTGGTGGAAAATAAGAAACCGACTGTTTCTCTCTCTCTCTCTTCGTTGGAGAAGAAACGTGAATATGTTTGTGTGTTTGACCGGGTCTTGGTCAATGACCAAGTAATAATAATAAACTTTCCCATTTAATTTCCTTTTTGGTCTTTCAAGTTTCATATCTTTCCAAATGGTTTAAAACCTTTTAAGTAAATTCCTTTCATCCTTCATCTTGTTAAAAGTTGCAAGTTCAGCCCTTGATCTTTGAAAGCTTGGCAAATAAAGTCCTTGAAACATCTTTCGTCTCTTTCTTCGTCTTTTCGTCAAATAAATCCCTTGAAAACGCGTGATTGCTCAAAAATGTATCTTATTACTTGAAAACACATAAAACACAAATACACGCGTAATTCTGATATTTTAAAGTTAAAATAATGTATTTGACTGTGTTTTGAGTGGTATTTAGATCATTATTGATGAGTGTTTTCACACTTATCAGATTGTAAGTCACCACCCAACACGAAAGCCAATGTCACTTGCTTTGAATGTCAGCAAAAGGGACACTACAGCAATGAGTGCCCAAAGAAAAAGAACAAGGACCAAGGAAAGATTGCTAAAGCTGGGGAAGCTCGTGGAAGGGTCTATGTGATAGGAGGAGGAGAAGCGCAACAAAACCCCGATGTCATGACGGGTACGTTTCTTCTCAATGGTCGTTATGCTTCTATTTTATTTGATACTGGAGCCGATAGGAGTTTTGTGTCGACTGCTTTTAGTGTTTTACTTGATGTGACCCCTTTTCCCTTAGGCACTAAGTACACTATTGAGTTAGCTAATGGGAAGTTGATAGAAGCCGACACTATACTTTGTGGATGCACTTTAAATCTTCTAGTTCATCCTTTCGTAATAGACCTTATGTCTGTTGAGTTAGGGAGTTTTGACGTGATTGTCGGAATGGATTGGTTATCGAGATATCGTGCTAAGATTGTATGCGAAGAGAAGATCGTTCGCTTACCATTTGGTGATGAATTTTTGGAGGTACAAGGGGATACAAGTAACGGAAAAAGGGAAGTCCCGACTGAACATTATCTCGCTTGTCAAGGCTCATAAGTTGTTGTCGGAAGCTTGCCACGTATTTTTAGCCTGTGTTACTGAAAAGCAGACGGAAGAAAAACGGTTGGAAGATGTACCTATCGTACGGGATTTTCCGGAAGTTTTTCCTGAAGATTTTCCTGGATTACCGCCGGCTAGACAAGTTGAATTCCAGATCGATTTAATACCGGGAGTTGCACCTGTTGCTCGAGCGCCTTACCGTTTAGCACCATCGGAATTGCAAGAACTAACGACGCAACTACAAGAGTTGACTGATAAAGGATTCATAAGACCGAGTTCTTCACCCTGGGGAGCTCCAGTCTTATTTGTAAAGAAGAAGGATGGGAGTTTTCGGATGTGTATCGACTATCGTGAGTTGAACAAACTTACTGTCAAGAACCGTTACCCGTTACCTAGGATCGATGATCTGTTTGATCAGTTGCAAGGATCGAGCGTATTCTCGAAGATTAACCTTAGGTCTGGTTATCACCAATTGAGAGTCCGTGAGGAAGATGTTGCAAAGACTGCTTTTATGACTAGGTGTGGACACTATGAGTTCGAAGTGATGCCGTTCGGTTTGACAAACGCACCTGCTGTGTTTATGGACCTCATGAACCGGGTGTGTAAACCGTATTTGGACAAGTTTGTCATTGTGTTCATCTATGACATACTGATTTACTCAAGGAATGAGAAGGAACATGAGGAACATCTTAAGATAATATTGGAATTGCTTAAGAAGGAGGAATTGTACGCTAAGTTCTCGAAGTGTGATTTTTGGTTGCCAAGAGTACAATTTCTAGGTCACGTTATTTATAGCAAGGGGATTCATGTTGATCCTCCCAAGATTGAATCAATTAGGGAGTGGACTGCTCCTACGACACCGACTGAAATTAGCCAATTCTTAGGACTCGCCGGATATTACCGAAGGTTCATCGAGGGATTCTCGAAGATCACGAAACCACTGACAAAGATGACTCAAAAGAAGGTGAAATACGAATGGGGAGATAAGGAGGAATTAGCATTCCAAAAGTTGAAACAAATGTTGTGTAGTGCACCTATTCTATCATTACCAGAACGATCGGAAGACTTTGTGGTCTACTGTGATGCATTAGCAAAAGGATTGGGAGCTGTGTTGATGCAAAGGAAGAAAGTTATCGCCTACGCGTCACGAAAATTGAAAACGCATGAGAAAAACTATACTACGCACGACTTGGAGCTAGGAGCGGTGGTATTTGCCTTGAAATTGTGGAGACACTACTTGTATGGAACCAAGTGTGTCGTCTATACCGATCATAAGAGTTTACAACATATTCTTGATCAGAAGGAACTGAACATGAGACAACGTCGATGGATCGAGTTGCTCAGCGATTATGACTGTGAAATCCGCTACCACCCTGGGAAGGCCAATGTAGTGGTGGATGCGCTAAGTAGAAAGGAACAACTGATGACACATAGAGTTAGATCGTTAGCTATGGTTATCAATCCGAACTTACCTGTGCAAATTCGTGAAGCACAAACCGAAGCCCTTAAGCCTGAAAATGTTGAAGCTGAGAAACTAGGAGGAATGGTTACTAAGAAATTGGAGACTAGCACTAATGGAACGCTATGTCTGAATGGTAGAAGTTGGTTACCACGGTTTGGAGGACTAAGGGACGTGATTATGCACGAGTCGCATAAATCTAAGTATTCGATTCACCCAGGATCTGACAAAATGTATCAAGATATGAAGAAGCTATATTGGTGGCCAAATATGAAAGCTGAAATTGCTACGTATGTAGGGAAGTGTCTAACTTGCGCTAGAGTGAAAACAGAACACCAAAAACCATCTGGATTGTTGGTTCAACCTATAATTCCTATGTGGAAGTGGGAAAACAAAACCATGAATTTCATAACTAAGCTACCTAAAACTACAAACGGATACGACACAATTTGGGTAATTGTTGATCGACTTACGAAATCTGCACACTTTTTGGCAATGAAGGAATACGATTCAATGGATAAGCTTACGAGACTTTATCTGAAGGAAGTAGTCGCAAAACATGGGATACCGATCTCGATAATTTCTGATAGAGATGGTAGATTTACTTCGGAATTCTGGAAATCACTTCAGAAAGCGTTGGGTACGCAATTGGACATGAGTACTCTTTAAAAATATTGTCATTCTCTTGAACTTGCTTTGCAAAAAGACATAGGAAGTTTTCCACATGATAAAACTGCAAGAAAAACTTTCCCAAATGTGTCGAGAAATGAATAAAAAGAGTTTGGAAATTAAAGAGTTGAAAGCTCGGTTACAAGACAGGGAACTAGCAATAGCAGAGTTGAAGAAACTCGTTGCTAAGATGGGTGGGAAAATTGTGGAACCTAGTGTTAAGAAACCTGTTGTAAGAAAACAAAAAGCGCAAAAGGTGACTAGACCCTCTGTCTTGGGAAAACCATCTGTTTTCTCCAATTCTGCATTTGCAAAACCTGGGTTTGCCCCCAAGACGGATGGGAAGGATAGGTTACCACCAAACACTCCCAAAACACATATTCGATCACAAAGCATTAAGAACACAAATGTGGTTAAACCAGGGATGTATAGATTGGCCATTAAACCCACACACAACAAAGAAAGTCAATCACCTCAGACTTCTAGAAACACTAATAGACATGTGTCTTTTACTACAGGAGTAGTCCCCACTGATAGTGTTAGCCGACCTCAGCTTAAGAGCACTCGCATGAACGAAAAGGTTTGACAAAACAAAAGTCGAGGGAAGATGAAGACAGTAGAAGACCACCCTATGATTTTCAATGATTCTAAAAATAAAACGTCTGTAATCGCGTGTAATGACGATTTAAATGATTCGACTTTGAATGCTTTGAATGTTAAGTTTGTATGTGTGAAATGTGGAAAGTGTGCTAATGCTAATCATGCTATGTATGTTTCGAATAATGCCAAAGGCGTAGATACTAGAACTAAGAAGCAAACTGCGATGCCTATTAGTGCTAGAAAACCCAAACACAAAGTGAACCATTCTGGTGCTACCCCCCCCCCCCCCCCCCTAAGAAAAGTAATGCATCAGACTCCACCACTAAGAACCCTAGAAGTAAAATTCGGGAATTATATGAGTCTGCTAGCATGTCTTGGAAATGGTGGTTTGCTAATCAATGTCCTGTGTTGGAAATACGTTTTTACGTATTTAGGAAGATTCGGTCACTCCGACAATATATTAAGTAGTAGATCGTAGTCTAGATATCTTTTAATATATCAAACAAGGAAAGGCCCGGTCCATGATTGTATGGCCGGCCCAAACATGTAAGCCCAAGCCCATTACAAGGCTTGGGTATATAAACCCTCTCCTTAGATGGAGAGGGTGTGGTTCTTCATAATTTTACACATAGTTATCTTCATTTTCTCTCTCTAGAATTGTGTGAAATCCACCATCTCTCTATCTCTTTCTCTCTCTAAAACAGAAGCAAGATTTACATATCCTACAAATGGTATCAAGAGCCATGGGATGATTGCTTAGTTTTTGTGTTTGTGTTCTTGATTTATACGGCTATTTTGATCCGATTTCACAAGTACCAATTTTTTTTTGTGTTTTTATGATTTAATCTTGATATACGTTATCTAGTTACTTGTTATAGTGATTTGGTATTGGTATTTTGGGTTAAAAACATAAATTTTAGGGTGTTTGATTCGTTCTTAGGATTAAAATTCCGAATTTGTTGTGTACTATCCAAGAAAAGTGGTAAAGTTGTCTCCATCGCAAAGTTGTCTCCATCGCAAAGTGAGTAAGGTTCTTCATTCCGATCGCAAAGAACTAGGGTCTCTACATTGCGATCAAAGGGCATTTCGACACTTATTCCAGTCGTGTATTGCGATTGCTCCTTGCATCGTACATTGCGATCGGCTATAAGGTTATATCGAAACGTTACTCTGCCGAAATTTAATTAGCCACATTCCGACATGTATTGCGATCAAAACATTCCGACAGGTATTGCGATCAACACATTCCGACAGGTATTGCGATCAACACATTCCGACAGGTATTGCGATCACAACATTCTGACAGGTATTGCGATCAAAACATTCTGACAGGTATTGCGATCAGAACATTCCGACATGTATTGCGATCAGACATTCCGACAGGTATTGCGATCAAGCATTGCGATAGGTATTCAGATAGACATTGTGACAGAACTTGTTTGTGCATTCCGATAGTTATTGCGATCAAGTATTGCGATAGTTATTGCGATCAAGTATTGCGACAGAACTTGTTTTGTGCATTCCGATAGAGTGACAAGATTTCCAAGATTTTTCAAAAACGTGTATTTGAAAATTTTTAGTCTTGGAATTTTTGGTTTATCGAGAACATAATTTAGGGGATTTCAACATTGTTTCTCGGTTTTAACACACAACAACAAACACATTAACTTTCTCTCATTGTTCGATCAACATTTATAAATCTTAACTTATCGACATAGAGTACACATCTCTTACGGATAAGTCCATCCTCTCGGGTATGGATAATCGTCCACCTATGTTGGAGAAGTCTATGTATGAGATATGAAGATTCAAGAAAAATGTGATAAGTATGCTATAAACATCATTCTCCAAGCCCTTCCTCCAGATGTCTACAAACTCGTCAGCAAACATAAAGTTGCCAAAGAGTTATGGGATAGAATTCGTGTTCTAATGCAAGGCACCTCGGTAACTAAACAAGAACGAGAGTGTAAGCTTTATGATACTTTTGATAAGTTTGCCTATGTGCCAGGGGAGACTCTCAATGACTACTATCTGAGATTTACCCTTTTGTTAAATGAGCTCAATATCTATGGCATGGAAATTCCTACGTTTCAATTGAACACCAAGTATTTGAACACTCTTCCTTCAGAATGGAAAAAGTACGTGACGGATGTTAAATTGGCTAAGGACTTGCATAACACCAATGTGGATCAACTTCAAGCTTTTCTTCAACAACACGAATGCCATGTAATCGAGGCTCGGTTGTCTAAACCTCAAGTTCGTGATCCACTTGCTATGTATGCTTCTCAACAAAACATGGCTTATACTTATCAACAACCATCATACTTACAGCAGCCACCATCACACACCTATCAGCAACCACAACAACCATCTTATCAACCACCAATGATGCCACAACAAGCTAAATGTATGTATATGTATGAAAGAAAAGATTGGGTCTTACGTCAATTCCAGATATGGATTAATAACTACATTTCAACAAAGTGTTCATCAACAATCTTTTCCACAACAACCACCATATCAGACATCACCATCACAAACCAACACTTCTCCAACGGGCTATACTCCTCAGCAAGGATATTTTCCAATAGAAGCACAACCAGCACAAGCTTTCTACTCTAATGAACTTCCACCAATCCAAGCACCGGTCTTTACTCCAAATGATATGCCAACTGATGTTCTAAACCATCTCACTGCCTACTTGTCAAAACTTGTTGCAACTAGAGGATTTCTACCAACAAACAATCAGCTCCGCACCTCTTCAAATCCTCGACAACAAGCTACTGTTCAAGATGGTCAAGTAACAGTGCAACCTATTCAGGGAAGGCAAAATTCATATGGACCTCCTACAAGGATGGTGAGTGCTCAAGCTGTGAATTCTCAAGCTAATGGAAATGGAAGCCCCATTGGTCCTCAAAAGGTTGTGACTTGCTACAATTACCGAGGACAAGGTCATATGGCTAGGCAATGCACTTAGCCGAAAAGGAGAAGGGATGAAGAGTGGTTTCATGTGAAGATGTATTTGGTCGATGCTCAGTCTAAGGGAAAGATTTTGGATTCGGAGGAGTTAGCATTTCTTGAAGGCCCAGGGGCAGCAGATACTGAAGGCATTGCAGTCGTTTCCACTTCTAATGCAGCTTATCAAGCATATGATCTTGACACATATGATTCGGATTGTGATGACATTCACTCTGCCCAAGCTGCTCTCGTTGCTAATCTCTCTCACTACGGTTCTAATGTCGTCAGTGAGGTACCCACCACAACCAATCTTGGTAATGAGGATAACCCACATCAAGTTGGGCATGAACATGACAACCTCGAACAACATTCGGGAACTAGTAACTCAAATGATGTGGTACCCAATCCTACACATTTGAGTGAACCTCAACCAAATGCTATGACGGGTATGGAATCTTATGCTCAACATGATTTGGTCATGGTGCCTAAACATATTATTGATTAAATGCACATGGCTCTCAGACAATCCATAGATACGAATTCCGCCCTAACTGCTGAGCTTGCGTTGCATAAAGAAAAAGTCAAAACTTTTGAAATGGTCCCTCAAGCAGAGAAAATAACATGTTTGAATTTGACCAATTTCGTTTTGAAAAGATTGAACACTTGAAAGAAATAGAATCATTAAAAGCTAACCTTTCCAATGAATTAAAAGCAAAAGAGTCAGTTGTCAATGATTTTCAGAAACTTAAAATGGATTTTGAAACTCTCGAGTCTAAAAAGTTTGAATCAGAAATTAATGCTACCAAACTTCTTAAATTCAAGGAACAACAACTTTTAAAACAATACGCTTCCACAGAAAAGGTTCATCTTTTAACTAAATCACTTAAAGAACTCGAACTTAAGCGTCTTCAAAATTTACCACCCAATCCCGGTAATGCAAAACAAGCTCAGGAATATAATCCCGTTCTTTATGATATGACCATAATTGGCAAATCGAAAGAAGCACCTTATGTTCGTAGTTCTGAGGAGACACAGTCACTTATGGAGGAAACTCATTCTAAAATGTCTTCAAAATTCCATACGATTAATTATGATAAGCATAATAAAGATCAACTTTCTAAAAAGACACAAATTCGCTTACAAAAGGAATTAGCTGAACTAACAGTTCTTGTGCCCCCGAGTTTTTCAAATGAAAACCCTCCTAGTACGTCTCCTACACTTGTCAAAATGGATTTAACGAAGTTACTTCCTGTTAGACTTACTTTTTGGTAAGCTGGCACCTTTCACGTGAGTTGGACTAGATTTATATACTTTGCTACACGCAGGGACTTAATGTGTAAAGTATGTATAGTTTAGTCATGTTAGGCCTATATATACCCCATGACTCTCCATGGGGGTGTGGAAGTTTTGTATCTTTTTCATTTGTTTTATTTTCACTTGGAATAAAACACACATTCCTTTCACCTCTCTCTAACTTTCTCTCACTAAGAACAACAATGTCATATATGTTGTTTGATCATCCCCGACCCCCCGATCTTAGGTGCCTTTTTGATGCTTGTCAATTGGTATCAGAGCTAACCGGGGGTGTCTTGTATCCGTGTGATTTGTGTTTGATGTTCGTGTCACGATAACAGATTCATTCTGTTTTTCAGATTTATGAGTCACGTTGGTATTTCTTCTCATTTGATATCTTGAAATATCAACTTTTGTTTCATTTATTATCTATATCTCGTATCAAGTTGTCTTTGAGTTTTGTGTCATCGTGTGCCTCGTCATACTATTGTTCTGTCCAGTTTTTGTACCCGTTTTCTTTGTTTTGTTTGTCCCTTTACAAATCTGTTCTACTTTATGGGGATAAAGACAAATTTATATGGTCCAACCATTGTTTTCGGTATATCCAAAACTTGGTCAAAAACCTATTCCGATGGGATATTGCGATGAGAGTCTCAGATGGCATTGCGATACTTTTTCAGAGGAACACATTGCGACGGCTTCTTTTTCGGATGTATTCCGATGGGTTTTTTTTTTTACATTCCGATGGGTTGGGCTGTCCTCATTGCGATGGATGGCCTGATTCATCGAAATGGAAGTTTAAGTCGTCATGCTGCCCAATTTTTTCCGATGACTTTACGATGGGAAGTGTGTATTGCGATGGGTTCGTGTCTTATTGCGATGGATAAAGTTTGACATTGCGATGGACTGAAAATTAAAACCATTGCGATGGTTTGGTTTAATCATTGCGATGGACTGAAAAAATTATATATATTGCGATGGTGAACCACTAAAGTCAAAACTATGGGGTTTAAATCGGTTAATAATATAAATCAGATTTAGACTCACGTTTTCCTAAAACCATCAGTTAATTCATTTCTCAAATCCAATAACCAGTAACTTTAAAATCTGACTCAAGTTACAAACCTTAACCGAGACCTAATCTGTAACATCAGTCCAACCTTTTACCTCCACAAATCCTCATCTATCCTAACCCTTCGTCACCTAAACCCAACACCTAGACTCGATCACTATTAATACACACGAATTTCAGAGACTCGAATTCACTCTATCATGATCTCATTTTGTTAAAACGTTTTTTTAATCTGTTAAAAGGATTTTTTTTCGTTTAAACAAAACCATTGACCAAACCTACCGGAGATCATATCAATGATCTTGAAGACTGTAGCAATTCTTTGTTCTTCATAGTTTTGTTTTCGATCTAATCATATGAGGATTGATGGGATTTGCGATCACTCGTTTGGATGATTGTGTTATTTTGGTTTGAGATTGATATTTAAGATGAGATTGGGTTGTGATAAAGATTTCGATGATTTGTGATTGATTGAAGTGGGGAGTTGGGAGAGATAACTATGGCGGGGTAAACAAGGTGAAAAAGGAGCGGATGTATCAAGATAAAGGGTTGGGGGCAAGTGTGATTTAGTTAAATGGTGTGTGGTATTGGGTACACTGTTTTATATCCCACATAAGTGTTAATAACTTATCATTTCACACGTGGCTATTTTTTTAAGTGGCGATGATTACAATGTTTGGTTTGTCAGGGTTTGGTGTAGATTGCTTTTGGACTGGTATAGTATATCTGGGCCGCCTTCTAGTTTCATTGGGTCGGGTATTATCTACATTTTATTGGGCTCATAGACCAAATTTAGGCAAATGATGAAGTTTCTGACGGGCCGTTCACTAATTACTCGAAGATATCTTGTGGGCCGATTATTTTTTGCATTTTATTTCGGGATGACCGTCTATATATCCGAATAATGCAAAATTAATCATGTCGGTTATGAGTTACGGGGTCATTGGATTGAGCCGGGTATTTTTCGAAAGAACCAAGTGATAAAATTGTTGGCGAGTTAAAGGCTTATGGGACAGAATTTTATTATTTTGGCAGGCCGTTTAAACAGTGACATTCAGGCCGGGTATCCGTTTTCGCTCATAACACTTCTTCACGAACTACAAACACAACAAACACAACAAACATGGTACATTACACTAAAATGATCCTTATCAAAAAAATTCACCTAAATTCCTAACGGCTATTACGGTTTATGTGATTACGAAGATGATTCGATGCTACTTATTTGAGGTTGAAGTGAGAATTTTTCAGAGGCGTTCTTATTTTATCTTTAAAGGAGTACTTACGACTTTATAAGATAACTTGCTCGAGCATATACGGTTATGAATAAGACTTGAAGTATCTAGTTTCCATTGTCAAGGGGAGGATGGACGACGACATGGATAACTATCATTTTTTGGGAGCTTCGTTGCGGTTCTCAGTGTCACACGCACTTGCAGTTGTGGATTTCTTCAAGAGATGTAGTATCTTTTCATATACCGCCTATTTTGGTATAGGGTACTTTAGAGAGGTTGTACCTTTTTAATACCGCCTTTTGGTATAGGGTACGTTTAATACTTCTCTGCATCGCTCTTCATTTTACTATAGTGCAAGCTTAAGTTCAAGTTTGGGGAATTCTACTTCAGTTTCAAGTTTGGATTATCGAGTTATCTTCATTAGTGGTCACTATCAATAGCCAACAGAATTGATAAGGGGATTCAGTTCGGGGTGATCTTGAGAGAATTTTGTTTAGAGATATATTGTTGACATCTTCTCACATAGTAATAGTTACTAAGTAAGCGGTTCTAGTTGGCATACCACGTACACACATGAAGGATGATTCCCTTATTAGGTATCATCCTGGAGGGAGAAATGTGTACATGCGGGGTCACCTAACTTTGGTGTTACCGTTTCTACATAGAGGGATAAGTTGACTACATTCGGGACTTAATTGACTTTGATGTGGCAACTTTTTATCATCACTGTCCTGTCAGGAGAAATGTGCATTTCCGGGACTTAATTGACTCTGGTGCTACAGGTTGACTTCATGTTCGGGATAGAGTGTGTACTTCTGGTAATCTATCATAGAATCAAGACTGGGATTGCTTCAATTTGTGAGAAAATGTTGATGACGTTATCACCTCCCACAGATTTCCTTTGTATGATCTGTTTGGGAGGGAGCAGTCTTTACTGCTTGTTTTATGAAAGGCCTTCTAGTTGGGAGGGAGTAAAACTCAACTAGATTCTACAAGTTGGAGAAACTGAGCTGGAGTATTCAAGAAGATGAAGGTCGCTGAATACTGTCTCAAGGAATGCTGGAATTCATGCTCACCATTTTCCGTTAGTTTTTTGCTTTTAGGAATCATTGTAACCAACTCACGTGAGTCACCATCTTGGAGGGATATTGTTAGACTTACTTTTTGGTAAGCTGGCGCCTTTCACGTGAGTTGGACTAGATTTATATACTTTGCTACACGCAGGGACTTAATGTGTAAAGTATGTATAGTTTAGTCATGTTAGGCCTATATATACCCCCATGACTCTCCATGGGGGTGTGGAAGTTTTGTCTCTTTTTCATTTGTTTTATTTTCACTTGGAATAAAACACACATTCCTTTCACCTCTCTCTAACTTTCTCTCACTAAGAACAACAATGTCATATATGTTCTTTGATCATCCCCGACCCCCCGATCTTAGGTGCCTTTTTTATGCTTGTCACTTCCACCGGTAAGTAAGGCGTCCGTTAACTTAAATACGGTACACCAACACTTAGCCGACTTTGACAAGGTCATTTTGGAACGTACGACGGCTTTGGCCATAACGGAAGGTGAATGGAATTTTGAGCACACTAGAGCTGCGTTTCGAGACGAAATTGTTCCGTTTGTAAAGAATGTTAAAGCTTGTCTTAGTAATCTTGATCAAGATTTGCATTTGGAAATAGAAGAAGTTAAACGTGTTTTCAATGAAATGGATGATGCTTATGAAAATAGTTTACTTGAAATAGAACGGGTTTCACGCCAAAATGATCAGCTTCTGAAGCAAGTGATGTCTCATGATATAGTTTCCGTCTGTGTGAATAAAAGTGTTGATAATGATTCTATTGTGCATAATGTTGAATCTGTGGATACTGTGGTAGATAGTACTTGTCATGAATCTGACGCTGAATTTTTAAAGCTTCAAGATTCATATTCTTCGCTTTCAAAACGTTTTGATGAGATTCAAACACATTGTATTTCGCTTGAATGCAAGCAACAATTTATTCAAGAAATCTTTGAAACGTCATTCAAAGGTGTTAATATCGATGATGCAAACTTTGAAAAGAATTTTCGATTGAATTTACAATCAAAACAGCGTCAGCCAAGTGATAAAGTTGCTAAATCTTTGCCGATAGACATAGAGAAATCTAAGAAGCTTAACTGTGTGAACGTACTTGACGCCGCTGAGAATTTTAAACTTGATCTAGATAATCGAGTTTCCAAGATTTTGTCCAAAGTTGATAACTTAAAACAGAAAGATACACGACTCTTCGATTCAGTAAAGCCCGCATGTGCTAATACCACTGCACAGAATCAATCCTTGATTGAACAATTGAATCGAAAGTCGGTGGAAATATCTGATTTGAGGGAACAAATTTGTGATAAAAATCTGGTCTTGGCTGAGTTAAAAGAAACACTTCGTACTCTAAAAGGTAAGAATGTTGTGGATAACGCAGCCACTGTCTCAGCATCGTCCTCTAGTGCAATCAAAAGGAACCTTATAGCTGTCACACCATTTAATAAGGGCCCTAGGACTAAACCATCTCAAACTTTGGTCACTAAAGATAAGGCAGAATCAAAACCAGCTTCTAATATTCCCGTGTTGCCTTCTACAGGAGTAATCACCACTACTAAGGCTCAAAGATCTAAGCTTAAAGGAAACAATAAGAATGATAGGATCTTTCCCCCATCTAGTAGTCAAGAGAAGAAGAAAGTAGAAGCCCATCCTAGGAATGTTATTTATGTTTTGAATAAAAAGAATCATGTAGCTAAACCTAAAGGCTCTGCGGTTGTGCAGCATTCTAAGCCTACTGTGAATTCTAACTTCAAATGTTGGAATTGCAATGAATGTAAGTTTTCTAGTCGTCATGATTCTTGCCTTACTGACCATGTGAATGAGATGAATGCCCAAAAAAATAGATTAGAATGGAAACCGACTGGGAGAGTGTTAACCCAAGTGGGTTGGTTGTGGCGCCCCACTGGTAGAACTTTCACTATAGTAGGAAATATGTGCCCTTTAACTAGGATCACTCCCACTGAAGCGAAGAAAGCGTGCCCTTTAACTAGGAGTACCAAGGCTGCCAAAACACAAGCGTGTGCTTTAACTAGGAACACCGACACTACTGTAGGAACCAAGTGCCCTTTAAATAGGTGTACTCCCACTGTAGTGCCCGCGAATAATCCAAAACCTAAGAAAGTTGGAACAGTAAAACCTGTTAGTGCTAAAACTCACATTATAAAACGCAGGAAATCTAAGGGTCTCACAAATGTTAGCAATTCTGATAATCTTACATCTGTTTCTGCTAACACTCCAGAACCAATTGTTTCCAATGCATTGTCTACTGTTGTAATTGAAAACAGGTGGTCCAAATTGTTCTCTGGTATTTGGACTCTGGTTGCTCCAAGCATATGACCGGAGATCGCTCTCAGCTCAGAAATTTCGTTAGCAAGTTTCTTGGTACAGTTTGATTTGGAAATGATAATATTGCAAAGGTAATGGGTTATGGTGAATATCATATTGGGAATGTTATTATTTCAAGAGTGTATTATGTGGAAGGTCTCGGTCACAACTTATTTTATGTGGGATAATTTTGTGATGCAAACCTAGAAGTTGCTTTTCGAGAGCACACCTGCTTCATTCGTAATTTAGAAGGGTTGATTTATTGAAAGGTACTCAAGGTAATAATTTGTATACTTTGTCTCTACAAGACATGATGGCCGCTTCTCCCGTATGTCTTCTCTCCAAAGCATCGAAGACTAAGTCATGGTTATGGCATCGACGGTTATCTCATCTTAACTTTGACGCTATTAATCATTTGGCGAAAAACAAACTTGTTCGTGGTCTTCCTAAACTTTCATTCCACAAGGATCATTTGTGTTCTGCGTGTACAATGGGGAAAAGCTCTAAGAAATCATACAAACCCAAGATGGAAGACACCAACCAAGAGAAACTTTATTTGTTGCATATGGATCTTTGTGGGACAATGCGTGTTGAAAGTCTTAGTGGCAAAAAGTACATCCTCGTAATTGTCGATGATTACTCTCGGTTTACATGGGTGAAATTTCTTACAACAAAAAATGAGGCACCTAAATTCATCATCGGATTTCTCAAGATGATTCAAGTGCGTCTCAACACTACTGTCCGACGCATTCGTACAGATAATGGAACCGAATTTGTGAATCAAATCTTGCATGATTATTATGAAGAAGTTGGCATATCTCATGAAACATCCGTTGCACGCACTTCACAACAAAACGGTGTCGTTGAAAGGCGAAATCGCACACTTATGGAAGCTGCTCAAACGATGTTAATTTACGCAAAGGCTCCATTGTTTTTATGGGCAGAAGCAGTATCTACAGCAGTGTACACCCAAAACCGGTCACTAGTTCGTAAACGCCATGGTAAAACACCTTATGAGCTTCTCCATGGAAAAGTACCAGATTTATCATATCTTCATGTATTTGGTTCTCTTTGCTATCCAAATAATGATGGTGACAATTTGGTAAAACTTCAACCTAAGGCTGATATTGGTATTTTCATTGGTAACGCACCCGCAAAGAAGGCATACCGAATCTACAACCGTAAGTCTCGTATGATCCTCGAAACTATGAATGTTGATTTTGATGAGCTGACAGCAATGGATTCTGAGCAAAGCAGCTCTGAACCCGCACTTCATGAAATGGGACCTAGTAACATTAGTTCTGGTCTTGTCCCAAACAACCCTACTTCATCATCATTTATACCACCTACTAGGAATGAATGGGATACGTTTTTTCAACCGTTCTTTGATGAATTCTTTACTCCTCCAAGTATTGTTGCTCCAGAACCTGAGGTAATAGCTCCGGTAACCGAAGTTGTCGCTCCAGCAACCGAAGCACAATCAGATACGTCTGCACCTACAATTGGTCAAGATATACCCTCAACAAGTAATTCTCAACCAACACATGTTTCAACGACCCATGTCATGCCTATTGATGATGAAGAGGATGATGATGATCACGATTTGGAATTCGCTCAAATGCGTGAACTTCCATTCTTTGGTGTACCAATTCCTGACCCTAATCAAGCCCGGTCGTCCACCTCAGAGGAAGCTCCTACTACAGCTAACTCCAATCCACGGATTCGTGAACATGACAGCAAGTGGACAAAGTATCATCCTATAGATTCTATTATTGGTGACCCTAATCGTCCGGTATCCACACGAAGTCAGTTACAAGAAAATGCAATGTTTTGTCATTTAGATGCTTTTCTCACTAAAGTTGAACCTAAGACATGGAAAGAAGCTTTTACTCAATCATGTTGGATAGAAGCTATGCAAGAAGAACTTAATGAATTTATACGTCTTGAAGTATGGGAACTTGTCCCATGCCCGGATCAAGTGCAATTACTCACTTTGAAATGGGTTTACAAGGTGAAACTCAATGAGTTAGGCGGAATATTGAAGAACAAAGCTCGACTAGTAGCTCGTGGATTCAAGCAATTATTGGGCATTGACTTTATTGAATCCTTTGCACCTGTTGCCCATTTGGAAGCTATTAGACTATTCCTTGCTTATGCAGCCCACATGAATACGATCGTCTATCAGATGGATGTGAAGACGGCATTTCTGAATGGTGAAATCAAGGAAGAGGTATATGTTCAACAGCCGGATGGTTTTGTGAATCCTAAATATCCTAATCATGTGTACAAGCTTAAGAAGGCTCTCTATGGGTTGAAGCAAGCTCCACGCGCATGGTATTATCTATTATCACAATTCCTCATTACGCAAGGCTACACTAAAGGCAAGGTGGATCCCACACTGTTCATTCAAAAACGAGGTAAAGATATGATTATGGTACAAATATATGTTGATGATATTATATTTGCAGCCTCGACCCAACCCTTATTCGACGAATTTGGGAAACTCATGTCTTCCAAGTTTAAGATGTCAATGATGGGCAAGGTATCATTCTTCTTAGGTCTTCAGATATCTCAGAGTCCTAGAGGCATCTTTGTCAATCAATCCAAGTATGCCCTTGAATCGCTTAAGAAATATAAGATAGAATCTTGTGATCCCGTGGATACTCCAATGGTGGAACGAACTAAGCTTGATGCAGATCCACATGGAGTTACCGTTGATCCGACACTGTATCGTGGAATGATCGGTACTCTTCTGTATATCACAGCTAGTCGACCTGATCATCAGTTTCCTATATGTATGTGTGCTCGGTATCAAACTCGACCTACTGAGTTACACTTGGCCACTGTGAAACAGATCTTTCGATATCTTAAAGGAACCATTAATCGGGGACTTTGGTATTCGAAGGAATCTTCGATTGCACTTATGGAATATGCAGATGCGGATCACGCGGGTTGTCAAGATACAAGGCGTAGCACGAGTGAAACTTTACAACTACTAGGAGATCGACTAATCAGTTGGGCATCGAAAAGGCAGAAAAGCGCTGCAATTTCAAGTACGGAAGCAGAATACATAGCTATGTCCGGTTGTTGTGCTCAAATTCTTTGGATGAGATCGCAATTAACCGACTATGGTCTAGGTTTCAACAAAATTCCGATGTACTGCGACAACAAAAGTGCAATTGCCTTATGCTGCAACAATGTTCAATTCTCTCGGTCGAAGCATATTTACATTCGCTACCACTTCATCAAGGAGCAAGTGGAAAATGGAGAAATAGAGCTTTACTTTGTTCGATCTGTATATCAATTGGCGGATATTTTCACGAAGGCTTTAGATCGCGCTCGAAAGGAATTTTTGGCCAACAAGCTTGGAATGAGAACTTTCTCGCCTGAGACTCTAAAGGAACTGGCAGATGAAGCGAAAGAATAGTGGTGGTAAACTATTCTCTGTATCCTTGGTGATCATTTGTATATATTGTTTATATTTTTATCCACAAAAGCAAAATACAAAAATATAAAACCATATAAAAACCATAAAAATTGAAAAATTCACAAAAATCCAAAAATATTTTTACTTTATTTTTCACAGGCATGTCTTTTGGTACGATAATATTTACGGCCTTAGAAATGTCGATTAATATTGACACGGCGCCATAAATAGAGTTCGTACAAAAGTTGTAAATATTTCATAAAACATGCCTATATGGCTTGTAGTTATTTCTGACTACAACCCGGTTTTCATATTAAAGTCAAGTATTTCTTATGAAAGCTTTGGCTCACAACGGGAATTAGTTTTCTCGGGCAAGGTTTACTTTAAAACCTTGTAAGGGATCAAGTTTACTTTATAACTTGGTCTAACACAAATACATGTACGTTTCAGTGCATTTATTTGTTAAAACAAGAGAAGTCTTGTTTTTATGAAGCTATCATCTCTACAACCATACCTATCTACAATTGGTATCTACATACTCGATGATGCGACTACTCAAACGAACACTACAACTCTTTTGATAGAATACGGGTCAACAATTGAGGGGGAACAATTGTCAAGCATTCAGAATCTTTGATGCTGAACGTGCCAAGCTCACTAACTGGTGTCAAGACAACAATACCAATCGTACACGTGGTGTAAAGGGATGACTTCAGACGTGACGAGGCGACCAAAATATGCTGACAAGAACGATTTGATCTTATCATATGATGTTCTCATCAATCAGGTCCAACCTTGTCAATTTTTTCTAATATGGTAAATATGTGATCATGTTACAAATCGGTATCATATCTCATACATTTGGTATCATGAAGATAAAACGGACTTGCATTTTTCTTCCCAAAACCTTTGGTAAAACTTCATTAAATCAATTGATATTAAAAACATCGATTGGGTTAATATTTTTAATATGGGGAAGAAAATGTGATTTAATATGGGAAATTATCACAAATGGTTTGACTTAATGTGCTGGCTCATCCCGACATATGCGAAATGTTTTCGGATATCGTGGCATATGTTAAGGGGGAGCAAAACGGATTTGCATATCAAAATGGATTTCTTGGTGATTTATACTTACCCACAACCCATTTATTTCACGACGATGAAGATTGTGGTGACATAAGGATGGTAGGATAGGTTAAGTCCTATGATTCTTCCAGAACATGAGGAATCTTCCCAAGGACATTCCATAGCTAGAAATAGTAGTCCTTAGGAAAGTTGGAGAAAAGATTGTGAATGTAGCTGAATGCCGACCAAGTACTTATGTTAGCACTGGAACAATCACAACAAGGTGATAGTTATGACGATTGGTAAGCATTGAAGGGGTTGAAGAATGAAAAAGAATTGTAAAGATAAAGGGTGTAAAGAAAGAAGCCCTTCTTACAACTTTAGGCAGAAACCAGGTCAACACATATGCTATTGAGATCATTTTAATGATGCTCGATATTAAAGAGAGACATCATGGACCCAGTGATGCAATGCACAACCCATCCCAGCTAACTCAGATATCTCTCAAAAGGTATTTGTTTTAATCACATGGAGACAACGCATTATCTATTGATTTATTCACTCCGAATAAATTGGTATTGAAAAGGTGGCACTCCTCTCCAGCCTCCGATCACTAAAATCCAATGTGCACGATTGAGTCTAGAGCCATTTGAGATCATCAAATATCTCATTAGGATACACTTACATATTTCCTTGCTTATTCACACACTGTGGAAAGTAAGAAAAATCTTAAGAGTCCTACGCAAAATCTTCATGATCTTGCCTGAACATCCAAGTAATACGAAAGTATTTACAATGAAGATGGAAATCCTTCTTGAGCGAATATCAAAAAGCTCATGGTAGGTGACTTGTGCGATTCTTTATGAATCAAACTTGTGATAACTGGAAAGCAACAGTGGTTTAATTCTTAGCTGAACTTAAACACGTTCCAGGCCTCTACGCAATATCTTAGTGATCTTTCCAGAACACTCAGAGTGATACCTTAGTGTTCACAGTGATGAGTGGAAATCCTTCTAGTGTTAACCTTAAACAACACTTGATAGGTAACATGCAAGATTCAATATGAATCAAGCTCGTGACAACTGGAAAGCAACGATGGTGCGATTCTTTAATGAATCAAACTTGTGACAAATCTAACATTTTCAGGTAGTTAAATATTTTCTCGTATAATATTTTTGTTAGCCGTATTTAAACTGATGGTCATATAATATACCGTTGCGAAGCTCGTGAAAAATACTATTCAACGGTGTCTAGAGTTCTTAGTTATTAATGTTTATGTAACAGGAATTAGTCCCGAACACACAAATGAGGAAGGCCTCCTAAACACTTACTACTTAGTATAAAAGGCCTCCTAAGCCTCATTTGTGTGTGTGTTTTCCATTTCATTTGTTTTAGAGAGAGAAACGTATGTGTTTCTCTCACTAGGAATTCACATCTTTTGTTTTTCTCTTTTCTTTCATCTAATCTAATCTTTCTTTTTTGGTTTAATCTTCATCTTCATTTCTATACCTTTATAAGTCGTGTGTTACAATCCAACAAGTGGTATCATTCGCCAAGGGATTCGTGGATAGCTCTTTGGTGTTGTCCTTGTTTCTTGCTTATTCCGTGGGTTCTTTTGATTTTTTTACTAAAGATCAAAAATTTTTCGTGTTTTCTTTGTTATTCCAAGTATTCGTGTTGTGGGTATTTTGGTTTGCTCAAAAACACGAATTTGTTGCCTCAAAGTTGCGAATTTGTTGCCTCAAAGTTGCTAAAATCGTTGCCTAAAAAGTTGGAAAAACAAGGTCCCTTTTTGCGACAGCTTGATTTTCGGAAAGGTAAGTACGGTTTCGATCGCAATAACCCTAGGGTTTTACTTTGCGATCAGTATTGCGATAGCCCCTTTTTCCGATCTGAACATTCCGATCGTTATTGCGATCTGGATTGCGACGGATTTAAGGCAATCTTGAAACGTTACTCTGCCTAAATTTTGTCAGCATTCCGATCTGAAGTATTACGATCTGAAGTATTCCGATCTGAACATATTACGATCTGAACATATTCCGACAGATCATCATTGCGATCTAGCATTCCGACAGATCATCATTGCGATCTAAGATTCCGATAGAAGGACTTTCCGATCGTAGGACATTCCGATAGAAGGACATTCCGATAGAACATTCCGATAGAATATTCCGATGGGCATTCCGATGGAAATTTTGTTTGAGTATTTTTTAGTCTTAGCCACCATCTAGACTAGTCTCAGAACATAGTTTACACAAAGATCAAAAAAAAAAAAAAACAAAAAAAAAAAAAAAAAAAAAAAGAGTTAAAATTTTTAGGTCAAGTAGAATCAAATTTTTTCCATACTAGTTTTTGGCTATCTCGAACTCAATTTCAAAATTTGGCGTTACACAATTTTTTCAGCTTACCGTTTTGTCGGACTGAGGAATTTATTGTCGGACTGAGAAAAAAAATCGGAAGTTTCGGAATTTCAACATCACCTCACGCTTTCTACGAATTGAGATCCTGTTGTTCACACGACTTCTACGATGACGTCTCAACAAGATATCTATGCTGCGGGTACTGAGAATCGTCCACCCATGCTTACCAAGGAGAACTACACTACATGGGCTAGTCGTCTCCTTCGTTATGCAAAATGTAAACCTCTGGGAAAGTTGATTGTCAACTCGATTCAAAAGGGTCCGTATGTTAGAAAAACAATCATTGTGCCTGGGGACCCTACGAATGCTAACCCAGTAGCTGATTCAAGTCATGAGCAAACAGATGAAGAATTAACTGAAGCTGAATCCAAACAACTCGACGCTGATGATCAAGCAATTCAAGTCATTCTTATGGGACTTCCTGAAGATGTTTATGCTGCTGTCGATAGTTGTGAAACCGCACACGAGATGTGGCTTAGGATTCAGAAAATGATGAAGGGCAGTGAAATCGGTTTACAAGAAAAGGAAACTAAGTTGCTTCGTGAATGGGAGAAATTTACGTCTACTGAAGGGGAACAAATTAAACCTTATTATCATCGGTTTTCAACCCTCATGAACCATCTTAGAAGAAACAAACATGAACCTGCACAAATTGCTGCCAACATAAAATTTCTTGATAATCTTCCTTCTGAATGGTCACGATATGTCACTCTTGTCAATCAAACCAAGGATCTTCATGTCGTGGACTACACTCAAGTTTATGACTATTTGAAGATGAATCAAGATGAAGCTAACGAAGTTAGGGCAGAAAGACGTGCCAAGACACAAGATCCATTGGCTTTTATGGCAAACTCTCCATCACCTATGTCATATCCCATGGTACCCTACCATCAACCCTCATCAAGTAACTTCCTGCCACAACAACAACAACAACAACTCACCGCTTATGGATATCAACACCCTGCTGCTATGAATTACTTACAACAACCCATTGCCTGTTTTGATGACATTACTGATCCTACTCATGCTATTAATACTGGTCTTGCCCTTCTTGCAAATGCATTTAAGTTCACCATTAACCCCACCAACAACAATCAGAGAATCTCCTCGAATACTAGAAATAGGCAGATTGCTCAACCTTTCATGAATGCAAATCAAGATCGCCAATTGGTAGTTGCTGGAAACGCGGGGACTCAGTTTCAACAATATGGTCAGAATGCTGGGCAGACCGTTGGCAATGCAGGAAATCAGTATGGGCAAAACCGTGGTCCAAATCCGGGTGTTCCGAATGCGGGTAATCAGAATGGGTTAATAGTTGTGCCAGCGGTTGGTAACCAGATGGGAAACATTGTGGCTACAAGGGCTGAGAATACTGGTACGGGAAATGGAAACAACAATCGTCAGGTTCAGTGCTACAACTACAGGGGATTTGGTCATTATGCTCGAGATTGCACAGCCAAAAAGAAGAGGGATGCTGCTTATCTTCAGACTCAGCTTCTCATAGCACAAAAAGAAGAGGCAGGAATCCCACTTCAAGCTGAGGAATTTGATCTTATGGCTTCTGCTGCAGAATATGACGAGGAAGAAGAGGTGAATGCCAACTACATCTTGATGGCAAACTTACAGCAAGCATCAACCTCAGGAATGCATGATGACAGAGCTCCCGTTTATGATGCAGACGGTCCCTCTGAGGTACACCCAAGTTTTGACGATAATGATATATATAATATGTCTAATCAGGAGGAAGAGTATACTGAGATGTTTGAGCCCTACATTGAGACACACGAGGATCAAACGAATACTAGTAATATTATTTCAAATGAGCCTAATGTGGACCTTAGTGTAGATCAAGTTGCCCAGCCTACAACCCTTCCTGATGAGACACATGCGTATTATAAATCTCTATTTGATAAGCTTGCTAAGGATGTAGATCATGCAACGGTGGTTAATAATAAGTTTAGAGAAACTAATGCAAAATTGACCACTGAGCTTACGGGATATAAGGAACGGGAGAAAAGTTTTGAGATTCATCATGCAAAAATCAAGGAACTTGAACAAGCTCATGCTACATCGGTTTATCAAGAAACATGCACCACTAAGAAGTTAAATGCCTTACACTTAAGTAGTGCTAAAAAGATAAGCGAATTGAATGATGAAATCACTTCTCTTAATAAACAGCTTTCAACTAAAAAATCTATTGTTTCTGATTTAAAAGAAGAAAGAAAACAGCTAAAACATGATTTCAAAATTCGAGAAGATGGGCTTCTTGAGGATTTTTGCAAAGCGCAGGATAGGATTAGAGAATTAGACAACCTTTTACTAAAACGTGGCCAAACTATGCAGACGATAAATATGCTCGCACCAAAAGTGAATGAGATAAATTACACTCGATAGAAAATGGCTTTAGGTTGTCCTCTTCCCCCTAATCCAGGATACCTTAAGAAAGTTCATGCCACTAATGAAACGTTATATAATGGTAGTGTGCTATTGTCTGATGAGCATGATCCTCCTAGTGTGCATGATTCCGAGGAAACTACTGAACTTGCTGTAGAGTCTCGTTTAAGAATGCAAAAGCTTGATAAAGAAGTGATACCCGTTTATTATCCGAAAGTTAACCCGCCAACTGTTTTTGTTCGGTCTAAAACGAATACTGAAATGCTTTTGCTACCAAGTGAGGAATTGTCCGATGACCCTCCTAAACCGAGTATCACTCGCCGATTTCTAAACTAGCTTAAAGACAACTTTGTCATCCTTAAACGTGTTGTTAATTCAAAAATAACTGGAGGTAATTTTACATCACCTGTTCAGATTGAGGTTCAGAAAATTCTTCAAAACGATATTAATCCGATTATTAATCAAGTTGATGCTCGGTTAGGAAATTTGGAAAACGCTTTTCTAAAAGAATTAGCAAACTTTGTTGAAGACTTTAAATCTTTGACGAAGGAAGCTGATGAATCTCTTGATAAAATCAAAGTTTTGGAAAACAATCTTGAACGCCTCTCTAAAGCTCGTGATTGTATTGATAGTAGCCCTGTCAAGTTAGGTACCTCTATGTCGCATAATGAGAACCTCCAAACTGAGCTTGATCATATGAAAGAGAAAATGGAATCTTATGTCATTAAAAAGGATAAAGAATTCACCGATCTTTGGAATAAATTTGTCCAAAAATGTGATGAATGCAAATATGACAAGATTTCGTATGAAAAAGCTCACAATGAAATGAAACAAACTATCGCACGGTTGCAGGCTCAGTTAGGAGGGGTTTCAGAAACGAATTTGGCCTCGTCAGGGTTAGAGAGTGCTAGTGGTGGTAATGTTCAGAAGCTTAAGGCTAAGATTGTAGATTTAGAATCTGTTGTTGTTTCATATAAGCGGGCTGTTGAACAAAGTAAGTCTGTCTATCAGAAACTTATTGATAAAATCTGTGAGAACTGTAAGTTAAAGGCCTTGTTAAAAGATAAGACTTCTGAACCTAGCTCGATTGTGGATACGATGATCCAGAAACCAGCATCCTCGGGACCCACTCGTATTGCTGTGACACCTTTTCCCAAGGTTGCTGGAACGAAAACTGCTGTGATTGCCCCAGGAATGTTTCGTGTTAGTTCTCCCTCTGTGCCTAGCAAACAACATACAGCAAGCGTTAGGACAAAACCGATCACTATAACTCAACCACAAGTTATTGATTTAAAAAGTGCTAATTCTAATAGACGCGTGTCTTCTTCTACAGGAATAAACAACTACACTAAGAGCAGAAGGCCACAGCCTACGAGCAATACAAGGAATGATAGGGTCCCTTTTGCCTCTAGAAGTAGTCGCCCCAAGATCAATAATGTGGAAGTAGAAGAACACCCTAGGAATTTACCGCTTTTTAATCATAATCAGGAACCTAATTCATCTGAATGTAATGACTTTAAGCTTGCTATTCGGAATGAAAAATCTGAAGTTATTTGTGCTAAATGTAATAAATGTTTCTTTACTTTTAGTCATGATGCTTGTGGTTTGACTATGAATGGTTTGAATTATGGTGGTTACACTCGAATTGACAAGCTGTCAGTCAGTGAACAACAACGCACTCCTAAGGCTAAGGTGTATGTTCCAAAAAGTACGCATGTAGGGTCCACAGAAAGTCTTGCTAAGCCTAGTAGCCCTAGACTCACCCCTAAATGGTTGCCTACTGGTAGAAATTTTGACTGTAGTGGCAAAATTATCGACACTAGTAGATCTCATACTGACAGTGAAACGTCGGTATGTGATACGGCTTAATTATCTTCTAACCCTACAGGAACCTATTTCATCGGTTGCCAAAATATTTGTTTCTTTTATCATTGGCAGGCTGTTGAAATTTGTCTCTGGTGCGTGGACTCGGGCTGTTCCAAACATATGACTGGGAATCGAAGCCTTCTCAAGAACTTTGTATGGCGTTTCATGGGAACTGTTCGATTTGGAAATGATCATGTAGCAGCAATTCTAGGCTATGGTGATCTTCATTGGGGAAATATAATCATCACCAGAGTCTCTTTTGTTGATGGCTTGGGACATAACTTGTTCTCGGTTGGGCAATTTTGTGATTCAGACTTGGAGGTCGCTTTCAGAAGTCATACATGTTTTGTAAGAGATCTTGAAGGAATTGATCTGTTGAAAGGAAATCGTACCACCAACCTTTACACCATTGATCTTTTTCAAATGTCTGCTGCTTCTCCAATTTGTCTCATGGCCCGAGCCACATCAACAAAGTCGTGGTTATGGCATCAAAGGTTATCTCATCTCAATTTCGATGCCATCACCCATCTCGCGAAAGATGATCTCGTTACCGGTCTTCCAAAGTTCAAATATACAAAAGACCATCTTTGTCCTTCATGTGAGCAAGGTAAAAGTAAGAAGAAGCCTCACAAACCCAAACCTGTTCCCAACTCAACGAATAGGTTACATCTCCTACATATGGATTTGTGTGGCCCAATGAGAATCAAAAGTATTAATGGAAAGCGGTATGTCCTTGTCATTGTGGATGACTATTCTCGCTACACATGGGTTCATTTTCTTTCTTCAAAAGATGAAACCCCTGATGTAATTATTAACTTCTTGAAGAAAACATCAGTTCTATTGCAAGCCCCTGTTATTATTGTGAGAACGGATAACGGTACTGAATTCACAAATCAGAAATTGAAAGCTTATTTTGACGAAGTTGGGATTTCTCATCAAACTTCGGCTGTAAGAACTCCAGAGCAGAATGGAGTTGTGGAACGGAGGAATCGTACCTTAGTTGAAGCTGCTCGAACGATGCTTCTCTCCTCTAGTGCACCGTTATTCCTGTGGGCTGACGCTATAGCAACTGCATGTTATACTCAAAACCGCTCCATTATTCACACCCGTTTCAACAAAACACCTTATGAGATCATTAATGGAAGAAAACCGGATATTTCATTTTTACATGTCTTCGGTGCATTATGTTATCCAAAGAATGATCGTGAAGATATCGGTAAACTTGAACCTAAAGGTGATATTGGCTTTTTCATTGGTTATTCTTCAACTGCTTGTGCTTACAGGGTTTATAATCGAAGGACAAGAAAGGTAATGGAGACTATGAACGTTACCTTTGATGAACTCTCGGGTATGGCCTCTCAGCATAGAAGCTCACATCCCGAGCTTCAAGGTCAGACTTCTGGACACGTAAGTTCAGGACTCGCGCTTCAATTTGCACCGCCAGCAATCTCATCGTTACAACCATCAGAACGTGACTTGGAAGTTTTATTTGGGCCAATCTGTGATGAATATATGGAGGGTCCTTCGTCATTTGGTGTTCCTCAAAATTCCCCGGCTGCACCTGCTACGGTAGTTCAAGAACCTCCGACTGCATCTACACCATCGGCATCTACTTCTACACCATCTTCGTCAACCTCAACCATAGTGACTCAAAACATTCCAACCACTTCTCCGATTGCTGACACAACTCAACAACATTCTCAGCAAATTCCTAATCATGTTCATCTTCAGAATGAAATAGTTGCTGAAAATGCAAACAATGCGATGCTCAACGAACACGAGTTTGTTAATCCATTTGCGGCTTCCACAAGTACTACTCAGCCTTCAACACCCTATGTGGATCCGTCGAGCTCGCATCAAGTTTCTCATACACTTCCACATGAACACAAATGGACTAAGAATCATCCTTTGGTTCAAGTGATTGGCAATCTCTCACGACCGGTCTCAACACGAAATCAGCTGCGTACCGATGGTGATATGTGTATCTATGCACTATCAGTCAGCACAATGGAACCAGCAAGTGTGAAAGAAGCAATGACCGATGCATCATGGATTGAGTCTATGCAAGAAGAACTCAATCAGTTCATCCGACTCGATGTATGGGAGTTAGTACCTCGACCGGACAATATCGATCCGCTTACCCTGAAATGGTTATTCAAAAACAAGATGGATGAGGAGCAAACGGTCATTAGGAACAAGACTCGGTTAGTTGTGAGAGGTTATAAACAGCAGGAGGGAATTGATTTCGCCGAATCCTTCGCTCCGGTTGCTAGGATGGAAGCTATTAGGATTTTCTTGGCATATGCTGCACACAAATCGTTCACTGTGTATCAAATGGACGTGAAGACGGCTTTCTTGCATGGGCCGTTAAAAGAAGATGTGTATGTATGTCAACCTGAAGGTTTCATCAATACTGAACATCCAAGCCATGTCTACAAGTTGAAAAAGGCAATCTATGGTTTGAAACAAGCACCGAGGGCATGGTACGACGAATTATCATCATTTCTTCTACAAAATCACTTCAGTAAAGGAACTATTGATCCAACGTTGTTTATCAAGCACTACGGCAACGACATCTTGGTGGCTCAGGTCTATGTAGATGATATTATATTTGGTTCTACTAACCCAAAATATTCCATATTATTTGCCGACCTTATGAAAAGTCGATTTGAAATGTCCATGATGGGGGAAATGACGTTTTTTCTTGGTCTCCAAGTTCACCAATCCCCCCGTGGTATTTTCATAAATCAGTCCAAGTATGTGCTTGAGATTCTAACGAAATTTGGTATGGATAACTGTGATCCTATTGGTACTCCAATGGACACTAAACACAAGCTTGATTTGGATAAGAAAGGGACATTTGTAGATGCTACAAAATACCGAAGTATGATCGGGTCCCTTATGTACTTAACCTCAAGCAGACCGGACATTGTGCATGCTACTTGTTTATGTGCTCGGTACCAGGCTCAGCCAACCGAGAAGCACCTCAAGGAGGTTAAAAGGATCTTTCGTTATCTCCGGGGAACCATTAACATGGGTCTCTGGTATACGAAGGATTCTGGTTTTAATCTCACTGGTTTTTCAGATGCCGATCATGCAGGGTGTCATGATACATTCAAGAGCACTTCCGGTGGAGCACAATTCTTAGGCGAGAAGCTAGTGAGCTGGTCATCAAGGAAACAAGACTGTACGACGTTGTCAACCGCGGAAGCATAATATGTGTCTCTATCCGTGTGTAGTGCTCAAGTCCTTTGGATGAGAACACAACTAACGGATTATGGCTTTTACTTTAACAAAGTCCCTATTTACTGTGATTCACAATCAGCCATAGCCATATCCTGCAACCCGGTCCAACACTCCAAGACCAAGCACATAGCTGTCCGATTCCATTTCATTAAGGAGCATGTGGAAAAAGGAACGATCGAACTATTCTTTGTCAAGACGGACTACCAACTAGCCGACATCTTCACCAAAGCTCTTCCTCAAGACAGATTTGAATTCTTGGTTCGTCGACTTGGTATGCGTAGTTTCACTCCTGATGAACTTGAACGTCTTGCACATTCGCAGTAATCTTGTATATATTTATCAGAAAATCAAAATACAAAAATATAAAACCTATAAAAACAAAATACAAAATGAGAAAACCTTTCAAAAAAAAAATACCAAAAATATTCTTCTCCGACATGTCTCTCAGCATCGATAATATGGACGTGCTTAGAAATGTTGTTCAATAACGACACGGGTACGTACATAAAGTTCGAATGAGAGTTTAAATGTTTTCAAAACATGTCTTTTCTATTTTTCTTCTCATAATGGCTTATAGTCACATGTCAGACTATAACCCGGTCCCCAAAAGAAAGGAAAGTCATTGACTTATCCTCAACAACGAGAAATTCGCTTTTCTCGGTCATGAGCTTTTATCAAAACATTCAAAGTTTTAAGCTCATGAACCAAATTTTCACGGACTTTTGAGCACAATTTTTCAAGGTATTTCAAAACAATGTGCTCATATACTCCCCTATTTAAATAGAATCTCTTTTCAAGGGGGAGTATAATAATTTTATAAACATTTGTTCCAAACTTTCATGACACATTATTCTCTCCAAGTTTCATCACTAGTTTCACAAAAATTTCAATTTCATGCAATTTTTGAGGGGGAGAATAGTGATTAAAATGTGTTATCTTGAATAAGATCTTTGATATAAGTGCTTTCTCTTCCTAATATGTGCAAAAATCTCTCCTTTTATGATGCACATATGTAGGGGGAGCGTTTTTGGTGATATAGAAAACTTTCAAGGTGTAAACATTGATTTCATCAACACCTTGACTGCATTTTCAAATGATCTTTCTGGTTACGATATCTATACCCTTCAACACATAAATTCACGATGGTATTGGTGTCAAAAGGTGGTTAGGTATTCGTCCTATGATCCAACCAGAACCGGAGGGATCTTCCCAGGGACAATCCATTAGAACTTAGAAGTCCTTAGGAAAGATGGAGTAGTTGAGTGTACGGGAATAATGCCGACTAATGACTTAAGCTAGCACTGGAACAATCACAACAAGGTGCTAGTTATGACGTCATGGTAAGCATTGAAGGGGTTGAAGAATGAAAAAGAAATGTAAGGATAAAGGGTGTAAAGAAAGAAGCCCTCCATACAACTTAGGCAGAAACCGGGTCAATACATCCATTATCAGAATCACTTTGATGATTTCTGATACTGAAGACAAAGCATCATGGACCCAGTGATGCAATGCACAACCCTTCCCAGCCTACTCAAGCTTCTCTCAAAAGAAGTTTGTTTTATTGTCACGGAGTTCAACTCATTTCTATCAACTTTCTCACTCCGAGATAGTAGATATTGAATAGGTGGCAGTCTGCTCCAGCCTCCGATCACCAAATAAACGTGCACTCATAGAGTCTAGAGCCAACGAGATTCATCAAAAAATCTCATTAGGACACTTATTCCATAGATCAATTGTTGTTCATCATTAGAACACAAGCGATGATTTACAGAGTCCTACGCTCTATCCTTGTGGTATTGCTAGAACATTCAGAGTGATACTCTTTAGTATTCACAGTGATGAATGGAAATCCTTCCAGTGTTAACATCAAACAGCACTGCGGTAGGTCATATGTAAGATTCACTTGAATTAAACATATGTTAACTGGAAAGCAACAGTGGTTTGATTCTTAATTGATTCAAACTCGTTCCAGGTCTCGACGCAATATCTTTATGATCTTGCCAGAACATTCAGAGTAATACTTTTCAGTATTTACAGTGACGAATGGAAATCCTTCCAGTGTCAACATCAAACAGCACTGCGGTAGGTAACTTGTGCGATTCTATATGAATCAAACTTGTGTCAACTAGAAAGCAACGATGGTTTGATTCTTAATTGATTCAGACTTGTTCCAGGAAAGTGAATTGACGACCTAATCAGCAGAATGGAACTGCATGATTCACTCCTTACTGTGAATTATCTTTCGATATATTCAAGTATTGAGAACGGCTACCACAGCTGGAAATCCTGTCAAGGAAGTTCTTTGAACTTACCTGATCACAGGTACAGTATTCGTACTGTATAACGGGAAACCGGTGGAATGCAAACGGTGGCGTTATCTCAAGAGTCACAATTCAAGGCCACATATTCAGGATTATTGAAGAAAGCTCAAGAACATCTAAAGACAAAGACTTCCGCTACTCTGATGATCAAGGGAGATTGTTAACAAGCTTTCATGTCAACTCAAAACATGAGTATGTGGGTAAAGACACAAGAACACAAGCTGGAAAAGTTACAAGATCAAGTCAAGGCAAAGATCAAAGATCCAAGATCACAAGTCATGAAAGGAACTATGAAAGAACTCTCAAGACAACGAGCTTCAAAGTCTGCAACACCAACGAAGTGAAGTCACATATTACATGACCACCCCTTAGGGGGAGATTGTTAGCCGTATTTAAAGTGATGGTCATATAATATACCGTTGCGAAGCTCGTGAAAAATACTATTCAATGGTGTCGAGAGTTCTTAGTTATTAATGTTTATGTAACAGGAATTAGTCCCGAACACACAAATGAGGAAGGCCTCCTAAACACTTACTACTTAGTATAAAAGGCCTCCTAAGCCTCATTTGTGTGTGTGTTTTCCATTTCATTTGTTTTAGAGAGAGAAACGTATGTGTTTCTCTCACTAGGAATTCACATCTTTTGTTTTTCTCTTTTCTTTCATCTAATCTAATCTTTCTTTTTTGGTTTAATCTTCATCTTCATTTCTATATCTTTATAAGTCGTGTGTTACAATCCAACAATTTTGAAACTTATTTTTATGTTGGTTGACGAACTCACAATTTACGGATTTAAATTTGGGCTTACGTGCATAATTTGGCGTCTTTTACGACTAAACCGGAAACCTTAGGATTACGTATTTACGTTTTTGAACTCCGTTTTTGATGAGACAATTTTTATTGGATTCGTTTTGTGACAGTGATTCATAATTTATAAAAACGTTTTTCGTAAAACGACCCGAGGGCACGCAAATCGAGAAAACTAGAATCGAGAAATACCCGTAAACTAGTGAGATGGGACAAAACACTTTGCCCCATCCCACTAGCTTATATGGGACGGCTAGAATACACCACCACACTTAGGTGGCACAAGGTTAGCTAAGCTTGCACAAGTGTAAGCTCATGCTTACACTTTAAGCTAAACCTTCCACCACTACACAAAACCAACAAATGGTTTTCACTTAACCATTTCTTACATGCAATTCACTCTCAAAACTCTCTCAACCTTCATCTTTGTGCCGTCCCACATCAAGCCACAAACACCCTCATTGATCTTTTCTAACTACAAACCACATGTTTACTAGTCCTATTAAGGTGTTTCCTTGAAACCTTGATCATTTGGTGGCCATATAACCAACTTTGGAGGTGATTTGCTTGTGTCCTAGGGCTGATTTTCCAACATATGATCTTGATATTTGATGGTCTTGGAGATACTTGTTGTGTTCATCAAGTTCTTGCCTTCCTAAAACAAGAAATCCACTTGGATTGGTAAAGAAGATCATCCTCTACATTTTTCTCTTATTATTTTGTAAAGAACAAATGTATTTTCTTTCATTTTGTATATGTATATGATGTATATATGATGATAAAAATGTTGTGTGGGGATCAAGTGTTGATAAACATGCTTAAAAATGATGATAACCATAAGAAATGAAGCTAAAATCATGTCTAATTAGTTGGTTGTATAAAAACAGTAGATAACTAAATGAAGAACTGATAAAAATGCATGGTTTGATCTATTTACAGTAAAGTAGATGATGTTATACACATGTGAGAGTTGTCCATGCAATGGAATCAAAATAATGAGTGAGATATGATCAAAACAAGTTAGGTGGTACAATCTGAATAAGCAGTTTTGTAGGGACTGTTAAGGCAACTTAGACTCAAAATGGGCAGTAGCTATAACTAAGTTATATTTAGCACATATTATGAAGAAGTTGTCATCTAAAAATGAGCTTCTAAGTCATTGTAGAACTCTAGATATGATAAAAATGGTGAATGTGAAGTTAAAAATCAGATTTTGGAAATAATGTTTATTATTATTATATAAGCACTCACTTTATAATTTATAAAATGTAAAGTATAAACCCACTAACTTATAAAACTTATTTATATAAATGTATAAAAGGTTAATTAAATGGGTAAAATATATAAATGGTGGTAAAAGTAATATTTATAAGTAATAAAAATTATAAACTTGATTTTTACGACTTTTTCGGCTATCGCCGTGAAATTAACGTTTTTCATCAAATAAAACTTAGACGACCAAACCCGTCTAATGTAAAGTTTATAAAAGATATATACTGATGTATAAGTAACTAAGACAAGTAAAAACCGATAAAACCCGAACTATAAGAATTACGGACAATTACGAGCTAACTAAACCTATTAGACTAATAATTGGACTTAATAAGATAAATACTTGTAAAAAGAATTATTTGGGCTTAACCCAATAGGGCCCAACATGAAAAGTATATATACTGATCATATAAGTATATAATGGGTGAAAACAAGTAAAAGAACTTATAAAAGACTTAATGAACTTAAAATAGGTAAAATCGGTAAAACTAGTGAACTAGTAAGACGATACTAAAACGTAAACGCTAAAATGAGTAAATGAGGATTTATAAACCCACTTGATCATCATCATATGTACAATAATCATATATATGTATATTGTTATTTTTATAAAAGTCATTGGACCGAGTCTAAGACCGATTATTATTTATATAGGTTTCCGTGACCGAAGCACGCCCGTAGCCGATAATCCGCCTTTCATTAACAACGTGAGTTCATAGCCTCGAGGGAGATAACATGCTAGATTTTTATAAATAGAACACAAGTAGTCCCGATTGTATGCCTAATGAGATGGACCCGAATGATGCTATGACCCTATATTCGAGACTAAAAGGATTATTAGTAGTTAGGTTATGTCACTTAAAGTCCCATTAGCATGAATTGTGAACTACCGGGATTTGGTAGACGCTTATGCATTTGATAGTACTATTTGGGGACGATCACCCCAGTTCGCGCCTTGACGGTTGATCCCCGTCGTACCACATTGATTGGTAAGCGAATTTATGTATGAGAAGATTCCATAGCGTGATTTTTGTGACGACACGCTAACTTAGATGGGCAAATTGTTTGTCGGGTTCGCGGCCCGCTGTTCTCACAGTAAGGTAACAATGTCATGCGGCTAATAATAATCCTACAACCTATAATACAATATAAGACATATATAATAAACGATAACGACGCTATTACGATGAATATATTACCTATCATGGTAATATAGAGACTACGGTCTCATGGACGGTTTCAGATGTATGCTTGATTTATATATTGCCTGACTAGCAATATGTGGACTTACTTCTGATATTATACTTGTGTTCTGATTTTAAATGATTGTAAATGATTGTTTTATATAACGGTTTTCATTAAACTCTATGAATTCACTCGGCATTCGCTGATATGATTTTTGCATGTTTTCTATCTCAGGTGCTTGAAGGTAATCCGGATGGAGATCGACTCTGATGGCCCACACTTAATATTAAAAATGTTCATTCGATTTGTGTTTTGTAAACTTAATGACCTGTATAATTTGGGACCTGTTGTACACTTTTAAACCTTTTTATCGAATGAATGTTTGTTAAACCTTGTACAACCATTTTTATGTGTTGTCTATGATTGGAGTTATTGTGCTATCCGGTAACACTCTGAAAGACCCTTCCGTTGTACCGATACGAAAAATGAGAGTGTTACAGTTTGGTATCAGAGCTCTCGTTGTAGAGAACAAAAGATTTTAAAAACCAAGGTTTTGAACAAAACTTTTCAAAATCTTTTGACAATGAACATTTGAGAAAATAATTGAAAAATCTTTTGACTATAACGGTGCCAGAGATCTCTGACGTTACCAACAAGCCCTATTGAGAAGATATATATTTTGATATATATAATTTAATTTATATATATGTATATATCGTGATTTCATTATGTAATTGTTTAACTAGTATGTTATCCTAATACGAGATAAATATATATAAATGCAGATTGTCATGGCTGACCCTAATATTCCTGTAGAAAACCATGCTATTCCCGAACCTAATATAGAAGATGATCCTTATTTAGACTTAGTAGATTTTGATATTGATGACGAGGAGGAACCATTTGAGGATCCCGAGCCCGAGTTAGGACTAGGAGATCAGATTGCCCCTCAGGTTGACTTAGTAGAGAATGAGATTGAGAATGTGGGTAATGAGGACGTAGATATTGAGAATGCTGATATTGAAAATGAGGATGAGATTGGGTTAGATGAGTTAGATGATGAGATTGACGACGAGGATGTCGAGGAAGATGTAGGTATAGATGTTGAGGTTGATGACGATGAGGAAGCTGAGCTTATATATCCGTATGATGTTCCAGAGGGCGAGCCTTTGCCCCCACCTGTTTGTTTATCTGATTCCGAGGATGAGTTACCTAGGGATGAAATGTCTGAATCGTCTGAATCTGATTCTGAATCAGAGGAGGATGAGGATGACGATGCACCTGATGGTACCGATGGTATTGCTGCTCGTAGATGTGAGATAGGAGAGTCGTCTAGTGCTCGAGAGGCTACTCATATTGATGGTCTTGCACCATGGGCCTTGAGACGTGATCTAGATGCTTCCCGTGTTAAGAGTTGTGTGACAGAGGTTGGATTAGGTGTTGTTCAGACTCAGGTTGCTTATTTGGAGTCGAAGACTAAGATTGGAGAGAAAGAGCGAGAATTGCTTAGTTTGGATTTGAGTGATGTAGAACGTGGTTTGAATGAGGCTTTTAGGAGGTTATCGGTGTTGGAAAGTGGTGAGTTTGTTGAGATGAAGAAAAAGGTGAATTCTATGGAAATTCAGTTGAGTGTAGCTCGTGCGATGCGTGAGAAAGCTGAAAAGGAGTTGAATGTATCCGTGGGTTGGAACAGTAGATTTTATGCCGACATGGTTGAAAGAGGAGTAATCCGTAAGCGCCCAGCTGAAGATGTGTCTAGTGATCGTCCGGCGAAGATCCAGAAGACGATGGATGATGGACCATCTGGCGGTTCTCAGTAGACCAGTCTGTGTTTAGTAGTGACCTTTATATCTTTTGTGTTTATAGCTTTGACTGAACCGACTTGTTAGTAATAGACTTGGCACGAATTTTGAGTGTTTATAGTGTTAGAACTTTGATATGGATGTACTAAGACAATACTTTTGTTTCAGATCGAATGAAATATGTATCTTGTCTTGAATTCCATATTGTGCCTTATTTGTATCTTGATTATGAATTCGATCCATATTATATGAATCCTTTGTTGGATGAATGCTTAATACTTTGAAATTGTGGAATTATAGAACTATGCCGCCCAAGAAGGCTGTGACTGAGGATGATGTACGTAGGATTATTACGGAGCAAGTTACCGCATCTATGACTGAATTCATGGCAAACGCTAGAAATGAAGCTGGCGGTAGTGGAGCTGGCGGTAGTGGAGCTGGCGGTAGTGGAGCTGGCGGTAGTGGAATTGGCGGTACTAATGTGAATGTGAATGCTAATAATGTGAATGCTAATGCTGGAGGAAATGTAGGAGGACTTGGAACGAATGCACCTGAAGTTGGTGGCTGTACTTATGTGACGTTCATGAAGTGTGAACCTCTACCTTTTAATGGAACTGAAGGTGCTGTAGGACTAAGCCAGTGGATCGAGAAGATTGAATCGGTGTTTAGGATTAGTAAGTGTAAGGAGGAAGATAAGGTGACTTTTGCTATGGCTACTCTTAAAGGTCGTGCGTTGACTTGGTGTAACGGGAGAATTGCTTTCATGGGTCTTGATGCTGCTAATGCTACTCCTTGGGCTGAAATCAAGAAGTGGATGACTTTGGAGTTTTGTCCTCGTAGTGTGATCATTAGGTTAGAACAAGAGTTGATTCATTTGAGAATGAAAGGTGTGGACATTGATAGTTACACGAATCGATTCCATGAGTTGGCCTTGCTATGTCCTCGATTGGTTGAACCCGAAGAGATCCGAATTGAGCAATATGTGAAAGGGTTGACCAGGAATATCCGGGGGGACGTGACATCATCGAAACCACTGACCATTGATGATGCTGTTCGAATGGCTTACCAACTCATTGGACAGATAATTCGGGATAAGGAAGATGAAGCCCGTGTAGGTGAGAAAAGAAAGGGAGACGGTGATCGTGTAGATAGAGGTGATTATAGGAAGAATTTCAATCGCCGTCAGAACCAGAGAAAGGGGAATGCAAATGCTATTACCAACAATGCACCGCGCAACGATGATAGATGTCCTAAGTGTGGCAACAAGAGGCATCCTGGCGACTGCTGGAAGTGCCGAAATTGCGGAAAGCTTGGACACAAGGTTGAAAGGTGTAAGAAGGGAACGATTTGCTTCAACTGTAATGAAGAAGGTCATAGGAAATCGGAATGCCCCAAGTTGAAAGCGATTGTACCTGGAAGAAACCCCCAGGGTGGTATCTACCAACTTGGAACAATTGAGGTGAAGAAAGAGGATCCGAATGTCGTTACCGGTACGTTTTTACTCAACAATCATTATGCTGTTGCTTTATTCGATTCGGGTGCCGATAGGAGCTTTGTATCCACTAAATTTAGTGCCCTTATTGATATTGAACCTGTTGAGATAAGTACCAGTTACGAGGTGGAATTGGCTGATGGTAAATTAGTGAAAACTAATAAGCTATTAGAAGGATGCTCTCTAAATCTCTTGAACCATTACTTTCCGATTGATTTGATGTTGATAGAATTAGGTAGTTTTGATATTATTATTGGTATGGATTGGTTGTCGTTGAATAATGCTACTATTTTATGTGGAGAGAAGAAGGTTAAGATTCCTCTTAGGAATAGGACGTTAGTAATTGATGGTAGTCGAGGTGAATCCCGTTTGAAAATCGTTTCATGTATTAAAGTCCAAAAGTACATCAGGAACGGTTGTGAGTTATTCTTAGCTCAAGTGACCGGGAATGAGTCTAGGGAGAAACGATTGGAAGATGTACCTATTATTTGTGAATTTCCTGAGGTATTTCCTAAAGATTTACCAGGACTTCCACCGATAAGGCAAGTAGAGTTTCGAATCGATTTAATTCCTGGTGCTGCACCGGTGGCACGTGCGCCTTACCGATTAGCCCCTTCTGAATTAAAGGAGTTATCTGAGCAACTTAAGGAGTTGTCTGATAAAGGTTTTATTCGACCGAGCTCGTCGCCTTGGGGAGCTCCAGTCTTGTTCGTTAATGGATCTTTTCGTATGTGCATTGATTATAGGGAACTGAACAAGTTGAAAATTAAGAATCGATATCCTTTACCTAGGATTGATGATTTGTTTGATCAACTGCAAGGATCTAGTGTGTATTCTAAGATAGATTTGCGGTCAGGATATCACCAACTTCGCGTCCGTGAAGAAGATATTCCTATAACTGCATTTAGAACTCGTTATGGACACTATGAATTTCAAGTAATGCCATTTGGGTTAACTAACGCACCTGCGGTTTTCATGGATTTAATGAATCGAGTGTGCAAGCCCTACTTGGATAAATTTGTGATTGTGTTTATTGACGATATTCTAATCTATTCTAAGAATGAAGATGAGCATAGAGAACATTTGAGGATTGTTTTGAAGTTGCTGAAGGATGAAAAGTTGTATGCTAAGTTTTCGAAGTGTGATTTCTGGTTAGATTCTGTGCAATTTCTTGGTCATGTGATTAACAAAGATGGAATTCATGTTGATCCTGCAAAGGTTGAAGCTATTAAGAATTGGTCTGCACCGACAACGCCAACGGAAGTGCGACAGTTCTTAGGATTAGCTGGCTATTATAGGCGATTTATTAAAGAATTTTCTTTAATAGCTAAACCCTTGACTAAGCTTACTCAGAAGAATAAACCTTTCGTTTGGGGAAGTGATGAAGATGGAGCATTTCAGACATTGAAGCAAAAATTATGTAGTGCGCCAATCTTATCATTACCCGAAGGGAGTGAAGATTTTGTAGTGTATTGTGATGCATCTCTTAGAGGTTATGGAGCTGTTTTGATGCAGAGAGAGAAAGTGATAGCTTATGCTTCTAGGCAATTAAGTAAGAATGAGGAGAATTATACTACTCATGATCTTGAGTTAGGAGCTGTAGTCTTTGCTCTTAGGTTGTGGAGACATTATCTATATGGCACCAAGTGTACGGTATTCACCGATCACAAAAGCCTACAGTATATTCTCGACCAGAAGGAGTTGAACATGAGGCAACGAAGATGGATAGAGTTGTTAAGTGATTATGATTGTGATATAAAGTATCACCCAGGAAAAGCCAATGTTGTTGCTGATGCGTTGAGTAGGAAAGATAGAGAGCCTATCAGGGTGCGTTCTCTAGTCTTGACCGTGCACAATAATTTGCCTGAGCAAATTAGAAATGCGCAAATAGAAGCTTGTAAGAAGGAGAATTTTGTTAATGAAGGGTTCCGAGGAGAAGGAGATCCTTTAGAGGTTAGAGCTGATGGAGTGAAATGCTTAAGAGGTCGTATGTGGATACCTAAGTTTGGAGGCTTAAGAGATTTGGTTATGTTAGAATCCCATAAATCTAATTATTCCATTCATCCAGGATCTGATAAGATGTACCATGATTTGAAGAAGTTGTATTGGTGGCCGAATATGAAAGCTGACATAGCTATGTATGTTCTTCAATGCTTGACTTGTGCTAGAGTCAAAGCGGAACATCAAAAGCCATCAGGACTACTTCAACAACCAAAGATTCCTGAATGGAAGTGGGAGCGAATTACGATGGACTTTATCACCAAGCTTCCTAGAACATCATCTGGAAACAATTCGATTTGGGTTATTGTCGATAGACTGACCAAATCAGCACACTTCATTCCGGTTAAGGAGCAGTTCTCACTGGAGAAGCTGACTCGAATATACCTGGATAATGTCGTATGCAAGCATGGAGTGCCTGTATCGATCATTTCAGATCGAGATCCTAGATTCGCATCAAATTTTTGGAAATCTCTCCAAAGATCTTTGGGAACGAATCTCGACATGAGCACTGCTTATCACCCTCAGACTGATGGGCAGAGTGAAAGGACGATACAAACACTAGAAGATATGTTGAGAGCTTGTGTGTTAGACTTTGGTAAGAATTGGGATAAACATTTGTCGTTAGCAGAGTTTTCGTATAACAATAGTTACCATTCTAGTATTAAGGCTGCACCGTTTGAAGCTTTGTATGGTAGGAAGTGTAGATCTCCTGTATGTTGGAGTGAAGTTGGGGATACCCAGCTCACGGGACCGGAATTGATCCGGGAGACTACGGAGATGATAGTTCAGATTAAGAAGAGGTTGTTGACTGCCCGTAGTAGACAGAAAAGTTACGCGGATGTGCGGCGGAAGCCAATGGAGTTTTAAGTGGGTGACCGAGTAATGTTGAAAGTATCGCCATGGAAAGGCGTTATAAGATTTGGAAAACGAGGAAAATTGAATCCCTGTTATATTGGACCCTTTAAGATTTTATCTAGAGTAGGTCCGGTGGCTTACAAACTAGAGTTACCCCCAGAACTTCATGGTGTTCACAACACATTCCATGTATCTAATCTGAAGAAATGTCTAGCAGTGAGTGATGAGAAAATTCCGTTAGGTAAGGTTCGAATAGATGGGAAGTTGCATTTTATCGAAGAGCCCGTAGAAGTTATGGACCGTGAGGTAAAGCAACTGAAACAAAGTCGGATACCTATTGTTAAGATCCAATGGAATTCAAAGCATGGACCGGAGTATACTTGGGAACGAGAGGATGAAATGTGGAAGAAATACCCGCACCTCTTCGATTTCAATAAGAAACGGACATCCAAATGAAATGGATCACGAGGACGTTGATCCCTTTTAGGAGGAAAAGCTGTGACAAATCTAACATTTTCAGGTAGTTAAATATTTTCTCGTATAATATTTTGAAACTTATTTTTATGTTGGTTGACGAACTCACAATTTACGGATTTAAATTTGGGCTTACGTGCATAATTTGGCGTCTTTTACGACTAAACCGGAAACCTTAGGATTACGTATTTACGTTTTTGAACTCCGTTTTTGATGAGACAATTTTTATTGGATTCGTTTTGTGACGGTGATTCATAATTTATAAAAACGTTTTTCGTAAAACGACCCGAGGGCACGCAAATCGAGAAAACTAGAATCGAGAAATACCCGTAAACTAGTGAGATGGGACAAAACACTTTGCCCCATCCCACTAGCTTATATGGGACGGCTAGAATACACCACCACACTTAGGTGGCACAAGGTTAGCTAAGCTTGCACAAGTGTAAGCTCATGCTTACACTTTAAGCTAAACCTTCCACCACTACACAAAACCAACAAATGGTTTTCACTTAACCATTTCCTACATGCAATTCACTCTCAAAACTCTCTCAACCTTCATCTTTGTGTCGTCCCACATCAAGCCACAAACACCCTCATTGATCTTTTCTAACTACAAACCACATGTTTACTAGTCCTATTAAGGTGTTTCCTTGAAACCTTGATCATTTGGTGGCCATATAACCAACTTTGGAGGTGATTTGCTTGTGTCCTAGGGCTGATTTTCCAACATATGATCTTGATATTTGATGGTCTTGGAGATACTTGTTGTGTTCATCAAGTTCTTGCCTTCCTAAAACGAGAAATCCACTTGGATTGGTAAAGAAGATCATCCTCTACATTTTTCTCTTATTATTTTGTAAAGAACAAATGTATATTCTTTCATTTTGTATATGTATATAATGTATATATGATGATAAAAATGTTGTGTGGGGATCAAGTGTTGATAAACATGCTTAAAAATGATGATAACCATAAGAAATGAAGCTAAAATCATGTCTAATTAGTTGGCTGTATAAAAACAGTAGATAACTAAATGAAGAACTGATAAAAATGCATGGTTTGATCTATTTACAGTAAAGTAGATGATGTTATACACATGTGAGAGTTGTCCATGCAATGGAATCAAAATAATGAGTGAGATATGATCAAAACAAGTTAGGTGGTACAATCTGAATAAGCAGTTTTGTAGGGACTGTTAAGGCAACTTAGACTCAAAATGGGCAGTAGCTATATCTAAGTTATATTTAGAACATATTATGAAGAAGTTGTCATCCAAAAATGAGCTTCTAAGTCATTGTAGAACTCTAGATATGATAAAAATGGTGAATGTGAAGTTAAAAATCAGATTTTGGAAATAATGTTTATTATTATTATATAAGCCGTCACTTTATAATTTATAAAATGTAAAGTATAAACCCACTAACTTATAAAATTATTTATATAAATGTATAAAAGGTTAATTAAATGGGTAAAATATATAAATGGTGGTAAAAGTAATATTTATAAGTAATAAAAACTATAAACTTGATTTTTACGACTTTTTCGGCTATCGCCGTGAAATTAACGTTTTTCATCAAATAAAACTTAGACGACCAAACCCGTCTAATGTAAAGTTTATAAAAGATATATACTGATGTATAAGTAACTAAGACAAGTAAAAACCGATAAAACCCGAACTATAAGAATTACGGACAATTACGAGCTAACTAAACCTATTAGACTAATAATTGGACTTAATTAGATAAATACTTGTAAAAAGAATTATTTGGGCTTAACCCAATAGGGCCCAACATGAAAAGTATATATACTGATCTTATAAGTATATAATGGGTAAAAACAAGTAAAAGAACTTATAAAAGACTTAATGAACTTAAAATAGGTAAAATCGGTAAAACTAGTGAACTAGTAAGACGATACTAAAACGTAAACGCTAAAATGAGTAAACGAGGATTTATAAACCCACTTGATCATCATCATATGTACAATAATCATATATATGTATATTGTTATTTTTATAAAAGTCATTGGACCGAGTCTAAGACCGATTATTATTTATATAGGTTTCCGTGACCGAAGCACGCCCGTAGCCGATAATCCGCCTTTCATTAACAACGTGAGTTCATAGCCTCGCACTCTTTTAAATGTTTTATAAAATGATTTGTAAACCCGCGAGGGAGATAACATGCTAGATTTTTATAAATAGAACACAAGTAGTCCCGATTGTATGCTTAATGAGATGGACCCGAATGATGCTATGACCCTATATTCGAGACTAAAAGGATTATTAGTAGTTAGGTTATGTCACTTAAAGTCCCATTAGCATGAATTGTGAACTACCGGGATTTGGTAGACGCTTATGCATTTGATAGTACTATTTGGGGACGATCACCCCAGTTCGCGCCTTGACGGTTGATCCCCGTCGTACCACATTGATTGGTAAGCGAATTTATGTATGAGAAGATTCCATAGCGTGATTTTTGTGATGACACGCTAACTTAGATGGGAAAATTGTTTGTCGGGTTCGCGGCCCGCTGTTTTCACAGTAAGGTAACAATGTCATGCGGCTAATAATAATCCTACAACCTATAATACAATATAAGACATATATAATAAACGATAACGACGCTATTACGATGAATATATTACCTATCATGGTAATATAGAGACTACGGTCTCATGGACGGTTTCAGATGTATGCTTGATTTATATATTGCCTGACTAGCAATATGTGGACTTACTTCCGATATTATACTTGTGTTCTGATTTTAAATGATTGTAAATGATTGTTTTATATAACGGTTTTCATTAAACTCTATGAATTCACTCGGCATTCGCTGATATGATTTTTGCATGTTTTCTATCTCAGGTGCTTGAAGGTAATCCGGATGGAGATCGACTCTGATGGCCCACACTTAATATTAAAAATGTTCATTCGATCTGTGTTTTGTAAACTTAATGACCTGTATAATTTGGGACCTGTTGTACACTTTTAAACCTTTTTATCGAATGAATGTTTGTTAAACCTTGTACAACCATTTTTATGTGTTGTCTATGATTGGAGTTATTGTGCTATCCCGTAACACTCTGAAAGACCCTTCCGCTGTACCGATACGAAAAATGAGAGTGTTACAAAACTTGTTCCAGGAATCAGAATTGACGGCTTCAATCATGCGGATAATTTTTTCCAAATGATTCACTATTTACGTTCGCAGTCAACTTTGGACGGTCGAGTAAAGAGAACGGGGTTACCCGCGAAATATTGTCAAGGAGATTTTTAATAAAATCTACCTGCCACAAGTACGATATTTTATATCGTTCAACGGTCTTCACCGACCGGAGGTAAAATGCTACCGAATTAGAATGAAATGTTCAAAGACATTTTGTTCGTGTCTACTTATGTTGCGGCATTTGAAGACGGTGGCGTTGCGGAATCCAAGAAGAAGAAGTCCCCGCATGCTTATACTTTATGCACTTAATACCTCATCTAATTCAAGAAAGCCGAAAAGTTAAGTCTTCCACTGTATCGAACTCTGAAGCTTTCAAGAATTAAGAAGGTATAAGTATGTGGGGCATGAAGTCACGAAGAGGCGAAAATCACAAGTGATAGATGCACAAGATCAAGGCAAGAGATTAATGCTCAAGATTGATATCAATGATCACATCAGCATGTTCACCAGAAAAGAAAAAGAAAAGAAAGACGAAGACTACGAGCTCAAGACAAGCATAGTATGCTAGGTTTATTTTATTATTGTAACTTGGGTAACGCCCTTGTTTGGAGTGACCTCCCTTTGGGGGAGATTGTTTGAAATACGTTTTTACGTATTTAGGAAGATTCGGTCACTCCGACAATATATTAAGTAGTAGCTCGTAGTCTAGATATCTTTTAATATATCAAACAAGGAACAGCCCGGTCCATGATTGTATGGCCGACCCAAACATGTAAGCCCAAGCCCATTACAAGGCTTGGGTATATAAACCCTCTCCTTAGATGGAGAGGGTGTGGTTCTTCATAATTTTACACATAGTTATCTTCATTTTCTCTCTCTAGAATTGTGTGAAATCCACCATCTCTCTATCTCTTTCTCTCTCTAAAACATAAGCAAGATTTACATATCCTACATCCTCAAGGATATAAATGGATGCCTAAGGTTAGGAAAGAAAATGTGACAATGAACGTTAGTATGCCTTTAAGTGATGAAACTAGGGAAACTAATGAATCAGAAATCACAACTAACATGGAATCCAATTTAGCAAATGCTCCATCGTGTTTTAATTCTTCTGCAGGTGATCGAGATAATTCTCTTCATACTGGACTCCGGATGCATGAAGCATATGACGGGGAATCTCAAGCTTCTAATTAACTTCGTGGAGAAGTTCCTGGGTACGGTCTGATTCAGAAATGATCAATTTACACCGATCCTAGGATATGGAGACTTGGTTCAGGGGAATATCACAATCAAAAGGGTTTACTACGTCGAAGGGCTCAATCACAATCTTTTCTCGGTTGGTCAATTCTGTGAGGCGGATTTGGAGGTTGCTTTTAGAAAGAAGACATGTTTTGTTCGTGATTATGATGGGAATGACTTACTTATCGGTTCACGGGGTACAGATCTCTACACTATTTCACTACAAGACTTCACATATTCAACTCCAATCTCTTTTATGGCTAAAGCCTCAACGACTCAAGCTTGGTTATGGCATCAACGATTATCTCATCTTAACTTTGATACCATCAACTTACTTTCCAAGAAAGATATTGTGAGAGGCCTTCCAAATTTGAAATTCATCAAAGATCATCTTTGTTCTTCTTGTGAGCTTTGTAAAGCTAAACGAAGTAGTTTCAAGACAAATAATACACCAAGCTTTAAAGGACGATTAGATCTTCTTCATATAGATTTGTGTGGCCCATGCGTGTTCAAAGCATCAATGGGAAGAAATACGTTATGGTAATTGTCGATGACTACTCAAGGTACACGTGGACCCTATTCTTAAGGTCCAAGGATGAAACACATGAGTTTCTCATTAACTTTCTTAGATGATACAACGTGGTCTTCAAGCTCAAGTAAAAGTGGTACGTACTGACAGAGGCACATAGTTCTTGAATTCAACTCTGAAGAAATATTTTGAAGCCGAAGGGATTGAACATGAAACATCTATTGCTCGAACACCTGAACAAAACGGAGTTGTTGAAAGACGAAATCGCACTTTAGTTGAGGCTGCTCGAACATTATTATCTACTTCAAAACTAACACTATTCTTTTGGGCCGAAGTCATATCAACCGCATGTTACACATAAAACCGTTCCTTAATTATCCTAAGACACGAAAAGACACCATATCAAATAATTAATGATCGCAAACCTTCACTCAAACACCTTCATGTTTTTGGATGTACGTGTTACATTATTCGAGATGGTGAAAATCTGGACAAGATGAAAGAGAAAGGTGATGCATGCATTCTAGTGGGATATGCAACTCAGTCTAAGTGATACAGAGTGTACAACAAGAGAACAAAATTGATAGTCGAGACTATTCATATCAGATTTGATGAATTACAAGAAATGGAACTTGAACAAAACAGTTTAATTCCCGATCCACAACGACAAAAGACTTCTGTGCACAACCGCACAGAACTCGGAACTCAAGACCACATCAATGAACCGTCAAGTTCAAAGCTGGTTCCTGAAAATGTTCCTAGAGCAGATATGACAGTGGATACGACACTTGAAGAGTTGGAAATGTTATATGGACCTATGTTTGATGAATATTTCATAGAGGAGAAACAAGTTGTATCAAAGTCTTCCGCTGTCACTCATGATACGCATGATGATACCGATCATCATTAACAAAAGAATACAACTTCATCTACTTCAACACGGGTTGCTGAAGATTTACATCCTCAGAATATCACTTCAACAATCGATCCTACAACATCCACAACTATTATCATTGCTCTATAGAACACAAATCAAGCAGACGATGCATTATCTGACGATGACGATTTCACAACCCATTCGGTACACCGGTACACGAAACTGGAGAGTGGTCTACTCGCCATGTTGATCCGTCAAATATGCATACGTTTTATCAACGACATCCTTCAACACATCATTGGACCCGAGAACATCCTTTGGTTCAGGTAATTGGAAACCCTTCACAGCCTGTTCGTACAAGACGACAACTAGCCACCGATGGCGTTGTTTGTATGTTCGCACTCACCGTGAGTACAGCTGAACCGAAAAACATCAAAGAAGCCACGGCTGATCATGATTGGATTGAGTCAATGACGGATGAACTTCAACAATTTGAAAGACTTAAAGTCTGGGAACTTGTTGACAGACCATATGATGTAACACCGTTAAATCTTCGATGGATCAGGAAAAACAAGATGGATGAAGAAAACACGATCATCAAGAACAAAGCTAGGCAAGTGGCTAAAGGTTATGGCCAGAAAGAGGGAATTGATTTTGACGAATCATTTGCACCAGTTGCTCGCATGGAAGCAGTCAGGATTTTCCTTGCTTATGCTGCACATAAGGGTGTCACTGTTTATCAAATGTTCATGAAGACAACATTTCATAACGGTCCTTTGAAGGAAGAAGTCTATGTCACGCAACCGGAAGGATTCGTTAATCCTTATTATCCTGACAAGGTGTATCGTCTCCACAAAGCACTATATGGACTAAAGCAAGCTCCAAGGGCGTGGTACGACGAGCTCTCAAAATTTTTGGTATCCAAAGGTTTCTCAAAATGTTCCATTGATCTAACTCTGTTCACTTATAAATATGGGGATGACATTTTGCTTGTGCAGATTTATGTTGATGACATTATTTTCGGTTAAACAAACCCAAAAATTTCAAAATGGTTTGAAAAAGTAATGCACAACAAATTTGAAATGTCTATGATGGGCGAACTAAAATTCTTTCTAGGAATTCAAGTTCACCAATCCCCAAGTGGTATCTTTATAAACCAAGCTAAGTATTGTCAAGAGATAATCAAAAAGCATGGTATGACTTCATGTGACCCCGTTGGGACACCATTATCAACCACATTGCAAGATGTTGACTTGGAGGGTAATGCCATAGATCAAACGAGATATCGTTCCATGATCGGCTCCCTCATGTACTTGACAACAAGCAGACCCGATATATCACATGCTACGTGTTATTGTGCACGATATCAAGCAAGACCTACTGAAAAGCACCTCAAGGAGGTTAAACGGATCTTTCGGTACCTCAAGAATATCATTCATTTGGGACTCTCGTATCCGAGGGAAACCGCTTTCTTTCTAACGGCCTATTCAGATTCTAATCATGCAGGGTGTCTTGATATACGAAAAAGTACTTCTGGTGGTGCACAATTTCTAGGTCAAGATAAGCTTGTGGGATGGTCTTCCAAGAAGCAGGATTGCATGTCACTTTCATCAGCCGACGCAGAGTATGTGTCTCTATCTGCGTGTTGTGCTCAAGTTCTTTGGATGAGAACACAACTCACGGATTATGGCTTCCACTTTGATAAAGTACCAATGTACTGTGAATCAAAGTCGACCATAGCCATCTCCTGCGATCCGGTACAGGATTCCCGTACGAAGCACATCGATGTCAGATACCACTTCATAAAGGAACAAGTTGAAAAAGGTATCATTGAACTATACTTTGTTGGAACGGATTACCAATTAGCCGACTCGTTTACGTAAGCTCAATCGAAAGATAGGTTTGAGTACCTCGTTAGGCAAATTGGTATGAGATGTTTGACTCCAGAAGACCTGGAGATTATGTCAAAGGTGCCTGCTTGATTTATCTATCAAACATCAACCTGTAAATATCTTTGAAAAAAGCAAAATACAAAAATATAAAACATATAAAAACAAAACAAAAAATTAAAAATATTTCAAAATCCAAAAATATTCTTCTCGACATGTCTTTCAGTATCGATAATATGGACGTACCTAGAAATGTCGCTCAATAACGACACGGGTGTGTACATAAAGCTCGAATGAAAGTTGTAAATATTTTTCAAAACATGTCATTTCTACTTTTAATAAAGGAAAATGTCTATTTTGGACAATTTTTCCAATGACGGGCAGAGCAATCTATCTTGGGTTAAGCATGTCACAAAACATTCAACGTTTTGAGCTCAACACAATGGCTTGTAATCACTTTCAGATTGCAACCCAGTTCTATATTCACGGGGGAGTGTACGCTTTAGTGCCCTTACCCTCAGCAAAAGAAGAGAAATCTTCTTACACTTGATTGGATTCTTCAAGATATTCAAAGTCTATGAACTCAAGTTTATTCTTCAGAAAAACCTCTTCGCCAAAAAGAAATAGGATTTTTCAAAAAGCGTTGAACACAATTTTTGCAAGAATTTTTTCAATGATTATTCAAAATATTTCAAAAATTATGTGTTCAACAAACTCCCATCCTCAAAAAGCGAAATGTTGATCACATACTCACAATGACAATTCAATTGGATCACTTTTTGAGGGGGAGCATTTCAACTTCATGCAATGATTGACACATCTTTCTCCCGAAGATTTTCAAGACTATTTTTCAAAATATATTTTAATCAAATTTGGTATCTCTATTATCAAAAGATTTTATATATTAGAGATAGGGGGAGAAAATGTGATTAAAATGTGATCTTATATAAGACTCAAGCACTTTAACTCTTACCTACATGGGCGAAACATTTTCGATTATCGATGCACATGTGGATTGGGAGCATTTCTGAAACGACAAATCAAGGTGTTAAATGTTTTTCAAACACCTTGTTAGACATTTGAAGTGGTTTTCATGGTTACAATCAAATACCCACAACATCTTTAATTCACGACGTTATTGGTGTCAAAAGGGTGGTTAGGTTTAAGTCCTATGATCCAACCAGAACGGAGGGATCTTCATAGGGACAATCCAATAGATTATTAGAATTCCTTAGGAAAGATGGAGTAGAATGTGAACGTAGCTAAATGCCAACTAAGCACTGATGCTAGCACTGGAACAATCACAATAAGGTGCTAGTAATGATGTCTTGGTAAGCATTGAAGGGGTCGAAGAATGAAAAAGAAATGTAAGGATAAAGGGTGTATACAAAGAAGCCCTCCATACAACTTAGGCAGAAAACGGGTCAACACATCATGAAGACAACTCATGATGGACCCAGTGATGTAATGCACAACCCCTCCCTAGCTACTCAAGTTTCTCTCAAAAGAATTTTGTTTTATTGTCACGTAGATCAAAATGACTTCTATTGACTTTCTCACTTCGAGATAGTTGATATTGAATAGGTGGCATCTGCTCCAGCCTCCGACCACTAAAAGTGCACAAAATCCAGTCTAGAGCCTAGAGATCAATCAAATCTCATTAGGAGATACAGAATGACGATAAAGAGAGTCCTACAGAATATCCTTGTGATATTGCTAGAACACTCAGAGTGATACTACTTAGTGTTCACAATGATAAGTGGAAATCCTTCCAGTGTTAACATCAAATAGCACTGTTGTAGGTCATATGTAAGATTCTTTATGAATAAAACATATGTAGAACTGAAAAGCAACAGTGGTTTGATTCTGAATTGATTCAAACTCGTTTCAGGTTTCTACGCAATATATTTATGATCTTTCTAGAACATTCAGAGTGATATTCATTAATATTCAAAGCGACGAATGGAAATCCTTCTAGCGTCAACATTAAACAGCGCTACGGTAGGTAACTTGCTAGACTCTTATGAATAAAGCTTGTGTCAACTGGAAAGCAACAATGGTAAGATTCTTAATGAATCAAACTTGTTCCAGGAATTTGAATTGACGACTTTAATTAAGCGGATATTTATCCAATTGATTCACTCTTTATGTTCGCAATCTTGCTTTGAGAGGGTCGAGTAAAGAGAATGGCTGGTACAACCGCGAAACCCTGTCAAGGAGATTCTTAACTGAATCTACCTATCATAGGTACGATATTCAATATCGTATAACGGTCTTCACCGACCGGAGGTAAAACGCTACCGATTTAGGACGAATGTCAAAGGCATTCAGTCCGTGTCTATGTTTTGTCTCAAGAAGGTGGCGTCACGGTGTACTCAGCAAAGTCAAAGATTCATAACCACATACTCATGCCTAAAGACATATTCAACAATTAATAGTGTGTGCATGTGGATGAAGACACAAGATCGCAAGATGGCAAAGATAAGTCAAGGATGATTTGAAGATCTCAAGATTAAAGACAAAGTCGAAAGAAAACGACAAAGGCTCAAAGATCACAGCATGAAGAAACAAGACTACTATTACACGTTCAAGACTCATTTATGACGAGATTAGTAATCTCTACAAATCTCCAAATGACAAAGGGTAATGACCTCTCATAAAGAGTAATGACCTCTCATTGGAGGAGATTGTTAGACTCAAAATATTGAGTCAAACAAGAATGCTTGGTCATATGTTTAGTATGTATCGTATAATAGAACGTTGTAATAGGTAGTAGATTAGTCGTGTTATATGGGCTTAACTTTAGGCTAAAGTTCATTCATAAGTAACTAAAGCCCAAAAGGAAAGCCCGACCCATTAGAATATAGTCCATAAGCAAGCCCGCATGTGGGTGGACTATATATACCCTTCCTAGCATATTAGGAAGGGTGTTGGTCATTTGTTATTTCTCTCTCTAATCTAATCCTCCAAAAGTTCTAACCATTCTCTCTACTTTCTCTCTCTAGAATTTATCTATCTTCTACCTTTCTTTGTTGTTTAATCATCACGGATTGATGGGACAACAGATTGCCGTTGATCCAACACTTTATCATGGAATGATCGGTACCATTCTGTATATCACAGCTAGTCGACCTGATCTTCAGTTTGCTATATGTATGTGTGCTCGGTATCAAACTCGGCCTACTGAGTTACACTTGGCTACTATTAAATGAATTTTTTGATATCTTAAGTGAACCATTAATCGGGGACTTTGGTACTAGAAGGACTCTTCTATTGCACTCATGGCATATTCAGAGGCGGATTACATGGTTTGTCAAGATACAAGGCGTAGCACAAGTGGAACTTTGCAACTACTAGGAGATCGACTAATCAGTTTGGCATCGAAAAGGCAGAAAAGCGCTGCAACTTCAAGTACGGAAGCATAATACATAGATATGTCCGGTTGCTGTGCTCAAATTCTTTGGATGAGATCGCAATTAACTGACTATGTCTAGGTTTCAACAAAATTCCGATGTACTGCGACAACAAGAGTGCAATTGCCTTATGCTACAACAATGTTCAATTCTCCCGGTCGAAGCATATTGACATTCGCTACCACTTTATCAAGGAGCAAGTGGAAAATGGAGTGATCGAGCTTTACTTTGTCCGATCTGAGTATCAATTGGCGGATTTTTTCACGAAGGCTTTAGATCGCGCTCGAATTGAATTTTTGGCCGACAAGCTAGGATTGAGAACTTTCTCGCCCGAGACTCTTAAGGAACTGGCAGATGACGCGAAATAATAGTGGTGGTAAACTATTCTCCGTATCCTTTGTGATCATCCGTATACATTGTTTATATTTTTATCCACAAAAGCAAAATACAAAAATATAAAACCATATAAAAACCCTAAAAATTGAAAAATTTCATAAAAATCCAAAAATATTTTTACTTTATTTTTCAAAGGCATGTCTTTTGGTACGATAATATTTACGGCCTTAGAAATGTTGATTAAAATTGACACGGCGCCATAAATATAGTTCGTACAAAAGTTGTAAATATTTCATAAAACATGCCTATTTGGCTTGTAGTTATTTCAGACTGCAACCCGCTTTTCATATTCAAGTCAACTATTTCTTATGAAAGCTTTGGATCACAACGGGATTTAATTTTCTCGGGCATGGTTTACTTTATAACCATATAAGTGATTATGTTTACGTTATAACACAATCTAACACGAATATATGTACGCATCAGTGCGTTTATTTGTTAAAACGAGAGAAATCTTGTTTTTATGAAGTTATCATCTCTACAATCATAGCAATCTATAATTGGTATCTACATACTTGTTGGAAATACGTTTTACATATTAGAAAGGATCGGTCACTTCAACAATCGTCTAAGTAGTAGCTCGTAGTTTAGTTATCTAAATAGTAAACAAACAAGGCCAAGCCAAGCCTACAAATTGTGTAGACAGGTCGGCGGCCCAATGTAAGCCCAAGCCCATCTCATGGGCTTGGGTATATATTAACCCTCTCCTTAGTTAGAGAGGGTGTTGGTTCACATATATATTACACATAGTAAAACTGTGTTTTCTACACTTTCTCTCTCTAAGTGTGTGTGTGTTCTCACCATCTTCTTATCTATTTTTCTCTCTAGATTAAGCATAGATTTACAATATCTTAAAAATGGTATCAAGAGCCATGGGATGATTTAATTGTTTATGTGTTTGTGTTCTTGATTTTCATGCCTATTTTGATCTAAACCATTCGATCCAATTTTTTTTGTGTTTTTTATGGTTTATTATTGATACAAATATTCTACATAGTTGTGGTAGAGATTTGATATATTTACTTTGGCTAAAAATACAATATTTTTGGGTGTTTTGATCATTTTTTGGCTTAAATTCTCGAATTGGTTGGGTTTTGTCCAAGAAAAGTGGAAGTATTATTCAATGTTGTACTATTGCGACAGAAGTGCTTGATTTTCCATCGTAAAGCTTAAGGGTTTATGTATTGCGATCCATATTGCTATCCACATTGTGATTGGTGTTCTCTTGTGATATTGTGATCAATAGTCCAACCCACATTGCGACAGAACTTTTTTTGTGCATTGCGATAGAGATTCAGTTAGACATTGCGACAACTTAGGTTTATTGCGATAGGATTGTTGCGATAGGATTATGGCGATAGATTTTATTGCGATAGGGGTTTATGGCTTCTGAGCAAAGCAGCTCTGAACCCACACTTCATGAAATGGGACGCAGTAACATTAGCCCTCGTCTTGTCCCCAACAACCCCACTTCATCATCATTTACACCACCTTCTAGGAATGAATGGGATACGTTGTTTCAACCGTTCTTTGATGAATTTTTTACTCCTCCAAGTATTGTTGCTCCAGAACCTGAAGTAATAGCTCCGGTCAACGAAGTTGTCGCTCTAGCAACCGGAGCACAATCAGATACGTCTACACCTACAAGTGGTCAAGATATACCTTCAACGAGTAATTCTCAACCAACACATGTATCACCTACCCATGTCACACCTATCGATAATGAAGAGGATGATGATGATCATGATTTGGAATTCGCTCAAATGCGTGAACTTCCATTCTTTGGTGTACAAATTCCCGACTCTAATCAAGTCGGGTCGTCCACCTTAGAGGAAGCTCCTACCACGGTCTACTCCAATCCACGGATTCGTGAACATGACAGCAAGTGGACAAAGGATCATCCTATAGATTCTATTATTGGTGACCCTAATCATCCGGTATCCACACGAAGTCAGTTACAAGAAAGTGCAATGTTTTGTCATTTTTCTGCTTTTCTCAGTGAAGTTGAACCTAAGACATGGCAACAAGCATTTACCCAATCTTTTTGGATAGAATCTATGCAAGAAGAACTTAATGAATTTATACGTCTTGAAGTATGGGAACTTGTCACATGCCCGGATCAAGTGCAGTTACTCCCTTTGAAATGGGTTTACAAGGTGAAACTCGATGAGTTAGGCGGAATATTGAAGAACAAAGCTCGACTAGTAGCTCATGAATAAAAGCAATTATTGGGCATCGACTTTATGGAATCCTTTGCACCTGTCACCCGTTTGGAAGCTATTAGACTATTCTTTGCTTATTCACCCCACATGAAAATGATCGTCTATCAATGGATGTGAAGACGACATTTCTTAATGGTGAAATCAAGGAAGAGGTCTATGTTCAACAGCCGGATGGTTTTGTGAACTCTAAATATACTAATCACGTGTACAAGCTTAAGAAGGCTCTTTATGGGTTGAAGCAAGCTCCACGCGCGTGGTATGATCTATTATCACAATTCCTCATTACACAAGGCTTCGTTAAAGGTAATGTGGATCCCATGCTGTTTATTCCGAAACGAGGTAAAGATATGATTATGGGTGATAGTTGTAAAAATACACTCGTTTAGGAAAACGAGGTAATTAGGGTAAGTACGACGGTTTAGGAAAACCGTGCACAAATGACCTAAAAGTGAGTTCGTTCTCAAGGAGGATTGTGTATTGTGTTAAAACTTGATTAAATGTTTGTGATTATGATTATGAAGAAAGAAAAGAGAAAAGGATGACGGCTACGTTTAAAATTACACTATGACGAAAGTCGTAAACGTAAAACCGTAAAACGTGACGAAATTTAAAAATTACCCTAAAAATTCCTAAAAAATTGCAATAAATCCTAGAAAAGGTAATTAGATTTACAAAAAATCAAAAATCACTCAAACCTTTTATTTAGTTAAATAATAATTTTTTAATGCTAATTAAAGCCCAAAAAATCAGTTTAATTTAGAAAAAGCCCAAAATGAGATTTTTCAATTTGTAAACCTTTAAAATAACTTATATAAACTAAAAACTATGTTTGAAAACTTTAAAATTAATTAAAACTATTTAAAAATGTTTAAAAGCTATTAAAATATTAAAATAATCCTAAAAATTAACTAAATGACAAGAAAATTAATCTAACAATGTTAAAAATCCTAACTTAATGTTTTTAACCTAAGAAAAACGAAAAAGTTCAAAATCTTAAAAACAATTTTTAATAATTAAATAATAATAAAATATTAATAAAATTCAAAATTTATAAAAAATTCTAAAACCTTGCAAACTAGTTTAATTTAAACTAAATAAACAGAAAATGAAAATGAAATGTCTAAAATACCCCTAATGGGCCTCCAAATGGGCTAAAACTCCAAACAGTTAGCTTAATGGGCTTATTTAAGGCCCAATAAGAAAAAGTTGTCCAAATAAGCTCAAAACTTCCAGTCTAGCTTAAACTTCAATTTTAAACACAAAATTCTAAAGGCCCAAAAGCTAAAAGTGAGCTTATCACAGCTTAATAAGCAAACCACTTATTCTTAATGGGCTTTTTGGCCCATTAAGCCATAAGCTAATGCCATAAGCTGAAATTTGACACACATCCTTCTCTGACCTAATAAAGCTGTTTGTAAAAAGAATTTTTTAATAAGCCCAAGAAATAAGCCTGAAATAAGCAAAAGCTCTCTACACAAAACGACAAAATATTCGTTTCGAGTTCTAGGCTGTTTCAAGAGCTGATTCTTTTTGCAAAATGTTTCAAATCACTTAACTAAGCTTAATAATCAAAAAGATTTCCAAAAAGCACACTGAATAAGCTGGAAAAAGCAAATAAGCACTTATGAAAAAGTCAACTTAGTTGGTTTTCTAGTCAAACCTAAAAGTCAAAGTCTCAAATGCTCCAGTATAGTCAAATAGGTCAATTGAGGAAGACTGATTACAAAAACAAAGTTTTTGCAAGTCTAAATAAGCTATTATAGCTTATTGATAAGCTGTTCACAAATTAACACTAGCAGTGGCTAGTTTCAGTGGGAAAGGGTTCCCACTGCTTGACTTTCTTGACTTTTTGTTTTTAGTGTACTTTTGTTGGAATTGATGAACAAACAAGGCACCCTTATAACCAGTGGGTTATAAGGAGTCACAATCAACAAAGAAATCACAATAACACCTAGCCAATTAGTACAGTTAAATCAAAATGTGCCCAGATATCACACACACATGAACATTAAGCAGATTTGATGAAATAAGCAGTTGAAGCAAGATTAAGCCAACCAAATTGAACCAAATGCATACACAAGCTATACTAAACTTAAATAAGCATAAATAAACTTGTGTCATGCACTGGTTAAAAGATTTGACCAAGAATCAATCCTATGAATCTTACTGATGAACAATGAAGAACACAAAATCCTTTTTACTGATATACTTGACCACATATCCATTTTCAAACCCTCAAATCTATTAATCAGCTTACAAAAACTATGTTTTACCACTTTTTAACCCTAAACATGTATACACTCTAGGTGTTTCCAAAATTTTAGATCAAAACAGGCTAAAACAAGCAAGTTATGGCAAAGATTCAGATTTGATGTTCAAGAACACAAGACTAGCAGATAAAAGCATACAAATACCTAAAAAATGGATAGATACCACAAACAAACACTAAACACCTACTCAAATCAACTTGAAAAGCTTAAATCAGTAGACCTAAACACCCCTTTCACTTTTTAAAATCCAATTTAAGAAAGCCAAAGTGTATAACAGGTTATACCAAACTCAAACAAGCATCATAACAACATTCTCATGCACTTAGAACAAGATTCAAGCCACAAGAACAACACATACAACAGCAGAATACAAAATCACATAAAACCACTTTTCAACAGATTTTTGGTAAAAAATGGTTCAAACCTCATGAATGTACATACACACTCACGAATTATTGAGCTTATGTGCCTAGCTAAACAAGGCACAAGCTTCCAATAGCTGCTAAGAACAACAAGGTGAGTAGCAAACAGATTATATAAAAAATGGAAAATTAACAAGATTTGATTCAAGCTTGTTCTCTACTCATTGAATCCTTCCTAACCACAAGCTCACTACACCTTGATAATCTCCTTATCAGGGTGTTATGATCACTTATAATCCAAAAGTTCAAGTGTTTGAACTAAGACTTAGAAAACAAATCAGATTTTTAGAAAACTTTGAAAACTTGCATAAAACTTTAAACCAATCTTCCAAACTTCATAAACATAAACTCATAACACATAACATCAACAAGAAAGTAAATTGGAACTTGGAATTCGTCACAAACTTTCACACTTTTTCATTAACTTGAAACAAGGATTTACAAAGTTTTGACCAAGGAATCCAAGAACAAAAGTAAATGTTGTAATGCTAAGGCCTTATATAGGCTACAAGAAACCTAAAATGCTGAATAAAAGAGTAGAAACCCTAGTACATGGTCTTCAAAAATTGCCCTTGCAGTTTGAATATTTTGCTAACATGTAAAGTCTTCTTGGCGTTTAGTTGATGATGCCAGTGGTGAGAATTGATCAAAGGGCTCCCAATGAGCATAGAAATGAAGCTACATTGTGGGACATTGATCTCTTGGGCAATTCTTGTCTTCTTCTCCAAAGGTGAGGCAGGGGACTATACATGTGACCTCTTGGGTGATGTGGCATGAAAAGTGTGTGTTGGGTTATGATTAATATAAGGTTAATCATATTTCTGGAAGGTATTAGGTCTTAATTGCAAGTGATAAGCAAAACCCTAATTATGTTCTGGGGGTAAATAGTGGTGGGTTTGATCCGGTTTAATATTTGAAAAAGGTGTTTAGCGCGTTTAAATAACTAATTAATATTAGTTAGTTATAAACGGCTGTGTGGATAGTGATGTGGAGGTTTGGTGGCTTGTGATTGGATGAGAGTGTGTAGTGGGGCACGTGTCAACATGACACTGGTCTAGGTAACTTGGGATGTTTGACAGAAATTACCCCTTGTCTTCCGTTCTTCTTCCATTTGTTGTTTAAACATGATAAATCAGAATTCCCTTTGTAAACAAGTTTCATTTTTTAGACTTTAGCCACAAAGGGTTTTACAAAGTGTAATCAAGGACTTGTTTTGCCATTTGATGATATTTGAAGGACCAAACATGACATGTCTTCAATCTTCAAGGTCTTCACTTGTTCTTTGTCTTCATGGAGGACAAAAAGTGACATGTCTTCAAATATGAGGGACCATTCTTGACAATTATTCAAAGTTGAGGGTCCTTTTTATAATTTTGACAAACTTTAAGGACCAAACTTGTAATTATGAATATACAAGGGTTTAAAGTATCAATTCTTCAATAATGAAGGACCCTTCTTGTACAATCCTCATTTCCTCAAAGATTATTCTTGGAAAATCAACTCTAGGGCCTGGTTCTTTGTGCGGCTTCGTTTCTCGTGTTTGTTTTTGCTTGTTTCTTGTGATCTTTTGCCATTTTCTCAATATTCGTACCTAAACTACACATTGAACAAAAACAAGCATATATTTGGCATATTTTATGATATTTTAAGCATTTTAAGCCCGTTTTGGACGATGATACTATGTATAAAATCAGTCTCATCACTCCTCCATACTAAACCATTGCCGTGCCCTCACGCAATGCTAGAATAAAGTGTCGTAGAACCTCCAAAATTCATTTTTATGCACTTTTATTGAATTCTAAACTTACTACACTACTATTACTTGCTAATACTTGCGTTTTAGACATAATGTATGATTTTCATCACAAAATGGGACGTTTAGGTTCATAGAACAAGCACACGTGAATGATTCGTTAGAAATAATTTCATCTTCCTTGATTTTCACCCAATTCCATGCCAAGCGTGCAACGAGATCATTGTCATTATAAGTTAGTAATTCTAACACTGCTCATATGCCCTAATCACGTACTTAGACTCCCATCATCCTAATTGGTATCTCTTATATTTTATTTTTGTCTTGAATGATCACCATGATACATTTTTTACTTATGCGATGATAGAGATTTAGGTCTAAAAATAGAGTCATAATGGTGTAACCAAGACCATCGAATTAATAACCCCCCCCCCCCTAATAGACAACGATGTCAAAAAATTAAGTCAACAAGAAGGATTGATAAACATGGTTTTATAACGGTTTTGAACATGAGACTTATTACCAAGACTTTTATACGCCCCCTAACGGATGGGCCTTATTATCATAGGGTTACATCCATCTTTTATTCAACTTCGCCATGAAGCTTTTATTATGACTTCGGTCTTGCCTTGCCTTTTATTGAATCTCGCCATGAGGTGTTTATTATGGCCAAAGATGTATATCCTCACGCTAAAGCAAATTTTGGATCTTTAAAGCTTCGAAGATTAAGGCTTGATTCACTTTCAATTTCGCATAGATTTTTCGGCCTTGTGAGCTTCAAATTGTTTGCTTGATTTAGGTGAGCACTTGAAATCTTATTATTAGGTGAAGCTTTGATTATTCGGGTTGCCAATAGTTCAAAACCGTGATGTTGGCGATACCTTAATGTTTTCCCAATTTAATTACATGGAAGCTACTAGAAAAGACTAGAAACCAACAATCAAGACTAAATCGCTAAGCCAATACTTATTAGCAAAATATATATACAAGCGAAGGGATAATAAGCAAACAACGAGAACACAATAGTTTTTGAAAGAATACGAGTACTCTACGTTTAGCAAAGTAACTTATAATTAACTCTATCATTTCTCGTCCTCATTTAAGAGACTTAGCCTAATAAAAAGATAAGGAACGGAAGATAAGTGCTCAACACGCACGGTCGAGTCAAAATTACTCTTATTCTCACAATCGGAAAATCTACATTCATGTCTTCAAACACTTATAAAACATGAATTTATTTTTTAAAATTTGGCTATTTTTAGCCTTATTTTGCAACAAAACAATAAACAAAAAGATAAACTTTGGAAAGCGTTAAGGTTTGGCAAGGCAAGTATCTATTCACCCCCCATACTAAAGTTAAACATTGTCCTCAATGTTTTGAGTCTAAGGGTAGGATACCCCCATACTAGAGACGTAGTCGAATGCTTAATCTAGCATGGAAAGGGTGGAACCATTAAATCAATAGCCGTTTATGAAGTGTGCTAAAAACCTAAGGTTAGAACAAATAAGGATATATCATGTGGATATCGAGAAATTCTTCAAAGCAAACGATCGAGTGCTCACGTAAAACGAACACGAGAGGCTCCAATCGTGAAGATAATGATCATCTAAAAACTACATATCATAAACAACCACGGAACAAAGGTTGGAAGGGCACAAATCCTCTCACGTAAGCTACATTAGAAAGTGATAATATGTACATGGATAAGAATGGGACTCCCCCACGAGGCACCTCGTTTTTTTTTACCGAGTCATGAGCTCGACTCGATCCCCTCAATACTAATTATCATTGGGGAAGGTGACTTGGTCGAGGTAGTTCAAAGAGGGAACTTCCCCACCAATGTAGTGCTTCAACCTATGGCCATTCACCTTAAAAATAGGACCATCATTTTGAGCTAGCTCGATGGTCCCATAAGGAAATACTTAGGTAATGGTGATTGGACCCGACCAACAGGATTTCAACTTGCCGGAAAAGATTTTCAATCTTGAGTTAAAAAGCAACACTTGATCTCCAATGTTAGAAACCCGGTTTTTAATTTTAGAATCATTAAACTTTTTTGTTTTCTCTTTATAAATCAATGAATTTTCATAAGAAATGTCTCTCAGTTAATCCAATTCATTAAGTTACATTTTCCAGTGTTTTCCCGCGGTCTCAGTGTCATCATTACAATGATTTAGGGCCCAATAAGCTTTGTGTTCAAGTTCAATTGACAAGTGACAATTCTTCCCATACGTCTTATGAGCCGTACGAAAGGCCCATAAAGCATCGTCCAACTTATCCGACCACGATTGTCGGTTCTCTCCTATCGATCTCTCCAAGATCCTCTTCAACGCTCGGTTTGAAACCTTGACTTTCCTACTCGTTTGTGGGTGATAAGCCGTAGAAAGCCAAAGTGTAACCCCATATTTCTTCAAAACTCTTTCAAATTGGTCATTGTAAAAATGGGTTCCACGATCGCTTATAATTGCACGAGGGGTTCCAAACCGAGAAAACAATTTCTTCAAAAACTTGACTACCACACGAGCATCGTTCGTGGGCAAAGCCTTAGATTCCACCTGATGTTGGAGTTTTTACCACTCTTTAGGAAAAGAGCAATAAATAGGGCAAGTATGCACGACGATTTAGGAAAACCGTGTGTGAATGACCCTAAAGTGAGTTCGTTCTCGAGGAGGCTAGTGCGTTGTGTTAAGAATTGATATTGATTTGTGATTATATGATTGAGAAAGAAATGGGATTAGAAGAGAAAGACGGTTACAAAGACGAATTAAACTACGACGAAAAAGACGAACACGTAAAATCGTAAATAGTGCCAAAATTAAAATTTGAACCTAAAAATTCCAAAAAATTACTAAAAATCCCCAATAATATTCTAAGAGTTTACAAAAAATCCAAACTTGCTAAAACCTTTTAATTAATTAGATAATGACTTTTTAATGCTAATTTAAGCCCTAAAAATCACTTTTAATTATTAAAAAGCCTTAAACAAGATCTAATAGTTTGTAAACCTCAAAAATATCCTAATTAAGCTAAAAACTATTTTTTAAAATTTTAAAACCAAATTACACTATTTTTAAACACTTAAAAACTATTAAAATCTATTAAAACTTAAATTAATTCTAGAAATTAATTGAAAAGTCTTAAAAATATTTGGAAAGTGACAAAACTCCTAATTAAGTGTCCTTAACCTAGGAAAAATAAAAAAACTAGAAAAAGCCAACTTTCTATTTTTAGCAATAAAATAATATTAAAATATTCAAAAAAATAAAAAGTTTGTAAATAAATTCTAAAAAATTACCAAAAATCCTAAATAATGTAACTAAAACAAAAATGCAAACCAAATTTTCTGAAACCTATTTAATAATTTTATATTGAATTTTAAAGTTGCTTAAAAACCCTAAAATCCTATAAAATCAAAAATAAGCTAAATTTAAAACCTAAATAGTTGTAAACCTCAAAATTATGATTAAAAACCTAAAAACTACTTTTTCAGATTTTTAAATTACCTTTTACTATTTTTTAATGACTTTCTAAAATAAAAACTTAAAATAATCCTAATAAATTAATTAATAATGGGAAAAATATACTTTTTGCTCAGAAAAGTCAACAATCCTAATATAAACTTAAGAAAAATGTTAAACAGGAAAAAACTTATGGAAATAAGCTAGAAACAGCTTATTTAAAAGCTGTTAACAAAATAAGCTATAAAACAAACACTACTTAAGTATGTAATGAAATGAAGCTATAACGTAAAAAGCCATCAGGATCACTGGTTAACACGTTAGTCCTTGGAAAGCAAGGTCGCGTGTTCGAGCCCAGGCCAGGTGAGCTTTTTGCAAACTTTTTCTTTTTTTTTTTTTTTTTTTTCTTTTTAAAATCACAATCGAGTAACTATGTTAAGCTAAAAACACAACTACAATCCAAATTAACCAAGATTCAAACACTACAAATCCAAAAACGTTCCCAGGTTTATGCTTGTTGACTGATGAACACAAGGAAGAGTTCTTCACTTGTGCAAAGATGATCAAGAGGGCTTGATCTTGTGATTGTGGTGTTTTTGTTGGACAATGAGGGCACCCTTATACTCTTTGGAGTATAAGGAGTCAGAATCAACACAAATTAAGCAAGATTACACACAATCAAGCACAAAGAAGGCCAAGTAAAGTTACCGATATAGCTTTGTATAGGACTAAGATGCTTGCTGGTTCAAATGGCACATAAGTGAGTTTCAAATCTTCAAATAGAGCACACAAATCAAGCAAATAGCATGTAACTGAATCGCAATCATTAAACAACTTAATATCTAACAACTTGCAAGAAATCAAGCACAAATTCTCACAAAATCATGCAAACAAAGCAGTTAGCTGATTTTTACCATTTTTCCAAATTTTTAAGCATGCATATGGTCTTAAACTTGTCCAAACTGAAAACCAAATGTACTTACTATCTAAAAGCAACCTAGTGAGCAAGTTTAGACTGAATTTAACACACAAAAGAAACAAAGAGTGCAGTTAACATGCAAACCCAAACACCCTTTATAAATTCAGAAACCAAATTTAACAAAGCAAATCAATTTCAAATCCTATCAACCTGATTTTAATTCAAACTAGCATGCATAAAAACCTTAAACAAGTAATATTCAACAGCTTTTATCAATCATACAACCAACTTTCATACAAATCACATAAAGCACATAAACTTTCAGAAAACTAAAAATTGAAATAAGAGATAAGGAGCTACCTTAAGGGTCCTACATCCAGGACCCTTAGTGGTTGAAAAACCACCTCCAAACAAGCCCGGGCTTGTGCTGAACTTGGTTGAGATTTTGATGAAATTTTGCTTAACAAAAATGAATAAGATTGGTTCCTTTTTGAATCTGCTAAGAGAAAAGGGAACAAAGCTTGTGTAAAAGCTTAATAGCTTGCCCCTAGCCTATAGATTAAGCTAGAAGGAAACCTTAGCTTATAGGTCAGATTATGATAAACTTAAAAAAGAAAGAAATGACCAAACCAATGGCTATTTTAAACTTGGGTACCCACTACACCAGAACAAGCCATGGTGTTATGGACATACACAAGCTCAAATACCATCACACCAACACAATTAATCACCATTTTAACAGGTTTTGAATGAAATTTAAGATTTGAGAAAAGACTTGAAAAGAAAACAGAAACTTGGAAATTTAAAAACCTTTGCTGAAACTTAAACCAAACTCAAACAATGAACTTAAATCAACTAAAATGTAAAGGGAACTCAATATTTCTCATCAACAACACTTAAACCATTTATATTCCTTAATAAACTGGATTTACAAAGCTTGTGAAAAAGGAGAAAAATCAAGAATAGAAACTATGCTAAGTCCTATAATGCCTTTATATAGAGGCTTACAAGTGATTCTAGAAGTGAATAGAAGCTAAAAACCCTAACACTTGAACTTCCAATCTTGCCCTTGGACGATTTTGAATTCTCAGTCAAAACTAAGCCATGTGAAGATCTTTGGCAGTTTGTGGGATGCCAGCAATGAAAAGAGGATCTTGGACGTCCATTTTGCCTTTGGGAACACGAAATTGTTGTGGGATGTTGATTTGCTGTCCTCATTTTGTTTGAGAGTGAATAGTGGGGCAGGGGAGGGTTGCACAAACATGTGAGGTGATGGTGATGGGGGTTTAAGGGTGGTTTTGGGTTTAAGTGGTGTTTAATCAATGATCTGGAAATAATTACCCAAAAACCCTTTGACTTAATTGATGTTCTTTCTGGAAATATTAGGGTTTAAGGGGTGATTTAATCTGTTTTGTAAAAAGGTTAATTTAAATTTGTGTTTGGGAGGGAAGGGTTTAAGTATTAATTAATCTGGTTTGAAAAGTGAGTGGAGAGGTGATGTAGAGAAAAGGAGGTGTCTGATTGGTTAATGGGTGTGAGTGGGTGATGTGTCAAGCAGGGAGTGGATGGATGGAGTTTGGCTGTCTGGCAGGTTTGCCCCCTTTCTTTTCAAAGTTTGTTCACTTTGTATTAAATGGCTATCAACGCCCATTTAATACATATCAACTTTTGAACATTGGCAGTTTTGGCACAACAAGTTTTGAAACTTGTTTTAAGGACTACAAGTGTAATTTTGGCAATCTTCAAGTGCTGTTTTTGACATGTCTTGATACTTCAAGGCCTTGACTTGTTTGTTGACTTCTTGGAGGACCATTATTGACAATTTAGTTTTGTTGAGGGACTAAATTTGCTAATTCTTCAAAGTTAAGGGTCCTTTTTGTAATTTTGACAAACTTTAGGGACCAAACTTGTAATTATGAAGATACAAGGGTATAAAGTGTCAATTCTTCAAACTTGGAGGACCAATCTTCATAATTCTTCAAATCTTCAAGGGTTTTCTTTGGAAAATTCTTCATTAGGGCTTGGTTTATTTTGCGGCTTCGTTTCCCGTGTTCGTTTTTGCATGATTCTTGTGATCTTTTGTCATTTTCTCAATATTCGTACCTAAAATACACAAGCAACAAACACAAGCATATATTTGGGTATTTTAATGATATTTAGTGCATTTCAAGCCCTAATTGGACGATGAGACTATGTATAAAAGCAGTCTCATCACTCCCCCATACTAAACCATTGCCGTGCCCTCACGCAATGCTAGAATAAAGTATCAAAGCATCTCCAAAATTCATTTTATTCACTTTATTGAACGATAAACTAGCTATACTACTACTACTACTACTTGTGTTATAGACATAATGTATGATTTTCATCGCAAAATGGGACGTTTAGGTTCATAGAACAAGAACACGTGAATGCTTCGTTAGAAATAATTTCATCGTCCTCTATTTTCACTCTAATTCCATGCCAAGCGTGCAACGAGATCATTGTCATAATAAGTTAGTAATGCTAACACTACTCATATGCCCTAATCACGTACTTATCCACCCATTATTCCTAAGTTGTATCTCTTATATTTTATTTTGTCTTGAATGTTTCACGAGGATACATTGTTGACTTATGCGATAATAGAGATTTAGGTCTAAAAATAGAGTCCTAACGGTGTAACCAAGACCATCAAATCAATAACCCCTCCTAATAGACAACGATGTTAAAAAATTAAGTTGACAAGAAGAATCGATAAACACGGTTTTATAACGGTTTTGAACATGAGACTTATTACCAAGACTTTTATACGCCCCCTAACGGAAGGGCCTTATTATCTTTGGTTTACCTCCATCTTTTATTCAACTTCGCCATGAAGCTTTTATTATGACTTTGGTCTTGCCTTGCCTTTTATTATCCGCCTCATCGGTGGTTTTATTAGCCAAAGACGTATATCCTCACGCTAAAGCGAATTTTGGATCTTTAAAGCTTCGAAGATTAAGGCTTGATTCACTTTCAATTTTTGCATAGATTTTAGGCCTTGTGGGGCTTCCAATTGTTTGCTTGATTTAGGTGAGCACTTGAAATCTTATTATTAGGTGAAGCTTTCGATTATTCGGGTGCCAATACTTCAAAACCGTGACGCTGGCGATACCTTAATGTTTTCCCAATTTAATTACATGGAAGCTACTAAAACAAATTAGAAACCAACAATAGTGACTAAACCGCTAAATCAATATTTATTAACAATTTATTATACAAAAGCGTGGGGAGAATAAGCTAATAATTACTACACATGAGATCGTGACGGTTACGAGACTTATAAATAACTCTATCATTTCTCGTCCTCATTTAAGAGACTTAGCCTAAAAAGTTAAGGAATCGAAGCTAAGTGCTCAACACGCACGGTCGAGTAAAAAATTACTCTTATTCTCACCATCGGAAAACCTACATTCGTGTCTTAAACACTTATGAAAAACTAGAAAAATTTTAAAATTTGGCCATTTTTAGCCTTATTTGCAACAAAACGATAAACAAAAAGATAAACTTTGGAAAGCGTGAAGGTTAGGCAAGGAAAGTATCTATTCACCCCCCATACTAAAGTTAAACATTGTCCTCAATGTTTCGAGTCTAAGGGTGAAACACCCCCATACTAGAGACGTAGTCGAATGCCTAATCTAGCATGGAAAGGGTGTAACCATTAAACTAATAGCCGTTTATTAAGTGTGCTAAAAACCTAAGGTTAGAACATAAAAAGGATATATCATGGATATTGAGAAATGTCTCCAAAGCAAACGATCGAGTGCTCCCATAAAACGAACACGACAGGCTCCAATCGTGAAGATCATGATCTAAAAACCACAATTCACAAACAACCACGGAACAATGGTTAGAAGGGCACAAATCCCCACACGTAAGCTACATTAGAAAGCGATAATATGTACATAAGATAAGCATGGGACTCCCCCACGAGGCACCTCGTTTTTGATTACCGAGTCATGAGCTTGACTCGATCCCCTCAATAGTAATTATCATTGGGGAAGGTGACTTGGTCGAGGTAGTTCAAGGATGGAACTTCCCCGCCAAAGTAGTGCTTCAACCTATGTCCATTCACCTTGAAGTTAGGACCATCATCTTGAGCTAGCTCGATGGTCCCATACGGAAACACTTGAGTCACGGTGAATGGACCGGACCAACGGGATTTCAACTTACCGGAAAAGATTTTCAATCTTGAATTAAAAAGCAAAACTTGATCCCCAATGTTAAAAACCCGGTTTTTAATTTTAGAATCATGCAACTTTTTAGTTTTCTCTTTATAAATCAATGAATTTTCGTAAGCAATATCTCTCAATTCATCCAATTCATTTAATTGCATTTTCTGGTGTTTTCCCGTGGTCTCCATATCATCATTACAATGCTTTAGGGCCCAATAAGCCTTGTGTTCTAACTCGATAGGCAAATGACAATTCTTTCCATACACAAGCTTATAGGGAGTGCACCCAATGGGCGTCTTATGAGCGGTCCTAAAGGCCCATAAAGCATCGTCCAACTTATCCGACCAAGATTGTCGGTTTTCTCCAACGGATCTCTCCAAAATCCTCTTCAAAGCTAGGTTTGAAACCTCGACTTGCCCACTCGTTTGTGGGTGATAAGCCGTAGAAAGACGATGTGTAACCCCATATTTCCTTAGAACCCTTTCAAATTGGTCGTTACAAAAATGGGTTCCACGATCGCTTATGATAGCACGAGGGGTTCCAAACCGAGAAAACAATTGCTTCAAAAACTTGACTACAACACGAGCATCATTGGTGGGAAAGGCCTTTGCCTCCACCCACTTAGAAAGGTAGTCAACCGCAACGAGAATGTACTTATTACCACGAGATGATGGGAACGGCCCCATAAAGTCTATGCCCCAAACGTCAAAGATCTCACATACTTGAATGATATTTTGTGGCATTTCATCTTTTTGTGAGGCTTTTCCTTGTCGTTGGCATGCATCACACGACTTCACAAGATCTTGTGCATCTCGGTAAATAGTAGGCCAAAAGAAGCCGGCATCAAACACCTTCTTAGCCGTGAGATTAGCACCGTGGTGACCACCCGTGGTCCCTCATGGCAAGCTCTAAGGATGTTAGAAGCTTCGGTGCCAAATACACAACGTCAGATGATTTGATCCGCACAAGTTCGAAACAAGTAAGGGTCGTTCCAAAAGTAGAACTTGACGTCACGAAGGAATTTTCGTTTTTGTTGAGTCGTCATACCCTTAATGATGAAGTTACCCGCATGGTAATTTGCAAAATCCGTAAACCATGGGGTGGAAGAATCAAGCTTAGAATTCACTACACCAAGTGTCTCGAGCAGAAATGTTTCGGTGATTTCCTTAGGCTCGTAAACACTTTGGTGAGGATCTTCCAAATGAGAGAGATGATCGGCAGCTAGATTCTCGGCTCCTTTTTTGTCAACGATTTTGTGATCAAATTCTTGAAGGAGGAGAATCCAACGAAGTAATCTCGGCTTAGCATCTTGCTTCGCCATGAGATACTTAATAGCCGAATGGTCCGTATACACTATGCATTTTGTCAAGACGAGGTAAGGTCGGAATTTCTCAAATGCATACACCACGGCAAGGAACTCCTTTTCCATTGTATTGTATTTAAGTTGAGCCTCGGTCATCGTCTTGCTAGCATAGTGAATAGGCAAGAAGTGCTTATCATGACGTTGCCCCAAAACGGCCCCAATAGCGTAATCACTAGCATCACACAGAAGCTCAAAGGGGAGATTCCAATTGGGAGCAACAAGAATGGGAGCTTCGGTAAGTTTCTTCTTAAGGATCTCAAAGGCTCGTACACAATCCTCGTCAAAGACAAAACGTGCCTCTTTTTCAAGAAGATGTGTAATGGGTCGAGAAATCTTTGAAAAGTCCTTGATGAATCGACGATAAAAGCCCGCGTGCCCTAGGAAACTCCTAACTCCCTTGACGGTTTTGGGATGAGGTAATTTGGCGATGACGTCTACCTTAGCTTGATCTACCTCAATCCCCGCTTTCGAGACCTTGTGCCCTAAGACGATTCCACTCTTAACCATAAAATGACATTTTTCCCAATTGAGCACAAGGTTGGTTTCCTCACAACGTTTTAACATTCTCTCTAGGTTCGACAAACACGAAGTGAAAGAATCACCAAACACGGAAAAGTCATCCATGAAGACCTCCATCGTCTTCTCGATCATATCATGAAAAATAGCCATCATGCATCGTTGAAAAGTTCCCGGTGCATTGCAAAGTCCGAATGGCATTCTACGATAGGCAAACGTTCCATATGGACACGTAAACGTAGTTTTTTCTTGATCACGAGGGTCGATTGGAATTGAGAAGTAACCGGAAAAACCATCTAAAAAGCAATAGAAATCGTTTCCCGCAAGACGCTCCAACATTTGGTCCATGAAGGGCAAGGGAAAATGGTCTTTTCGAGTGGCTTCATTCAACTTACGATAGTCAATGCACACTCTCCATCCGGTCACGAGTCTAGTAGGAATCAACTCGTTGGCATCGTTTGGCACAACGGTCATCCCTTCCTTTTTAGGGACACAATGAATAGGACTCACGCAAGGGCTATCAGAAAATAGGGTAAATCATTCCCGCGTCAAGGAGTTTAAGGACCTCCTTTTTGATGACGTCGTGAATTTTGGGATTCACCCTCCTTTGACTTTGGATTGTTGGCTTGAAATCCTCCTCAATTTAGATTTTGTGGGTACAAAACTTGGGATCGATTCCCTTAATGTCGGATAACTTCCACGCAATCGCCCCTTTATGGTCCTTTAGAACATCGACAAGTGCGGTTTTTTCATTATTCGAAAGGTCCTTCGCAATAATAACCGGCAACTTGTCGTCCTCCTCCAAATAGACATATTCGAGGTGAGGAGGTAAATCTTTCAACTCAAGGATAGGTGGTTCCTCAAGTGAAGATTTGGGCTCGATACTCATAACCTCCTCGGGTGGAGGAAATGGGAAATCGTTAAGAAAATCCTTGATAATCGAGAAGTCCTCATCGTTGTCGAGGTCTTCGTCACAAGTACGTGGAACATCGAATTCTTCCAACGTAAAACCACCACCTTCGAAAGGAGTGAAGGTTGGTGTCGAATTATCAAGAATTGGATCTAACATAGTGGGATTGCCACTAGTTTCTTCATCACCAAACCCTAAAACTTCTTGTGAAAATTCCTCGCAAACCACGTCGATCATATCAACGAGGTTTATGGTAGCAACAGAATAAACATGAGAAAGTTGAGAATTTTGAGTTGCGTTTATAACAAGTTCCTCGTCGTTGAATCGTAAGGTGATCTTTCTAGCATGCACATGAATTAAAGCCATAGACGTATCTAAAAACGAACGACCTAAAATAAGAGGAACTTGAGGATCCGTGGGGATATCAACAACGATAAAGTCTACGGGATAGTAGAACTTCCCCACTTTCACAAAAACGTCTTCCGCCAAACCACATGCAAGAATCGTGGAATGGTCGGCCAACTCAATAGACATTCGTGAAGGAGTAAGATTAGGAAGGTTGAGCGACTTGAAGATTGCAAGTGGCATCAAGTTAATGCTAGCACCAAGATCGGCCAAGGCATAGCATTCTTCCATGTCTTGAATTGCACAAGGGATCAAAAATTTACCGGGATCACCGACTTTTTGAGGTATGCGATTAAGATAAACCGACAAACAACTAGACATTTGGTGCAATTTCTCCTTGTTGTTCAACATACTCTTAAAGTTAGCGGCAAATCGAGGCATCATGACCAAAGCATCGGCGAAACTCACATTAAGGTGCAACTCACGAAACATTTTCATAAAAAGCTCAAATTGGTAGTTGTCGCGCTCTTGTCGTTTCTCCTTCCTAAGTCTCGATGGGTAAGGCAAGGGTGGTGTGGGTTGGGGCATAGGCATAGCCTTTGGAATCTCGGGTTCCAATGTTGGTAAAGGGTCGACCGTAGGTGTGGCATGAGCGGTACTTTGTGGGCTTGAAATATGCTCCTTTTCGACCACCACCTCGGGTTCTTCCTCAACTTCCTCCACCGTTGGAGTAATTGGTTGAGGAGTCGGTTCTTTAAGTGTCTTACCACTACGTGTGGTAATCACTTTCATCTCTCCCTTCGGGTTTGAAACGGTGTTACTAGGTAGACCACTCGAAGTCGAGGCTTTGTTCCCCATGACGGCTTCTAAAATAGCATTAAGCTTAGCATCGTGACTATTAAACTTCAAATCTTGACTAGCGGCTTTTTGGTCAATTTTTTTGTTCAAGCCTAGCATGACTTTGCTCTATCTTGTTGTTTTGACCTCGAATTTGATTAGCAAAATCATTTTTCAATTCATTTCTCATGTTAAGATTTTCTTTCACAAAGTTAGCCAACTCCTTAGTGTTTTTAGCCGTGTCCCTAGCTTGACTAGCCAATTGCTCTTGTATGTTTTCCAAAATCTTATCATTTGCCGTGGCGTAATTCAAAAAGTCCATTGGAATTTCTTTAGTGTAAACATTTTGAAGACCTTGACTTGTGTTTTGAAAATTACGGTTTTGATTTTGATTTTGCAATTGGCTACTAGTTCCTTGATTCCCATAGTTGTTATTACCCTTAAAATTGTTCCTTTGATTGCTTTGGTAACCAACTTGATTGTTTCGATAATTGTTAGCATTTTGATTTGGTGGAAAACCCAGTGGAGTGAATTGATTAGTGCGAGGAACTTGACCGTTTTGGTTATAAGTTCCCGCGGCCGCGAAGGCACTCGAAGTCTTACCACCGTTGGTAATGCACTCGGAATAATCGTGAGCTCCACCACAATACATACAAGAAACCTCAACCGCTTTAATCGTAGCGGGAGCGGGTTGTTCACCAACTTTAAACTCAATTAACAACCCTTTCAACTTATCAAAAATTTTGTTCTCCAAATTAGCCTCGATTTGACAAGCATCAACGGTGTGTGACAATGAAGGCGAAGACGAAGTCTTACGAACACTCGACGTGCTACGAGGACTATAGACCTTAGACCTATTTTCAATGATTAACAATGCTTCCTCGACCGTCTTACACAAAAAAATACCACCCGCGGCGGCATTAAGATAATCACGCTCATGATCGTTCAAGCCATTGTAAAACGTGTCAATTTGATGCAAGTCGGAAAAACCATGATGAGGACATTCGTGCAACATTTCCTTAAACCTATTCCAAGCCGTTGAAAAACTCTCATTATACTCTTGTGAAAACATTGAAATCTCGTTTTTCAAGTGCGTAGTCTTAGAGGGCGGAAAAAATTGGTTCACGAATTTTGAAACGAGATCCTTCCACGTCAATATAGAATTGGGTGGCTCTTTCTCTAACCAAATTTTTGCGGGCCCCGCTAAGGAATACGGAAAAAGCATCATCTTAATCGAGTCGTTTGAGACGTCCTTAAACTTGCATGTGGCGGTGAGACGATTAAATTGGCGAACGTGGTTATGAGGGTTGTCCTTTTCGTCACCTCGAAACTTGTTGTTTTGAATCATGGACAACAAACCCGTCTTAACCTCAAAATTCTCCGCAAGGATAGCGGGAATCACAATCACTTCTCCATAACCCTCGGTGGGTGCTTGAAGCAACTCCATCATAGTTCGATTAGCCATGGGTGCCTCTTTCACTACAATGGGTTCGTCAATAGGAGACTCCTCACTAGTAGGAGTGATAGATTTGTTTCTTCGTTTACGAGCACGTCTTGCTTTGGAGCGAGTTTGCATAAACGTCACGTACAACGAGAAGGCGAGCAAAGGAGATTCTTTTTGGTGTTTTTACTTTTTCAATTTTTTTGTGGTTTTTGATTGTTTTTAACTTTTTTTGGATTTTTGGAATGTATTAGGTAGACAAAAATCTACAAATCTCCTCCTTAATCAAATCTCTCGACTAAAGAAGCCTCAAGGAATGAAAACGATCACGTGAAGTGAACGCCTTCGATGACTTTAGAACGATGGTGGAACACCAAATCGTTTAAGAGGGTTTAATCAATAGAAACCAAGAAAATATATATATGATACTTAAGTAATACTTTGGGCGGCAAAACCCTCGATTAGCTTTCAAAATCAAAATACACACAAGCAAGCGGAGGAAACGAGGCGGCGCGAAGCACTTAAGAGCCTTTTTCCTTTAGGTCGTGAAATACAACCGCCTTATTCCCACCTTATAGTTTGTATTTCTCAAAATCGAGCTTCTCGAAAGTATTTATCTATTTTTGCCTTTTTCTTTGGTTTGAGATTCGAATACAATGATTGGGTAATGACCTCCCAAGTCAAGGTTGTGATTTCTCACGTATTTGGAGTACTTGTAAATTTATTGTTCTACGTATACAATATAGTAATAATATTCACAAAAAACGAAAAACGATAATACGTATTAGTAGAGTGCTACTAATACAATTACTTTTATGGCTATATATAAAAACAACAATGGTTCAACCAAAACACAACACGCCTCCCCGGCAGCGACGCCAAAAATGATGTTGGAGTTTTTACCACTCTTTAGGAAAAGAGCAATAAATAGGGCAAGTATGCACGACGATTTAGGAAAACCGTGTGTGAATGACCCTAAAGTGAGTTCGTTCTCGAGGAGGCTAGTGCGTTGTGTTAAGAATTGATATTGATTTGTGATTATATGATTGAGAAAGAAATGGGATTAGAAGAGAAAGACGGTTACAAAGACGAATTAAACTACGACGAAAAAGACGAACACGTAAAATCGTAAATAGTGCCAAAATTAAAATTTTAACCTAAAAATTCCTAAAAATTACTAAAAATCCCCAATAATATTCTAAGAGTTTACAAAAAATCCAAACTTGCTAAAACCTTTTAATTAATTAGATAATGACTTTTTAATGCTAATTAAAGCCCTAAAAATCACTTTTAATTATTAAAAAGCCTTAAACAAGATCTAATAGTTTGTAAACCTCAAAAATATCCTAATTAAGCTAAAAACTATTTCTAAAAATTTTAAAACCAAATTACACTATTTTTAAACACTTAAAAACTATTAAAATCTATTAAATATTAAATTAATTCTAGAAGTTAATTGAAAAGTCTTAAAAATATTTGGAAAGTGATAAAACTCCTAATTAAGTGTCTTTAACCTAGCAAAAATGAAAAAAACTAGAAAAAGCCAACTTTCTATTTTTAGCAATAAAATAATATTAAAATATTCAAAAAATAAAAAGTTTGTAGATAAATTCTAAAAAATTACCAAAAATCCTAAATAATGTAACTAAAACAAAAATGAAAACCAAATTTTCTGAAACCTATTGAATAATTTTATATTGAATTTTAAAGTTGCTTAAAAACCCTAAAATCGTATAAAATCAAAAATAAGCTAAATTGAAAACCTAAATAGATGTAAACCTCAAAATTATGATTAAAAACCTAAAAACTATTTTTTCAGATTTTTAAATTACTTTTTACTATTTTTTAAAAACATAAAATAATCCTAATAAATTAATTAATAATGGGAAAAATATACTTTTTGCTCAGAAAAGTCAACAATCCTAATATAAACTTAAGAAAAATGTTAAACAGGAAAAAACTTAAGGAAATAAGCTAGAAACAGCTTATTTAAAAGCTGTTAACAAAATAAGCTATAAAACAAACACTACTTAAGTATGTAATGAAATGAAGCTATAACGTAAAAAGCCATCAGGATCACTGGTTAACACGTTAGTCCTTGGAAAGCAAGGTCGCGTGTTCGAGCCCAGGCCAGGTGAGCTTTTTGCAAACTTTTTCTTTTTTTTTCTTTTTTTTTTCTTTTTAAAATCACAATCTAGTAACTATGTTAAGCTAAAAACACAACTACAATCCAAATTAACCAAGATTCAAACACTACAAATCCAAAAACGTTCCCAGGTTTATGCTTGTTGACTGATGAACACAAGGAAGAGTTCTTCACTTGTGCAAAGATGATCAAGAGGGCTTGATCTTGTGATTGTGGTGTTTTTGTTGGACAATGAGGGCACCCTTATACTCTTTGGAGTATAAGGAGTCAGAATCAACACAAATTAAGCAAGATTACACACAATCAAGCACAAAGAAGGCCAAGTAAAGTTACTGATATAGCTTTGTATAGGACTAAGATGCTTGCTGGTTCAAATGGCACATAAGTGAGTTTCAAATCTTCAAATAGAGCACACAAATCAAGAAAATAGCATGTAACTGAATCACAATCATTAAACAACTTAATATCTAACAACTTGCAAGAAATCAAGCACAAATTCTCACAAAATCATGCAAACAAAGCAGTTAGCTGATTTTTACCATTTTTCCAAATTTTTAAGCATGCATATGGTCTTAAACTTGTCCAAACTGAAACCAAATGTACTTACTATCTAAAAGCAACCTAGTGAGCAAGTTTAGACTGAATTTAACACACAAAAGAAACAAAGAGTGCAGTTAACATGCAAACCCAAACACCCCTTATAAATTCAGAAACCAAATTTAACAAAGCAAATCAATTTCAAATCCTATCAACCTGATTTTAATTCAAACTATCATGCATAAAAACCTTAAACAAGTAATATTCAACAGCTTTTATCAATCATACAACCAACTTTCATACAAATCACATAAAGCACATAAACTTTCAGAAAACTAAAAATTGAAATAAGAGATAAGGAGCTACCTTAAGGGTCCTACATCCAGGACCCTTAGTGGTTGAAAAACCACCTCCAAACAAGCCCGGGCTTGTGCTGAACTTGGTTGAGATTTTGATGAAATTTTGCTTAACAAAAATGAATAAGATTGGTTCCTTTTTGAATCTGCTAAGAGAAAAGGGAACAAAGCTTGTGTAAAATCTTAATAGCTTGCCCCTAGCTTATAGATTAAGCTAGAAGGAAACCTTAGCTTATAGGTCAGATTATGATAAACTTAAAAAAGAAAGAAATGACCAAACCAATGGCTATTTTAAACTTGGGTACCCACTACACCAGAACAAGCCATGGTGTTATGGACATACACAAGCTCAAATACCATCACACCAACACAATTAATCCCCATTTTAACAGGTTTTGAATGAAATTTAAGATTTGAGAAAAGACTTGAAAAGAAAACAGAAACTTGGAAATTTAAAAACCTTTGCTGAAACTTAAACCAAACTCAAACAATGAACTTAAATCAACTGAAATGTAAAGGGAACTCAATATTTCTCATCAACAACACTTAAACCATTTATATTCCTTAATAAACTGGATTTACAAAGCTTGTGAAAAAGGAGAAAAATCAAGAACAGAAACTATGCTAAGTCCTATAATGCCTTTATATAGAGGCTTACAAGTGATTCTAGAAGTGAATAGAAGCTAAAAACCCTAACACTTGAACTTCCAATCTTGCCCTTGGACGATTTTGAATTCTCAGTCAAAACTAAGCCATGTGAAGATCTTTGGCAGTTTGTGGGATGCCAGCAATGAAAAGAGGATCTTGGATGTCCATTTAGCCTTTAGGAACACGAAATTGTTGTGGGATGTTGATTTGCTGTCCTCATTTTGTTTGAGAGTGAATAGTGGGGCAGGGGAGGGTTGCACAAACATGTGAGGTGATGGTGATGGGGGTTTAAGGGTGGTTTTGGGTTTAAGTGGTGTTTAATCAATGATCTGGAAATAATTACCCAAAAACCCATTGATTTAATTGATGTTCTTTCTGGAAATATTAGGCTTTAAGGGGTGATTTAATCCGTTTTGTAAAAAGGTTAATTTAAATTTGTGTTTGGGAGGGAAGGGTTTAAGTATTAATTAATCTGGTTTGAAAAGTGAGTGGAGAGGTGATGTGGAGAAAAGGAGGTGTCTAATTGGTTAATGGGTGTGAGTGGGTGATGTGTCAAACAGGGAGTGGATGGATGGAGTTTGGCTGTCTGGCAGGTTTGCCCCCTTTCTTTTCAAACTTTGTTCACTTTGTATTAAATGGCTATCAACGCCCATTTAATACATATCAACTTTTGAACATTGGCAGTTTTGGCACAACAAGTTTTGAAACTTGTTTTAAGGACTACAAGTGTAATTTTGGCAATCTTCAAGGGCTGTTTTTGACATGTCTTGATACTTCAAGGCCTTGACTTGTTTGTTGACATCTTGGAGGACCATTATTGACAATTTAGTTTTGTTGAGGGACTAAATTTGCCAATTCTTCAAAGTTAAGGGTCCTTTTTGTAATTTTGACAAACTTTAGGGACCAAACTTGTAATTATGAAGATACAAGGGTATAAAGTGTCAATTCTTCAAACTTGGAGGACCAATCTTCATAATTCTTCAAATCTTCAAGGGTTTTCTTTGGAAAATTCTTCATTAGGGCTTGGTTCATTGTGCGGCTTCGTTTCCCTTGTTCGTTTTTGCATGATTCTTGTGATCTTTTGTCATTTTCTCAATATTCGTACCTAAAATACACAAGCAACAAACACAAGCTTATATTTGGGTATTTTAATGATATTTAGTGCATTTCAAGCCCTAATTGGATGATGAGACTATGTATAAAAGCAGTCTCATCACCACCCACTTGGATAGGTAGTCAACGGCGACAAGGATGTACTTATTACCACGAGATGATGGGACTGGCCCCATAAAATCAGTTCCCAAACTTCAAATATCTAACGCACTTGGATGATGTTTTGTGGCATTTCATCATTTTGTGAGGCTTTTCCTTGTCGTTGGCATGAGTCACATGACTTGACAAGTGCATGTGCATCTCGGTAAATAGTAGGCCAAAATAAACTGGCATCAAAGACCTTCTTCGCCGTGAGATTAGCACCATGGTGACCACCTGTGGGTCCCTCGAGACAAGCTCTAAAGATATTAGAAGATTCGGTGCCAAAAACACAACGTCGAATAATTTGATCCGCACAAGTCCGAAAGAGGTAAGGGTCGTTCCAAAAGTAGAACTTGACGTCACGAAATAATATTCGTTTTTGTTTAGTCGTCATACCCTTAATGATGAAGTTGCCCACATGGTAATTCGCGATGTCCGCAAACCATGGGGTAGATGAATCAATCTTAGAATTCACTACACCAAGTGTCTCGAGAGCAAATGTTTTGGTGATTTCCTTGTTCTCGTACACACTTTGGTGAGGATCTTCCAAGCGAGAAAGATGATCGGCCGCTAGATTCTCGGCTCTTTTTTTGTCAAGGATTGTGACATCAAATTCTTGTAGGAGGAGCATCCAACGAAGCAATCTTGTATTTGCGTCTTGTTTATCCATGAGATACTTGATTGTCGAGTGATCCGTATACAATATGCATTAAGTCAAGACGAGGTAAGGTCGGAATTTCTCAAATGTATACACTACGGCAAGGAATTCCATCTCCGTTGTAGTGTACTTAAGTTGAGCCTCGATCATCGTCTTGCTTGCATAGTGGATAGGCAAGAAGTGCTTTTCATGACGTTGCTCCAAAACGGCCCCAATAGCGAAATCACTTGCATCACACATAAGTTCAAAGGAGAGATTCCAACTGGGAGCAACAAGAATGGGAGCTTCGGTAAGTTTCCTCTTAAGGATTTCAAAGGCTCGTACACAATCTTCACTAAAAACAAAAGGAGCATCTTTTTCAAGGAGATGTGTAATGGGTCGAGATATCTTTGAAAAATCCTTGATGAATTGACGATAAAAGCCCGCGTGGCCTAGTAAACTCCTAACTCCCTTAACGGTTTTGGGGTGAGGTAATTTTGCGATGACGTCTACCTTAGCTTTGTCTACCTCAATCCTCACTTTCAAAACCTTTTGCCTTAAGACGATTCCTTCCTTAACCATAAAATGACACTTTTCCCAATTGAGCAGAAGGCTGGTTTCCTCACAATGTTTCAACATTATCTCAAGATTCGACAAACACGAAGTGAACGAACAACCAAACACGGAAAAGTCATCCATAAAGACTTCCATCGTCTTCTCGATCATGTCATGAAAAAAGCCATCATGCACCTTTGAAAGGTTCCCGGTGCATTATGAAGTCCAAATGGCATTCTACGATAGGCAAACTTTCCATATGGACACGTAAACGTAATTTTTTCTTGATCACGAGGTTCGATGGGGATTTGGAAGTAACCGGCAAAACCATCTAAAAAGCAATAGAAATTGTTTCTCGCAATACGCTCCAACATTTGATCCATGAAGGGCAAGGGAAAATGGTCTTTACGAGTGGCGTCATTCAACTTACGATAGTCGATACACATCCTCCAACCGATCACGACTCGAGTTGGAATTAACTCGTTGTCATCGTTTGGCACAACGGTCATTCCTCCTTTTTTAGGGACACAATGAATGGGACTCACCCAAGGGCTATCGAAAATAGGGTAAATCATTCCCGCGTCAAGGAGTTTAAGGACTTCCTTTTTGATGACGTCGTGAATTTTAGGGTTCACCCTCCTTTGACATTGGATTGCGGGTTTGTAGTCCTCCTCCATTAAGATTTTGTGGGTACAAAATTTAGGATCGGTCCCTTTAATGTCAAATAATTTCCACGCAATTACCCCTTTGTGATCCTTTAGAACATCGATAAGTGAGGTTTTTTCATCATCCGAAAGATCTTTCACAATAATCACCGGCAACATATCGTCTCCTTCCAAGAATACGTATTCAAGATGAGGAGGAAGATCTTTCAACTCGAGGATTGGTGGTTCCTCGATTGAAGATTTGGGTTCGATACTCATAACCTCCTCGGGCGGAGGAAATGGGAAATCGTTAAGAAAATCTTTGATAATTGAGAAGTCCTCATCGTTGTCGAGGTCTTCGTTACAAGTACGAGGAACATCAAATTATTCCAACGTAAAACCACCACCTTCAAATGGAGTTAAGGATGGTTTCGAATTATCAAGAATAGGATCGAGCATAGTGGGATTGCCACTATTTTCATCATCACCAAAACCTAAAAATTCTTGTGAAAATTCCTCACAAACGACATCGATCATATCAACATGGTTTATACTCGCGACGGAATAAACATGAGAAAGTTGAGAGTTTTGTGTTGCGTTTATAATAAGTTCCTCGTCATTCAAACGTAAGGTGATTTTTCTACCAGATAATAGAACCTTCCCACTTTCACAAAAATGTCTTCGGCCAATCCACATGCGGGAATTGTAGAATGATGGGCTAATTCGATAGACATTAGTCAAGGAGTAAGATTAAGAAGATTGAGCGACTTGAAGATTGCAAGAGGAATCAAATTAATGCTAGCACTAAGATCGGCCAAGGCATAGCATTCTTCCATATCTTGAATAGCACATGGAATCAAGAATTTACCGGGATCACCGACTTTTTGAGGTATGCGGTTAAGATAAACCGATGAACAACTAGACAATTGTTGCAATTTCTCCTTGTTGTTTAACATACTCTTAAAGTTATCGGCAAATCGAGGCATCATGACCAAAGCGTCGGCAAAACTTATGTTAAAATGCAAATCATGAAACATTTTCATAAAAAGCTGGAATTGGTAATTCTCACGCTCTTTCAATTTCTCCTTATGAAGTCTCGATGGGTAAGGCAGGGGTGGTGTGGGTTGGGGCATAGGCATAGCCTTTGGATTCTCGGATTCCAATGATGGTAATGGGTCAACCGTAGGTGTGGTTTGAGCGGTACTTCGTGGGATTGGGATATGTTCCTCTTCAACCACCACCTCGGAATCTTCCTCAATTTCCTTCACCGTAGGAGTAATTGGTTGAGGAGTAGATTCCTTAAAGGTCTTACCACTACCTGTGGTAATCACTTCCATCTCTCCCTTAGGGTTCGATATGGTGTTACTAGGAAGACTACTTGAAGAAGACGGTTTACACATTATAGCCTCAAACATAGATGAAATTTTATCCTTAAACATAGATTGCCTTTTGTCATCCGTAAGCATCTCTTGTTTTATCTCATGTTGGCCTTGTTCCATCTTTTGTTTGTTTTGTTGTAACCTTTCCACATTACTCTCCATCTTGTTTGCATGAGTCTTAAGTTCATTTGCTAACTCGTTTTTCAACTCATTTTTCAAATCATTCTTAAACTCGGATCTTAGGCTAATGATCTCCCTTTGTATATTATCAAACCTAGCATCATTACCATTTGCATATTCAACAAATTCATTTGGAAGATCTTTCAAGTTTTGCAAACCTTTGTTGTTGCTTTAAAAATCACGATTTTGATTTTGGTTTTGAACTTGATTATTAGCCGCTTGATTCCCCTAGTTGTTACCCTTATAATTGTTCCTTTGATTTCCTTGGTAACCAACTTGATTGTTTTGATAATTGTTAGCATTTTGATTTGGTGCAAAACCCGGTGGAGTCAATTGATTAGTGCGGGTAACTTGACCGTTTTGGTTATAAGTTCTCGTGGCCGCGTAGGCACTCGAAGTGTTACCACCGTTGGTAATGCACTCGGAGAAATCATGACCTTCACCACAATACATACAAGAAACATCAACCGCTTTAGCCGTAGCGGGAGTGGGTTGGTCACAAACTTTAAACTCAATTAAAAGTCCCTTAATCTTATCAAAGATTTTGTTCTCCAAATTTTCCTCGATTTGGCAAGCATCGATGGTACGTGATAATGAAGGTGAAGACGAAGCGTTGCTAACACTCGATGTGCTACGAGGACTATAGACCTTAGACCTATTCTCAATATTCAACAACGCTTCCTCGATCGTTTTACACAAAAAATTACCACCCGCGGCGGCATTAAGATAATCACGCTCATGATCGTTCAATCCATTGTAAAACGTGTCAAATTGATGCAAGTCGGAAAAACCATGATGATGACACTCATGTAACATTTCCTTAAACCGTTTCCAAGCCGTAGAAAAACTCTCATTAAACTCTTGTGAAAACTTTGAAATCTTGTTTTATAAATGCGTAGTCTTAGAAGGCGGGAAAAACTGGTTCACGAACTTCGAAACGAGATCCTTCCACGTCATTATAGAATTGGGTGGCTCTTTCTCTAACCAAATTTTAGCGGGCCCCGCTAAGGAATACGGAAAAAGCATCATCTTAATCGAGTCGTTCGAGACGTCCTTAAACTTGCAAGTGGCGGTGAGACGATTGAATTGGCGGATATGGTTGTAAGGGTTGTCCTTTTCATCATCATGGAATTTTTTGTTTTAGATCATCGAAAAAAACCCATTTTAACTTCAAAATTCTCCGCAAGGATGGCGGGAATCACAATAGCCTCTCCATAACCCTCGGTGGGTGCTTGAAGTAACTCCATCATAGTACGATTAGCCATGGTTGCTTCTTTTTCTACGATGAGTCCGTCAATAGGAGATTCTTCACTAGAAGGCGTTCCTTCCTTTCGGTTTATACGTTTACGTGCACGTCTTACTTGGTTACGAGTTTGGATAAACGTCACGTACAACGTGGGGATGAGCAAAGAAGATTCTTTTGGGTGTTTTTAACTTTTTCAATTTTTTTTGTGATTTTGATTGTTTTTACTTTTTTGGATTTTTGTGATGTATTACGTAGATAAAAATATACAAATCTCTCCTCAAATCAAATCTCTTGATTAAAGGAGCCTCAATGAATGAAAACGATCACGTGAAGTGAACGCCTTCGATGACTTTAGAACGTTGGTGGAACACCAAAACGTTCAAGAGGGTTTAATCTTCTGAAACCAAGAAAATATATAGATACGTAGATAATACTTTGGTTGGCAAACCCTCGATTAGCCCTTTTTCTCTTAACTCACACAAGCAAGTGGGGGAAACGAGGCGATGCTAAGCACTTAGGAGCCTTTTCGATTAGGTCGTGAAATACAACCGCCTTATACTCACCTTATAGTTTGTGTTAATTAAAATCAAGCTTCACGAAAGTAATTATCTATTTTGCCTTTTTTCTTTGTTTGAGATTCGAATACAATGATTGAGTGATGAAATCCCAAATCAAGGTTGTGTTTTCACACTTTTGGAGTACTTGTGAATTTATTGTGATACGTATACAATTAGTAATAATATTCACACAAAAACGAAAAACCGATTATACATATGATTAGAGTGCTAATCACACAAATAGTTATTATGGTTAATATAAAAACAAAATTTGGTCAAATCAAAACATAACATGCCTCCCCGGCAGCGGCGCCAAAATGATAGTTGTAAAAATACACTCGTTTAGGAAAACGAGGTAATTAGGGTAAGTACGATTGTTTTGGAAAACCGTGCACAAATGACCCAAAAGTGAGTTCGTTCTCAAGGAGGCTTGTGTATTGTGTTAAAACTTGACTAAATGTTTGTGATTATGATTATGAAGAAAGAAAAGAGAAAATGATGACGGTTACGATTAAAATTACACTAAGACGAAAGTCGTAAACGTAAAACCGTAAAACGTGACGAAATCTAAAAATTACCCTAAAAATTCCTAGAAAATTGCCATAAATCCTAAAAAATGTAATTAGAGTTTACAAAAAATAAAAATCACTCAAACCTTTTATTTAATTAAATAATAAATTTTTAATGCTAATTAAAGCCCAAAAAACAATTTAATTAACAAAAAGGCCAAAATGAGATTTTTCAATTTGTAAACCTCTAAAATAACTAAACTAAAAACTATTATTGAAAACTTTAAAATTAATTAAAACTATTTAAAAATGATTAAAAGCTATTACAATATTAAAATAATCCTAAAAATTAATTAAATGACAAGAAAACTAATCTAACAATTTTAAAAATTCTAACTTAATGTTTTTAACCTAACAAAAATGAAAAGGTTGAAAAAATCTTAAAAACAATTTTTTAATAATAAAATATTAATAAAAATTAAAAATTTATAAAAAATTCTAAAAACTTGCAAACTAGTTTAATTTAAACTAAATAAACAGAAAATGAAAGTGAAATGTCCAAAATACCCTAATGGGTCTCCAAATAGGCTAAAAGTCCAAACAGTTAGCTTAATGGGCTTATTTAAGGCCCAATAAGAAAAAGTTGTCCAAATAAGCTCAAAACTTCCAATCTAGATTAAAATTCAATTTTAAACACAAAACTCTAAAGGCTCAAAAGTTGAATGTGAGCTTATCACAGCTTAATAAGCAAACAGCTTATTCTTAATGGGCTTTTTGGCCAATTAAGCCATAAGCTAATGCCATAATCTAAAATTTGACACACATCCTTCTCTTGACCTAATAAAGCTGTTAGTAAAAAGAATTTTTGAATAAGCCCAAGAAATAAGCCTAAAATAAGCAAAAGCTCTCTACACAAAACGACAAAATAGTTGTTTCCCAGTTATAGCCTGTTTCAAGAGCTGATTCTTTTTGCAAAATGTATCAAATCACTTAATTAAGCTTAATAATCAAAAATATTTCCAAAAAGCACACTGAATAAGATGGAAAAAGCAAATAAGCACTTATGAAAAAGTCAACTAAGTTGGTTTTCTAGTAAAACCTAAAAGTCAAAGTCTCAAATGCTCTAGTATAGTCAAATGGGTCAATTAAAGAAGATTGATTACAAAAACAAATTTGTTGCAAGTCTAAATAAGCTATTATAGCTTATTGATAAGCTGTTCACAAATTAACACTAGCAGTGGCTAGTTTCAGTGGGAAGGGGTTCCCATTGCTTGACTTTCTTGACCTTTTGTTTTTAGTGGACTTTTGTTGGAATTGATGAACAAACAAGGCACCCTTGTAACCAGTGGGTTATAAGGAGTCACAATCAACAAAGAAGTCACAATAACACCTAGCCAATTAGTACAGTTAAATCAAAATGTGCCCAGATATCACACCAGACATGAACATTAAGCAAATTTGATGAAATATGCAGTTTAAGCAAGATTAAGCCAACCAAATTGAACCAAATGCATACAGAAGCTATAATAAACTTAAATAAGCATACATGAACTTATTTCATGCACTGGTTAAAAGATTAGACCAAGAATCAAGCCTATGAATGTTACTGATGAACAATGAAGAACACAAAATCCTTTTTACTGATATACTTGACCACATATCCAATTTTAAACCCTCAAATCTATTAATCAGCTTACACAAACTATGTTTTACCATTTTTTAACCCTAAACATGCATACACTCTAGGTGTTTCTAAAATTTTAGATCAAAACAAGATAAAACAAGCAAGTTATGGCAAAGATTCAGATTTGATGTTCAAGAACACAAGACTTATAGATAAAAGCATACAAACACCTAAACAACAGATAGATACCACAAACAAACCCTAAACACCTACTCAAACCAACTTGCAAAGCTTAAATCAATAGACCCAAACACCCCTTTAACTTTTAAAAATCTAATTTAACAAAGCCAAAGTGTATAACAGGTTATACCAAACTCAAACAAGCATCATAACAACACTCTCATGCACTTAGAACAAGATTTAAGCCACAAGAACAACACATACAACAGCAGAATCACAAAATCACATAAAACCACTTTTCAACAGATTTTTGGTAAAAAAGGGTTCAAACCTCATGAAAGTACATACACACTCACGAATTGTTGAGCTTATGTGCCTAGCTAAGCAAGGCACAAGCTTCCAATAGCTGCTAAGAACAACAAGGTGAGTAGCAAATAGATTATATAAAAACAATGGAAAATTAACAAGATTTGATTCAAGCTTGTTCCCCACTCCTTGAATCCTTCCAAACCACAAGCTCACTACACCTTGATAATCTCCTTATCAAGGTGTTATGATCACTTATAATCCAAAAGTTCAAGTGTTTGAACTAAGACTTAGAAAACAAAACAGATTTTTAGAAAACTTTGAAAACTTGCATAAAACTTTAAACCAATCTTTCAAACTTCATAAACATAAACTCATAACATATAACATCAACAAGAAAGTAAATTGGAACATGGAATTCATCACAAAATTTCACACTTTTTCATTAACTTGAAACAAGGATTTACAAAGTTCCGACCTAGGAATCCAAGAACAAAGGTAAATGTTGTAATTCTAAGGCCTTATATAGGCTATAAGAAACCTAAATTCCTGAATAAAAAACTAAAAACCCTAGTACATGGTCATCCAAAATTGCCCTTGCAGTTTGAATATTTTGTTAACATGTGAAGTCTTCTTGGTGTTTAGTTGATGATGCCAGTGGTGAGAATTCATCAAAGGGATCCCAATGAGCTTAGAAATGAAGCTACATTGTGGGACGTTGATCTCTTGGGTAATTCTTGTCTTCTTCACCAAAGGTGAGGCAGGGGACTGTACATGTGACCTCTTGGGTGATGTGAGTGTGAGTTGGGTTATGATTAGTATAAGGTTAATCATATTTCTAGAAGGTATTAGGTCTTAATTGCAAGTGATAAGCAAAACCCTAATTATGTTCTTGAGGTAAATAGTGGTGGGTTTGATCCGGTTTAACATTTGAAAAAGGTGTTTAGCGCGTTTAAATAACAAATTAATGTTAGTTAGTTATAAACGGCTGAGTGGATAGTGATGTGGAGGTTTGGTGGCTTGTGATTGGATGAGAGTGTGTAGTGTGGCACATGTCAACATGACACTGGTCTAGGTAACATGGGAAGTTTGATAGAAATTACACCTTGTCTTCCATTCTTCTTCCATTTGTTGTTTAAACATGATAAATCAGAATTCCCTTTGTAAACAAGTTTCATTTTTTAGACTTTGGCCATAAAAGGTTTTGCAAAGTGTAATCAAGGACTTATTTTGCCATTTGATGATATTTGAAGGACCAAACTTGTCATGTCTTCAATATTCAAGGTCTTCACTTGTTCTTTGTCTTCATGGAGGACAAAAAGTGACAAGTCTTCAAATATGAGGGACCATTCTTGCCAATTCTTTAAAGTTGAGGGTCCTTTTTGTAATTTTGACAAAATTTAAGGACCAAACTTGTAATTATGAATATACAAGGGTTTAGAGTGTCAATTATTCAATAATGAAGGACCCTTCTTGTACAATCTTCATTTCTTCAAATACTATTCCTGGAAAATCAACTCTAGGGCCCGATTCTTTGTGCGGCTTCGTTTCCCGTGTTCGTTTTTGCTTGTTTCTTGTGATCTTTTGCCATTTTCTCAATATCCGTACCTAAAATACACATTGAACAAACACAAGCATATATTTGGCACATTTTATGATATTTTAAGCATTTTAAGCCCGTTTTGGACGATGAGACTATGTATAAAAGCAGTCTCATCAATGGTATAAATATATGTTGATGATATTATATTTGCAGCCTCGACCCAAACCTTATCGGATGATTTTGGGACACTCATGTCTTCTAAGTTTAAGATGTCAATGATGGGCAAGGTATCATTTTTCTTAGGACTTCAGATATCTCAGAGTCCTAGAGGCATCTTTATCAATCAATCTAAGTATGCCCTTGAATCTCTTAAGATATATAAGATGGAATCTTGCGACCCCGTGGATACTCCAATGGTTGAACGAATTAAGTTTAATGCAGATCTACATGGTATTGTCATTGATCCGACACATTATCGTGGAATGATCGACACCCTTCTGTATATATATTACAACTACTCGACCTGATCTTCAATTTGCTATATGTATGTGTGCTCGGTATCAAACTAGGCCTACTGAGTTAAACTTAGCTACAGTTAAACAGATCTTTCGATATCTTAATGGAAACACTAATCGGGGACATTGGTATTCGAAGGACTCTTCGATTGCACTAATGGCATATGCAGATGCAGATCACGCGGGTTGTCTTAGATTTAAGGCGTAGCACGAGTGGAACTTTGCAACTACTAAGAGATCGACTAATTAGTTGGGAATCTAAAAGGCAGAAAAGCGCTGTAATTACAAGTACGGAAGCAGAATACATAGCTATGTCCGGTTGCTGTGCTCAAATTATTTGGATGGGATCGCAATTAATCGACTATGGTCTAGGTTTCATCAAAACTCCGGTTTACTGCGACAACAAAAGTGCAATTGTCTTATGCTGCAACAATGTTCAATTCTCCTGGTCGAAGCATATTGACATTCGCTACCACTTTTTCAAGGACAAGTGGAAAATGGAGTGATCGAGCTTTACTTTGTCCGATCTGAGTATCAATTGGCGGATATTTTCACGAAGGCTTTAGATCGCGCTCGAATGGAATTTTTGGCCGCCAAGCTAGGTTTTAGAACATTCTCGCACGAGACTCTAAAGGAATTGGCAGATGAAGCGAAAGAATAGTGATGGTAAACTATTCTCCGTATCCTTGGTGATAATCTGTATATATTGTTTATATTTTTATCCACAAAAGCAAAATACAAAAATATAAAACCATATAAAAACCCTAAAAACTGAAAATTTTCATAAAAATCCAAAAATACTTTTACTTTATTTTTCAAAGGCATGTCTTTTGGGTCGATAATATTTACGGCCTTAGAAATGTTGGTTAATATTGACACGGCGCCATAAATAGAGTTCGTACAAAAGTTGTATATATTTCATAAAACATGCATATATAGCTTGTATTTATTTTAGACTCAAGCCTATTTTTCATATTAAAGTCAAGTATTTCTTATGAAAGCTATGGCTCAACAATGGGAATTAATTTTCTCGGGCATGGTTTACTTTATAACCATGTAAGGGATTGTGTTTACGTTACAACACAATCTAACACAGATATATGTACGCATCAGTGTATTTATTTGTTAAAACGAGAGAAATCTTGTTTTTATGAAGTTATCATCTCTACAACCATAGCAATCAACAATTGGTATCTATATACTCGACGATGCGACTACTCAACCGACGACTACAGCTATTTCGATAGAACACGGGTCAACAATTGAGGGGGAGCAATTGTCAAGCATTCAGAATCTTTGATGCCGAAAGTGCCAAGTTCACTAATTGGTGTCAAAAGATGACTTCAGACGTGACGAGGCGACCAACATTTGCCGACAATAACCATTTGATCTTATCATATGATGTTCTCATCAATCAGGTCCAACCTTATCAATTTATTCTTATATGGTGAATATGTGATTATTTTACTAATCAATATCATATCTCAACAAGTAGTATCATAAAGATAAAATGGACTTGCATTTTTCCTCCCAAAAACTTTCTTAATATATTATTAAATCAATTGATATTAAAAACATCGATTGGTTTAATATTTATAATATAGGGCAGAAAATGTGATTTAATATGGGAAATGATTAAGCAAAAATGGTTTGACTTAACGTGATAGCTCATCCCGACATGTGCGAGATGTTTTCGAATATCAAGGCATATGTTAGGGGGGAGCAAAATGGATTTGCTATATCAAAATTGATTTCATGGTGATTTATACTTACCCTAAACCCTTTTATTTCACAACGATGAAGATTGTGGTGACATAAGGATGGTAGGATAGGTTAAGTCCAATGATTCTTCCTAAACCGGAGGAATCTTCCCAAGAACATTCCATAGCTAGAAATAGTAGTCCTTAGGAAAGATGGAGAAAGATTGTGAATGTAGCTGAATGCCGACCAAGTACTTAAGTTAGCACTGGAACAATCACAACAAGGTGCTAGATATGACGTATTGGTAAGCATTGAAAGGGTTAAAGAATGAAAAACAATTGTAAAGATAAAGGGTCTAAAAAAAGAAGCCCTCCTTATAACTTAGACAGAAACCGGGTCAACACATATACTATTGAGATCATTTTAATGATGCTCGATATTGAAGATAGACATCATGGACCCAATGATGCATGCACAACCCATCCCAGCTAACTCAAATATCTGTCAAAAGGTATTTGTTTTATTCACGCGGAGACAACGCATTAGCTATCGATTTATTCACTCCGAATATATTGATATTGAAAAGGTGGCACTCCTCTCCAGCCTCCGATCACTAAATTCCAAAATGTACGATAAAGTCTAGAACCATTTGAGATCATCAAATATCTCATTAGGACACACTTCCATATTTCCTTGCTTCCTCACACTCTGTGAAAAGTAAGAAAGATATTAAGAGTCCTACGCAAAATCTTCATGATCTTGCCTGAACATCCGAGTAATACAAAAGTATTTACAATGAAGATGGAAATCCTTCTTGAGAGAACATTAAAAATCTCATGGTAGGTGACTTGTGCGATTCTTTATGAATCAAACTTTTGATAACTGAAAAGCAACAGTTGCTTAATTCTTAATTGAATTTAAACACGTTCTAGGCCTCTACACAATATCTCAGTGATCTTGCCAGAACACTCAAAGTGATACCTTAGTGTTCACAGTGATGAGTAGTAATCCTTCTAGTGTTAACCTCAAATAGCACTTGGTAGGTAACTTGCAAGATTCTATACGAATCAAGCTCGTGACATCTGGAAAGCAACGATGGTGCGTTTCTTAATTGAATTTCACTTGTTCCAGGAACATGAATTGACGGCTCAATCGTAAGGATAATTCTATCCAAATGATTCACTCTTTACGTTCGCAGTCAGCTTTGGACGGTCGAGTAAAGAGAACGGGTTTACCCGCGAAATCTTGTCAAGGAGATTTTTAATTAAATCTACCTACCACAAGTACAATATTTATATCGTCCAACGGTCTTCATCGACCGGAGGTAAAAAGATACCGAATTAGAATGAAATGTTCAAAGCCATTTCGTTCGTGTCTACTTATGTTGCGGCATTTGAAGACGGTGGCGTTGCGGAGTCCGAGATGAATTCGTCCCCACATGCTTATATTTTCTACCTCAAAAAATTCAAGAAAGCATAATATTAAAGTCTTCCGCTGTATCCAACTCTAAGATCACATCAACATGTTCACCAAAAAAGAAAAAAGAAAAGAAAGACGAAGACTACGAGCTCAAGACAAGCATAGAATGCTAGGTTTTGTTGATCCCAACTTAGATCGATTTAGCTTGTGTAAACGAGATTAAATCAAGTTAAACACGTAGAGAAACTTTGTTGTATATGAAACAATTCAAGTATTATGCGGAATTAATACTTAAACAAGAACACACAAACAAGATAAACCAATTTCACTTTGATTGATTAATCTAAATTACGTACAATGAAAGTGGAAAAAACATATATTGAACTAAACCTAAAGGCCTCCTTTTATAGATCAAGGAACCTTGTACAAGAGTCTACGTATCAGCTATTTTAGGTAAAGATAAACATAAGAAATATATTGTCGAACATTTCTTTACTAGAAACATACTATAAACATTAAACGTGTAGAATGAGTATCCTGTTAGTGCTTGACTTCTTCTTATCAACGCTTGACTTCTTCCTGTCAACGCTTGCCTTGAAAACGCTTGATTTCTTCTTATCAACGTCCAATTTCCTCTTGTCAGCGTCCAAGTGTCTTGGATACATTTTATTCCCAACAATCCTCCCCTAAACTTGATATCTACTCTAGTAATCAAGTTTCTGAATAAAACTAAGTACAAGGAGGATTCTTACAAATCTTATCAAGTTGGAAATAAATATATCTAATCAAATCTTCGACAACGTCACTTTTATAATCCATCTCTAGCTGTGTTGACACCATTTTCTTTAAAACTTCTTTGGACATAGGATATTCAGCATCCACAAGAAGATATTCAGAAAACTTTATAGTACTCAAATGATACACACCAGGTGCTGAATGTAAACGCCATTGAAGTCCACTGACATCATCAAGATCCTTCCAAACTGGATCTTCTTCATCTAGTGCACACATTCTTTTGAATGTTGACCAAATCTTTATTCCATTGACTGAAGTAGGTGCTTCAGTCTCATACTTGGCCTGCATCAACCTCCAATGGTCTGTCAAGTCTTCGCTATCAAAGACATAAAAGTAGTGAAAGTATGTACCTTCTTCCCATATCTGTCAATCATCCAAAACCCACTTGCATCTTCCTCATAGCTAACTATAGAGTTTCTGGAATCATGAGGTAACACTTCTACCATTTGTGAAGCTTCCAAGGGTGAGAGCTTAATACTCTTTCTAATAATAGCTTCACTAGGATTCACTCTATCCAAATTTTCTGGAAACTCAAGAGGAACTCCCTTCTTCAATGGTCTTGGTGTAACCAAAGCCTTTTGGATCTCAATTTCTTCTGCAAGTTCTTCCTTTCTTTCATCTGAAAGAAGTATAATGGTGTTCTGCCCTTGCACACTTGCCCATATAGGATAAGCCTTATGTTCTAATTCATCGAAGGACAATCCCTACAACTTTCTAAAAGTCCAACCTGTTTGATGACATATGAGCAACATGTAATAGAGCTCCCTTCTTTCTGTCTTGGTCTGTTCAAGAACTTTGCTAGCTTTATACTTCAGAATCACCTTGCAATCCCTTTGAACTCTTAGTAGAATCTCCAAACCCCAAATTTGATCTGATAAAGTCATGTCTGGATTCTCCATTACTTTATTCTCCCATGCAAAGTAAATCTGAGCAACTTCTGGCATCTCATAATCTACCTGATTCTTCAACTGTGCAAGCTTTTCCCTTGCCAACTCATCACCATATTCAAGCCTTTATGGTTCTTCAATAATCATGACACTTGAATCTGTGCTCTCATCACCACTGCTTTCCTTACTCTCAATAGTAGTCTCCTTCATCCTATCTTCTTTCTCAAGTTATGCAGCCAACATGGAATCAAACTTTACATGAGCTGCATCCTTGGGAACCACTGTTTCTACCATAATTCCTTTACCATTATCTAATATATCAATGATGGGTAAAGATGATGATGGTACCTGTGTAGACACATCTTTGATGATAGATGATGACTGGGATACATCAACCATACCTGCAGGTCTATGAACGTCCAAAACCTGTGTGTAAACGCCTAACTTACTCTTAACAGAACTTGGCTTGTCAGCGTCAAAAATCTGCTTGTCAACGCTCATTCTACTCTTGTCAGTGCTTCTTGTGAACTGCTCCATCATCTCAGTAAAAGATAAATTCAAATTTGTAGGAGTAACCAATGAAACATAAAAACCTGGTTGCCTCTTCAAATCTGTTAGAGCTACAGCTATTGCCAAAGATTCTCCTTCATGTGAGCCTTTGTCACTCACATGTATCTGCTCATCCTCCACTTTGGAAGAATCCTCCACTCTACGTCTAAGGTTAGCACCTTCTAAAATAACAATCCTCTCCCTCAATTGCTTGAGTTCAAGGACTTGTGTAGAGACAGTATGTAGAAGGTCTGCATTTTTCTTTTGCAAGCTAATGAAGACAGCCGTCAATTCCAACAAAGTATAGGGTTCCAATCTGCCCTCCTCTAGAATAGGAATTTGAGCTCCCAAATTAGAGTCATGGGGCATGGATGGGGTCTTAATGATGTGAGGACTGGCTTGGCCTGCATCTAAGCTAGTACCAATAGTCCTAGCCCACCCATGTCACCAACCACACTTGTGGTGGTTCTCTCTGCAACATGGCTAGGACCACTAGAGGAGAACACTCTAGTAGTCCTTGGGCGTTTTAGCAACCTAAATTCAGGGGGTGTAGAAGATGATGTGGATTGGGTAGAAGTTTGAAGGTTAAGGGGTGTTTGGGTTTGTTGTAAAAGTGTGTCATCGTTTGCATTTGAAGTGTCAACGCCAACATTTAACGTGTTAGCGTTGTAGGAATCTTTGTCAATTTCCATATGCTAGGGTGATGGTGATGGTTAAGGTAATGGGTCTGGTTGTGGTTATGTTTCTGGTTGAGGTTGTGCTGCTACAATAACAGCAAGCATGGCTTAGGTAAGGGGTAAGTCTCTGTATGGGGGTGAATTCATCTTTCCAAAAATTGCTTTCTTTTGCACAGTGATCGTATAAAAATCATCATGATTACTGGTGCAATACCTTTGTGCATCAAAAACCATTTGCAAAAATCTTGGGTAAGCAAGGGTCATCTTGCTACCCTTGTTTTTACACATGCCATCAAAAATCATTTTAGAAAAATTATATTGTTGCCTAGTAGCAATACACACAATGGCACTACCAATTGACCTGTTAATTTCATTATGTGCAGTACATTTGGGACTCAAGCATTGAAGAATGACATGTATTAAGTACTTCCAAGCTGGGGGAAATTCCTGTTTTGAATATTTGTTTAAAGATCCCTCTGCAGGGAAAGGATAACCCAAAGCTTGAAGTCCTTGTTCTAGCTCAAAAATGGGTAGCAAGGTTATACCATCTGCATCATTAAGATGAAAAGCCCGGTGAACCAAGGCTTCAGTAACCACCCATGAAAGCCCATGGATTGTAGCAGTTAATGTAGTCACATTATTAATCGTTGAGGAAGTGACAGTATTCCAAAACTGTTTAATATTAGTGACAGGGATAAGAGGAGCATGAGAAAGTACATACCTAAGGGGGGGATGCATTTAAATACTCCACCATCTGAGTATATTGAGGAAACAAAGTGTTGTCAGCCTCTAAATAGGCAACCATGTTGTGCTGACTTCTGAACCCCAATACCAAATCACTCGGTTTAAACTTAGGCGCCATTGATGTAGAAAGTTGTGATATATGTAATGAAAGATGAAAGTGTGTGAAAATTTAGTTAGACAAGATAAGCAGTTACCCTGTTTCAAAATAATGAGCCAAATATATAGGAGAGGTAGGCACATGTGATTGGTCAAAAAATGAGGCAGTTATTTTTCAAAATATAATGATTAAAATCTTGAAAAGATATAACTTATCTTGTGCATTAATAAAAAGTTACCAAATCCTAAAATTACAGCCCAAATTCTCGTCAAAAATAACAACTAGGTAGGACCCAATGTTTGTCAACGGTAAAAAAATAACCTATCAACAGCCAACGGCTATATTCTTGTCAACGTTGGAAAATACCATGTCAACGTCAAAATTGGTCATAACAACGTTTGGAATTAAAACTATCAACGTCCTAAAATAAAAAGAATAAAAATGAAAAAGGACCTTAACAAAGTGATTTATCCTAGTGAAGATAACCTATAGACTAAAAATTACCATAGGGTGGCAAGCACCGTCCAATCATGCACACTTGCTTAAGCAAGATAGACATAATTTTCCTCAAGTGTCCCTTGCTAACCAAAGTTCTTAGCAGTGAAGTTATCTCATAAAATACTTTGTAACTTCCCAGGTAAAAATCATACCCAAGTCTCCCAACAGACCACATCCAATTCTAGGCCAAAAAGTCTTGGCAGCGTGCATAGTATGTCAACTTTGCATGCTAAAGTGCCTCACGATTTAGTAAACTAATTCGTACTCACCAGTGGACACAATCTATAATTGTGATAAGAGTATTATATGAATACCCAAAAAGTCCTAAAGGTTTCCTAAACCTCTCCTTAAACTATGATACATAAGTTGCCAAATAAAATGCATGCTGATTGTAGTAAAAATACGACCTTTAGGAAAAGGAGCGTAAAAGTGGTAAGTATCGAGTGATGATTTAGGAAAATCAAGCACTAATGACCCTTATGATATGAAATTTCGTTTCCCAAGGAGGTATATGTGTGTGACTAAGATGTAAAAGATTTGAGATTAATATTTTGGTTTGGTGGAGCTTGATTTTGGCGGGAACCTTGGCCGTTTTGGTTGTAAGTTCCCGTTGCTACATAAGCACTCGAAGTGTTACCATCCGCGGTAATGCACTCAGAAAGATCATGAGCTCCACCACAAGACAAACAACTCTTAGCAACCGCTTTAACCGAAGCGGAATTTGAAGCTTCTTGAGCTTTCCAATGGGACATAAGATTAGCAAATCTATCAAAAAACCGATTTTCCTCATTAGCTTCATCATGTAAGGCATTAATGCTACGAGACGATGAAGATGAAGACGAACCCAAATTGGCAACACTCGGTGTGTTTCGAGGGCTATAAACCTTAGATCTATTCTCGATGATTTGTAAAGCCTCATTTGTCGTCTTGCACAAAAATTTACCACCCGCGGCGGCATTCAAATAATCTCGTCCATGATCATTAAGCCCATTATAAAAAGTATCAACTTGATGCAATTCCGTAAAATCATGCTGTGGACATTCATGTAACATTTCTTTAAATCGTTCCCATGCCATTGAAAAACTTTCATTATTTCTTTGCACAAATCGTGAAATCTCATTTTTCAAATGTGTTGTTTTAGATGGTGGAAAAAACTTGTTCACAAACTTAGAAACGAGATCGGCCCATGTCAAAATAGAATTTGGCGGTTCTTTCTCAAGCCAAATTTTTGCGGGTCCATCTAAAGAGTATGGAAACAACATCATCTTAATGGCATCATGTGGAACATCCTTAAACTTGCTAGTAGCGGTGAGACGGTTAAATTCCTAATGTGATAGTGCGGGTTGTCTTTCTCGTGACCTCTAAACTTATTTGCTTGCAACATCGACATTAAACCCGTCTTAATCTCGAAATTTTCCGCAAGGATGGCGGGAATCACAATGGCCTCTCTAAAACCCTCGGTAGGTGCTTGTAGCAACTCCATCATAGTACGATTAGCCATGATGACTTCTTGTTCTACAATAGGTTCAACTTTTGGAGGTTGTTCTTCAATCAACGTCTCTTGATTGGCTTGCTTTTGAAGACGTTTACGAGCTCGTTTTGCTTGATTACGAGTGATTATAAACTTCACGAAGAATGGGAGGTGAGCAAAGAAGATTCTTTTTGGATGTTTTGTGAATTTTTAATTTTTTTGTGTTTTTATGATATTTAATTTTTTTTGGATTTTGGTGTATCTTCGTAGACAACAATCTACAAAATCTCTCCTCGAATCAAACTCTTGATTAAAGAAGCCTCAAAGGAATGAAAACGATCACGTGGAGTGAACGCCTTTGAATGACTTTAGAACTTTGGTGAAAACCAAATTGTTCAAGAGGTTTTAATCACAAAGAAACCAAGCAAATATATTATACGTAATAATACTTTGGGCGGCAAAACCCTCGATTAGCCTTCAATCTCAAAATACTCACAAGCAAGCGGGGAAACGAGGCGGCGCGAAGCACTTAAGAGCCTTTTTCCTTAGGGTATATTTTATAATACCCGCCTTATACCCACCTTATAGTTTTTATTTTTCAAAATCGAGCTTTACGAAAGTATTTATCTATTTTTGCCTTTTTCTTTTTGTTTGAGATTCGAATACAATAATTGAGTGATGAAATCCCAATTAAGGTTGTGTTTTCACACTTTTGGAGATATTGTTTATTTGTTGTGATAGTTAATACAATATAGTAATAATATTTTTACAAGAAAAACCAAGAAAACCGATAATACGTATTAGTAGAGTTCTACTAATACAAATACTATTTTTGGTTAATATTAAAAACAACAATACAAATTAATCACGACACACCTCCCCGGCAGCGGCGCCAAAATGATTATGGTAAAATACGACCTTTAGGAAAAGGAGCGTAAAAGCGGTAAGTATCGAGTGATGATTTAGGAAAATCAAGCACTAATGACCCTTATGATATGAAAGTTCGTTTCCCAAGGAGGTATATGTGTGTGACTAAGATGTAAAAGATTTGAGATTAATATTTGGTTTAGAAGGGGATGAGAAAAGAAGATGACGAAGACGTAAAAATTACTACTAGAAAGTTAAAACGTAAAACCTTAAAAACTACAAAAATAAAAATTAATTCTAAAAATTACCAAAAATTCACCAAAAATCAAAATTAATAAACTAAGAGTTTACCAATGATCAAAACTTTTTCAAACCTTTTAAATAATTAAATATTCAATTTTTAAATGCTAATTAAAGCCCTAAAAATCAAATAAATTATCAAAAAGCCCAAATAAAGATTTTTCAATTGTAAACCTCTAAAATGACCTAAAAAGATTAAAAACTATTTTTAGAAATTTTTAAACTAATAAAAACTATTTAAAATGATTTAAAAACTATTAAAACATAAAATAATTATAAAAATTAATCTAGAAATGATAAAATTATTCTAAAAGTTGCTAAATTTCTATTTTAATGTATTTAAGCTAAGAAAAATGTAAAAAGTTGGAAAATGTGAAATTTGAAAAATAATAATAAAATAATATTAAAATAATATTAAAAATCCAAAAATTATAAAAAATTCTAAAAACTTGCAAACTAGTTTATTTTAACCTAAATATTCCGAAAATCAAAGTGAAATGACCAGAATACCCCTATTGGGCCCTCAAATGGGCCAAAAACAAAAACAGTCAAACCAAATGGGCTTTTGGGCCCAAAAAGTCAAACTTGGCCCAATTGACTTGGAAAAGCCCTATCTGACTCAAAATTTAATTCTAAGAACGAAACTCTAAAGGCCCAAAAGCTGAATGTGAGCTTATCACAGCTTATTAAACACACAACTTATTCTTATTGGGCTTTTCAGCCCATTAAGCAATAAGCCAATGCCATAAGCTCTAATTTGACACACAACCTTCTTTTGGGATGCTTATGAGATCTGTAAAAAGAAATTTTGAAAAAACACACTCAATAAGCCAGAAATAAGCAAAGTAAAAATTCACTAAAAGACAAAATAGTCGGGTTTGAGATTTAGGGCACCTCAGAAGCTCTAGTTTGTTGCAAAAGCTCACAAATAGCTTAAATAAGAATAATCAATCAAGAAAATCACAAAAATCCAAGTAGAATAAGCTGTAAGAACAAATAAGCTGGCTGAAAAAGCCAAATAATCTAGTTTTCTAGCAAAAGTTTAACCAAAAGACTTGCAAACTTCCAGATATGATATTAAGCTAAGAAAAATGATTTCTATTACAAAAGATAAGTTGTTGCATGTGCCAATAAGCAGTTCTCAAAAATAAGCCAATAAGTGCTTATTTGACCAAAAGTCAAAGTACTCCAAAATGCACCAAATGATCAGGAATGGTGCAAGGGCTTGTTATAAGCAAATTTTGTGAAGGACTCAAGGAGGAGGCCTTGTGAATCAAGAGGTCAGTTGCCCTTTTGATGACAGATTTTGGCAATAAGGGCTTAATAAGCCAGTTAGCTTATAAGCCTGATACAAAGCAATCCAAATAGCAAAATCCAATCACAAGCAGCACATAAACAAGTTCCAAGCAGCAAAATCACAAGGCATACACTAGGATAACAAATGCAAGCACAAAATGAGGTGGTCACTTTGCTGATGCAAATGACCACTTCAGTAACTTTTGATAAGCTATAAAATCCACAATAAGCCACCAAATTCAACAACCAGACAACCAATAGATAGCTTATCACCTAAACTATTCCCAAACCTGATTTTAGAGCTTAGATCCAACAAACAAAGAAGTTATTGGATCTGATGTGTTTGACCAATTTCAAAACCACTTTTATCAGATTTTTGCAAAACTTCGAATCCCTTTTCCAAACTTTCAGAAACTTAACCAATGACTTAAACTTGTATATTTAGACTTGTTTAGACTTCCCAGAAACATGAAATTTTGAGAGGAATCTTAACAAGAGGTTATACCTGCCTTCCACAACATCCTAGGAAGGCCAGCTATGCTCCTTGGACCTTGTTCAACAACTAGAACAAGACCAAGGCACTTCAACAAGAAAGATGATGAATGCCTTGGTTGATGTTTCAAAGTAGAAACTCAAGGACTTGATGTCTTCAACACAAGCAGCAAACAACTCAACCAAGGGCTCTAATCCCTTCACAAGCTTGGTGTCAACAAGCTTGCAAGAGCTTATAGCTTATGGTTAAGGGTTAGTACACAAAAATAAGCAAAATCAGAACCTTCTTTCAAGCTTTTTCAAACTTGAAAAACCTTACCAAACATAAACGTCCTTGATCCAAAAGGTTCAAGCACACTTATAACAATCAATGGAACACATAATCACCCTTTAAACAACACCAACTTTCAAAAACATAAAAAGGAATTACAATTTTCTCAAAATACCAACTTTTATAAATTTTAAAAAGGAATTACAAGTTTAAAAGGTAAAGACTGGAACAAAGGGACTCTCACATGTTGAGGTCTCCTTTTATAGGCAAATGCTAGGCTACACTATTCACAAACCCTAGAAGTGAATTCTCTAAAGTGCCCTTAAGTTCTTCTAGACGTTTTCTGCATTTGAGCTGTCCAAGTTGATCAAGGCTGTTGACTTTAGCTTTGGAATGAAGCAAGGATCCTAGGTTGTTGATTTGGACACGTCAGATTACTTGGAGAGTAAGTTGCATTCTCATTGGTTAAACGGGAATTGGGGGTGGGGTCCATTGTGAGTGGGAGTGAGGGTTTTGAGGTTGGGATAGTTTTCTACATGTGTGAATCACACATGTGCAAAGGTAATTGCAAATTACCCTAAGTTTAAGTGGTGTAAATTCTGGGTGGGTAAAAGGTGAATAGTAATACTTTTGATCCGAAATTGGGGGAAGTTGTGGTGTTTGGCGCAATTTACTGTTTGAATGTTTCAATAGCACACATTTGGCCCTTCTTCTTTTTCTTTCCTTTCATTTGTGTTTAAAAACGTGTCAGCGCCCATTTCCTTTGTATCAACTTTCAAGACTTGGTAATTTTGGCACAAAACTTTGGAAAAAGGTTTCAAAGGGTTGTTTTTGCCATTTTGAGATATTTCAAGGGCTGATCTTGGACATTCTTGATCTTCAAAGGTCTTCAATGTATCTTTGGCTTGACGAGGGACCATAATTGACAATTTGGAATTGTTGAGGGACCAATCTTGACATTTCTTCAAAGTTGAAGGACCTTTTGTGTAATTTTGACAAACTTAAGGGACCAAACTTTTAATTATCAATATACAAGGGTTTTAAGTGTCATTTCTTCAATAAATGAGGATCAATCTTGTATGTCTTCAAGTCTTCAAGGGTATTTGTTGAATATTCCCTGATTAGGGCCCGGTTCTTTGTATGGTTTCATTTCTCGTGTCCGTTTTTCCTTTTATCTTGTGATCTTTTGTCTTTTTCACAATATCCATACCTAAAATACACAAGTAAACAAACAGAAGCATATATATGGTATTTTATGACATTTTTATGCATTTAAAGCCCGAAAAGAACGATGAGATCATGTATAAATGCCATCTCATCACATGCAACAAAAATTTATGTCAAGATAGGAATATAAATATTCCAACCATCATCCATAAACTTGAACATGCTCAAATAATGCTCCAAGAATCCATAAGCAATTATGTATCCATTTGTAGAACGCTAACAACGCCTGCATAATTAGATCAAAAATCACAAAACTAACATGTTGCTGACAACGTCAATTTAACACTTGTTAGCATTAAAATAACATTTGTCAGCGTCAGACAAATAAAGTGAAAAATCTAATTTTGTACAAATACCAATAACAATGCATATCATGTACATACTTATACAATAAGTCCCCAAAACACATATTAAGTAAGATTGATCATTCCAATACTTGTTACCATGTATTGAAATCTCCCAAATCAGCGACATTTTCCTCTGTGTCAACCCTATTTGGTTGTATTAAACCTTTTTCAAAACAATCTCTTATAAAATGATGTCTAATTTCCCCAAGGGTGTTCCCTATCCATGGGTGTGCTAGCCCGTTTCTCATGTGGAGAAAAGCTAAACTTCTTCAAGATTTCTGCTACATATTTGTCTTGAGAGATGAAGATACCATCTTCTTTCTGCTGAACTTGTAACCCTAGAAAGAAGTTCATCTCTCCCATTGCACTCATCTTAAACTTGTCTGTCATGAGCTTGGAAAAGTCTTCACTCATCTTTGGACTAGAAGAGCCAAAGATGATATCATCCACATAAACCTGAAAAAGTAAGAAATCTTTACCAGTATTGTTTGTAAACAAAGTCTGATCTATAGTGCCCCTTTTGAATCCATTTTCCACCAGATACGTGGACAATGTGCCATACCATGCTCTTGGGGCTTGATGAAGTCCATACATATCTTTCTTGACTCTATACACCTTATCTGGATGTTCTGAGTCTTCAAAACCAGGACGCTGAATTACATAAACCTGCTCTGCAATAGTGCCATAAAGAAAAGCACTCTTCACATCCATTTGATAAACTATGAAGCCCATGCAAGAGGCATAGGTTAGGAAAATCCTTATTGCTTCCATCCTTGCAACAGGTGCAAAAACCTCTTCATAGTCTATCCCTTCCTCTTGTGTATAGCCTTGAGCCACTAAACGTGCCTTGTTTCTGACCGCAATTCCTCTCTCATCCTTTTTGTTTCTAAGAACCCATCTTGTCGCAATAGGTTTAACATGTCTGGGAGAATCAACTAACTCCCAAACATCCTGAATAGCAAATTGGTGAAGCTCATCTTGCATTGCTTCCACCCAACTTGGTTCTTTAAGAGTATCAAAAATCTTCTTGGGTTCCTGTTGTGACAGAAAACAGGCAAATAAACATGCTTGAACAAGAGGGGTATCAACCTTCTTGTGAATATTAGCAATAAATCCTCCATGATTCTGATGAGACCTTCTAGTTTGTACAGGAGTCATCACATCACCTATGGTTAAAGAAAAAGAATGATTCTTCATGGTAGATGTAATTACTCCTCCTTCAATTATTGTGTTATCATCAATTTCAGTCTCCAAGTTGCCAATATCTTCTTCAAATTCTCTTCTGTCATCATCTGAATGAACCTCTCCATTTCTGTTTGAAGGTTCACCTTGTTCAAAAACACTGGAGGAGAACAAATGGTCAAAAGAGTTGTCAACGCCTAAAGGAGGGTTGTCAATGTTTGATCCATCAACGCCTGAGTTTGTCTTGTCAATGCCAGATTTTCCTTTGTCAGCCCCTAAAGAATCATGCATGTTTTCAACTGGTGATACTTGTGGACCACCTTTCTCTTTTCCAGCAGCAGCAGCAACAACAAATACATCTGTCCATATAGGAATGGTAACATACTCAAGTATGGGTGTTGATTTGTCTGCTTGTGATCCAACCTCTTTATCAACCTGTATACCTGAAATTTCAACAACTGGTTCTTCCACAAGATTTGAAGTCACCTTCACAATGCCTGGATTAGTAACAGGCATATAATTCAAAGTTCTAGATAGAGGTTCCAAGTCAAATAACTAATTTGGTCCACTCTTAGGATCACTAGGTTTACTTTCTAAAAACCTAACATGTACCTTTTCAAGTATACGTTTTTCTTTCTTAATGTAAACTCTATATCCTCAAGTCTGCACTGAATAAACCATAAAGTAGCCTTCATCACCTTTAGCACTAAACTTTCCTAAGGCCTCACTAGTGTCTAAAACAACTACATGACAGCCAAAGGGTTTAAGAAAACCAATATTAGGTTTCCTACTCCAAAATAGCTCATAAGGTGTCTTGTTGTGAATCTTGTTGATTAATGCCCTATTCTGAACATAACAAGTTGTATTCATAGCCTCAACCCAAAATGCTATGAGGAAGTGAGCATCAGCCAACATAGTCCTAGTTGCTTCTATGAGTGTTCTATTTTTCCTCTCAGCCACCCCATTTTGTAGTGGGGTTCTAGCTATACTAAATTGTCTAGTAATCCTTTTCTTGGCACAAAAGTCATCTAACAACTTATTTCTAAACTCACCACCATTATCACTTCTAAGTATCTTAACCTCATTCCCAGTCTTTTTCTCTAACTGGGTAATAAAGTTAATCAAAATATCAGCAGTTTCATTTTTCAAAGCTAAAAATAAAGTCCAAGTAAATCTAGAAAAATCATCAATGATGACAAAACAGTAGGATTTACCATTTAAGCTTTCTATATTAGCAGGACCAAACAAGTCCATATGCAGCAAGTGAAGTGGTTTAGAACTAGAATGCACAGGTTTAGACTTAAAGGAGACTTTGTGTTGTTTGCCTTTAAGACATGCAACACAAGAGTGATCATTGTAGAAAGCCTTTTCAGGCAAACCATCAACTAAACCATGTCTCACAAGACTATTTATATTCTTAAAATTAATATGCCCTAACCTTCTGTGCCAAAGATTACTCTCATCAAATGATGCCTTAGCATATAGACATGACAAATTATTATTCATCCTAATTCCATTAAGATTCACATTATAAATGTCCTTATGCCTAGGTGTTCTATAATCAATGAATTTCTCATCTGGTATTTTAAAATCTTTGCTCAACACCAAGCATTCAATATCAGTGAAAAAAACCTTATTTTTGTTATCACACATCTGTGATACACTAAACAGATTATAGTCAAGTTCTTTTACTAAAAACACGTTCTCAAAACACAAATTGTTGGTGATAAGAGTTCCTTTGCCAGTGATAGTTCCATATCCGCCTCCAAAGTACACTTTGTCACCATCTGTTATGGGAGTGAAGTTTGTCAAGTAGTGTTCCTTCTCCGTCATGTGCCTGGAGCATCCACTATCCCAATAGCCATTAGCATTAACCTGCTTTTGAATGCCCTGCACATAAAGAAAACAAATTAGTTTTCTTTGGGAACCCATGACTGAGCAGACTTGGAATCATTTGGTTGTTCAACAAGAACAGACTTAGTCCTTATGACAAACCCTTGTTCATCCCTTTTTGGATTAAACACCCAGTTAACCCTAATTGGTTTAGTGATGACCTTTGAAATAGATTGAAATATGTTACAGGTCATAGAAATCCCATTTGAATTAGGCTTTTGGTCTTGTTTAGGTCTCCAAAAGAAGCTAGAAGAAGCTTTAGACCCCTTTCCCTTTGGTTGCAAGTATTTGGCATTACTTGGTCTAGCAGCTTTGGAAACATTCCTGTCAGCGTTTAATTTGTTCTTGTCAACGCTAAAGTTACCCTTATCAGCGTCAAACCTAGGGTTTGCTACAGGAACCCATTGTCTGTTAGACCACGTATTGGTCTTCTGAAAAGGCCTTTGTCCATAAGTATTAGACCCTTTAGTAAAGAATAGGGTTGGTCTAATGACTTGTGGACTTTGCTGGACAAAAGGTTTGGGTTTGACCATGGTTGAGTTTCTATCAGCGTTGACCTTTGAAGCATTGACACATTTATAAGCCAAATGTGAAAAGCTTCCACAAGTATAACAAGCTTTTCTAGACATAACTCTAGGTCTAGATTAAAAGAACCCTGTCCCATTATCACTAACTTGACTTTTTGGTGACCTAGGTTTTCTATACATTTCTGCATATTTAATTCTAGGTTTTCTAACAACGTTTAAGCCAAGGTCAACAGTCTTTCCAATACTAGGATTGGTCAATTTTATGGGTGTTGACTCATTTTGGCTGTCACTAAGCATGCCGCCCTTAACAAACAAAGTAGGGTTGGCTTTCTTCCATTGGTTCAAATCAGTCAATTTCTGCTTGTACTCCTCTACTAGAGTAACAACTCTTGGTGGAGGAATGAATTCCTCTTCTTGGAGTTCTGGTATACCAATCCAAGATAAATCCTTTCTAGAGTAACAACTCTTGGTGGAGGAATGAATTCCTCTTCTTGGAGTTCTGGTATACCAGTCCAAGATAAATCCTTTCTAAGGACACTATAAAAGTTCCCAGCAGGTGGTGGCACACCAGCATATTCTTTCATCCCAATCCCACTCATATCCCTAGAATCCCTTTGTTCACTCATACGTTTTTCTAGGGTTTGTGAAGCTTTATCAAATTTTTGAATTTTAAGATCTACATTATCTTTGTTTTTGATAGCCTCATCTAACTTAGCTTGTAAACCACCATTGGATCTCTCCAAGATGTTCCTAACCTCAACACTAGCATTTAGATCATGAGTTAAAACATTGATTTGATCTTTTAGGTCAAACTCCATTTTCTTATATTCAGCCAGAGTCTTTTCAGTTTGAGTAAGAGCAAGTTGATAATTAGATAACTTGCATTTTTCATCAAAAACATCTGATGTTAATTTTAAAACTTCTTTGTTAAGATTTTCAGTGTTTAGACGACAACCCTTACTACAAATTGCATCATCATATACCTCATTGTCTGATGAAGATGAAGAATATGCCATGAGAGCATAGTGAACATGCTCCTCTTCCTCCTTTTCTACAACCAAGGCCTTGTTCTCTTCCACATCCTTGGCCAAAAGCTCCAATCTCAGCCAACACCATCTATGTCTTGCATGGCAACCATAGCTTTTGTATCTTCAACCTTGATGATTTGGCTTGAAGGCTTTCCAGCATCTGATCTTCTAGGAGATCTACACTCTCTTATAAACTGACCCATTCTATGGAAATTGTAACACTAAACCTTGGATTTATCAAACCCAACAGTGTCTTTAGCATTAAAAGTTATCTTCTTCCTGAATCTTCTCTTCCATCTATTGGCCCTTATGCTAGCAAGTGCCATATTCCACTTTATGTCCATCTCTTCCAAGTGCTCATCACTAATTTGCTCAAGGTCCTCATATGTAATCACTAAACGATTGGGCAATGAAGCAATGTATGCACACACTGTATCTAGATCAATACCAGCAGGCTTAACTCTCGGCGAGTCAACATTGTATGTGTCAGTGTCTGAATGTGAGGCGTTGACAAAGCTTGATCCAACATTGACATAAGGTGATCCAGTAACAGGGTGCATGTATGACTCCCTTTGATAAAATTGACCTTCACTATTAGAGAAGAAGGCCATATTTCCATTGGTAGACTTGCTTCATTGATCCAAAAGGATTTCACTTTATACAAGCCTCAGTTTATTGTAAACATCATCAAAAGTGGAACTTTTGTGAGTATAATTAGCAATCATAGACCTTGCTTCAATCTTCCATGCATCACCAAGACTTTAAAGGAAAGTGGTGATGATATTAGCATCATCATGCACTGTTCCTGTAACACCCCCAAATTTATACAACTCAATACAGCGGAAAACTAGTTGGTGTTACGGGATAACACATTACTCACATCATAGACAATGCATAAAAATCGCGTCGTTTATTCATAAAGCATTTCCATTCATAAATATCAAAGTTACATAGGTCCCAAGTCATTATATTTAATACAGGTTTTTCAAAGCATTTGAATGAAAATTATAATTTAAGTGCGGGTCATGAATTCTTGTCGTCTTCCCGAGAATTACCTTCAAGTACCTGAGATAAAACATGTTAAAAGAAAAGGTCAGCGATAACGCCGAGTGAATTCATAGAGTTTAATAAAATCCATCAATATAATTTTGGTATAAAATTAGTACCAAAAATCATTTCGTACAAATCATTGTAATAGGCCATAAAGTAGCCAAAATCATTTTATACAAATCTTTATCAAAATCATAATATAGGCGTTTGCCTTAAAAATCATTATACGAGCCAATGTCGTAAAAACATCATACAATACGTCTTATGACGTTGTATGAAAATAAAAACCGTTATATGAATATGGTTATGAAAACCAAAACACGAACATAATATCAATAGTATGACCCCGTATTGCTAGTCAGGCAATACATCATAATTTGGAGCGTCTAGTAGTATTTCGTTAGTTGGATTATTATAAGCCGCATGACATTGTTACCTTACTAAACCAAACAACGGGTAGCTAACCCGATACTCAATTTTCCCATCTAAAGTAGCGTGTCGTCACAAAGGTCACGCTATGGAAATCTTCTCATACATAAATTCGCTTACCAATCAATGTGGCACGACGGGGATCAGCCGTCAAGGCGCGAACTGGGGTGATCATCCCCAAATAGTACTATTATATGCATAAGCGTCTACCAACTCCCGGTAGTTCACAATTCATGCTAATGGGACTTTTAGTGACATAACCTAACTTTAATAATCCATTTGATTTCATCTATCGGGTCCTTTAATCATTTATCGGGTCATACAATCGGGTCATACAATCATTCGGGTCCAAATCAATAAACAAACAATCGGGACAAATGGTGTCCTATTTTATTAAAGCTAACATGTTATCTCCCTCGCGGGTTTATAAAACATTTCGTAAAAACATTTAAAAGAGTGCGAGGCTATGAACTCACGTTGATGTGGGAAGGCGGGTTATCGGCAATTCGGACGTACGGTACGTGCTTCAATCACGGAAACCTAGACAAATAATACTCGTCTTAGACTCATGTCCAATGACTTTATAAAAATAACAATTATGTATACATATGATGATTATATATATATGATGATCAAGTGGGTTTACATATTCTCGTTTACTCATTTTGGTGTTATATGTCGATAACTTTTATACTAGTTTACTAGTTTTACCTATTTACACGTTTTAAGTCCAATAGGATTATTATAAGTTCTTTAACTCGTTTTAATCCATTTTATACTTATATTATCAGTATCTATACTTTCCATGTTGGGCCCAAATGGGTTAAGCCCAATAAGTTCTTTTTATAAGTGTTTATCTTATTTAGTCCAATTATTAGTCCAATATGCTTAGTTAGCTCGTTAATGTCCGTATGTCCTATAGTTCGGGTTTTATCGGTTTTTACTTGTATTAGTTACTTATATATCAGTATATGACTTTTAAAAACTTTACATTAGACGGGTTTGATCGTCTAAGTTTTAATTGTCAAAAAACGTTAATTTTACGGTAATAGCCAAAAAAGTCGTAAAAATCATTTTTATTACTTATAAGTATTATTCCACTACCATTTTTATAATTTACACACTTATTTAACCTTTTACATATTTATATAAATAAAATCCATAAGTTAGTGGGTTTTTATTTTACATTTTATACAATATAATTTTGAGTGCTTATATAATAATAATAAACATTATTTCTCAAAATCTGATTTTTATTTTCATATTCACCAAAACTACCATATCTAGAGTTCTATATGGAGATAGAAGCTCAAATTTTTATCACAGAAACTACATGATATGTGCTCCATTTAACTCTTCTATAGCTACTGTTGAATCATCTTCTAAGTATTTTCTAAAAATCGTCCAAAACAGTGAACTCAGATTTGTACTTTAAACTTGTTTTGATCATATCTCACTCATTACAATGATTCCATTGCATGGCCAACTCTCACATGTGTACAAGACCCATAGCTTACTGTATATCACTTTATTCAAGTCATTTTACCAGTTTACCATATGATTGTTTACTGTTTTATACAGCCATCTAAATTAAGCAAGATTTTAACCTTGTTTCTTATAGTTTTTCATCTTTTTAAGCATGTTTATCAACACCAAATCCCCACACAATATTTTTTAATCATCATTCATCATCATATACATATACATAAGTGAAAGAAATACAAGATTACATAATCAAAAATAACAAGAGGATGAGGAGGACAATCTTTATACCACCAAGTTGATGTAGGTATGATTTGGACATGGATTTTGATGGAGAAACTTGTGGATAACCAAGACAATCTTCAAGACCACTAATCTTCATAAACTCCTTGTGGAAAATCAGCCCCAAGACTCCATGGAAACTCCTCCTTGGATGTTATAATCACCACCAATCAATAGGGTTTCAAAAGGGATTCAACATGTGCAAGAATAACATAGGATTTCATGGTTGATTTTGATCAAAAGTGGTGTTTGATGGTGGAGTATTGATCGTGGTAAATTACGTCCTTTAGGAAAAGGAGCGTAAAAACGGTAAGTATTGAACAAATGATTTTAGGAAAAACCAAGTGTTAATGACCCTTATGAAGTTCGAGTTCGTTTCCCAAGGAGGTATATGTGTGTGAAAAACTTGTTAAATGTTTGTGATTAATGATTGGTTTAGAAGGGGATGAGAAAAGAAGATGACGAAGACGTGAAAATTACTACTAGAATGTTAAAACGTAAAACCGTAAAAACTACAAAAATAAAAATTAATTCTAAAAATTACTAAAAATTCACCAAAAATCAAAATTAATAAACTAAGAGTTTACTAATGATCAAAACTTTTTCAAAACTTTTAAATATTAAATATCCAATTTTTAAATGCTAATTAAAGCCCTAAAAATCAAATAAATTATCAAAAAGCCCAAATAAAGATTTTTCAATTGGTAAACCTCTAAAATGACCTAAAAAGATTAAAAACTATTTTTAGAAATTTTTAAACTAATAAAAACTATCTAAAATGATTTAAAAACTATTAAAACATAAAATAATTATAAAAATTAATCTAGAAATGATAAAATTATTCTAAAAGTTGCTAAATTCCTATTTTAATGTATTAAAGCTAAGAAAAATGTAAAAAGTTGGAAAATGTGAAATTTGAAAAATAATAATAAAATAATATTAAAATAATATTAAAAATCCAAAAATTATAAAAAATTCTAAAAACTTGCAAACTAGTTTATTTTAACCTAAATAAACAGAAAATCAAAGTGAAATGACCAGAATACCCCTATTGGGCCCTCAAATGGGCCAAAACCAAAAACAGTCAACCTTAATGGGCTTTTGGGCCAAAAAAGTCAAACTTGACCCATTTGACTTGGAAAAGCCCAATCTGACTCAAAATTTAATTCTAAGAAGAATACTCTAAAGGCCCAAAAGCTGAATGTGAGCTTATCACAGCTTAATAAGCAGGCAACTTATTCTTATTGGGCATTTCAGCCCATTAAGAAATAAGCCAATGCCATAAGCTCTAATTTAACACACAACCTTCTTTTGGGATGCTTATGAGATCTGTAAAAAGAAATTTTGAAAAAGCACACTCAATAAGCCAGAAATAAGCAAAGTAAAAATCCACAAAACGACAAAATAGTCGGGTTTGAGATTTAGGGCACCTCAGAAGCTCTAGTTTGTTGCAAAAGCTCACAAATAGCTTAAATAAGAATAATCAATCAAGAAAATCACAAAAATCCAAGTAGAATAAGCTGTAAGAACAAATAAGCTGGCTGAAAAAGCCAAATAAGCTAGTTTTCTAGCAAAAGCTTAACCAAAAGACTTGTAACCTTCTAGATTTGATATTAAGCTAAGAAAAATGAATTCTATTACAAAAGCCAAGTTGTTGCATGTGTCAATAAGCAGTTCTCAAAAATAAGCCAATTTGTGCTTATTTGACCAAAAGTCAAAGTACTCCAAAGTTCACCAAATGATCAGGAATTGTATATGAGCTTGTAATAAGCAAATTTTGTAAAGGACTCAAGGAGGAGGCCTTGTGAATCAAGAGGTCAGTTGACCTCTTGATGGCAGATTTTGGCAATAAGGGCTTAATAAGACAGTTAGCTTATAAGCCAGATACAAAGCACACCAAATAGCAAAATCCACTCACAAACAGCACTTAAACAAGTTCCAAGCAGCAAAATCACAAGGCATACACTAGGATAACAAATGCAAACACAAAATAAGGTGGTCACTTTGCTGATGCAAATGACCACTTCAACAACTTTTGATAAGCTATAACAATCACAATAAGCCACCAAATTCAACAACCAGATAACCAATAGATATCTTATCACCCAATCTATTCCCAAACCTGATTTCAGACCTTAGATCCAAGTAATAAAGAAGTTATTGGATCTGATGTGTTTGACCAATTCCAAAACCACTTTTATCAGATTTTTGCAAAACTTCAAATCCCTTTTTCAAACTTTCAGAAAGTAAACCAATGACTAAAACTTGTATATTAAGACTTGTTTAGACCTCCCAAACCCTAAGAATCAAGGGCACAAGGCCACAAGGCCTTATGAACCAGTAATCCCAAACAATCCTTTATCAAGCACTTTTCAAACAAACTTCTTAATCCTTCAAACAACCTACTGATTTTAATGATCAAATAGCTACACTAGGTGACAACTAACAGATTACAACCATAAAATGCAAAGCAGAAACACAGGAACACCAAATCATATACCAAAATGCAAAACACGTAGTAACATATGATATTTGAGAGGAATCTTAACAAGAGGTTATACCTGCCCTCCACAACATCCTAGGAGGGCCAGCTATGCTCCTTGGACCTTGTTCAACAACTAGAACAAGACCAAGGTACTTCAACAAAGGAGATGCAAGACTGCCTTGGTTGATGGTTCAAAGTAGAACCTCCAGGACTTGATTTCTTCAACACAAGCAGCAAACAACTCAACCAAGGGCTCTAATCCCTTTACAAGCTTGGTGTCAACAAGCTTGCAAGAGCTTATAGCTTATGGTTAAGGGTTAGTACACAAAAATAAGCAAAATCAGAAACCTTCTTTCAAGCTTTTTCAAACTTGAAAAACTTACCAAACATAAACGTCCTTGAACCAAATGATTCAAGCACACTTATAACAATCAATGGAACTCAGAATCACCTTTAAACAATACCAACTTTCAAAAACATAAAAAGGAATTACAATTTTCTCAAAATACCAACTTTTATAAATTTCAAAAAGGAATTACAAGTTTAAAAGGTAAAGACTGGAACAAAGAGACTCTCACATGTTGAGGTCTCCTTTTATAGGCAAATGCCAGGCTACACTATTCACAAACCCTAGAAGTGAATTCTCTAAAATGCTCTTAAGTCCTTGAGGTAATTTGTTGTTGATGAGCTGTCCAAAATGATCCAAGACGTTCAATTTAGCTTTGGGGTGAAGCAAAGGCTCTCAGCTGTTGATCTTGACACGTGGCATGACTTGGAGGGCAAGTAGTCACATGATAGGTGAACGGGTATTTGGGGGTGGGGTCCATTATGAGTGGGAGTGAGGGTTTTGAGGTTGGGATGGTTTTCTGCATGTGTGAATCACACATGTGCCAGGGTAACTGAAAATTACCCTTTGTTTTAAGTGAGGTAATTATGGGTGGGTAACAGTGAACAGTGGAGTGTTTGATCCGTTTTTTGTGGGATGAGAAATTGTTTGGCGCAATTATCTTTTGAATGTTTCATTTGCCCAACTTTGGCCCTTGTGTTTTGGGAAATATGGTAAAACGTGTCTTTCAGTCACCAAAACACTTTTCCTTTGTTAATAAGTTTCATGACTTGGCAGTTTTGGCACAAAACTTTGGAAATAGGTTTTAAAGGATTATTTTTGCCATTTTGAGATATTTCAAGGACTGATTTTGGACTTTCTTGATCTTCAAAGGTCTTCAATGTATCTTTGGCTTCATGAGGGACCTTTATTGGCAATTTGAAATTGTTGAGGGACTAAACTTGCCATTTCTTCAAAGTTGAAGGACCATTTGTGTAATTTTGACAAACTTAAGGGACCAAACTTGTAATTATTAATATACAAGGGTTTTAAGTGTCATTTCTTTATTAAATGAGGATCAATATTGTATGTATTCAAGTCTTCAAGGGTATTTGTTTGAATATTCCATGAATTAGGGCCCGGTTCTTTGTACGGCTTCGTTTCTCGTGTCCGTTTTTCCTTGTATCTTGTGATATTTTGTCTTTTTCACGATATCCATACCTAAAATACACAAGTAAACAAACACAAGCATATATATATGGTATTTTATGACATTTTTATGCATTTAAAGCCCGAAAAGAACGATGAGATCATGTATAAATGCCATCTCATCACTCCTCCATACTAAGCCATTGCCGTGCCCTCACGCAATGCTAGAATAAAGTATCTAAGCATCACCAAAGTTCAATTTTATTAACCTTTATTGAAGAGTAAAATACTTGCAACATACTACGAAGATGTGTAAAGACATAACATATGATTTTCATCACGAAAGTGACTTTTAGGGTCAAAGAATAGAAACAAGCAAATGTCCCTTAGAGTAAACTTCGTCATCCTTGATTGTCATACATTCCATGCTAAGTGCAAAAACGAGATCATTGTTGGTACAAGTCACAATGCTAACACTACTCATACGTCCAAATTGTGTAATACTTTTTCTCCCCGCAATCCTAGTTATTATAAAAGAAATGGGTTACTAGCATTTTTAACTATTTGTCATGGATCACAAGTGATTCATATTGACTTATTTGAGTAGTTATTAGTCCGAAAGCAAATTAGCACGATTTGATCAATAGTTAGCCGAAGGCAAAATCTTTTAAAACGGCTTCTCGTGTATCTCCTTAAGTTCATATCTTGGCATAACTCGTTTCACGATTTGAGACCTTTCTCGGACCGATATTTGGCATGTACTTCATACTTCAAATCTTGGGAAGACGTTCTTGAAATTATGGTCTTCTCTTCACATATTTGGAATTTCTTCACTTGACGTTTTTGAGAGATTCTTCATATTAGGACCACGACTTGATCATTTTTCTTCAATCTTTACTTTGGATTTTGATATACAACGATCCGCCTCCTTTTCGGACTTGGATATATTGATCCTAATACCTTGTAAGGGTCTTTTTGGATAGACTTTCTCCATGATCTTTAGGGGAGTAATTACTTTTCGTCGTGTGTCTCGATCCTTCATATTGATTTAGGAATAATGATACTTCACATCATCTTGGATCTTTAGCAAAAAATAGAGATCCTCATGCCTTGTTAGGGCCTTTTTGGATAATCGCCAATCTTCGCGTCCCGCTTCAATAAGTTATGCCTTGGCTATGAACTCTATTCAACCCCGAGCAACTTTTAAACGATCTTGCGCTAGAGGCTAAGTAACCTTTCAAATCGTACGACCTTACTTATTGCAATTATGATTTATTCCTAATGCATTGATCTTATGGGAAGAAAAAGCCACAATTAAAAACACATGAGTTTTTGAAAGAACATTTTCATGTTCTACGTTTAGCATGATCACTTGTCTAACTCTATCATCTCTCGTTCTTCACTATATAAAGACCTCTAATTAAAGAGACTCGTGAATACTTAGCCATGCAAGTCAAAATTAAGCCAAATTTGGATTAGCTTTCATTAAGACTATATCAAATCAAAGTTTTGGGTTTTCAAGCCACCTATAGGATCTTTCACTTTCTTGGACTTTTTCAAGTTTAGAGAATGCATTTTATAGTTCCCTTGATAAGTGACTTTCTAGGATCAATTATAGGAACTTGCGAAAAGTTCTTGTTCTTAACCCGAAATGAATTAAGACTTTCGCGTTTTAAAGTTCCCTATATAAAAGTCTAGCAAAACTTGAATTGAGCGGGTTAAGGAATGTAAATGGCTCCAAATGCCCATCAAGTCAAAAATTAACTCTTATTCTACCCAACGGAAAATATACATTCGTGTCTTAAAAACACTTATGAAAACTAAGAAAAGTTTTAAAATTTGGCCATTTTTAGCCTTATTAGTAACCAAAACAAAACATTGAAAGTTGGAAAGCGTGAGGGCGTAGCAAAGCAAGTATCTATTCACCCCCATACTAAAAGCAAACATTGTCCTCAATGTTTCGAGTCTAAAGGTTGAGCACCCCCATACTAGAGACGAAGAATCGAATGCTTAGGATCTAGCATGGAAAGGGTGATCAACAATATATCTAAAGCCGTTTATTAAGTATGCTAAAAGATAATTGTTAGAAAAATAAAGGATATGTCATGGATTCATGAAAAACTTCTTCAAGCAAACCATGGAGGCTCACGTAAACGAACACGAGAGCCTTCAATCGTAGATGATGATGATGATCTAGATAACACAATCACAAACAACCACGAGACAACGAGTTGAAAGGGTACAAGTCCCCTTATTAGTGAATAGTAAGCATAAAGGATAAGCATGGGATCTCCCCCACGAGGCACCTCGTTTTTGATTACCGAGTCATGAGCTCGACTCGATCCCCTCAATGCTAATTATCATTGGGGAAGGTGACTTGGTCGAGGGCAACCATTGAAGGAATTTCCCCACCAAAGTAGTGCTTAAGCCTATGTCCATTCACCTTGAAATTAGGACCATCATCTTGAGCTAGCTCGATGGTCCCATAAGGAAACACTTGTGTAATGGTGAACGGACCCGACCAACGAGATTTCAATTTCCCGGAAAATATCTTAAGTCGAGAGTTAAAAAGCAACACTTGATCACCAACGTTAAAAACCCGGTTTTTAATCTTTGAATCATGAAACTTCTTAGTCTTTTCTTTAAAAACTAATGAATTTTCATAAGCATTATCTCTTAATTCATCCAATTCATTCAATTGTATTTTCTGGTGATCTCCCGAGGTCTTCAAGTCAAAGTTTGCATGCTTAAGGGCCCAATATGCCTTGTGCTCCAACTCAATGGGCAAATGACAATTCTTCCCATAGACTAACTTATAAGGAGTACAACCAATAGGTGTCTTATAAGCGGTCCTAAAGGCCCATAAAGCGTCATCAAGTTTGTCGGACCATGAAGCACGGTTTTCTCCAATTGACCTCTCTAAAAGCCTCTTCAAAGCTCGGTTCGAAACCTCGACTTGCCCACTCGTTTGCGGGTGATAAGTCGTAGAAAGACGATGAGTAACTCCATATTTCTTTAGAACCTTTTCGAATTAGTCATTACAAAAATGGGTTCCACGATCGCTTATAATAGCACGAGGGGTTCCGAACCGAGAGAATAGTTGCTTCAAAAACTTCACTACCACACGAGCATCATTAGTAGGCAAAGCCTTAGCTTCCACCCACTAAGAAAGGTAGTCCACCGCGACGAGGATATATTTGTTGCCATGAGACGATGGGAACGGCCCCATAAAGTCTATTCCCCATATGTCGAAAATCTCACACACTTGAATTATGTTTTGAGGCATTTCATCACGTTGAGACGATTTTCCTTCACGTTGGCACGAATCACACGACTTCACAAGTGTGTGCGCATCACGATAGATAGAAGGCCAAAAGAAGCCGGCATCGAACACTTTCTTAGCCGTGAGATTAGCACCGTGGTGACCACCCGTGGGTCCCTCGTGACAAGCTCTAAGGATATTAGAAGCTTCGGCACCAAAAACACAACGTCGAACGAGTTGATCCGCACAAACCCGAAAGAGATAAGGGTCGTCCCAAAATAGAACTTGACGTCACGAAAGAATTTTCGTTTTTGTTGTGTCGTCATACCCTTGATTATGAAATTGCCCGCATGGTAATTTGCAATGTCGGCAAACCATGGGGTGGTGTCTTTAGAATTCACTACACCGAGAATCTCGAGAGGAAATGTTTCGGTGATTTCCTTTTTCTCGAAAACATCTTTGTGAGGATCTTCTAGACGAGAGAGATGATCGGCCGCTAGATTCTCGGCTACTTTTTTGTCAAGCACGGTGACATAAAATTCTTGGAGGAGGAGCATCCAACGAAGCAATCTCGGCTTAGCATCTTTCTTAGCTAAGAGATACTTGATAGCCGAATGGTCGGTATACACGATGCTTTTAGTCAAGACGAGATAAGGTCGGAATTTCTCAAAACCATAGACCACGGCAAGGAATTCCTTTTCCGTTGTGGTGTACTTTAATTGAGCCTCGGTCATCGTCTTACTAGCACAGTGGATAGGACGGAAATGCTTGTCATAACGTTGCCCTAAGACGGCCCCTATAGCATAATCACTTGCATCGCACATGATTTCAAAGGGCAATTCCCAATTAGGAGCAACAAGAATGGGATCTTCGGTAAGTTTCCTTTTGAGAGTTTCAAAAGCTCTAACACAATCCTCATTGAAGTTAAAAGGAGCATCCTTCTCAAGAAGGTGTGTCATAGGTCGAGAGATTTTCGAAAAGTCCTTGATGAAACGACGATAAAAGCCCGCGTGGCCTAGGAAACTCCTAACTCCCTTAACGGTTTTGGGATGAGGTAACTTGGCGATGACGTCTACCTTAGATTTATCGACCTCAATCCCCGCCTTCGACACCTTATGTCCTAAGACGATTCCTTGTTTACACATAAAATGACATTTTCCCCAATTAAGCACAAGATTGGTTTCTTCACAACCTTTTAACATTTGCTCGAGATTATATAAACACGACGTGAACGAATTGCCAAACATCGAGAAGTCATCCATAAACACTTCCATCGACTTCTCGATCATATCGTGAAAAATCGCCATCATACACCGTTGAAACGTACCCGGTGCATTACAAAGTCCGAAAGGCATCCTACGATAAGCGAACGTTCCATAAGGACACGTAAACGTAGTCTTTTCTTGATCACGAGGGTCGATAGGGATTTGAAAGTAACCGGAAAAACCATCTAAAAAGCAATAGAATTCATTTCCCGCAAGTCGCTCCAACATTTGATCCGTGAAGGGCAAGGGAATGTGGTCTTTACGAGTGGCGTCATTTAACTTTCGGTAGTCAATACACACCCTCCAACCGGTCACAACACGAGTGGGAATTAACTCGTTGTTTTCATTAGGCACAACGGTCATTCCTCCCTTTTTAGGGACACAATGGATTGGGCTCACCCATGGGCTATCGGATATAGGATAAATCATTCCCGCGTCAAGGAGTTTAGGACCTCCTTTTTAATGACATCGTGAATTTTGGGATTCACCCTTCTTTGACTTTGAATTGGGGTTTTTAGTCCTCCTCCATTAAAATCTTGTGAGTACAAAATTTTGGGTCAATACCCTTAATGTCGGATATTTTCCACGCAATTGCCCCTTTGTGAGCCTTAAGAACTTTCAAGAGCTCGGTTTTTTCATCATTAGCAAGACCTCTTGCAATAATAACCGGCAACTTGTCATCACCTTCCAAGAATGCGTATTCAAGGTGAGAAGGAAGATCTTTCAATTCAAGGATAGGTGGTTCCTCGATTGATGATTTTGGTTCAACACTCATAACTTCCATCGGCGGAAGAAATGGTGGAATAGAAGTATCATCACTAATCAACACCTCATCTTCATTGTCGATTTCATTTGAAGTGAGATCGCCTCCTTGGAATGGAGTGAGATTTGGTGTAGAATTAGCAAGAATCGGATCCAAAATAGTGGGATTGCCACTCGACGAGCTATCGGAAAAACCTAACACTTCTTGTGAAAACTCACCGCAAACCACATCAACGATGTCAATGTGATTGATTGTAGCGATTGCATAAACATGAGAAGGTTTCGAGTTTTGAGTAGCGTTTATAACAAGTTCCTCTTCGTTGAATCTCAAACTAATAGTTCTTGCATGAACATCGATAAGTGATCTCGAAGTGTCTAAAAATGAACGACCTAAAATTAGAGGAACTTGAGGATCCGAGGGGATGTCAACTACTATAAAATCAACGGGATAGTAGAACTTCCCCACTTTCACGAAAACATCTTCGGCTACTCCACATGCTAAAATCGTAGAATGATCGGCCATCTCGATAGACATGTTCGAAGGAATAAGAGCCGGAAGCGAAAGCGATTTCCAAATGGAAAATGGCATCAAATTAGTGCTCGCACCAAGATCGGCCAAGGCGAGGCATTCTTTCATATCTTGTATGTCACAAGGAATGAGAAAATTTCCGGGGTCACCAAATTTTTCCGGTATGCGGTTAAGATAAACCGAAGAACAATTAGCAAGCTTTGAAAGCTTTTCGTTATCGCATCATACTTTTAAAAGTGGAAGCGAAACGAGGCATATACAACAACGTGTCGGCTAAACTTACATCAAAATGCACTTGTTGAAACATTTTTATAAAAAGCTCGATTTGTTGTTTGTTACGTTCTTGCAATTTCTCTTTGTTTCGTCTCGAAGGGTAGGGTAAAGGTGGTGTGGGTTGGTCATTAGGCAACGGCCTTGGAAACTCGGGTTCCACAATTGGTACTGGTTCAACCGTAGGTGTGGTATGAGCGGTACTTCGTGGGATTGTAATGTGCTCCTTTTCAACCATGACCTCGGGTTCTTTCTCGATTTCCTTCTCCGTAGAAGTACTTGGACGAGAGATTGGTTCCTTGAAAGTTTTACCACTTCGTGTAGTAATAACCTTCATTTCTCCCTTCGGGTTCGCAATGGTATCACTAGGAAGACCACCCGAGGAAGAGGGTTTACACATGATTGCTTCAAACATCTTAGCCATTCGGTCCTCAAATTTTGATTGCCTAGCATCCGCTTTTAATAACTCTTGCTTAATCTCATGTTGTCCTAATTCCATCTTTTGTTGATTTTGTTGAAGACGTTGGACATTTCCTTCCATTTTATTTGCATGAGTTTTAAGTTCATTAGCAAGTTCATTTTTTAGCTCGTTTTTCAACTCGGATCTTAAGCTAATCATCTCACGTTGCATGTTATCAAATTTAGCATCATTTGCTTTAGCATAATCCAAAAATTCTCCTTGAAGATTTTTAGTGTGAGCATTTTGAAAACCTTGTGTCGTGTTTTGAAAATCACGGTTTTGGTTTTGATTAGTGACTTGTCCATTCCCATTTTGATAATTCCCTTTGTTGTAATTGCGTGAATTGCCTTGGTAATTACCACCTTGGTTGTTGTTTCGATAATTATTAGCATTTTGGTTTGGTGGAGCTTTATTTTGGCGGGAACCTTGATCGTTTTGGTTGTAAGTTCCCGTTGCTACATAAGCACTCGAAGTGTTACCATCCGCGGTAATGCACTCGGAAAGATCATGAGCTCCACCACAAGACAAACAAATCTTAGCAACCGCTTTAACCGAAGCGGAATTCGAAGCTTCTTGAGCTTTCCAATGGGACATAAGATTAGCAAATCTATCAAAAAACCGATTTTCCTCATTAGCTTCATCATGTAAGTCATTAATGCTACGAGAAGATGACGATGATGACGAACCCAAATTGGCAACACTCGGTATGTTACGAGGGCTATAAACCTTAGATCTATTCTCGATGATTTTCAAAGCCTCATTTGTCGTCTTGCACAAAAAATTACCTCCCGTGGCGGCATTCAAATAATCTCGTTCAAGATCATTAAGCCCATTATAGAAAGTATCAATTTGATGCAATTCCGAAAAATCATGGTGTGGACATTCATGTAAAATTTCTTTAAAGCGTTCCCATGCCATTGAAAAACTTTCATTATTTCTTTGCACAAATCGTGAAATCTCATTTTTCAAATGTGTTGTTTTAGATGGTGGAAAAAACTTGTTCACAAACTTAGAAACGAGATCGGCCCATGTCAAAATCGAATTTTGCGGTTCTTTCTCAAGCCAAATTTTTGTGGGTCCATCTAAAGAGTATGGAAACAACATCATCTTAATGGCGTCATGTGGAACATCCTTAAACTTTCTAGTAGCGGTGAGACGATTAAAATTCCTAATGTGATAGTGCGGGTTGTCTTTCTCATGACCTCTAAACTTATTTGCTTGCAACATCGACATTAAACTCGTCTTAATCTCGAAATTCTCCGCAAGGATGGCGGGAATCACAATAGCCTCTCCAAAACCCTCGGTGGGTGCTTGTAGCAACTCCATCATAGTACGATTAGCCATGACGACTTCTTGTTCTACAATAGGTTCAACAATTGGAGGTTGTTCTTCCATCAACGTCTCTTGATTAGCTTGCTTTTGAAGATGTTTACGAGCTCGTTTTGCTTGATTACGAGTGATCATAAACTTCATGAAGAATGGGAGGTGAGCAAAGAAGATTCTTTTTGGGTGTTTTGTGAATTTTCAATTTTTTTGTGTTTTTGATTGTTTTTAATTTTTTTTGGATTTTGGTGTATCTTAGTAGACAATAATCTACAAAATCTCTCCTCGAATCAAACTCTTGATTAAAGAAGCCTCAAAGGAATGAAAATGATCACGTGGAGTGAACGCCTTCGAATGACTTTAGAACTTTGGTGAAAACCAAATTGTTCAAGAGGTTTTAATCACAAAGAAACCAAGTAAATATATTATACGTAATAATACTTTGGGCGGCAAAACCCCCGATTAGCCTTCAATCTCAAAATACTCACAAGCAAGCGGGGAAACGAGGCGGCGCGAAGCACTTAAGAGCCTTTTTTCTTAGGGTATATTTTATAATACCCGCCTTATACCCACCTTATAGTTTGTATTTTTCAAAATCGAGCTTCACGAAAGTATTTATCTATTTTTGCCTTTTTCTTTTTGTTTGAGATTCGAATACAACAACTGAGTGATGAAATCCCAATTAAGGTTATGTTTTCACACTTTTGGAGATATTGTTTATTTGTTGTGATACTTAATACAATATAGTAATAATATTTTCACAAGAAAAACCAAGAAAACCGATAAAACGTATTAGTAGAGTTCTACTAATACAAATACTATTTTTGGTTAATATTAAAAACAACAATACAAATTAATCACGACACACCTCCCCGGCAGCGGCGCCAAAATGATTGTGGTAAATTACGTCCTTTAGGAAAAGTAGCGTAAAAGCGGTAAGTATTGAACAAATGATTTTAGGAAAAACCAAGTGTTAATGACCCTTATGAAGTTCGAGTTCGTTTCCCAAGGAGGTATATGTGTGTGAAAAACTTGTTAAATGTTTGTGATTAATGATTGGTTTAGAAGGGGATGAGAAAAGAAGATGACGAAGACGTGAAAATTACTGCTAGAATGTTAAAACGTAAAACCGTAAAAACTATAAAAATAAAAATTAATTCTAAAAATTACTAAAAATTCACCAAAAATCAAAATTAATAAACTAAGAGTTTACCAATGATCAAAACTTTTTCAAACCTTTTAAATAATTAAATATTCAATTTTTAAATGCTAATTAAAGCCCTAAAAATCAAATAAATTATCAAAAAGCACAAATAAAGATTTTTCAATTGGTAAACCTCTAAAATGACCTAAAAAGATTAAAAACTATTTTTAGAATTTTTTTAAACTAATAAAAACTATCTAAAATGATTTAGAAACTATTAAAACTTAAAATAATTATAAAAAATAATCTAGAAATGATAAAATTATTCTAAAAGTTGCTAAATTCCTATTTTAATGTATTAAAGCTAAGAAAAATGTAAAAAGTTGGAAAATGTGAAATTTGAAAAATAATAATAAAATATATTAAAATAATATTAAAAATCCAAAAATTATAAAAAATTCTAAAAACTTGCAAACTAGTTTATTTTAACCTAAATAATCAGAAAATCAAAGTGAAATGACCAGAATACCCCTATTGGGCCCTCAAATGGGCCAAAACCAAAAACAGTCAACCTTAATGGGCTTTTGGGCCCAAAAAGTCAAACTTAGCCCAATTGACTTTGAAAAGCCCAATCTGACTCAAAATTTAATTCTAAGAACAAAACTCTAAAGGCCCAAAAGCTAAATGTGAGCTTATCACAGCTTAATAAGCAGGCAGCTTATTCTTATTGGGATTTTCAGCCCATTAATCAATAAGCCAATGCCATAAGCTCTAATTTAACACACAACCTTCTTTTGGGATGATTATGAGATCTGTAAAAAGAAATTTTGAAAAAGCACACTCAATAAGCCAGAAATAAGCAAAGTAAAAATCCACAAAACGACAAAATAGTCGGGTTTGAGATTTAGGGCACCTCAGAAGCTCTAGTTTTTTTCAAAAGCTCACAAATAGCTTAACTAAAAATAATCAATCAAGAAAATCACAAAAAGCCAAGTAGAATAAGCTGTAAGAACAAATAAGCTGGCTGAAAAAGCCAAATAAGCTAGTTTTCTAGCAAAAGCTTAACCAAAAGACTTGTAACCTTCCAGATTTGATATTAAGCTAAGAAAAATGATTTCTATTACAAAAGCCAAGTTGTTGCATGTGCCAATAAGCAGTTCTAAAAAATAAGCCAATTTGTGCTTATTTGACCAAAAGTCAAAGTACTCCAAAGTTCACCAAATGATCAGAAATGGTATATGAGCTTGTAATAAGCAAATTTTGTGAAGGACTCAAGGAGGAGGCCTTGTGAATCAAGAGGTCAGTTGACCTCTTGATGGCAGATTTTGACAATAAGGGCTTAATAAGCCAGTTAGCTTATAAGCCAGATACAAAGCACACTAAATAGCAAAATCCACTCACAAGCAGCACTTAAACAAGTTCCAAGCAGCAAAATCACAAGGCATACACTAGGATAACATATGCAAACACAAAATGAGGTGGTCACTTTGCTGATACAAATGACCACTTCAGCAACTTTTGATAAGCTATAACAATCACAATAAGCCACCAAATTCAACAACCAGATAACCAATAGATAGCTTATCACCCAATCTATTCCGAAACCTGATTTCAGACCTTAGATCCAAGTAATAAAGAAGTTATTGGATCTGATGTGTTTGACCAATTCCAAAACCACTTTTATCAGTTTTTGCAAAACTTCAAATCCCTTTTTCAAACTTTCAGAAAGTAAACCAATGACTAAAACTTGTATATTAAGACTTGTTTAGACCTCCCAAACCCTAAGAACCAAGGGCACAAGGCCACAAGGCCTTATGAACCAGTAATCCCAAACAATCCTTTATCAAGCACTTTTCAAACAAACTTCTTAATCCTTCAAACAACCTACTGATTTTAATGATCAAATAGCTACACTAGGTGACAACTAACAGATTACAACCATAAAACGCAAAGCACAAAAACAGGAACACCAAATCATATACCAAAATGCAAAACAGGCAGTAACATATGATTTTTGAGTGGAATCTTAACAAGAGGTTATACCTGCCCTCCACAACATCCTAGGAGGGCCAGCTATGCTCCTTGGACCTTGTTCAACAACTAGAACAAGACCAAGGTACTTCAACAAAGGAGATGCAAGACTGCCTTGGTTGATGGTTCAAAGTAGAACCTCAAAGACTTGATTTCTTCAACACAAGCAGCAAACAACTCAACCAAGGGCTCTAATCCCTTCATAAGCTTGGTGTCATCAAGCTTGCAAGAGCTTATAGCTTATGGTTAAGGGTTAGTACACAAAAATAAGCAAAATCAGAAACCTTCTTTCAAGCTTTTTCAAACTTGAAAAACTTACCAAACATAAACGTCCTTGAACCAAGTGATTCAAGCACACTTATAACAATCAATGGAACTTAGAATCACCTTTAAACAATACCAACTTTCAAAAACATAAAAAGGAATTACAATTTTCTCAAAATACCAACTTTTATAAATTTCAAAAAGGAATTACAAGTTTAAAAGGTAAAGACTGGAACAAAGGGACTCTCACATGTTGAGGTCTCCTTTTATAGGCAAATGCCAGGCTACACTATTCACAAACCCTAGAAGTGAATTCTCTAAAATTCCCTTAAGTCCTTGAGGCAGTTTGTTGTTGATGAGCTGTCCAAAATGATCCAAGACGTTCAATTTAGCTTTGGGGTGAAGAAAAGGCTCTCAGCTGTTGATCTTGACACGTGGCATGACTTGGAGGGCAAGTAGTCACATGATAGGTGAACGGGTATTTGGGGGTGGGGTCCATTGTGAGTGGGAGTGAGGGTTTTGAGGTTGGGATGGTTTTCTGCATGTGTGAATCACACATGTGCCAGGGTAATTGAAAATTACCCTTTGTTTTAAGTGAGGTAATTCTGGGTGGGTAACAGTGAACAGTGGAGTGTTTGATCCGTTTTTTGTGGGATGAGAAAGTGTTTGGCGCAATTATCTTTTGAATGTTTCATTTGCCCAACTTTGGCCCTTGTGTTTTGGGAAATATTGTAAAACGTGTCTTTCAGTCACCAAAACACTTTTCCTTTGTTAATAAGTTTCATGACTTGGCAGTTTTGGCACAAAACATTGGAAATAGGTTTTAAAGGATTATTTTTGCCATTTTGAGATATTTCAAGGACTGATTTTGGACTTTCTTGATCTTCAAAGGTCTTCAATGTATCTTTGGCTTCATGAGGGACCTTTATTGGCAATTTGAAATTGTTGAGGGACTAAACTTGCAATTTCTTCAAAGTTGAAGGACCATTTGTGTAATTTTGACAAACTTAATAGACCAAACATGTAATTATTAATATACAAGGGTTTTAAGTGTCATTTCTTTATTAAATGAGGATCAATCTTGTATGTCTTCAAGTCTTCAAGGGTATTTATTTGAATATTCCATGAATTAGGGCCCGGTTCTTTGTACGGCTTCGTTTCTCGTGTCCGTTTTTCTTTGTATCTTGTGATCTTTTGTCTTTTTCACGATATCCATACCTAAAATACACAAGTAAACAAACACAAGCATATATATATGGTATTTTATGACATTTTTATGCATTTAAAGCCCGAAAAGAACGATGAGATCATGGCATAAAAAAAAATGTATAAATGCCATCTCATCAAGTATGGACGACATCTTTGAGAGAGAGTGAGAGAGTTTGAGGTGGTTTTGCATGTGTGAAATGAGGAAATGGTATGGTGGAAATGGTTTTGTGAAGTTAGAGGGAAGTGTAGCTTACACATTAAGCTAAGGACATGTGTTAAGTAACTAGTTAATAAAATGACACCTTATGGTGTGTTGGCTTAGGTTGGACGCCACACACATAGTGGGGTGGGCAAGTGTAAAACTTGTCCCATCCCACTAATTTACGGGTACTCCTCGATTCTAGTTTCCTCGATTTGCGTGCCCTCGGGTCTTTTTACGAAAAACGTTTTTATAAATTATGAATCAACGGCACGAAACGAATCTAATAAAAATTGTCTCATCAAAAACGGAGTTCGAAAACGTAAATACGTAATCCTAGGGTTTCCGGTTTAGTCGTAAAGGATGTTAAAATAAAATCGTAAGTCCTAATCTCTTCTCGTAAATTTGTGAGTTTATGAACCAACACAAATTTAAAACTCCAAAATAATATTCACGGATAAATTTATTTTCTGAAATGTCGGACTGTCACCAAAGACGGTGTATGTAAACGTAAGCACGTAACGTTGAATCCTCCGGTTTAGACGTAGTCGATGCTACTTCAAGACGTAAATCCAAATTACTTCCCAAAAATAAGTGAGATCATATTATAACATTAAAATAATGTTTTCAAATAAATATTGAGAATAAAATATCGACCATAAATTGACGGATTGTCACAGCATTTACCCCTAAACAGGATCTTTGTCCTCAAAGATCATCTTACTACTCGCTTCTTATAGAGTTAAAGCCATGTGGGTATTTCCTCCACATTCAGTCTTTTCTCACAAGTGCAATTCATTATATTACGCGAGTTCTATCAAACATAACTACGGTAATAAGATCAGGTTAAATGTTGACTTACTTTCTCTATCCATGATGTTCACGGGTTTTTGATGAACGCAACTTTTCGCAGATCTTAACATTACTAAGGAACAATCAAATTTTCACTTGATAGATATTTATCAAGTTCGATTTACGAAACATAATTCACGCAGTCCTTGAAGTCCTAGGGTAGATCTAGCTTATATGCCTTTCAAACCAATCTTTTTACATTATCTCAATGGTCCCATACAACGGGGACTTATATCCCATGATTTGTCAAATCATTAATTCATTTTTTTCCAAGGTTAAAATTTTTGGCATAACTTCGCTACCCATCTGGAACTTCAAGATCTACATTTCATATTCACATAACCTCCTGCCCACTATCGACAGTCAATAATCAAATCCTAATTTCAACAATCATTTCAGGTCTAGCGGGTCGGGTATTTTGTAAGGTTAGGTTTCCCATCATAGGAAACCTTAAACCTAAAAGACATGTCCAACTCACAATGGGTGTATGTCGGGTGTCTCATCTCAACTCCGGCTTACAGATGCTCTAATCTATAAATCTTAACAAGATTCGATCTCGATCCTAATACGATAATTATCAATGATAATCTCTCCTAAGGAAAATGATTATACGGTTCAGTACCAAAGGTCAATCATTCAAACATAAAACAACACTTATAGTATTTTGTATCGTTACTTTACCTCATCCCTTCGATTGGGGTGGTACATAGTACTCTCATCAAGGTTCGTTCTCAATGATTTCTTAGCAAATCTCTAGGAATTCGATGTGAAGCGAGGATCTTGATAAAGATGTTCGATACAGGCACACTATGTTTACATAACTCTTTTGCATTTATCATTAACAGGAATGATATTAGCAGATTTGGTCAGTCTATCAACGATGACCCAAATCGAATCAAATTCAGATGATGACCTTTGCAATAGCTAGACGTTTACTAATGTATGAAGCGATGTCTGCCTTCATAATTTCCATCAGTACAACTTCTTCAGACAAAGATACTTTTAGTCATAAATGACATAAATAGAATACTTATACTTACAAATTCCAACATAACTATATCTCACAATCTCCATATTTAGGCAACCACAAGTGACTTTTCATACATTTAACGCCATCGGCTTCTCAATTCTAATGGTTCACACTAGCCGCGAACCCCTTTTTTATTATCTATATTATCTTTTTACAATCATTGTTTATTTTTATATTGTTCGGAAAATTATTTTGCACCTTCATTATTAAGGAACACATCCTAATTGGTTCTTTATTCTTTTTACATAATGCGTCAGTATCTAAATTCACCTCTCCTGATGATATAAATATCGTGTCCGTATTCATTCAAAGTTTCTTTCTTCATATTTTCTATGTTTTAGTTTCGTCGGAACTATCATTTTTATCAGTTTTGCTCAATTCGACGTTTTTAAAGCGTCGGTAATTATTACACGTAATTAAATAATAAATATTTAATTTTTATGAAACGTAAACGCAAAAAGTTTTTAAATTTTCTCAGTTTGTCCAATTATATTAAAATGTTCAAAATAAATTTGAATTTAATTAACAAAATTTTCAGTTGATTTATCGAAAATAATTAATAAGATTCGTAAATGTTCGAGAACCCTTTGTTTATATTTTGGTCAAAATTTTCATAGTTGAAAAGCAAAATTTGTTGTTTCAAATTTCAAGTTATGGTTTAAATGGTTTTCCTGTATCCTTCTTAAGTTATCTTGAGGTATACACAAACATTTTCCCCTAAATAGAAGTTTAGTTAAATGGTTTGTGTATAAGGGAATAATCCCTTAAAATCCTTTGTTAAAACATTTGTCAAATTATATTTGCACTTTCTTTTTAGTATAACTCAAAGTCTTAAATGACTTCTAATTTTTAAAGAGTCAATTTATATTCCATTATCTATTAATCACACGGTTAAATCATGTAAAGGATTAAGTCTTAAGTCTTATGTTAAATATTCAAGGTACAAGTTTTAATTGTTCGGCCAATTCAGGGCAATCTATAATTAATTATTAAATCCTTCTTATTCTTATAAACAAACAAATGGTTCTTAATGATCACAAGCATGAATTTTTCAAATTATAGCCTACACATGTGATTCACCAAATTTATGAATGCTACATGTGTATTAGTCAATCCAAACGTCACCACGTGAAACTCATAATGTTCATTACAAGTACCGGATGTAGTGATTGGAATAGATAATCTTCTTCGCGGATGAGAAGTTAATAATAACCATGCCGTGGATCATATCTTTAAAACATACGCTAGAACCTTGTAATTGATCGAATAAGTCTTCCATTTCGAGTTATGGATATCGTTTTCGATTGTCAATTTACCCAGTTCACAGTAATCTAAAAATATAAGGAATGATAACACCATAGCTCTTCATGATGACGAGCTCGGTAGAATAAAATCTTTCTCCGACAACTCTCTCAGTTGTATGGTAATTCCTTTAATTCAGATGGTGCTGACGTACAGTGCACAAGCTACAGGTGCAACACCGGAAATATAATCAATACCAATTTCAACTTGCCTTAATGGCGGAAGTCTAGGTTATTCACCAATAAATACCTCCTAATGTTCAGATAACATAAACATCTTTTAATAAATTCATATTAGGTTCTTCTAGATTACAATATTTATAACTAGTTCACAACCATTCATGGTATAATTTCAAGTCTAAATGCAGGATATAATCATCCATCAAGAATTATTTAGATCACTTTTGATAATCAACATCTTATCTTTTAGGGAAATTCTACTCGAGTTCCCATCAATTAAGACAATGTCGTCATGTCATAATCAATCAATCCATTCTACCGGCATTATCAACTTTTCAGTTTCATTGCCGTCGATAAGATGTGAACTCCTCAAAAGACTAATAATAACTCATAATCCTTCACATATCTAAGGATATCAGGAGACATAACTACCTTAAAAGAGTAAGGTCAACGCATAATCTATGCGAGAGAATTTCAAATCAGATACAAACGAAAACATTTAACGAATATGAATATATCCCATATTTTCATAACTTGAGTACGCATTCGAAAGCTCCTCGGATCGTTACCCAGGTCATTCAAATGAAATCAAATCAAAAGAAATGATAAGAACGTCAATACATCTAGTCGGGTATCAACACTCGGTAATCATATATTTTTCCTAGGAATCTCACTACGGGAGAATTGGACAAGAAGGGAATATCAATTGTCAATTAAGACAATATCTATAGATGAGTAAATTAGACTCAGAAGAATAGATGATATAGGCTATGTAGGTGTCCCTAACATTATGTCCCTATGTTTCACACTTCTTGCAGATCTCATAAAATTTAATCCTTCACAACTTCAAAGAAAATGTAGCGTTTATTAACAATTTCATGGTGACTACTAATCAGCCTTGCATGGTCACTTCTTAATTGTATGTAGGCGCGCAACTATATATAATTTCAAGATTAACGATGCAATACTCAGTTCGTCAAAATTTTGTCATCATGTCTAAATAAAAATATTTTCATGCTTAATTCTTTAATAAGAATCAAGAATAAATTTACAAAGATTTTCTTTATTATGAAAACAATTAAGTTTTCCAAAGCGTTTCATAAACAACTTCATTTTGATATCAATCACTTATAAATCTCACTTTAAATAATCCATATAGTGATGAAAATCCAATTTTTCTCAAGGAATACTATTTTATCTTTATAAAAATAATGAGTGATCTGAAAAAGAGTGATGAAAGCTTGTTCACCAAGAACTAATTACAATATAATAGGAAATGAGCTTAGCCAAATAATCATGAGGTTCATGACCTCGATGGCACTCAGGAATACAAAGAGAATGATCCACAACGTAACTCAATTCAAGATGAGTACTTGTTCAATGGTTGCATCACTAATGCGAACATTAGGATATATCAATAAAGGATAGATACATGTAGAATTTAGCAATCAAAGGTAGTCTTTTCATTAATCACAAACAAGTCAAATTATACCGTAACACATTATGTGTCACTATGTCATACAATTCCAAGATCTCATCCTACCAACTGATGTCTCAGTTAAGTTAGGGATTATTTTTAAAAGATACCACAATGAATACTAATCTACAAGAGTCATTAGGTGTTCCACATGTCCCGGAAGATCCATTCGTCCCAATTTAGAAGAAGATTTCTTCAATTTATTTCTTGGACACTGGGCATCCTCGTTAGTGGACAATGGCCTAGGAACAACCCTTAATACAAACCTACAATCAATTAAAACCTTATAATTCAATCACAAGACTTAACGACTTCCTCTTAACAATTTCATATTCCATACGAGTTAAATTTCACTTTATTCAAGTTTCAATCAATCATATACTCAATTCGATATCCTACCTCATTCTCCAATACTTTCAGCCTTATTTTTAAACCTTAAAAGGGCAATAAAAGCTCGATATGAATCAATACTTAATTTCCAATCCTATAGCTCTTACAATAACAATTATCAATTGAGTCACTAGTATGAGATGAATCATACATTCAATTAGACTTCTCGGAAAGGTATTAGTGGCATGAGGCTTTTGGGTAATGGTTCCAATGACAGCCTCAAGTGCAACATTCACCCTTTCGATTTCAATTTAAGAATTGGGTGACAACGAATCAGATGACATCTTTCTAGGTGGTAACGTTTTGTCAAACTCCACTCTATAAGAAAAGATCGTCATAACATCGATATCAGATTTAATCTCGCGAATTCTTTTTCAATATCACAATCAACTAATATTAACGTTTCTACGAATATCAACCATTTGTTGGGATCAGAAATATTCACAACTTGGTTTAGATCTAGGATAGCTAGAATTCCTACGAGAATAGCTTCGACTATTTTACTAGGGGATTTAGGGTTCCTTGTGACAATCGACGTCGTATAAATACCTCGTACGAATATCAAAATAATAATCAAACAATCATGTAATAAAATTACATCATATATATGTATATAATCCAAGTTATATATATATTAAAATAACACTTCTCAGTCTGGCCTTGTCGGTAACTCGGGAATTCTTCGGCACCGTAATAGTCAAAAGATTTTTAGACATTTTTAGAAAAATGTTTATAGTTAAAAGATTTTGAAATGTTTTATTCAAAACCTTGGTTTTAAAAATATTTCGTTCTCTATAACGAGAGCTCTGGTACCAAACTGTAACACCCCCAAATTTATACAACTCAATACAGCGGAAAACTAGTTGGTGTTACGAGATAGCACATTACTCACATCATAGACAACGCATAAAAATCGCGTCGTTTATTCATAAAGCATTTCCATTCATAAATATCAAAGTTACATAGGTCCCAAGTCATTATATTTAATACAGGTTTTTCAAAGCATTTGAATGGAAATTATAATTTAAGTGCGGGCCATGAATTCTTGTCGTCTTCCCGAGAATTACCTTCAAGTACCTGAGATAAAACATGTTAAAAGAAAAGGTCAGCGATAACGCCGAGTGAATTCATAGAGTTTAATAAAATCCATCAATATAATTTTGGTATAAAATTAGTACCAAAAATCATTTCGTACAAATCATTGTAATAGGCCATAAAGTAGCCAAAATCATTTTATACAAATCTTTATCAAAATCATAATATAGGCGTTTGCCTTAAAAATCATTATACGAGCCAATGTCGTAAAAACATCATACAATACGTCTTATGACGTTGTATGAAAATAAAAACCGTTATATGAATATGGTTATGAAAACCAAAACACGAACATAATATCAATAGTATGACCCTGTATTGCTAGTCAGGCAATACGTCGTAATTCGGAGCGTCTAGTAGTATTTCGTTAGTTGGATTATTATAAGCCGCATGACATTGTTACCTTACTAAACCAAACAACGGGTAGCTAACCCGATACTCAATTTGCCCATCTAAAGTAGCGTGTCGTCACAAAGGTCACGCTATGGAAATCTTCTCATACATAAATTCGTTTACCAATCAATGTGGCACGACGGGGATCAACCGTCAAGGCGCGAACTGGGGTGATCGTCCCCAAATAGTACTATTATATGCATAAGCGTCTACCAACTCCCGGTAGTTCACAATTCATGCTAATGGGACTTTTAGTGACATAACCTAACTTTAATAATCCATTTGATTTCATCTATCGGGTCCTTTAATCATTTATCGGGTCATACAATCATTCGGGTCCAAATCAATAAACAAACAATCGGGACAAATGGTGTCCTATTTTATAAAAGCTAACATGTTATCTCCCTCACGGGTTTATAAAACATTTCATAAAAACATTTAAAAGAGTGCGAGGCTATGAACTCACGTTGATGTGGGAAGGCGGGTTATCGACAATTCGGACGTACGGTACGTGCTTCAATCACGGAAACCTAGACAAATAATACTCGTCTTAGACTCATGTCCAATGACTTTACAAAAATAACAATTATGTATACATATGATGATTATATATATATGATGATCAAGTGGGTTTACATATTCTCGTTTACTCATTTTGGTGTTATATGTCGATAACTTTTATACTAGTTTACTAGTTTTACCTATTTACACGTTTTAAGTCCAATAGGCTTATTATAAGTTCTTTAACTCGTTTTAATCCATTTTATACTTATATTATCAGTATCTATATTTTCCATGTTGGGCCCAAATGGGTTAATCCCAATAAGTTCTTTTTATAAGTGTTTATCTTATTTAGTCTAATTATTAGTCCAATATGCTTAGTTTGCTCGTTAATGTCCGTATGTCCTATAGTTCGGGTTTTATCGGTTTTTACTTGTATTAGTTACTTATATATCAGTATATGACTTTTAAAAACTTTACATTAGACGGGTTTGATCGTCTAAGTTTTAATTGGCAAAAAACGTTAATTTTACGGTAATAGCCGAAAAAGTCGTAAAAATCATTTTTATTACTTATAAGTATTATTCCACTACCATTTTTATAATTTATACACTTATTTAACCTTTTAAATATTTATATGAATAAAATCCATAAGTTAGTGGGTTTTTATTTTACATTTTATACAATATAATTTTGAGTGCTTATATAATAATAATAAACATTAATTCTCAAAATCTGATTTTTATTTTCATATTCACCAAAACGGCCATATCTAGAGTTATATATGGAGATAGAAGCTCAAATTTTTATCACAAAAATTACATGATATGTGCTCCATTTAACTCTTCTATAGCTGCTGTTGAATCATCCTCTAAGTATTTTCTAAAAATCGTCCAATACAGTGAATTCATATTTGTACTTTAAACTTGTTTTGATCATATCTCACTCATTACAATGATTCCATTGCATGGCCAACTCTCACATGTGTAAAAGTCCCATAGCTTACTGTATATCAATTTATTCAAGTCATTTTACCAGTTTACCATATGATTCTTTACTGTTTTATACAGCCATCTAAATTAAGCAAGATTTTAACCTTGTTTCTTATAGTTTTTCATCTTTTTAAGCATGTTTATCAACACCAAATCCCCACATAATATTTTTTAATCATCATTAATCATCATATACATATACATAAGTGAAAGAAATACAAGATTACATAATCAAAAATAACAAGAGGATGAGGAGGACAATCTTTATACCACCAAGTTGATGTAGGTATGATTTGGACATGGATTTTGATGGAGAAACTTGTGGATAACCAAGAAAATCTTCAAGACCACTAATCTTAATAAACTCCTTGTGGAAAATCAGCCCCAAGACTCTATGGAAACTCCTCCTTGGATGTTATAATCACCACCAATCAATAGGGTTTCAAAAGGGCTTCAACATGTGCAAGAATAATATAGGATTTCATGGTTGATTTTGATCAAAAGTGGTGTTTGATAGTGGAGTATGGACGGCATCTTTGAGAGAGAGTGAGAGAGTTTGAGGTGGTTTTGCATGTGTGAAATGAGGAAGTGGTATGGTGGAAATGGTTTTGTGAAGTTAGTGGGAAGTGTAGCTTACACATTAAGCTAAGGACATGTGTTAAGTAACTAGTTAATAAAATGACACCTTATGGTGTGTTGGCTTAGGTTGGACGCTACACACATAGTGGGGTGGGCAAGTATAAAACTTGTCCCATCCCACTAATTTACGGGTACTCCTCGATTCTAGTTTCCTCGATTTGCGTGCCTCGGGTCGTTTTATGAAAAACGTTTTTATAAATTATGAATCAACGGCACAAAACGAATCTAATAAAAATTGTCTCATCAAAAACGGAGTTCGAAAACGTAAATACGTAATCTCGTAAATTTGTGAGTTTATGAACCAACACAAATTTAAAACTCCAAAATAATATTCACGGATAAATTTATTTTCTGAAATGTCGGACTGTCACCAAAGACGGTGTATTTAAACGTAAGCACGTAACGTTGAATTCTCCGGTTTAGATGTAGTCGATGCTACTTCAAGACGTAAATCTAAATTACTTCCCAAAAATAAGTGAGTTCATATTATAACATTAAAATAATGTTTTCAAATAAATATTGAGAATAAAATATCGACCATAAATTGACGGATTGTCACAGTTCCCATCAATGACAACTTGCTTGTAATGTCAAGAAGTCTGCTTCTTACTCCACTTATCTTTTCATTGGGAAGGGCTTTAAATAGAACATACTCATGCAAGAGTTGCTTCTTTTTCTCTGAGGTAGTATCATCATTACCACCACAAGCAACTTGAAGGACTTCCCAAAGATCTTTTGTAGAATCATAGCCTCTATACTTGTTCTGATTTTCTTGTCCCAAGGAAAGTTTGAGGATGCTTAGGGTTTTCATATCATTCCTTCTCTTTGTAACGTCCTCAGCTGAGACAGCTCTTCCATCTTCAGGTTTTTCTTTTCGATCCTTAGCACTTGAGCCTGGAGTTGATTTTAGAGTGATAGCAGCTAGGATCTTGGCAACCGTATTGAATGTGTTTCCATATTCAATAATTTCCCATAGGGTGTGGTCATGGATTTGAAGATACTGCTCAAAATTGAACTTCCACAGGTCAAAGTTGTCTAGGTCTAGCATGGGAATCTTGATGTTATGGCTTTAGGAGGAGGAGGTTAACTCTGGAGTAGACAAGTTGTATGAATTTTAGGGTTTCTTAAAAAAATTTGGGTTTTTGGCGATTTAGGGTTTTTGTGTTCTTTAGATCAAAGTTTCTCGACAAGCTCTGATACCACTTGTGATCCCAAACTTAGATCGATTTAGCTTGTGTAAACGAGATTAAATCAAGTTAAACACGTAGAGATAATTTGTTGTATATGAAACATTTCAAGTATTATGCGGAATTAATACTTAAACAAGAACACACAAACAAGATAAACCAAACTTTCACTTTGATTGATTAATCGAAATTGCGCACAATGAAAGTGTAAAAAACATATATTGAACTAAACCTAAATGCCTCCTTTTATAGATCAAGGAACCTTGTACAAGAGTCTACGTATCAACTATTTTAGGTAAAGATAAACATAAGAAATATATTGTCGAACATATCTTTACTAGAAACATACTAGAAACATTAAACGTGTAGACTAAGTATCGTGTCAGTGCTTGACTTCTTCTTATCAACGCTTGACTTCTTCCTGTCAACGCTTGCCTTGACAACGCTTGATTTCTTCTTATCAACGTCCAATTTCCTCTTGTCAGCATCCAAGTGTCTTGGCTACATTTTATTCCCAACAGGTTTATTTTACTATTGTAACTCGGGTATCGCCCTTGTTTGGAGTGACCTCCCTTACGGGGAGATTGTTGGAAATATGTTTTACGTATTAGAAAGGATCGGTCACTCCAACAATATTCTAAGTAGTAGCTCGTAGTTTAGTTATCTAAATAGTAAACAAACAAGGCCAAGCCAAGCCTACAACTTGTGTAGGCCGGCAGCCCAATGTAAGCCCAAGCCCATCTCATGGGCTTGTGTATATATAAACCCTCTCCTTAGTTGGAGAGGGTGTTGGTTCACATATATATTACACATAGTAAAAGCTTGTTTTCTACACTTTCTCTCTCTAAGTGTGTGTGTGTTCTCACCATCTTTCTATCTCTTTCTCTCTCTAGATCAATCATAGATTTACATGATCCCACAATACTCGACGATGCGACTATTCAAACAACGACTACAACTCTTTCAATAGAACACATGTCAACATTTGAGGGGGAGAAATTGTCAAGCATTCAGAATCTTTGATGCCGAAAGTGCCTAGATCAATAATTGGTGTCAAGACAACAATACCTATAGTACATGTGGTGTCAAGAGATGACTTCAGACATGACGAGGCGACCAACACTTGCTGACAAGAACCATTTGATCTTATCATATGATGCTCTCATTAATCAGGTCCAACCTTGTCAATTAATTCTTATATGGTGAATATGTGATCATGTTACAAATCGGTATCCTATCTCACAAATTGGTCTCATGAAGATTAAACGGACTTGCATTTTTCTTCCCAAAACCTTTGTTAAAACTTCATTAAATCAATTGATATCAAAAATATCGGTTGGGTTAATATTTTTAATATGGGGGAGAAAATGTGATTTTAATATGGGAAATGATTAATCAAAAATGGTTTGACATAACGTGATAGCTCATCCCGACATATGCGAAATGTTTTCGAATATCGTGGCACATGTTAAGCGGGAGAAAAATGGATTTGCAATATCAAAATGGATTTAATGGTGATGTACACTTACCCAAAACATTTCTATTCACGACGGTGAAGATTGTGGTGACATCAGGATGGTAGGATAGGTTAAGTCCAATGATTATTTCAAAACCGGAGGAATCTTCCCAAGGACATTCCATAGCTAGAAATAGTAGTCCTTAGAAAAAGATGGAGAAAGATTTTGAACGTAGCTGAATGCGGACCAAGTACTTAAGTTAGCACTAGAACAATCACAACAAGGTGCTAGTTATGACGTATTGGTAACCATTGAAGGAGTTGAAGAATGAAAAAGAATTGTAAAAATAAAGGGTGTAGAGAAAGTAGCCCTCCTTACAACCTTAGGCAGAAACCGGGTCAATACATACCCTATTAAGATCATTTTTAATGATTCTTGATATTGGAGATTTTAACACCCCCAAATTTACACGCAGCGGAATACATCTTTGGGTGCTAAACAATGATACAACAACACATAATTTATAAAGAACGACTCGAAAAGAGACGTTTTAGATTTATCGTTCCTAAAACATTTGTCAGAGTAGCGTAGTCCCAAGTAATCGTTACCAAAAGATAAGTTAAAACAACATATTAGTTTGTTTTAAAAATTGAACGATAATTAATCAAAGAGTTTGAACAACAAAAGCAGTGCACAACTTCATTCCCGTGACCTCCAAGCTTCCACTTCTTGATTACCTGAAATACATGTGAGTAAAACAATCAGCAAAAATGCCGAGTGAATCTATAGGTTTATGAAATCAATTTGAACACAAGCAAAGATTATAAGTTTGTGGCATGCTTATAAGCATCATATAATAATTCGCATCAACAATAATAATTGTATATAGCATAAATTGCAATAAGCTCATGGAACCGAGCCCTTAGACACTCCCATATCAGTCTAATAAGACGAGAGATTTATTAATTGTCGGTTACCTCCAGATTATTGGTACATTGCCGTATACCTGACTTCTCAATACAATATGTTCAAACAGTGTGGAGGTCGGGCCTAAGCTTCTATGACAAGTCCACAAAAACTGAACCGGGGCGGCTTCCCCCATAGATCTATTAATTTTACTAGCGGTTAACCCATCATAGGTTAATTAACGGTCCATGATTGAGGTTTTAACAAAGGCAATCACTTAATGCAATTTAAAGGCAACCACGGGTCCATTCATAGAGGGACAAAGCATACCATAGAAATCTTGTTTTCTAAGTTTATAAAACATGTATTCCCCCTCGCGGGTTTAAAATCATTTAATAACTAGTATAAAGCGAGGCTATAGACTCACCTTAGCCAATAGTGGTAATGAGACGATCGCCGACGATAGATGATGCCTTTCAAACACGAGAACCGCAACCTATCAAATGAGGTGTGTTCATTAATAATAGACTCGAGAAATAAACCATACATAAGAATATAAAACTCGACTCATAAAATCACGACAAACTCGAGATAAAACGATACAAGTGATACTATTACACTCTCCTATATATTCATTTTATTATTCTATGTCTTTAATAAAAATCTACCGGAACATACCGAATGTCCAAGCCGTTTTCCCATACTTAGACATATCAACTTTTTATGATACTACTCAGAGACCTTACTTACTATATGTATAAAGTCCTCCCAAGAGCCCATGAAAAGATTTTACTTTTAAAGTTCCCTGCCCGACTCATCTTTGAATCACAAAATCCGGACAGTTTAGCGACCTTGACTTACGAAACCATTTTGACCATTCTAAACAACTCCATTTATAAAACCGCCAATTGATTCTAAAAATAGACTCAAAATGCTAAACTTGGAGCCTGAGAACAGCCCTTGAATCATTTTGAAACTCATTTTATAGTCCCCGAGATTCGATCCAAATATCGACAACAATTTTCGGATTGTGTCGACACTCGTCTCTCGGTACACGAAAATCAAACTAGTGTATCTTCCACCTCGTTTGGAGTTGTAAGGCCTACTTTATATCGAATCGAAGCTAACAAAATTCTCTACAACATAATACCATAATATCAACCTATTTTCAGACTTAAGATTTCCGAAAATGCCTCTAAACCTACTGCCCAAAATTGACTATTAAAATCTCTTGCAAAATCATGTTTTTGATCAATTCCAACAACTTTTGTCATCAACCTAATCCCCTAATATCATCATAAATCATTCCTAACACTTGTATCATCATCAAAATCAAAAAACCAAAAATTAAAAATCAACTTTTTAACAAAAACATAGCATGAAAATCTTTTGATCATCACTACTAACACATGCATACAACAAATTTGGATCAAACATCACCAACTTTTCTTGAAAAATTAATATGGTTGCATGTTTATAAAAATGATACCAAAATACTCACAAGAAGATTTTAAGATAGGGATTAAGCTTTGTTTTTCTTGAATTTGGCTTAAAAAAATTTGGATGATGATTTATGTTGGAGGAGGGTGGAAGGTTTTCACAAGAAAGAGAGGGAGGAGGTGTTTATTTTTTTTGTTTATGCAACTATGTGTTATTTAGTGGAAAATTTTGGCTTTTATATGGTGGTACAAGGGTTAATTTTGCCAATTTGTGATAATTTTGGTCCAAAATGTAAATATTAGTTAGAAAGCGGGAAATGACTAAAAGTAAATTTTACAAATATTTACGGGACTCGGGTTTCGTAAAAATACTTAAAAGTTTAAACGCACACGAAAAATAATAATATAACGACTCGATACGTAATTAAAACGATATCGTCAAAAATATTGAATATCGAAACGATCGATAATAAAATATAAAATTTTAGGCATCCGTCGGTATCGCGATCACTAGTAGTCCTCGTTACTCGTCAAAATATTAAAATATAATATTTAATATCGGTTTCAACTTAAACCGTTAAACATAATAATATTTAACATTATAAAATACTTCAAAATAATTGAAAGTAGAATTAAATTATGACCTTATTTTTACGGGTTTTACATCCTCACCACCTTAAGGGAGCGACGTCCCGGCGCTCAATTCGCCTCATACACGAGTTGTTCACTACCCGGAAGGATGAGGGCATTCCTTATAAAGAAGTCTTCACGTTCCTACGTGAATCTTGATCCACAATCTCCACTGGTTCTTTTACAAAACGCAACTTGTCGTCAAGTGGTATCTCACCAAAAAGGAATAAATAAATCCTTTTCCACCAGTCACCCGTCAAGCTCGACACATGAAAATTTTATGAATCACACGAAGCTCATTCGACGACAAGAATAGGTGACAGGATTTTCGGGTAAGTCCAGTTAAAAAGAATGTTGCAATTTAAAGGATAGCCACTGGCCGGATAGCCATGGACACACATCAAAAAGAATTAACAAGAAAAACATTTTCGTCATCGGAGGGTGCTCACACGCGGGTCCTCACTCAAAAGATAATACAAAGACACCATCTCACTTTCGCCAACGCCCATTAAAGTCTCAATAAACATCGTCGTTGAAAGTCAAAAAGATATTACATAATATATGTTCTACATGATCAGACGTCATCGGATGATGCCATCTCAAGTTCTCACAACTTACGATCATTTGACTAGATCACATACCACATAAGTACATAAAAATAAAAGGTCGAACAATAACATCAAGTATAGATTTCCATCCTTAATCATCGAGAAAACCTTGAACGAACCCTTGATAATAACCACTTGATCACAAGAGTCTTTCCACTTGCGGTGTCGGCTTCAACAAGCTCCTCGAGGTTGTAACAAATTTATTAACTCCATTCATTAAGAGATTCGGTCTTCAATCATTCCATAAGTACACACATAAATCCTGGTGACACTTATCGTTTCTTCTTATACACTGCTTCCCGAGATTCATTTTAACTCAGAATAAATAATGATCTTCAATACGAGGAACAGAACGAGATAAAAATAAACTCAATAAACGCATGAACGGACAAGATGTGGTAAAATGATTTAAGGTTGACGATCGACGAGGGATCTCGCATCACGTAACCGTAAAACATAATAATTCATAATACTAGAAAAATGAGAGAGAATAATGAATTAAATATTAACATTAAAATAAAGTTTGTCACAATTATCCGTCCTGGATTTGGTATTACCTTAAAACTCAATCGAGGTACTTTCTTGATAAAGATGATATATTAAAAATAGAAGTTAAATAGCTTCATAATTTATTTTGGTTGTCTTAAGAAACTTTGAAAGAAAGACATGAATTTATTACTTAAACTCATATTGATGGTTACAATTAGAAAACATAATTTCCAAATTAAATCATTGTTAGGAATATAAAATAAAACCGATAATTTCATTAAATTTAAAGTAGAGTATGATAAGTCAATTAGTTCAAAAGGTAGAACATAATTTTATTTTAAACATTAGTTTTAGTTATACAAAATATGATGTATAAATTTGACCTTTTTCTTATGATAGTTATTTCGATAATTGAAAATCATTGGAAAATGTATAAACATAAAAATTTTATAATATGTTGTAGAAATACTTAAAGGTGTTTATTATTTCAATATAAACATGGAATATAATCGGGTTTCGAAATATGACAAGATAACAAACGAATACGAATGAAAATAATAGTCAACAATTAATACGAAATCAATGGTACAAAAGAGAACGAAGCAAATGTCGTATGAATTCTTAAAGAGAATAATAAAATAAAGGCATTGATGGTAGGACGATAAGAAACAGTAGATTAAACAAGTTGTCAATTTTGTTAGTGCGGTTGGTGGTTCACCAACATCAGCTCGTTAACTTAGCGGTGGTCGATACATGATCGGAAATAAAATCCATACAAAAATTTTAATAAAATAAAATTCCTAATAATCACTTGTAATTAAAACAAATCAAATGAACGATGTTAGTGTTTAAAGAGAGAAGTCAAAGCACGGTTCACAAGAGTGGATTTAGAGACAAACGAGAGTGACGGACGTCATCCCGGATATACGGAAGTCACTCTAGTGATAATTCATTATTCACGTGCGGAGACATTCCAAAGATCTACCCAGTCGCATAAAGAAGATTGGACGATAAGGAAGGATAAAACATTGAGACTTTCAAGTCATTTATCAACAGTCGGTAATTAGACGAACGGTCAAAAGAAATCAGTTATAAGACAAAATGAAGTAACGAGTGGAAAAACGATTGTCGAGTAAAAACGTATTCGTAAGCGCGTAATTCGTTCAAGAAAAGGTAAGAAAACGTATGCGGATGCATAGAAATTGCGCTACTTGCATAAGATATAAAGGTTTTCAAAACTTCTTTTCACTTTATTTCATTTTATTTATCTTTATCATAAATACAAGTAAAAAGTTGATTATTATCAAGATTTTTAAGGTGACTACTATTCAGCCTAGCATGGCTCCTTCTAAATTAGACATAGGTGATCAGGCCATGTATAATTTAGGGCTAGCAATGCAGTGCTTCATTTCGTCGAAAAGTATTACGTTTCTTATGTTTATATAAACCATGCCATTTGTAAAATGGAATTTAAAAATAGTTTATAAATTTATAGGATACAAGTAATTTGTGAGATACTCAATAAGCAACTTTTAATGTTACGAAAAGTATTTTATAAGATCAAAGTAAAAACAATTGGTAAAAATAATCGTAAAACAATATCAGATTTATTTATAATATTACATTATGACAACGTATAAAGTAGTCAAAGTTTTGCAAAAAGTGGCAAATAGTAGCTCATAAAACAACCAATGAAATGGTTACAAGTTGTTAAGTTTTCAAAAGGGTTATAAGGTTTAGACGAAAACGTCATGAGACATGGAATATATTCGGGTTTCAAAATATGACAAGATAACAAACGAATACGAATGAAAATAATAGTCAACAATTAATACGAAATCAATGGAACAAAAGAGAACGAAGCAAATGTCGTATGAATTCTTAAAGAGAATAATAAAATAAAGGCATTGATGGTAGGACGATAAGAAATAGTAGATTAAACAAGTTGTCAATTTTGTTAGTGCGGTTGGTGGTTCACCAAAATCAGCTCGTTAACTTAGCGGTGGTCGATACATGATCGGAAATAAAATCCATACAAAAATTTTAATAAAATAAAATTCCTAATAATCACTTGTAATTAAAACAAATCAAATGAAAGATGTTAGTGTTTAAAGAGAGAAGTCAAAGCACGGTTCACAAGATTGGATTTCGAGACAAACGAGAGTGACGGACGTCATCCCGGATATACGGAAATCACTCTAGTGATAATTCAATATTCACGTGCGGAGACATTCCAAAGATCTACCCAGTCGCATAAAGAAGATTGGACGATAAGGAAGGATAAAACATTGAGACTTTCAAGTCATTTATCAACAGTCGGTAATTAGACGAACGGTCAAAAGAAATCAGTTATAAGACAAAATGAAGTAACGAGTGGAAAAACGATTGTCGAGTAAAAACGTATTCGTAAGCGCGTAATTCGTTCAAGAAAAGGTAAGAAAACGTATGCGGATGCATAGAAATTGCGCTACTTGCATAAAATATAAAGGTTTTCAAAACTTCTTTTCACTTTATTTCATTTTATTTATCTTTATCATAAATACAAGTAAAAAGTTGATTATTATCAAGATTTTTAAGGTGACTACTATTCAGCCTAGCATGGCTCCTTCTAAATTAGACATAGGTGATCAGGCCATGTATAATTTAGGGCTAGCAATGCAGTGCTTCATTTCGTCGAAAAGTATTACGTTTCTTATGTTTATATAAACCATGCCATTTGTAAAATGGAATTTAAAAATAGTTTATAAATTTATAGGATACAAGTAATTTGTGAGATACTCAATAAGCAACTTTTAATGTTACGAAAAGTATTTTATAAGATCAAAGTAAAAACAATTGGTAAAAATAATCGTAAAACAATATCAGATTTATTTATAATATTACATTATGACAACGTATAAAGTAGTCAAAGTTTTGCAAAAAGTGGCAAATAGTAGCTCATAAAACAACCAATGAAATGGTTACAAGTTGTTAAGTTTTCAAAAGGGTTATAAGGTTTAGACGAAAACGTCATGAGACATGGAATATATTCGGGTTTCAAAATATGACAAGATAACAAACGAATACGAATGAAAATAATAGTCAACAATTAATACGAAATCAATGGAACAAAAGAGAACGAAGCAAATGTCGTATGAATTCTTAAAGAGAATAATAAAATAAAGGCATTGATGGTAGGACGATAAGAAATAGTAGATTAAACAAGTTGTCAATTTTGTTAGTGCGGTTGGTGGTTCACCAACATCAGCTCGTTAACTTAGCGGTGGTCGATACATGATCGGAAATAAAATCCATACAAAAATTTTAATAAAATAAAATTCCTAATAATCACTTGTAATTAAAACAAATCAAATGAAAGATGTTAGTGTTTAAAGAGAGAAGTCAAAGCACGGTTCACAAGATTGGATTTCGAGACAAACGAGAGTGACGGACGTCATCCCGGATATACGGAAATCACTCTAGTGATAATTCAATATTCACGTGCGGAGACATTCCAAAGATCTACCCAGTCGCATAAAGAAGATTGGACGATAAGGAAGGATAAAACATTGAGACTTTCAAGTCATTTATCAACAGTCGGTAATTAGACGAACGGTCAAAAGAAATCAGTTATAAGACAAAATGAAGTAACGAGTGGAAAAACGATTGTCGAGTAAAAACGTATTCGTAAGCGCGTAATTCGTTCAAGAAAAGGTAAGAAAACGTATGCGGATGCATAGAAATTGCGCTACTTGCATAAAATATAAAGGTTTTCAAAACTTCTTTTCACTTTATTTCATTTTATTTATCTTTATCATAAATACAAGTAAAAAGTTGATTATTATCAAGATTTTTAAGGTGACTACTATTCAGCCTAGCATGGCTCCTTCTAAATTAGACATAGGTGATCAGGCCATGTATAATTTAGGGCTAGCAATGCAGTGCTTCATTTCGTCGAAAAGTATTACGTTTCTTATGTTTATATAAACCATGCCATTTGTAAAATGGAATTTAAAAATAGTTTATAAATTTATAGGATACAAGTAATTTGTGAGATACTCAATAAGCAACTTTTAATGTTACGAAAAGTATTTTATAAGATCAAAGTAAAAACAATTGGTAAAAATAATCGTAAAACAATATCAGATTTATTTATAATATTACATTATGACAACGTATAAAGTAGTCAAAGTTTTGCAAAAAGTGGCAAATAGTAGCTCATAAAACAACCAATGAAATGGTTACAAGTTGTTAAGTTTTCAAAAGGGTTATAAGGTTTAGACGAAAACGTCATGAGATACGCGATAAGAATGTCAACGAAGAATGTGAAGGCAAAACTTCAAAACTCAACTCAAATCAGTGGAAGGTTAGAAGAAAACGAAAATAAAATAACATCGAATGACAAATGAGTCATATATATGAAAAGAATAAAACAATCCACATGTGTATTCTTTGTAAGATACTCAACACAACATGCTTTTAAGAAAGTATGTTATTCGTTTTTAAATTACACCATTAATCCGGTAATTGCTAATCCTGTACTGTTTCTATTTTTAAATATTTTCACATGCAACTAGTATTCGTTAGTTGTAAAATAAAATTTTGTTAAAATTTTACGATCTCAAATGAAATCAAAACAGCTTAGAAACATTTAAAACTCATGTTCTGAATTTTCTATCAGATTTAACTTTTAAATATGAGCCGATTAATTGACCCGATAAACGACATTTCCAAGACTCGGAGTCTAAAGCATTTTGATGCAAAAAAACGTTTCAGACGACTTCCTAGTTTTACCCGAGACCTGAAAACCAATGTAAAATGACCAAAATACCCCTGCAAGTTCTGTGCAGGTTTGACTATTTTATTTTAAAAACGCAGGTTTTACTTTTAAGTTTTGACATGTTTATACTGCCCCTACCGTTTCTGCATAAAGTGTATTTTTTTATACTTCTTAACGGCTCAAAATATATACATATATACCCACATGTCTTGTGGATTTTATAACAACGAAAAATAAGTCTCGTAATGAGCATCAAATAAAATATAGCATGATGAATGACATAAAATGCTTCAAGGTATTCAACACGAAATTTAGGAAGCAAAACGGTGAAAGACGTTCGTAATTTAGATTTCAAAATGCAATGTAGGCAAATCTCCTTGGTGCCACGATTGTCAAAAACACAAAACATAACAAGAAAAGAATGGAACATTAACATGCTACACTCCGGGAGCGAGAAGGTTAATGAAAAACAAATGATACAACTTTATATAAGTAACATCGTATTCCAATTCTAGCGTCATAATCTAGACGATGATTTATAAAATGACGATGACGTTACCGAGATATAAGCGAACAATACACTTCGGAGTCGATACATATAAATGTCAATAAATAGCGGTTAGTCTATTCCAAGGACACATTGAGCTACACAATGGTCTAGAAATTACGTTTCAAGACGTCTAAACACAAACAGTCGGAAGACGATTTGGATATCTATATAGATATCCCAAAGGGTTAAGCAATAAAAGTAACGCGCGCAGATGAAGGTATGTAAGGTCATAATATAAAATTTGCAATAAAAGCAATTTAAATACTTCAAAAATAAATACAGAAAGATCTTGAAAATTCAATGTATTTATTTAAGTTAATCATTAATAAATGATAATTTTTTATCGAAAAGTTTAACGACATAAATATATATATATCAATTAAAGGGATCCTAGATATATATATATATATATATATATATATATATATATATCCGTAAATGGATCATAGTATTTATTTATAAATACTTGGCAATAAGTTATACGTAATAACGTATACTAAAGTGGTAATCCCAGAAGTAGCTTGAACCTGAAGTCACGCGAAGTCCGGTGCACATGACTCTTGGAAAAATAAAACCGACAGTTATAGTTTAGGTTTTTAGAAAAAGACCTAGTTCTCTATAACTCATGGCTCTGGTACCAATCTTTAACACCCCCAAATTTACACGCAGCGAAATACATCTTGGGTGCTAAACCATGATACAACAACACATAATTTATAAAGAACGACTCGAAAAGGGACGTTTTAGATTTATCGTTCCTAAAACATTTGTCAGAGTAGCGTAGTCCCAAGTAATCGTTACCAAAAGATAAGTTAAAACAACATATTAGTTTGTTTTAAAAATGGAACGATAATTAAATCAAAGAGTTTGAACAACAAAAGCAGTGCACAACTTCATTCCCGTGACCTCCAAGCTTCCACTTCTTGATTACCTGAAATACATGTGAGTAAAACAATCAGCAAAAATGCCGAGTGAATCTATAGGTTTATGAAATCAATTTGAACACAAGCAAAGATTATAAGTTTGTGGCATGCTTATAAGCATCAAATAATAGTTCGCATCAACAATAATAATTGTATATAGCATAAATTGCAATAAGCTCATGGAACCGAGCCCTTAGACACTCCCATATCAGTCTAATAAGACGAGAGATTTATTAATTGTCGGTTACCTCTAGATTATTGGTACATTGCCGTATACCTGACTTCTCAATACAATATGTTCAAACAGTGTGGAGGTCGGGCCTAAGCTTCTATGACAAGTCCACAAAAACTAAACCGGGGCGGCTTCCCCCATAGATCTATTAATTGTACTAGCGGTTAACCCATCATAGGTTAATTAACGGTCCATGATTGAGGTTTTAACAAAGGCAATCACTTAATGTAATTTAAAGGCAACCACGGGTCCATTCATAGAGGGACAAAGCATACCATAGAAATCTTGTTTTCTAAGTTTATAAAACATGTATTCCCCCTCGCGGGTTTAAAATCATTTAATAACTAGTATAAAGCGAGGCTATAGACTCACCTTAGCCAATAGTGGTAATGAGACGATCGCCGACGATAGATGATGCCTTTCAAACACGAGAACCGCAACCTATCAGATGAGGTGTGTTCATTAATAATAGACTCGAGAAATAAACCATACATAAGAATATAAAACTCGACTCATAAAATCACGACAAACTCGAGAGAAAACGATACAAGTGATACTATTACACTCTCCTATATATTCATTTTATTATTCTATGTCTTTAATAAAAATCTGCCGGAACATACCGAATGTCCAAGCCGTTTTCCCATACTTAGACATATAAAATTTTTATGATACTACTCAGAGAACTTACTTACTATATGTATAAAGTCCTCCCAAGAGCCCATGAAAAGATTTTACTTTTAAAGTTCCCTGCCCGACTCATCTTTGAATCACAAAATCCGGACAGTTTAGCGACCTTGACTTACGAAACCATTTTGACCATTCTAAACAACTCCATTTATAAAACCGCCAATTGATTCTAAAAATAGACTCAAAATGCTAAACTTGGAGCCTGAGAAAAGCCCTTGAATCATTTTGAAACTCATTTTATAGTCCCCGAGATTCGATCCAAATATCGACAACAATTTTCGGATTGTGTTGACACTCGTCTCTCGGTACACGAAAATCAAACTAGTGTATCTTCTACCTCGTTTGGAGTTGTAAGGCCTACTTTATATCGAATCGAAGCTAACGAATCTCTACAACATAATACCATAATATCAACCTATTTTCAGACTTAAGATTTCCGAAAATGCCTCTAAACCTACTGCCCAAAATTGACTATTAAAATCTCTTGCAAAATCATGTTTTTGATCAATTCCAACAACTTTTGTCATCAACCTAAGCCCCTAATATCATCATAAATCATTCCTAACACTTGTATCATCATCAAAATCAAAAACCCAAAAATTAAAAATCAACTTTTTAACAAAAACATAGCATGAAAATCTTTTGATCATCACTACTAACACATGCATACAACAAATTTGGATCAAACATCACCAACTTTTCTTGAAAAATTAATATGGTTGCATGTTTATAAAAATGATACCAAAATACTCACAAGAAGATTTTAAGATAGGGATTAAGCTTTGTTTTTCTTGAATTTGGCTTAAAAAAATTTGGATGATGATTTATGTTGGAGGAGGGTGGAAGGTTTTCACAAGAAAGAGAGGGAGGAGGTGTTTATTTTTTTTTTGTTTATGCAACTATGTGTAAGTTAGTGGAAAATTTTGGCTTTTATATGGTGGTACAAGGGTTAATTTTGCCAATTTGTGATAATTTTTGTCCAAAATGTAAATATTAGTTAGAAAGCGGGAAATGACTAAAAGTAAATTTTACAAATATTTACGGGACTCGGGTTTCGTAAAAATACTTAAAAGTTTAAACGCACACGAAAAATAATAATATAACGACTCGATACGTAATTAAAACGATATCGTCAAAAATATTGAATATCGAAACGATCGATATTAAAATATAAAATTTTAGGCATCCGTCGGTATCGCGATCACTAGTAGTCCTCGTTACTCGTCAAAATATTAAAATATAATATTTAATATCGGTTTCAACTTAAACCGTTAAACATAATAATATTTAACATTATAAAATACTTCAAAATAATTGAAAGTAGAATTAAATTATGACCTTATTTTTACGGGTTTTACAGAGATAGACATCATGGATCCAGTGATGCAATGCACAACCCATCCCAGCTAACTCATATATCTCTCAAAAGGTATTTGTTTTATTCACATCGAGACAACGCATAATCTATCGATTTATTCACTCCAAGTATATTGATATTGAAATGGTGGCACTCCTCTCCAGCCATTTGATATCATCAAATATCTCATTAGGACACATTTCCATATTTCCTTGCTTCTTCACACACTGTGAAAAGTAAGAAAGATATTAAGAGTCCTACGCAAAATCTTCATGATCTTGCCTGAACATCAGAGTAATACGCAAGTATTTACGATTAAGATAGAAATCCTTCTTGAGCGAACATTAAAAAGCTGATGGTAGGTAACTTGTGTGATTCTTTATGAATCAAACTTGTGACAACTGGAAAGCAACAGTTGTTTAATTCTTAATTGAATTTAAACACGTTCCAGGCCTCTACGCAATATCTCAGTGATCTTGCCAGAACACTCAGAGTGATACCTTAGTGTTCACAGTGATGAGTGGAAATGCTTCTAGTTTTAACCCCAAACAGCACTTGGTAGGTAACTTGCAAGATTCTATATGAATCAAGATCGTGACAACTAGAAAGCGACGATGGTGCGATTATTTAATGAATCAAACTTGTTCCAGGAATCGGAATTGACGACTTCAATCATACGGATAAATTTATCTAAATGATTCACTCTTTACGTTCGAAGTCAGCTTTGGACGATCGAGTAAATAGAACGAGTTTACCAGCGAAATCTTGTAAAGGAGATTCTTAATTGAAACTACCTGCCACAAGTATGATGTTTTATATCGTCCAACGGTCTTCACCGACCGGAGGTAAAATGCTACCGACTTAGAATGAAATGTTCAAAGCCATTTCGTTCGTGTCTACTTATTTTACTACATTTGATGACGGTGGCATAGCGGTGTCCGAGAAGAAGTCGTCCGCGCATGCTTATACTTTATGTACTTAATACTTCATCTAATTCAAGAAAGCCTAAAAGTCAATTAATCCACTATATCGAACTCTGAAGCTTTCAAGAATTACTAAGGTATAAGTATGTGGGACATGAAGTCACGAAGAGGCGAATATCACAAGTGATGATGCACAAGATCAAAGCAAGAGATAAATGCTCAAGATTGATATCAAAGATCACATCAACATGTTTACCAGAAAAGAAAAAGAAAAGACGAAGACTACGAGCTCAAGACAAGCAGAGAATGCTAGGTTTATTTTAATATTGTAACTTGGGTAACGCCCTTGTTTGGAATACTCCCTTAGGGGGAGATTGTTGGAAATACGTTTTACGTATTTAGAATGGTTCGGTTACTCCAACAATATATAAGTTAGTAACTCGTAGTCTAGCATAGTAACAATAAACAAACAAGTCCAAGCCAAGCCTACAACATGTGTAGGCCGGCGGCCCATTGTAAGCCCAAGCCCATCTCATAGGCTGCGGTATATAAACCCTCTCCTTAGTTGGAGAGGGTGTGGTTCACTTCATAATTTCACATAGTTAAAGTATGTTTTTCATACTTTCTCTCTCTAAGTGTGTGTGTTCTTACCATCTATCTAACTCTTTCTCTCTCTAGAATATACGAAAGATTTACAATATCCTACATATATCCACACATTACCGGTTTCAACGTAAATATTCAAACAATACAATACTTACTACCACTTAGAATTTTAAAATCAAGTACATAGTTAGTGTAAAATAATGACGTTAAGTTTGGGGTATTATATCATATTAAAATAATGATTTGTTAGAGATTTAAATTACATAAGATTACGTTGATTGGTGAATTGAAATAATAATCTAACGGCCTAGTCCTTTTTACAAACTATAAAGTGGGTATGACGCACCGCTGGTCATGTACCCGGTTAAGGAAAGAGGTGTTATGTCATTAGTCGCTGACCAAATTCTTGGCTCGCCTATGCGTCAAATTGAAATTACCTACGATTATTAGTTGAATTGTACCTTAAGGGTGATATACCACAAATTCACATCCGAAACACAATGAATAAGGATATTGCTTTGTGCGTATCCGAGTTCTAGAAAAAGTACGTTGTAAATAGTTGTGGGTAAATTATTTAATTCGTTTAACCAATACCGCAACATAATTTATGAAGAAATTTAATCTCGTGAAAATTTTTACTAAATGTTTTATTAAACTTATGCTATGGAGTTGTATGCATGCTTCTCCATACATTGATTTTGATATCAAAATTTATACCCTTAAAATTTAAGACGAATGCTCCTAATTGACGAACACTTGAAATTACTTCGTCATCAAATGAGATTTTGGGTGATGTTGTAATGGAGAGGAAACCATTTGTAGAATGAGTATTCGTATGATGGTTTTACGTTACTCAGATTAGATGACTTAATTAAGTTACTCAGTGAGATCTAGAAACTTAATGCATCCAGAAGGGCTGAAACATGTTTACAATGCAAAACATTTTTTTGGCAATGTAAATCCCTTAAATATCTAGAAATTGAAAATTGTTTGTCAACTGAATTGTCGGACAAGTCAGTACATTGAGTACATTCATTAATAGCAGATCAACTGATGTAATGGATTTATGTCAATATAGTTCTTGAATTCAAGGAAAATAATATGGTTATGGGTAATTTTATTTTCTTAAAAGTATTTTGTTATCGAAAATACTAATATTTGAACGTATTTCTATAGAATTGGCTCAACCCACCAATAACACGATAAGTTCCGTGTTCAAAGCTTTCATTGAACGTCCTAAACTTACTGGCCCAAACTTCAATGATTGGTACCGCTCGCTAAGAATTGTCTTGAGAACGGTGGGTACTATCGATATCTTGACTACTCCCTAGCTGGAGGATCTTGCTGAAGGAGCATCTGATGCGCAAAGGCTTGAACACGCTGCTAATATTAAGAAGCACTCGAAGGTGTCTTGCTTAATGCAAGGAAAAATGGCTCCTCCACTTCAACAGAAGTATGAGCTATTTTCACCTAAGCGAATGCTTGATGAGCTCAGGGCTATGTTCGAGAAGCCGCAAGCTGTGGAGATCTACGACTTAGTAGATGCTTTGCATAGCTGCAAGCAAGATCCACAAAAGTCTGTAAGTGCCAATTACTTGGAGATTAGGGGTTATATGGAACAACTTATTGCACTAGGACAACCCTATGATCATAATATGGCTAGGAACTTGATCAATAGGTCCCTTAGCAAGGACTTCAATGATTTTGTTAAAAACTATAATATGTATTGCATAGGGAAGACATTTAATGATTTTCATGCAATGCTCATTGACTATTAAAAGGGGTTGAAAGACAAGGCATCTACCGCTACGCCTTCTGTACTAACCATACAAAAGGGTAGAGTGAGTAAGCCAAAACCGCAGGTGAATAAGAAGAAAGGCAAATGCAAGGGTGATAAGAGCAAATAAGTTGCGACTTATTTGAAACCTAAGTAGAACTTTGTCAAGAAGAATAGATCTCAGAAGGATGAGACTTGTCACCATTGCAAGGCAAGTGGTCATTGGATGAGTAATTTCCCTCTTTACCTCGAAGAATTGCAAAAAATAAAGAAGAAGTCTGAGCAGAGCGCTGCAGCTTCAGGTACTTTATTTATGATTGAATTGTTCAATTTAACATACAAATTAAATTCCTGGGTATATGATACGGGATGCGATATTAACATTTGTAATACGCTGCAGGTGTTTAATCTAGAAAGGAAGCTATCCTATATGGAACAATTTCTTCAAGTGGGCAATGGCGCACAAGCAGCGTTTGAAGCTATAGGAACATCTAATCTAGTTTTACCCTCAGGTTTAGTACTGATTTTAAATGATTGTCATTATGCACCTACAATTGTTAGGGGTGTTATTTCCTTTTCTTGCTTGTTAAATAATGGATTCTTTCACACGATTGATAATAATGGAATTTCTGTTTGGAAAAATGGTATTTTCTATTTTAATGCAATTTCTGTGAATGGTGTGTTTGAAATAGACATGCATGATAATGAATCCAAGAACATAAATCTGTCTTTAGCATGAATAAGAAGAGAAAGTTTGACAAGAACGCTTCTTATATTTGGCATTGTAGACTTGCCCATATTGGGAAGACTCGTATACAAAAGCTTCAACGTGAAGGTATTTTGGAAAATATCAATTATAAATCATTTGATAAATGTGAGTCTTGTATCTCTGGAAAGATGACCAAGAAACCTTTTAATAGAAATATTGAAAGAGCTACTGATCTACTTGGACTAATACATACTGATTTGTGTGGACCACTTAGACATACGTCAAAGAAAGGTGCTAGCTACTTCTTAACATTTACGAATGATTATAGCCGTTATGGTTATGTTTATTTACTTAAGCATAAACATGAGGTATTTGAAACATTCAAAGTGATTAAAGCATAAGTAGAACTACAATTAGGGAAGAAGATTAAAGCTCTTCGTTCTGATAGAAGTGGTGAATATTTAAGTCAAGAGTTTATAGATTATCTAGGTGAGAATGGAATTATTAAGCATCTTACTTCTCCCTATACTCCACACCAAAATGATGTATTCGAAAGGAGAAATCGTACATTATTGGATATGGTGCGATCTATGTTTAATCCTACAACTTTACCTTTATCCTTTTGGGATTATGCTTTAGAGTCTGGTGTTCGTAATTTAAATACGGTTCCCACAAAGACGGTCGATAAGACATCATATGAACTATGGCATGGCAAGAAGCCATATTTGTCTTATTTAAAGGTCTGGGGTTGCGAGGCGTATGTGAAACGTGACTCGGGTGACAAACTCCAACAACGATTTGTAAAATGTATCTTTGTAGGATACCCTAAGGAAACTATGGGTTACTACCCTTATTATCCACCTGCGAACAAAATGAGTGTTGCTAGGTATGGAGACTTCCTTGAATCTGATCTTGTAAATCAAGAATTCAGTGGGAGAAATTATGATCTTGATGAGAGTCATATAGATACATTATAGTCTAAAAACACTAGCGATGTAATTCCTGTAGAACCAGAAACTATGGCGGTTCCACCAAAATTAGTTCCTCTACGTAGATCCATAAGGATTAAAAACGCAAATAGCAATATATGTCTTAACATAGAGGATGATGATGAGTTAGGGGTTCTTGGTGAACCCGCTAATTATAAATCCGCCATACTTGATCCTGAGAAGGATAAGCGGATGGTTGCTATGGATGAGGAAATGAAATCCATGAAATTAAATGATGTTTGGATTCTTGTAGAACCACCACCAAATGCTAAAGTTGCGAGCCATAAGTGGATATACAAGAAGAAAATTGACATGGATGGAAAAGTACAATCCTATAAAGCTCGTTTAGTAGCAAAAGGTTTTACTCAAACTTTTGGCGTAGACTACGAGGAGACATTTTCTCCTGTAGCAGGCTTAAGAGCTATTAGGATTCTCATAGCTATAGCAGCATACTATGACTATGATATATGGCAAATGGATGTTAAAACTGCCTTCTTGAACGGTCGCTTAGATGACATCTATCTGCAACAACCAGAAGGGTATGTTGATCCTGAAAATCCAGGACAGGCGTGCAAACTTCAAAGATCCATTTACGGTTTGAGGCAAGCATCGCGTCAGTGGAATAAAAGATTTGATGAAGAAATAAAAAAGTTTGGATTTATTCAGAATCGTGATGAGCCATGTGTATATCGCAAAGCTAGTGGGAGTGATGTAGTATTCCTAGTCCTATATGTTGATGACATATTAATCATGAGAAGTAACATTCCAAGACTTAATGCTGTTAAGGACTATCTTGGTAAATGTTTTTCTATGAAGGATTTAGGGAAGCTGCATACATTCTGGGAATTAAGATCTACTTAGATAGGAAAAGATGGTTAATTGGTCTATGTAAAGATTCTTATATAGATAAGATTTTGAAGAAGTATAATATGCATAATTCCAAGAAAGGTTTTCAACCGATAGAAGTTAAGCATAATCTGAGTCATGAGATGGATGCATCAACTCCTGAATAGGAGGCATATATGCAGCAGGTGCCTTACACTTCAGCTGTAGGGTCTATAATGTATATTGATAGATGCACAAGGCCCGATGTGGCGTTTGCTCAGAACTTGGTTAGTAGATACCAAAAGAATCCAGGGAAGCTCCACTGGTTTGCTGTTAAACATTTTTGGTAGTATTTGAGGAATACGAATACGAAAAGAAATGTTTTGGTATCCAGAGGGTAGCCATATACATAACTAAATGTGGTTTGGATTAGGAATTTATTGAAGATCTTGGGATGAATCTTGCAATAAAAACCTAATAAATATGTATTGGGATAATTCTGCCGCAATAATATTTGCCAATGACCCTGGAGTCATGAAAGGCGCCAGACACTTTATGCGTAGACATCATTACGTCCGAGAACAAGTTGAAGCTCGTGAAAAAAAATTAATAAAAGTTCACACAGATAATAACGTAGCCGATTCTTTAACTAACTCTTTGCCTAGACCAAAGGGAGTTAAGCATGCCAAGGCGATTGGGCTGTAACTAGCTAGCGAACTCATGCAATAAATATGTGATTAGTATTTGATAAAGGATGTTATGACATTAATATATAATGAAATAAAGATTGGGTTTCGTTTATTTTTTATTATTTAATAAGTGTATCCTATTTTACATGTTTTAATCCATGAATAAATGTTATACTAAATGTCCTTGTCGATTAATAATATGGGAATATTATTAAATTAAGACAAATTAAAATAGCGATAGAGTATAATTGAAAGTATATTGATCGATTTTCGATGATATTCGATGAGTCGAATATTGGACTTATCACAACTATATGTTTTTACTTTATGGATCTTTTTCATCAAGTAAAACATAAATAGTTATCCTTAGACTTGAGATACCAGGAAACTGTTGTGAATCTAGTGCATCTCTGTGGAATAATATAACGCTAAACGTAACTGGTAGCTATAAGGATTATTTTCGGAAGTGTTGCAAAATACATAAGTTTTGCTTGTAGCCGATATGGTATTTATTTCCTCTAATTTTGTTTTGGAGTTTAATACAGCTGGGCCCCTCGTGAGATTAGTACGATGTTTGTGTGGCCACACCCAAATTTGTTTTGGTATTCTTGCTGAATCTGTTAACGAGAAACATAATGGTTAATGAAAGGAATGACTGAGATCTATATCCTTAAAATATTAACGTTGTATTAGAAATAAAAGGATAATAATAACGATGCAGAATCGTTAAAAGGTTTTGTCCAGGAGACCTTACTCAAGTTGTATTAGAGACATTGCTAAGTGTAACTAGACGCTAGTCAATGTATCACGATATTCGAAATATGTCCAAGTGGGATCTGTAAGTTTATGGAATTATATTTAATATTCGTGTGATAGGATTGAACTCGAGATTACCAGAATGCACTCAATACGTAAAGAGTTAATTTATTTATAAATATATTTATTATATTTATTAAATTAAATCGAGCAAATAACTATATAACTTTAACGATCATTAATTAATTAATAGTTAAGTATTAACGAGTCTTAAAATAATATATAGTAAGAGGATTAAAAGGAAGAAGGAAAGAAGGTTCCGGAACACTCTACAAGGTCGATGGTCGGTTAGGGCACCAAGGGGGGGGGGGGGGGGAATTCCTTTTATTTACTTGGGCTACAATGGGTTTCACGTCTATAAATACACCTCCTTATCCCTCATAATTTTCATAACTTGAATCCTCTCTCTCTCTCTCTCTCTATCTCTCTCTCTCTCTCTCTCTCTCTCTCTCTCTCCTCTCTCTCTCTCTCTCTCCTCTCTCTCTCTCTCTCTCTCTCTCTCTCTCTCCTCTCTCTCTCTCTCTCTCTCTCTCTCTCTCTCTCTCTCTCTCTCTCTCATCTTGGTAGATTGCAAGCCACAACCCACGAAGGGTTTTCGGTTGTTGGTTGATCGATTGTGTTGATAATCTAGTCCTAGCCCCTCTCTAGGGTTGTTGGGTAGATTATTTACATGCGTTGTAGCTCGGTTTTCACATGCTAGAATCACAGTTGGCTCATTGTATAAGATCGTAATACATTCTTATTTTAGACTATATCTTGGTGATATACGGTATAAACCCCGAATTGGGGTGATTCGTTCTTCGTCTTGTGGATTTGCTTCAGCGTGAAGGTATGTAACCCTAAATCGATTAATTATAATTGTGTTATTATTTATGATCTTGTTAAATTGCTTCCGGTATATGTGTTTTGATCTCGTTTAGGGGTTTATATAATTGTTATGATGTTAATAAACCATCACATACACCTTTGCTTTGTGTTTGATTATATGGAAATCCTTTCGGAAGAACTAGACTTACCCGACTTAGCTACAATCGAACGAGTATACTTGCTCGTACGCGTTGTTACAAAGTTATTAAGTCTTGATTATAAATGTAAAACTAGGAGTGCAAGACACGCATCATCCATATAAGAAAAATATATAATATATTTGTGTACCTTTTTCACTTTACTTGCACAGACAACCATGTTCTTTCCTAACCACTTTATAACGCGTGATGCCAAACTCTGACCATCATTGGAAAGGACAACCCATGGATAGCAAACATTATGGTTCATTAGCGGGTCAAAGGTTCTTTTAATTTTGGAACCACGACCCTAAACAAAAAACAATAAATCATTGTGTCTACTGCTACGATGGGACCACATATAGCTCCACATAATGCCAAATCAACAAGAACGATATCCTGTAATAAAAGCTGCACTCCTGCTACACCAAATAAATCATAATCTTTAAGATACTAGGGTTTGAGAACCCACCGTAAAACCATGTAGATGCGTTGATCCATGTTTACATGAAACCATAACCTATTGTCACACATCTTTTCTGCCTAACCTGCCAGCAACAATCATACGAATCACCTACGGTTTGTTAGGAAAAACCCTAGATCAGCATATACACCTTTGTTTACTAAAACATGAAAAGACAAACGTGAAAACCTTAAAGACTCACCAGATAAAGTGCCAGGAGGATCTGATACCACATGTTGGATCCCACACTTGATATATCTTTTATCATGTTAAGGGTGATAGATAACATACGTAATCACTAGTTAATCTACATAGAGACTCTTGGTAAAGTAACTAATGTCTGTGCGGAATATAGACATAAGTATTAAGAAGAACAATACTATTGAATAAACCAGGTAATTTGATAAGACTGCAATTATACGTAGTCTCATCGTCCAAATCGGGCTTAAAATGTATAATAATGTCATAAAATACCGCAAAATATGCTTGTGTTTGTTCATTGTGTATTTTAGGTACGGATATCGTAAAATCAACAAAATATCATAAGAATCAAGAAAAAACGAACACTGGAACCAAAGCCGTACAAAGAACCGGACCCGAGCAATGAATTTCCAAAGAAGTCCTTTAAGTTTGAATATTTTTTAAGAATGGTCCCTCAAGTTTGAAGACGTGTCACATTTGACCCTTGTAAAACCCTAATATTACAAGTTTGATCCTTAAGTTTCAAGAAAATACAAGAAAAGCCTTTGTGAAATGCCTAATGTGCCAAAATATTCTTTGTTTAATGCATGATTAAATGGAGGGACTTAAATTTCTTTTATCCATAGATAAATACAAAGGAATATAGAAGAAAGTTGTTAAAACTTTATTTGCTAATGTTTTGGGAGTTCAGGGACCTAAGCTGCCACCTTTCCAAACCCTATACCCATCAAACCTGGTTATACACCCACCATAAGCCCACAAAATCATATCCTTAATCCATTAGCGCACCAGTACCCAAGCCCAACCCGAAACTTTGCCGAGTCCAATAACCCACCATATCACCTAAATCAAACACACCACTATACCTAATATTAATACAATTTTTGAAAAATAATTTATTAATTTATCCCGGGCAACACTTTTCCTAATCCTCACCTAAATCAAACACACCACTATACCATGTATGAACCCTAATCCTATTATTTGTTGGGTCGAAATATTGATTTGATATGTCAAAATTAAAAGACAAGGACTAAATCTGACAAGAGAAGATTCTACAAGCCGGTGGACAAACTTGTAATCAATATATATTGCAAGAAGATAAAAGATTTAGTGAATATCTTATTTAGTGAGTATATTATTTAGTGAGTATCTTATTTACTAAATATCTTATTTAGTTTCCTTTGTAAGTAGGGTTATGTGTAGTATATAAACACATACACCCTGCATAAGATATTCATAACTATCATTCACAATGTAATCCTACAACAAATTCGTGTGTCTAGGCGTGGGATTTACTATATACATACCTAGAGGTTATTTGTTTTAATAATACTAATGCAAGTAACGTTTGGGGAAATTCATCTTGCCCAATACACCTTGTTATAATTAATGTTCTAATTCCGCTATGTGTATCTTATGAACGTTGATTATCCTAAGGAGGAAGTTGAAGAAGAATCTGATGATGTATTCAGTTAAGGCCAAGTCTACTTCAAGTTCCACAAGTTCCAAGTCTTCTTCAAGTTCTGATAATGAAGTATGAAATGACTCTTCTTGTAGGATAAATACTGAAAAACTTAACAAAAAAGTTTTAAAATTATAACCAGATGTTTTTGACGTATAAATCAGGCTAGCCAACTATAAAAAGGGGCTTGCACAATCATATGGGATGGTGCAAGAATATATAAAAATGGAATTTAATCTTAAGGATAAAATTTAAATTCTAGAAAGAGATTTAAGACTTACTAATGAGTGTAATGCTAGTTTACTTAAGTCTAATGCTGAATTAAGAGCTAAAGTAGACGAGGTCGATAAGTCTAACGAGGATATGGGTTTTAAAAATGAAAAGTTCGAGAAGGCTAGTCAAACCCTAGATTTAGTATGTCTAAGCCAAGATTAGCCGCTGTCAGACCTTATTTTAAACCATACAAGAATAAATACTTGGTTAATAAAGGTCAAGGGTCTAGGGCATCATCTCACTTAACTTGGAAACCTAAAGAAGAGCAAAACTCTAATTTTAATGGTATTTCAATGACTTGAAATAGATTTAAATATCTTGAGAAGGTCATTACTAGACCCATTGTAACTAATTGGGTGTTTAGGCCACAAAGGGATGAACAGGGATTTGTGGTAAAGAATAAGACCACTATAGTTGAACAACTAGATAAATCCAAGTCTGACAAGGCTTGGATCTCGAAAGAAAACTAATTTGTTTTCCTTTTGAGCAGACTATCCAAAATCAGGTTAATGATCAAGGATATTGGGATAGTGGATACTCAAGGAACATGCATTGTTGGTCTTTCCACTGTTATTATTTTTATCCACTAACATGTTATCTCTACCCATTATCGTGGGAAAGGTAGCCTCTAATGGCGTGTTTTGTGGTTTTTGTGTAACTATGCATGAATGTGGAGCTACATTAGGATGGATACAGAATTACAAACTTTTATTTATGATGGTAGGAATGTTTACATTCCTATCTTGAAATAAAATGTTGCTTCTGCGCATATAATAATTTGTATGCTTCTATTAAGGGGAGGTTTAGGAACCTTTAGGTATTTGGGTACCTTTAGAGTGCTCTTATCACAATTCTAGATTGTGTCTAATGGTGTGTAAGAGTTAGGAATAATGAAGGCTTTTCTTTTTAAGAATTGTTAGAATTTATAATTCTTTAGGCACTATAGCATGCAAAGTTGATATACTGTGCATATTGCCAAGACTTTTTAGCCTAGAATTGGGATTGGTTGGTTGGGAGACTTGGTGTAAATAAAAATGGGCTTACCTGGGAGTTACAAAGAGTTTATATGAGATAACTTCACTCTAAGGGACTTACTTTAGCAAGGTTCATTTAAGGACAGTTATGTGTATCTTGCTTATTCAAGTGTGTATAATTGGACAGAGAATGCAAATTTTAGTTTGTGTAAGAGGATGAGTTATCTTCATTAGGGTAAACCTCTTTATTAAGGTCTTTTTATTTAATTACTTTTTATTTTTTTCCGTTAACATAAGTGGTTTAGATGCTAACAAGCACATTTTCAAACGCTGACATGGCAAATTTACACGCTGAAAAATATAGTCGTTACCCGATGACACTCTTATTTTAACCGTTGAAGAACATTGGGTCCTACCTAGCTGTTACTTTTGCGATATTTTGGGCCGTAATTTTATAGGATTTGGTAATTTCTTTAAAAGCAAAGAGATAAGTTATTGTTTTTCAAGATATCCATCATTACTTTTTGAATAACTTACCTCGTTTTCAACTAATAGTAGCCTAGTTTTCATCCTATAAAAACGGTTCATTCCTTTTAACACAGGGTAACTTAGATATTTATCTCATATTTTCTCCATAATCATACATCTTCATTTTATTTCATCCTAACCTTTCACAAACAGTTTTCATGGCTCCATTGTTTAAACCTACTGGTGCTACTTTGGGATTCAGGGATCAACACAACATGGTGGCTTATCTTAAGGCTGATCCCGATAATTATCCCCAATATACAGGAATGATTGAGTATCTCTTGGCTTCTAACAAAGGTATGCTTTGACTTATGCTCCACACATTCCTATCACACACATCAAGCATTTTGGAACACTGCTAGTTCTGAAACACTTGATGGAGTGATTACATTATTTTGGACTCTTCATGGGATAAATGGGTGGTCACTGAGGCTCTTATTCGTCAATCCTTACAACATGATGATGCTGATGGTGTGACTACTCTTCCCAGTTAGCAGATAGAGGAAGGACTTTGAGGCTTGGGGTATGATTTGCCTCTAGAGGGAAAAAAAAAACAAGTATTCAAAACAACAATTTACCCCTGCCTAGAAGTTCTTAATACATGTACTCCTTCAATGTCTTAGTCCCAAGTGTACATATTTCAATGAAATCAATCGTTCATTCGCTTGTGTTCTTGTTTGTATGGCTACTGGGCAAAAATATAATTTTTCTCACATTATTTTTTAGGACATGTTGCACAATAAGGGGAGCAAGATGACTCTTGCTTACCCTAGGTTTTTACAAATGGTTTTTGATCTACAAGGATATTGTAGTAGGGATCATGACAACTTTTACAAGATCCCTACTAAAAAAGAAAAGGTTTTTCTGTCCATAAACACTCGACCTTTCAGACCCTTACATTTGACCCCTACCATGCTTGCTGTTATTGAAGCAGCCCAAAACCCCCAACCACACCCTAAACCTGAACCAGCACAAGAACAACACCCACCTTCACCCCACCATATTGATCAAATGAACATTGACCCCCAACTATCAGCAGCTGACACTCGCGTTTCAGTCACTAACACACCTATTTCACCCGCTGTCACCTCACCACCTCCAACACATGTTCACCAACTCATCTCCTCATTTGAACCCTTTGATTTTTGCCTAGAGAAAAGAAAAAGGACTACTGGAGTCTTCTCCTCTAGTGGTCCTAGCCATGAAGTTGAGAGAACTTTGCTTGATGAATCCATTTTGAGGAGTCAAATCCCAATAATGGAGGGGGGCAGTCTGCAACCACTCACCAATTTGGAATTGACAGCTATCTGCATAGGCTTTCAAGAGTCTAATGGAGAACTTGTACATACAGTCACTGCCCAAGGCCTTGAACTCACTCAGTTGAGGGAGAGGTTACTTATTTTGGAAGCTGTCGGTTCAAGGAAAAGGAAAGCTATGGTGTTATCCTCTAAAGATGATTCTTACAAAGTGGAGGAAGCACCTACTGACCCATTTAATATGAGTGATAAGGGGTCCCATAAAGGTTCTTATGGGACAAAAGAGGTAGTAGAGGCGCTTGCAGGGTTAAAAGAACAACAATCTTTGGTGACCCCTATGAAGCAGTCTTTTACAGAAATGATGTTGCAAGCAAGTGGACCATCAGCCGTTGACAAAGGTAAATTAAACGTTGATACATCTATTTAAGCCACTGACAAGATTCCTGGTTTGACTGGTGTATCCCAACCACCATTTATAATCAAGGAGCCTTCCACACAGGTAACACCTACTACTTTGCATCTTATTGATCCATTGGATAAGGGCAAAGCTATTTTAGTAGAAGAAGATATTCCCAAGGATGCAACACAGCAAAAGGTTGATGCTATGCTTGCTCAACGGGTTCATGACAAAGAAAAGAAGGGGCTTGGGAAAGGAGCTATTGAAGCTCAGATTCTTTCATATGAATCTGAGAATGATGAACATGATGGTTCTGGTGATAAAGAAGAGGATAGTGATCATAGTTCTAATGTTGTTTTGGAAGAAGAACCAGAGAAGTTAGTGTATGGGGAGAATGATGCAGCCTTAGAAAGGATTAGGTTGCTTAAGATGAAGGTTGATTTTGAGATACATGCTATTGTTGATCTATATTTTAGGTATGAGAGAGAAGTTTTGGAGAACCCTGAGGTCTCTCTAACTAACAAGGTTTGGGGACTGGAAATAATGATGAGAGTTCAAGGTGATTGGCAAGTCATTTTGAAGATTAGGGCAGATAGGGTTTTAAGGGAAAACAAGACTGCAAGGAGAGAACTGTACTATATGCTTCTAAGATGTCATCAAATAGGTTGGACATATACAAAGTTGAGGAAGCTATCATTTGAGCAGTTGGAATGTTTTGCCTATCTTGTAACACCCCATTTTGGAAATGGAAATATCACAGTAATTATGGCGTGTCACAAAGCATACAAGATAAAATGTCTAAACATTACTTTACCATAAAAAGGAAAATACCGGAATCAAACATCGGTAGTCCAAAAGTAAAGCTCGTCACACACAAACATAGTATAACAAAGGAAAGGACTAAACAATGTCCAAAGCATAAGTATCATAAGAAAGGAAATGCATAATGTAAAGAAGGCTAGACAGCTTCCAGTCCATATGAACGTACTCTTAGTGTCTACGAGCGTCCCTGAGTACCTACCATTTTGGGAACGTAGAAAAGGAAAATGGCTGAGCAATACGCTCAGTGCACAGATGTACAATAAAGCATGAATAGGATAAGCATATAACATAATAACAGCGGAAGAAAACTAAGTCCCGAGTAACCTGGTTAAGTCTTAATAAAATTGGTTTTATAGTTTGAAAGTCTTATGTTTATCTTATAAAAATTGTTTGTCATATTTTACCATTAGCCAATATAGGTCATGAAAATCCACCGTGCATGAATAATTGGAGGGGTGACCTCATCATGCAAATTAGAGGGGCTGCCTCTAATTTAATATACTGGTTTTTGGGTAGGAGGGATCAGCTCCTTGTGAAGGATGCAAGGCACACACCACATTCACCATGTAATCCTGAATAAAACATGTAACTAGGATGCACCCATACGCCCCACATGATAAATATAATATAAATGGCCAAAAGCTGAACGGACGCCACGAGCAATCACTCTGCCGTGGTGAAGTCATAACATCAGTGCCTCTAATGTTATGGTTATGGTACCTCCATAACTAGGTGAAACGGGTCATGCATGTATATAGCTATAGGTATTCATAATTAAACATAAGCAATCAAAAAAATAACTTATACTACGGGAAAACAGTTGGCTACATACGGGGAATCCTAATAAGGAAAGAATGTCCATACTGAAAGGACGGGAATCCGTACCTTATGTCCAGTGAACGAGAAAGACGAACTGCGAGAATCCTACTTCCGAATCACTAGTGCTACATAAATACATACATGAATAAGTATCTGCTTACTAAATACATAGCTGGTTTTATGTCATGTCTTAGCTTATTTTATGTGTTCTTACCATGTTTTACTGTTTTAAAGCCTTAACTGTATTAGATCTTATATTCTGTTTAATCTTATTAAGTATTTCTTGTATTTCATGTGTTATTATACTTACTGTGTAATAATAAGTAACTTTCCAAAAATAGCAGGTTTTCCTAAAATAGAAAGTTTCCAAAAATAGAAAGTTTCCAAAAAGAGAAAGTTTCCAAAAATAGAAAGTTTCCAAAAATAGAAAGTTACCAAAAATAGAAAGTTTCCAAAAATAGAAAGTTTCCAAAAATAGAAAGTTTCAAAAAACAGAAAGTTTCCAGAAATAGATTTACTGCTTAAAATAGATAAGTTTCTAAAAATAGAAAGTTCCCATAAATAGATTAGCTGCCTTAATTAAATAAGTTTCCATAAATAGATTAGCTGCCTTATTTAATTAAGTTTCTAAAAATAAAAAAAGTTTCCATAATTAGAAATAAGCTGGTTAAATAAGCTAAGTATATAAGCCTAAGTGTTTTTAGGATTATTTCCTAAGTCATATGGTATATTGTATAGTTTAATAATTATTTCATGTAATTTAATTAAACTATAGGTTATGATATTTAATTAAAGTATAACATGTTTTTAATTAAATAAGTTAAATACTTAGGTTAAAATATGTATTATTATTTATTAATAATATAACCTAAGTCATGTTAATTAATTAATTATATCCATGGTTTTTAAAATAGTTAATTAATTATAAGTCTTAAAAATATAAATACTTAGGTTAAAATAATTTCATGATCATTAATAATTAAATAACCTAAGTCATGTTATTAAATTAATCACATCATTTTATTAATTTAATTTTAACATAAGTTCATAAACATAAAAACTAACATACACCATGAACCGGATCTAGGCTAAAAAACATGAACCGGACATGAATCGACACCGTACCCCGAACCAACTCGGGGTACCCCGTGTTTCCCCTTGCTGCCGTGGGACCCACACGCACCAACCAAGACCATATGGTCTTGGTGGTGGTCGACTTGGCAAGCCGAGACCCCTTTTGGGTTCGGTGAAGCCGGCGGCCAAAGCAAACACCCCTTAAAACAACCCTTTGATTTAATTTAACACCAAAACATGTTAGATCTATGATTAATTATTATGTTTTTATAAAAACATCACATGTTCATAATTAATAAAAAGATTAAATTAAAAGAAAAGGTTTAAAAAGGTTTTACCGAATTCGTGGATCAAGAGAACGAAGAAAAAACACGATCAATCACCAAATCTTCAAGATCAAAGATCAAAAATCACCTTGTATGGTGTTCTTAGGGAGGCGGCACAAAGAGACAAAAGGGGAGGAGGTTTTAGGTTTTTCTTAAAATCTTCTGTAAAGTTATTTTGTGTAGTGTAAAAAGTAAATAACCCCTTTAGTAAATTTGACAAATGGGCTTGGCCCATTTTTCCTTGTTTGGCCGCGGGTAGGGACCCCACATGGGGTACCCGTACCTTTTTCCTTGTCTCGTTATTTAGTTACTCGTTTGTGATTATTTATGTTCGTGTTTTAAATGTTCTCGTTACGTAAATACCGTGATCTAATATATTTAATTACGCTCGTAATAAATATATATACGTAATTAATAATAGTTCGTGTTTTAATTACGTTCATGATTTCATGATCGCATGTTCGTGATTAATTATTGTTAAATAATTATTACGTGATCGTGCATAGTAAGTACTTATCGTGTTCTAACCCTTACGTAATACGTAAACTCCTAACACGTAATCGTAATCATGCTATATTAGGAATGTTTTAACTAGTACGTACGATCCTAAGGGTAATATGCATGGTAAAAGCATGCGGGTTTTACAACTCTTCCCCCCTAAAAAGAATAATTCGTCCCCGAATTATAGATAAAGTAAACTGGAAAAGAAGAACATACCTGAATTCAAAATATGAAATGAGGGTAAGAAGCCCGGATAGACTCCTCCGTTTCCCAAGTGGCTTCCCGCTCGGTATGATCCCTCCATAGAAGTTTGACGAATGGAATCGTCTTCTTTCTCATGACTCGTTCTTGTCTGTCAAGAACTCGTTCGGGTTCTTCTATAAAAGTGAGATCTTCACGTATCTGTTCCAGTGGATACTGAACCATGTGAAGGGGATGATACTGGTACCCTCTGAGTAAGGACACATGAAACACATTGTGCACATGCGAAAGTTGCAGAGGTAACGCCAATCGGTAAGATACTTCACCGACTCGTTCAATGATATCAAACGGTCCGATGAAACAAGGACTGAGCTTCCCTTTAATCCCGAAGCGTCTAACACCACGTGCCGGCGAAACCTTAAGGAAGACGTGATCTCCTACGTTAAAGTGTAAATCCCTACGATGCTTATCGGCGTAACTCTTCTGACGTGACCGTGCCTCCTGAATCTCCTGCTTAGCTACTGCGATCTTCTCATTTGTCATCTCTATGATTTCCGGTCCTTTGAGTGTTCACTCGCCAACCTGATCCCAGCAGATTGGGGCGCGACACTTTCTGCCCTAAAACATCTCAAAAGGAGCACACTTGATGCTTGCGTGCCAGCTGTTGTTGTATGCAAACTCTACCAAACAGATGTATTCGTCCCAGTCACCCGTCCATTCCAACGCACATGACCTCAACATATCTTCCAATGTCTGAATGGTTCGCTCCGATTGTCCGTCCGTTTGAGGATGAAAAGCCGTGCTAAGCTTAAGTTGTGTACCCCAAGCTTTCTGCAGACTTTTCCAAAAGCGCGAAGTGAATCGAGGATCTCTGTCTGAGACGATGCTGGATGGTGCACCGTGGAATCTCATGATCTCTCGTCTATACGTATCTGCGAGTTTACTTACCGGATCTTCCTTGCGGATCGGTAAGAAATGAGCTGATTTTGTAAGTCGATCAACGATAACCCAAATTGCATCGTGCTTCCTTTTGGTAGGCGTTAGGCCGGTAACAAAATCCATGGTGATTTTGTCCCACTTCCACTCTAGAATATCTAACGGTTGAAGGAGACCGTCAGATCGCTGATGCTCGATCTTAACCTGCTGGCAGGTAAGACATTTGGAAACGTAAGTGGCCACATCCTGTTTCATACCACTCCACCAAAAGTACTGCTTGATGTCATGGTACATCTTAGTCGAACCAGGATGTATCGAGAATGGGGAGCTATGAGCTTCAGCTAACAAAGCTTCCTGGAGTTCTTGGTCATCAGGGACACAAAGTCTCGTGCCCTGCCATACGATACCATCTGCATCTACTCTGAATTCTGTCTGCTTCTCCAAATTCTGTACTATCGCCCAGATTTCTCCGTCATCCTTCTGAGCTTCCTTGATCTTAGATAGTAACTCGGGTTCTACTCTAAGATTAGCCCAGTAACCGTGATGTCCACGTACCATGATCTCGATTTCTAGTTGCTCCAAGTCTCTGATGACTTCCTCTTCGATTTTAATGCCGTTGATCATTCCGGACTTCCTGCTAAGAGCATCTGCTACTACATTTGCCTTTCCAGGATGATAGTGTAGATTAATGTCATAATCCTTCAACAGCTCTAACCATCTCCTCTGCCTCATGGTCAATTCACGCTGAGTGAAGATATACTTCAAGATCTTGTGGTCCGTGAAAATGTCACATGATTCTCCATATAAGTAGTGTCTCCATATCTTCAATGCAAAAATGACTGCAGCAAGTTCTAGATCGTGCTTGGGGTAATTTTCTTCATAAGGCTTAAGCTATCGTGAAGCGTACGCGATCACTTTCCCATGTTGCATGAGAACACAGCCAAGTCCCTTCCCCGATGCATCGCTGTAGATTCGAAATCCACCCGTACCATATGGTAGAGTAAGAATAGGCGCAGATACTAGCTTCTGCTTCAGGTCTTCAAAGCTCTTCTCTCGATCTTCAGTCCAGACGAATTTCTCCCCTTTCCGCATCAGTTTGGTCAATGGTAGTGCTAGGCGGGAAAAGTTCTCTACGAACCTACAGTAATAGCCAGCTAAGCCTAAGAAACTGCGGACTTCCGTCGCTGATGTCGGCCTTGGCCACTTTGTAATGGACTCAACCTTCGCTGGATCCATAGTGATTCCTCCTGCTGATACAATGTGACCTAAGAATGCCACCTTGTCTAACAAGAACTCACACTTGGAGAATTTAGCATACAGCTGCTTCTGGCGAAGAATCTGTAGTACTGTACGAAGATGGTCTTCGTGTTCCTCCTTGGACTTTGAGAAAATCAGGATGTCATCGATGAAAACAATGACGAATTTGTCCAGAAATTCATGGAAGATTCTGTTCATCAGATCCATGAACACTGCTGGAGCATTTGTCAGGCCAAATGGCATAACTACAAACTCGTAGTAGCCATAACGAGTACGAAAGGCAGTCTTAGCTATATCCTGCTCCTTGACCCGTAGCTGATGATAGCCTGACCTAAGATCAATCTTGGAGAAGTGTTTGGCCCCTTGGAGTTGGTTAAACAGATCGTCAATGCGTGGCAGTGAATATCTATTCCGAATGGTAATCTTGTTGAGCTCGCGATTGTCTATGCAAAGACGCATACTGCCGTCCTTCTTCTTAACAAACAAAACCGGTGCACCCCATGGAGATGCGCTCGGTCGAATGAAACCCCGTTCAAGAAGATCTTGCAGTTGATCCTTCAGCTCCTTCAGCTCTATGGGAGCCATGCAATAAGGAGCCTTGGAGATTGGTTCAGCTCCTGGAACCAGTTCGATACTGAATTCCACTTCTCGTGCAGGTGGTATGCCCGAAAGTTCTGCTGGAAACACGTCTTGGAATTCCGACACTATTGGTTGATCCTGAATCGATGGAGATTCAGCATCCATGTCGTGAACCGTAGCTAGATAACCCTCGCAGCCATGTGACAGTAGTGCACACGCTTGTAGGGTGGATATAACTTGTACAGACCGTCCGGGTATGAACCCATTATGAATGTACTCTGGTGCATTGACATCACCGAAGATAACTCGATATGAATGGCAGTCTATGGTAGCATGATACTTGGATAGCCAATCCATGCCCAAATCATGTCGAAGTTATTCATGTCCAGCGGAAGTACGTCGACAGGTCGAACCTTATCATCAAATTCTAGGGGAAGACTCTTGTATACATGGGTGATTAATACAGAGTCCCTCAAAGGCGTGGAAATAGTAAGCCTATTTTCTAGTGGCAAGGGATGCATCCTAATGTTCTTAGCATAAGCAGTAGAAATAACCGAGTGAGTAGCACCCGTATCGAAAAGAACACATGCAGCGTGACCATACATATACAAGATTCCAGTGATGGTACCTGTAGACTTGTTGGCCTGGTCCCGAGATGTCGTGTAGACACGCCCGGCAGTAGGAGGCGGCTTGGTATCAGCATGTCCCGATGTACCCTCCATCTCGCCCTTACGGCAATCCTTCATAATATGGCCAGGAAGACCACACTTGAAGCACGCATTGGTATTACGGCGACATGGTCCTGGGTGCCTACGGTGGCAAGTAGAGCAAAGAGGATGAGTTTATCCTCCAGCAGGTGCTCTGGCTGGCTGAGGACCTGATAAAAACATTTTACATATGACATGATAGTTGGGTACAAAGGACAAAGCGGATAATCGTAAGATTGAATACCAGTGATAGCTGGACGGCTAGGCTGCGAACCTCTCTGGTTCTGGTCCCTACCGTTTCCATGGTTCCTGGTAGAAGTTTGCTAAAGTGTCAGAATATGGGTTTTAACATAAAACATAAGGAATTTCGTAAGTATTAGGACCTGCTGTTGTTTGAGTGCCCGGCGTTGTTACGGTAATTGTCATTACCGCCACGCCTATCCGTAGTAGAACGGTCGTTAGTCTGACCGTTTCCCTTGGGCTGATGAGGCTGCTGCTGAGTAGCCGGCTGAGACCGGTCCCCAGTTTTCTGCCTGGAAGATACAGTTAAAGAGATGAATAATTGACATATGGAAAGTATACGGATTGGTCATCGCTTGAATACGAATGTTTACCTCTTGTCGGGTCTTTCAGCTTCCCCGAACTCATCCCTCTCCTGCAGCATCTCCAGTTTTTGTGCTGCATCGGCCACTTGTGCTACAGTGTTAAACGTAGCACACACCAGATTGTTTACGACCGATGTGCGAAGAGCCCATCTGAAGTGATGTGCCTGCTCTTTAGGAGTACCTGCTACCGCACCAAGGAAACCAGCCAAGCGAAGAAAGCGCTGCATAAACTCGTTGTTATTCTCCCCAGCTCTATGTCGGATCCCATGGTACTCTCTCTTGAGCTTGTCCTGCTCAGCCTTGGGAAAGAACTGCTCCATCACCCTGTCCTTGAACTGAGCCCAAGTCAAACCAGCAACCCACTCATCACCACCTTCAGATTGCATCAATGCTAACCACCAGTTGAGTACATCGCCTTCGAACTGATAGCATGCCAACCTCGCCTTGTATGCGGGGTCACAGCCCATAGCGTTGAAAATCTTCTCGATGTGAGCCAACCAGCTTTCAGCATCGCTAGGCCTATCTGTCTTCTCAAAAGCTCGAGGGCGGAGCTTGTTGAATCTCTCCAGCCATACTGCTAATGTCACTGGAGGAGGAGGAGGAGGTGGCTGATTGTGCTGCTGATTGTTGGCAGCTTGAACTTCAGCCCTGATGTCATTCCTCAGTTGAGGGAGTAAGGCTTGCATGGCAGCCTGAATTGTAGCATTGAGCTGCTCCTGTTCGCGTGTGAGAACCATCTGACAGTATAACATAAAACATACGATTAAACAGATCAAAACATAAAATATAAATATATACATGAAAAAATTTTATACTAAAATTTCACGAGAAAAATTTTATGCAAGAAAATTTTGTGTATGAATGCATGATGCAGTTTTATGAAAACTTTTGTATGCTCGAGAGTGAACGCCTCTGGTCAGTTCACCCAAAACAAAGACATTGCGAGGGGACGCCTATGGGTCGGTCCTAAATCTAAAAGTTTCGATAAAACACATGCGACTAAATAGGGCCAGTCCTGTACCAACCATTACTTAGTCAAAAACCCTACAACAATGACATGTATATGTATGCTTAAAAATGATGAATGCATGAAAACAACTGTCAGTTCTAGGAAGACCGTAGTGACTACCCACTAAGCACAGGTCATATTTGAGAGCCTACAGGTCGAAGCCTTGGCTCTGATACCATAATTGTAACACCCCATTTTGGAAATGGAAATATCACAGTAATTATGGCGTGTCATCAAAGCATACAAGGTAAAATGTCTAAACATTACTTGACCATAAAAAGGAAAATACCGGAATCAAACATCGGTAGTCCAAAAGTAAAGCTCATCACACACAAATATAGTATAACAAAGGAAAGGACTAAATAATGTCCAAAGCATAAGTATCATAAGAAAGGAAATGCATAATGTAAAGAAGGCTAGACAACTTCCAGTCCATATGCACGTACTCTTAGTGTCTATGAGCGTCCCTGAGTACCTGCCGTTTTGGGAACATAGAAAAGGAAAACGGCTGAGCAATACGCTCAGTGCACGGATGTACAATAAAGCATGAATAGGATAAGCATATAACATAATAACAGCGGAAGAAAACTAAGTCCCGAGTAACCTGGTTAACTCTTAATAAAACTGGTTTTATAGTTTGAAAGTCTTATGTTTATCTTATAAAAACTGTTTGTCATATTTTTCCATTAGCCAATATAGGTCATGAAAATCCACCGTGCATGAATAATTGGAGGGGTGACCTCATCATGCAAATTAGAGGGGCTGCCTCTAATTTAATATACTGGTTTTTGGGTAGGAGGGATCAGCTCCTTGTGAAGGATGCAAGGCACACACCACATTCACCATGTAATCTTGAATAAAACATGTAACTAGGATGCACCCATACGCCCCACATGATAAATATAATATAAATGGCCAAAAGCTGAAGGGACGCCACGAGGAATCACTCCGCCGTGGTGAAGTCATAACATCAGTGCCTCTAATGTTATGGTTATGGTACCTCCATAACTAGGTGAAATTGGTCATGCATGTATATGGCTATAGGTATTCTTAATTAAACATAAGCAATCAAACACATAACTTATACTACGGGAAAACAGTTGGCTGCATACGGGGAATCCTAATAAGGAAAGAATGTCCATACTGAAAGGACGGGAATCCGTACCTTATGTCTAGTGAACGAGAAAGACGAACTGTGAGAATCCTACTTCCGAATCACTAGTGCTACATAAATACGTACATGAATAAGTATCTGCTTACTAAATACATAGCTGGTTTTATGTCATGTCTTAGCTTATTTTATGTGTTCTTACCATGTTTTACTGTTTTAAAGCCTTAACTGTATTAAATCTTATATTCTGTTTAATCTGATTATGTATTTCTGGTATTCAAGTGTTATTATACTTACTGTGTAATAATAAGTAACTTTCCAAAAATAGCAGGTTTCCTAAAATAAAAAGTTTCCAAAAATAGAAAGTTTCCAAAAATAGAAAGTTTCCAAAAATAGAAAGTTTCCAAAAATAGAAAGTTACCAAAATTAGAAAGTTTCCAAAAATAGAAAGTTTCCAAAAATAGAAAGTTTCCAAAAATAGATTTACTGCTTAAAATGATAAGTTTCTAAAAATAGAAAGTTCTCATAAATAGATTAGCTGCCTTAATTAAATAAGTTTCCATAAATAGATTAGCTGCCTAAAATAAATAAGTTTTAAAAAAAAATAGCTGGTTTCCATAAATAGATTAGCTGCCTTATTTAATTAAGTTTCTAAAAATAGAAAGTTTCCATAATTAGAAATAAGCTGGTTAAATAAGCTAAGTATATAAGCCTAAGTGTATAGTTTAGTTTAATAATTATTTCATGTAATTTAATTAAACTATAGGTTATAATATTTAATTAAAGTATAACATGTTTTTAATTAAATAAGTTAGGTTAAAATATGTATTATTATTTATTAATAATATAACCTAAGTCATGTTAATTAATTAATTATATCCATGGTTTTTAAAATAATTAATTAATTATAAGTCTTAAAAATATAAACACTTAGGTTAAAATAATTTCATGATCATTAATAATTAAATAACCTAAGTCATGTTATTAAATTAATCACATCATTTTATTAATTTAATTTTAACATAAGTTCATAAACATAAAAACTAACATACACCATGAACCGGATCTAGGCTAAAAAACATGAACCGGACATGAGTCGACACCGTACCCCGAACCAACCGTGTTTCCCCTTGCTGCCGTGGGACCCACATGAACCAACCAAGACCATATGGTCTTGGTGGTGGTCGGCTTGGCCAGCCGAGACCCCTTTTGGGTTCGGTGAAGCCGGCGGCCAAAGCAAACACCCCTTAAAACAACCCTTTGATTTAATTTAACACCAAAACATGTTAGATCTATGATTAATTATTATGTTTTTATAAAAACATCACATGTTCATAATTAATAAAAAGATTAAATTAAAAGAAAAGGTTTAAAAAGGTTTTACCGAATTCGTGGATCAAGAGAACGAAGAACAAACACGATCAATCACCAAATCTTCAAGATCAAAGATCAAAAATCACCTTGTATAGTGTTCTTAGGGTGGCGGCACAAAGAGACAAAAGGGGAGGAGGTTTTAGGTTTTTCTTAAAATCTTCTGTAAAGTTATTTTGAGTAGTGTAAAAAGTAAATAACCCCTTTACTAAATTTGACAAATGGGCTTGGCCCATTTGTCCTTGTTTGGCCGCGGGTAGGGACCCCACATGGGGTACCCGTACCTTTTTCCGTGTCTCGTTATTTAGTTACTCGTTTGTGATTATTTATGTTCGTGTTTTAAATGTTCTCGTTACGTAAATACCGTGATCTAATATATTTAATTACGCTCGTAATAAATATATATACGTAATTAATAATAGTTCGTGTTTTAATTACATTCATGATTTCATGATCGCATGTTCGTGATTAATTATTGTTAAATAATTATTACGTGATCGTGCATAGTAAATACTTATCGTGTTCTAACCCGTACGTAATACGTAAACTCCTAACACGTAATCGTAATCATGCTATATTAGGAAAGTTTTAACTAGTACGTACGATCCTAAGGGTAATATGCATGGTAAAAGCATGCGGGTTTTACATATCCAATATGGGATTCTGTGTGTGAGGCAAATACATATAGGTTGCTGTCTGCTGAGAGACATGAAGGAATTGAGTAGGAATTGAAGCTAAAGAAGGCATCTATTGTGCCTAAGCCAGTGAAAAAGGATTCATGATAAGATTTCCAATGCTTGGTCATTTGAATCCACATGAAGTAGTTTTGAAGAGGAACATGATGCTTTCTCCATTAATGGCATCTGATTTAGCTATAGTTGTACCTCTTGATTTCAAGAATCTAATCATTAACTATACAGAAGATTCTATTGGATTCTGGGTGATCACTAGGGCTGGTGATAAGGTACACACTTTTTCTTCCTTGGTTTCATTGTTTGCCAGTTTGGATAGAGAGGATGTGGAAAATCTTTGGAGTTTGATGAAGGAGGTATGTGAGGCTGAAGCTCCTTTATCTTTGAATGGAATAAAAATATGGACAACATTTAGAAGAATGTTTGCCCATGATGTTGATGATCCAGTTTGGTTAAATCTTGATGATTTGAGTAGCTTGACGTGGCATTTGTATTCAGCTGTTGGTGTGTTCCATCTTAGTACTACAAAATTTGTAGAATACTTGTTGATAGATGAGAAGTATCCACTGTCACAAGAATTATTGAAGAAGTTGGTCAGCACCAAGCTTGAAGTTGATTACACCAGTGATGTTAGCATGGACTTTATGAGGTTAAATATCTCAGATTAAGGAGTAGGTTTTATTTGTAAGAATCCTCTTTGTATTTTGTTTTTATTTAGAAACTTGAATATTAGTATAAGTATCAAGTTTAGGGGAGGATTGTTGGGAATAAAATTAGCTAAGTCACTATGCCATTGACAAAGGGATTTTGCACACCAACAAGAGTAATTGAAGCGCTGACAGATTGGACACTAACAAGAAATATCAAGGCGCTGACAAAGGAAATCCCAGCTACATTAGACTACTTAGTCAACATGTTTTGTATATTTAGGAAAGATATGTTCTACATTGTATTCTCTATATTTACCTTTTCCTAAAATAGTTGATAGGTAGATTATTGTTCAAGACTCCTTGTGTTATAAAAGGAGGTCTTAGGGTTTGATATTGATATACGTTTTCCACACTTTCATTGTATGCAGTTATTATTATCAATCGAAGTGAAAGTTTGGTATAGATACTTTGTTTTGCATTGTTCTTTGTTCTAAGTGCTAATTCCGCATATCACTTAGATTATTAATTATACAAAGTTTCTCTATGTATTATAGTTGATTCAATCTCGATAATACAAAGCTAAATCGATCTAAGTTTGGGATCAATATTATTTTCGTTTACCAACATTAGACCCCCCAAAACTCCTGATCACCAATTAAGTTACCCCCAAACCCTTTTCCACCCTCAAAGCAATCACCACATAGGTTGTGGACCCCCACGTAGGTCTCCTGCACCCCTTGGCTAAAATACAACAACGATGATAGTTTATCAATGATTCTAAGTGGTTTCTTCCTCCCAAAGGCATCAACCAATAACTTTGATCATCATTAAAGATGGAAACATCAACATCATCACATGGGAGTTACTTGACCCAATTTCAAAATTCAAAAATCTAGAGGGCATTCTAGGAAATTAGAACTGTTAGGATTTATGTTTTTTCTTACTTCTAGATTGTTCTTGTAGTATTATAAAAGAGAAGCTGGCTTGTAGCTTCACCTTTGTTCCAGCATTGTAATTTTTAAATTTTATAAAATAGTTAAAGTTAATTTCTTTAAACTTGAAATTCCCGAGTTCCCATTTAATTTCTATTTTTGTAGTGTAACATTTACTTTATTTGAAAATTAATATAGGTTTTTATCAAAAACATATTTTTGTTCAAAAAAGTTTTTTTGTAGAATTTGTCTTTGAGATCCACAAAGCTATAAGCGTGTGCATAAGCTGTCTTGACAACAGAGCTTATGTTTTAAGCCTATAACCTTGTGTTGGGATATTTTCTAAGTTCCAAACGTTGTGTTCAAATTTCCATTTTACATAGGTTTTTGAAAAAAATCATGTATTTTGTTTATTATGTTATATCTACTGTAGCATAAGCCAAAGCTCAAGCTTCTGACAAAAGCTTGAGCCTTGGTTCCTGTTACTTTTCTGTTTCGTTTTGTGTTTGCAGGTTACTAAGGCCACAAATCATTTTCCTCCCTTTTCCTTTCCTTATAGTTGGGACAGTGTAGTCCCTGTTTATTTCTTTCATTGCAAACAACCCTCAAGCAATCTCCATCTCAAGAAGCTGGTGAATGTTTTTGGTGTGGCTATGGGTTGAACAAGATCATTGGTGGTAACCCCTTGGCTTTTCTTGTATTGCTGATTATCGTAGGTCCTATGTGATTTTCATGTTCTTTGTGTTATTTGTTAGGATTGATAGACATTTTTGTTCATTCAAGGTTAGTTAAATTTTTTCTGGTAGTTTAAAAATAGAATTGAGTTTGGGTTTCATGAACTTGCTTTGAAAAAAACTGTTTTCAGAAAAACAAGGGTGTGTTTGTAACAGTGGTATGAATGAGCCTAGGGTGACACTAGGGTCACCATTATTCTAGCATCACTGTTGTTTTGTTATGTATTAGCTACGTGTACTATATGTTTCGTTTGGTTAATGGTATTGTAGAGTTTGCATGTTCCATTTCTCTGCATAAATTGGCAAGAAACCAACAATAGGCATTAGTGAGTTTGTTTTATGATTTGAGGTCTAAGTTCTTATATTTAGTTAGTCTTAGTGATAACCTTAGGTTTTATGCAATTTAGGTGGGTGATGGTTAGCCAGTTTGCTCAATAGGCCAGCTTAAATCTCACTTTTGTGTCTAGTGAACCAACAAAAACATCATTCTCTCTTTCTACTGCTACACAATAGGATTTAATTGATGTTTGGGTGTTTGAATCTTGTTATATGTTAGATTACGGTAAGAGTTAGGATGGTGGGTAGGTAAATTGAGGTTTGTTAGGTTTTTGGTTGACATTAGTTGCCTTAATAGTCACTGATATAGCCAAAACATCAGCAAACAAGCTCCCTTCCTGCACTCTATACATTTTCTGCATATTTAGATAGTCTGATCTTTGCTTGATTATGGATTCAATTGTGCTTGCTGTGTTGTTTTTGTGTTATACTTGACTCCCTACAACCCAACTGGTTGTGGTGGTGCCTATTGTGCCCAGGAAAACCCCAAACAGGGCTCCAAACAAGCAAATTTAACCACGGTTAGTTTATGTTAAAATCACCTGAGATCTTTTCTTTTCTTTGTTGCCAGATATCGGTCAGCACGTGGTCCATGACTAGTGGGCTTATCGGACAAAATTAGAACAATAATCTTAGCTTATTTTTTATACAGCTTATCCTTAAGCTGTATTAGCTTGTTCATTCAACTTTTTTTGCTTTTTCATTTTTACCATGTACTTTTAAGTAAAATAGAATTTTTTAAAAAGGTTTTGTATTTTTCCCTTTATTAGTTTATTTTTTATGATTATTTCAATCTAAAAATTGTTTTTAAGCATAACAAAAATATATTTAATTGTTGAAAAATTTGGAAAAATATTTTTAGTGTTTATTAAGTGTATTTAAGGTTTACAAGTTATAAAATCTTGGTTTGGGATTTTTATTAATTTATTTTATTTTTAGGGCTTTAATTAGCATTTAAAAAATAAATATTAATTAATTTAAAAGTTTTGAACAATTTTTCTTGATTTGTAAACCCTAGATGCATTTTTAGGAGTTTATATTATTTTTTGAGAATTTTTAAATAACTTTTAATTTTCGTCGATTTTTACGTTTTACGTTTAATTTACGTCGTAATGTAATTTGTAGCATAACTCGTCTTTATTTTCCAATCTCTTTCACAACCAAAAACTTTACTAATCCAAACTTTGATTTTTAATATTGGCACATACACATACACCTCCTTCGAGAACGAAATCTAATATTCGGTCTTCACGTTTTCCTAAATGCGCTAACTTAATACTTACCGTTGTTATATACTTATTCCTAAAAGAAGTATAAAAAATCCTACAATCATTTTGGCGCCGCTCGCTGGGAGGTGTGTTGCCATATTATATATCGTGTTTGTTTGAGTAGTACGTATTTGGCGTTCCATTTTTTGGGAGCGTACATATCGTATATATATATATATATATATATATATATATATATATATATATATATATATATATATATATATATATATATATATATATATATATATATATATATATATATATATTTTTCTACTATTATAATACCATAAAAGTAAATAAAAAGTGTTAAATTGAAATCAATTAACACAAAATCATTTTTCAATTTTCTTGTGAATACTATATTGTAATTACGTAGCACAATTAATACACAATATTATCCAAATACGCGAGAAATCACACCTTAATAGTGGGCGTTCCGGTCATTATTAAGTGTATCAAATTCAAACGAAATCAAAAGCAAAATAGATAAATACTCTTAATTGGTTGAATCTCAATTGATACAAACTATAAGGTGGGTATAAGGCGGTTGTATTTCACGACCTAAGGAAAAAAAGGCTCTTAAGTGCTTCGCGCCGCCTCGTTTTCTCCGCTCGCTTATGCGTATCGATTTGCCGATTAAATAAGGGTTTGCCATTCAAGTATTATTAATCTATTTTTGTGTTTACATTATTGAACCCTTGAAACGTTTTGTCGTTCCGCCAACGTTACAAAGTCGAACGAAGGTATTTATTTCACATAATTTCGTTCACTCCTCTTGGATTCATTAATCAAGACCTTTGATTAGTGGATAGTTTTTGTAGATTAATTTCTACATAATACACCAAAAATCCAAAAAAACAATCAAAACCCAAGAAATTGAAAATTTTATAGACCCAAAAAAGAATCTTATTTGCTACCCCCATTCTACGTTTAGTGCATGTGCACTCGTTCGTGTGATTATTCAAACTCTAGCAACGTGTCGAGTCGACGAAATAAAAATAGAAGGAATCGACAACGAAGACAAAATTTAGAAACGAACGTTCCTAATATCTTTGTTAAACTAGAGACGAGATAGCCGAGAATCTAACAATGATGGAATGCTCCAAGCACCCACCGAGGGTTATGGAGACGCGATCGCAATTCCCACAATCGATGCGGAGAATTTTGAAATCAAAGGCAGAATGTTGACTTTAATACAGGAAACAACGTTTAAGGGTCGTGAGGCGGATAATCCTCACGATCACATTCGGAATTTTGATCGTCTTTTAGCCACAAGCAAGTTTAAGAAAGTTGACATCGATGTCATTAAGCTTATGCTTTTTCCATACTCGCTCGATGGTGCCGCTAAGGATTGGTATGAGAAAGAACCACCTATTTTCATAATTACGTGGATGGATCTCGTTTCCAAATTCGTTAAGTCATTTCTTTCTACCGTCTAAGACCAGTTTTTAAAAACCGAGATCACGAGGTTTGAACATTGGTCGAATGAGTCGTTTAGAGACGCATGGGATCGTTTTAAGGAATTTCTTAGGCAATGTCCTCACCACGGTTTTTCCGAGTTACACCAAATCGATTATTTTTATAACGGTCTTAATTTTCAAGAGCAAGATTCGTTAAATTCCGTCGCGGGCGGTAACTTTTTGTGTATAACTCCTAGAAAGCGTTATTGATTATCAAGAATAGATCCAAGGTTTAGAAACTCCGTAGCACACCGAGTGTTGCCAATGTTTCTAATGTTAGCCATGCTAATCGCGATATTGAGAGGTTTGATGCGAAAGCCGATAAATTAACGAATGCTTTTACATCGTTTTTGATTGAGAAGAAAAATGCTCCCCCTAAGGTGAAAGCGGTCGAGGTTTCGTGTACGTTTTGAGGTGGACCACATAATTATTACGAGTGTGTGGCTACGGATGGCCAAACGTCAAGTGTAAACGCGTTAAATGGAAATTTTCAAAATCAAAATCAAAATAACGCCGGTCGATCGCAACAAACGAATTATAGTAACCAAGGAAATAATTTTTTCAATCAAAATGGAAACAGTTTTAATGGAAACAATCAATAAGGATTTAATCAAGGAGGAAATTAAAATCATGAGCAAAGTCTCATATCAATAAGTCAACAAATCACCCTAAAACACATAACAAATACATAACTTTTGTGCTATAAAGTAGTATTATGTGGTATGTTTTGTGTTTGTGCTTTAATAGGTAACAAGGATACAATTTCAAGCAAACAAGTGAAAATCAAGCTCATTTATGATGAAAAGACAAGAGAAGGATCAAAGATGTCAAGCCATTTGAAGAAAAGGACCTATCTTGACAATGTTCAAAAATTTAGGGACTTAAATGCAATTTTTGGAAAAATTCAAGATTTAAGTCAAACTTGGTCAACCTTCAAGTCTACTAAGTCAAGGGACTTAAATATTCAAGAATGCAAGTCAAAGAACTGAAATTGCTAAAGGAATGAAGAAAAGAGCCTAAAGGTATATTCTGCCAAAGTTTAAGGAGCTGAAAGTGACAAAATTATACAAACTTCGGGTTCAATCCGTGTGTATACCATTTCCTCCAATGAGAAGGCTAGAAAGAGGAGTTGCGGATCACCACATGGGACTTCAGCTGGCCATTGCATTTAATAACGAATCCAAACAGTGAAACCCACTATCTCTTTATTAACCAATCACACACTTCCATTCAATAATCTAATTATCCAAATTTGGATCATGATCCGTGTGCTCAGCTAAAACCCAATAAAATCACGCCACGCGTCATCTTCTTCAAGCAACGAACCCAGATCATGGATTTAGCTACAATGCATTTCAGATAAAGTGTAAAACATGAAACTTACTTGTAATTCAACAAGGAATCCCACTCTCATAATCAATTACACTGAAAGTCAATGGATCAAAAAGCCCTTTTGTGTTCTTGAAGATGAATCTGCAATTAAGAGGAGAAGACACCTGGCACTCTCTCATTAGCCAAGACACGTCACACTCCCCAACAACTTCTCATTTCTAGCTCTATAAATAGGAGATAGGCCCTCATTTGTAACGTGTAGCTTAAAGTTTGAAAAACACACACTCTCATATTTTCTCTCTATTCTAGTTAGACTTTCAGTTAGTTAGCTTCTCTCAAGTGTTTGACACACACTTGAGAGTTAGTTAGACAGTTATAACCTACTTTTAACAAACTTCCCTTCATCAATACAAATTCAGTTTAATTTCATTCAATTCTCTTCTACAATCTTACCTACATTACCGAATCGTACACATACTAGTGATTTCATTGATCATAGTTGTTCAATGAAGTTTGTTTGAGTTGTTTTGGAGCTTTTTCAGCTTGATTCAGCATTACTAGTTCATATCCAGACCTGTTGAAGCAGTTTGAAGCAGATTTAGTTGATTAGATCAGAGATGGCTTTTGGAGGTGAATTGGTTGTAGATATTAGGTTTGGTTTGAAGGAAGTTGTTATAGAGAGCTCAGCGCTCCTCTACACCATCAGAGGAGGCCAATTGCTAAAAGGTACTGAAATCCTATTTTTGGTTCCACTTAATAAGTTTTGCATGCTACATTCCTAGTATAAAGCTTACCTGCTGAATTGAATGTTTGCTTGGCCTGATTTTAGTATAATTGTGTTGGATTAATAGTTGTTTAGTGATCTTATAGCTTAAGTACTAGTTTACTTGCTTTCTATTAAGTGATTTCATCAGATTTTAGTCATTGAGTTCATTTTGTAGTTAAGTGTGTTTGCAAGCTTGATTTCAGTTCAATTATCTCCCATTCACATACTAAACATGGTCTGATAAGAGTCATAGCCTTTCTTACTTTTGAACTAAAATTTCCTTTGTTAAAGTTTGATAACTGATTTTAAGTAGTGTTTGGATTTAATTAGTTCTGGTTGTTAGTGTGACAATCCATCAATTTATGGTTGATATTTTATTCTCAAATATTATTTAAAAACATTATTTTAATGTTATAATATGAACTCACTTATTTTTGGGAAGTAATTTGAATTTACGTCTTGAAGTAGCGTCGACTACGTCTAAACCGAAGGATTCAACGTTGTGTGCTTACGTTTACATACACCGTCTTTGGTGACAGTCCGACATTTCAGAAAAACAAATTGTCCATGAATATTATTTTGAGATTTTAAATTTGTGTGGTTCATAAACTCACAAATTTACGAGAAGAGATTAGGACTTACGTATTTATGTTTTTGAACTCCGTTTTAGATGAGACAATTTTTATTGGATTCGTTTTGTGCCGTTGATTCATAATTTATAAAAACGTTTTTCGTAAAACGACCCGAGGGCACGCAAATCGAGGAAACTAGAATCGAGGAGTACCCGTAATTAAATGGGGATGAGACAAGAATAAACTTGCCCCACCCCCACTTTTGGACGGCAAGAATGAGCCACACCAACACATTTTGTGTCAACATTTTATATGTAACAAGCACACTTGTCCATTTTAGGCTTACAAAGTAAGCTACTTCTCACCAAAACCATTAGCTTCTTCACTTCTACCATTACACACATGCAAAAACCACCTCAAACTCTCTCACCCTCCTCAAATGTGCCGTCCACTTCCCCTCATCAAACACCACTTTTGATCAAAATTTACCATGGAATCTTATGTTATTTACACATAACTTGAAGCCCTTTTGAAACTCTATAGATTGGTGGTGCTTATAAAATCCAAGGAGGAGTTTTCATGGTGTCTTGGGGCTGATTTTCCACAAGGAGTTTATGAAGATTGGTGGTCTTGAAGATGGTCTTGGTGCATCACAAGTTTCTCCATCAAAATCCATGTTTTGATCAACCTACATCATCATGGTGGTATAAAGATTGTCCTCCTCATCCTCTTGTTATTTTTATTATTATGTAATCATGTATTTTATTTCCTATTGTATATGTATATGATGATTATATGATGATAAAAGTATTGTGTGGGGATTTGGTGTTGATAAATATGATTAAAAAGGTGAAAAACTATAAGAAACAAGGTTAAAATCTTGCTTACTTTAGATGGCTGTATAAAACAGTAAAGAATCATATGGTAAACTGGTAAAATGACTTGAATAAATTTATATACAGTAAGCTATGGGTCTTGTACACATGTGAGAGTTGGCCATGCAATGGAATCATTGTAATGAGTGAGATATGATCAAAACAAGTTTAAAGTACAAATCTGAGTTCACTGTTTTGGACGATTTTTAGAAAATACTTAGAACTCTAGATATGGCAGTTTTGGTGAAAATGAAAATAAAAATCAGATTTTGGAAAATTAAAGAATAATAGTATTATATAAGCACTCAAATAAAAATTGTATAAAATGTAAATTAAAACCCACTAACTTATATAATATATTTATATAAATATGTATAAGGATAAAATAAGTGGACATTTTATAAAAATGGTAACTTGTTAAGTTTTATAAGTTATAAAACTATAAACATGATTTTTACGACTTTTTCGGCTATTACCGTAAAATTAACGTTTTTGTTAAATAAAACTTAGACGGTTGGACCCGTCTAATGTAAACTTTATAAAACTCATATACTGATATATAAACATATATAACAAGTAAAAACCGATAAAACCCGAACTATATAACATACGGATATTAACGGGCTACGTTAACGTTATTGGACTAATAATACAACAAAATGGACTAAAACACTTATAAACTTAATTATTGGGCTTAACCCATTTAGGCCCAACTTGTAAAGTGTAGATACTGATAATATAAGTATAACATGGATTAATACAAGTTAAAGAACTTATAATAAGTTTATTGGACTTAAAACGCGTAAATAGGTAAAACTAGTAAACTAGTAAAAAGATACCAATACGTAAACACTAAAATGAGTAAAAGAGAATATGTAAACCCACTTGATCATCATATATATAAAATCATCATATGTATACATAATTGTTATTTTTATAAAGTCATTGGACATGAGTCTAAGACGAGTATTATTTGTCTAGGTTTCCGTGATTAAAGCACGTACCGTACGTCCGATTGCCGATAACCCGCCTTCCCACCTCAACGTGAGTTCATAGCCTTGCACTCTTTTAAATGTTTTTATGAAATGTTTTATAAACCCGCGAGGGAGATAACATGTTATTTTTTATAAAATAGGACACCATTTGTCCCGATTTTTTGTTTATTGATTTGGACCCGAATGATTGTATGACCCGATTGTATGACCCGATAAATGATTAAAGGACCCGATAGCTGAAATAAAATGGATTATTAAAGTTAGGTTATGTCACTAAAAGTCCCATTAGCATGAATTGTGAACTACCGGGATTTGGTAGACGCTTGTGCATATAATAGTACTATTTGGGGACGATCACCCCAGTTCGCGCCTTGACGGTTGATCCCGGTCGTGCCACATCGATTGGTAAGCGAATTTATGTCTAAGAAGATTTCCATAGCGTGACCTTTGTGACGACACGCTACTTTAGATCGGCAAATTGAGTATCGGGTTAGCTACCCGTTGTTTGGTTTAGTAAGGTAACAATGTCATGCGGCTTATAATAATCCAACTAACGAAATACTACTAGACGCTCCGAATTACGATGTATTGCCTGACTAGCAATACAGGGTCATACTATTGGTATTATGTTCGTGTTTTGGTTTTCATAACCATATTCATATAACGATTTTTATTTTCATACAATGTCATAAGATGTATTGTATGATGTTTTTACGACATTGGCTCGTATAATGATTTTTAAGGCAAACGCCTATATTATGATTTTGATGCAGATTTGTATAAAATGACTTTGGCTATTTTATGGCCTATTAAAATGATTTGTACAAAATGATTTTCAGTAATAATTTTATACTGATATTATATTGATGGATTTTATTAAACTCTATGAATTCACTCGGCGTTATCGCTGACCTTTTCTTTTAACATGTTTTATCTCAGGTACGTGAAGGTAATTCTCGGGAAGACAACAAGAATTCATGGCCCACACTTAACTAACAAAATTTCCATTCAAATGCTTTGTAAAACCTGTATGAAATATAATGACTTGGGACCTATGTAAATTTGATATTTATGAATGGAAATGCTTTATTATTAAACAACGCGATTTTTATGCGTTGTCTATGATGTGAGTAATGTGCTATCCCGTAACACCAACTAGTCTTCCGCTGTATTGAGTTGTATAAATTTGGGGGTGTTACAGTTTGGTACCAGAGCTCTCGTTATAGAGAACGAAAGATTTTTAAAACTAAGGTTTTGAATAAAACATTTCAAAATCCTTTAACTATAAACATTTTTCTAAAAATGTCTAAAAATCTTTTGACTATAACGGTGCCGAAGAATTCCCGAGTTACCGACAAGGCCAGACTGAGAAGTGTTATTTTAATATATATATAACTTTGATTATATATATATATATATATATATATATATATATATATATATATATATATTTGATGTAATTTTATTACATGATTATTTGATGATTATTTTGATATTTATACGAGGTATTTATACGACGTAGATTGTCACAAGAAACCCTAACTTCCCTAGTAAATTAATCAAAGCTATTCTCGTAGGAATTCTAGCTATTCTAGATCTAAAACCAAGTTGCGGATATTTATGATCCCAACAAAATGGTTGATATTCGTAGAAATGTAGATATTAGTTGATTGTGATATTGAAGAAAAACTGGTGAGATTAAATCTGATATCGATGTAATGACGATCTTTCCTTATAGAGTGGAGTTTGACAAAACATTACCACCTAGAAAGATGTCATATGATTCATTGTCATCCAATTCTTAAATTGAAATCGAAAGGGTGAATGTTGCACTTGAGGCTGTCATTGGAACCATTACCCAAAAGCCTCATGCCACTAGTACCTTTCTGAGAAATCTGATTGAATGTGTGAGTCATCTCATGCTTGTGATTCATTTGATAATTGTTGTTGTAAGAGCTATAGGATTGGAAATTAAGTGTTGATTCATATCGAGCTTTTATTTCCCTTTTAAGGTTTAAAAATAAGGTTGAAAGTATTGGAAAATGAGGTAGGATATCGCATTGAGTATAAGTTGGTTGAAACTTGAATGCAGTAAAATTTAACTTGTATGGAATATGAAATTGTTAAGAGGAAGTTGTTGAGCCCTGTGATTGAATTATAAGGTTTTAAATGATTGTAGGTTCGTGTTAAAGGTTGTTCCTAGGCCATTGTCCACTAATGAGGATGCCCAGTGTCCAAGAAATAAATTGAAGAAATCTTCTTCTAATTTGGGACCGATGGATCTTCCGGGACATGTGGAACACCTAATGACTCTTGTAGATTAGTATTCATTGTGGTATCTTTTAAAAATCCCTAACTTAACTGAGATATTAGTTGGTAGGATGAGTTCTGAGAATTGTATGACATAGTGACACGTAATGTGTTACGGTACAATTTTGACTTGTTTGTGATTAATGAAAAGACTACCTTTGATTGCTAAGTTCTACATGTATCGATGTTATCTATCTTTTATTGTTTCACCCTAATGTTCGCATTAGTGATGCAACCATTGAACAAGTACTCAGCTCGATTTGAGTTACGTTGTGGATTATTCTTTTTGAGTGCCATCGAGGTCATGAACCTCATGATAAATTGGCTAAAGCTCATTTCCTATCATATTGAAGTTAGTTCTTGGTGAACAACTTTTCATCACTCTTTTGCAGATCACTCATTGTTTTTATAAAGTTAAAACAGTATCCTTTGAGAAAATTGAATTTTCATCACTATAAGGATCATTCAAAGTGAGATTTATAAGTAATTGTTATCGAAATGAAGTTGTTTATAAAACACCTTGGAAAACATAATTGTTTTCATAACAAAGAAAATATTTCTAAATTTATTTTTGATTCTTATTTAAGAATTAAGTATGAAAATGTTCTCATTATAAACGTGATGATAAAATTTTGACGAACTGAGTATTGCATCGTTAATCTTGAAATTGTATATAGTTACGCGCCTACATACAATTTGGAATGGACCATGCAAGACTGATTAGTAGTCACCATAAAATTATTAACAAACACTGAATTTTCATTGATGATTGTGAAAGATTAATTTTTATGAGATCTGCAAGAAGTGGAAAATAGGGACATAGTGTTAGGGATACCTACATATGTGCCCGTACCATTTATTCTTCTGAACCGAATTTACTCATCTGAGGAAATTGTCTTATTTGACAATTGACAATTCTTTCTTGTCCAATTCCCCCGTAGTGAGACTCTTAGGAAAAGTATCTGATTATCGAGTGTTGATACCCGACTGGATGTATCGACGTTCCTATCATTTCTTATGATCTGATTTCATTTGAATGACCTGGGTAACGATTCGAGGAGCTTTCGAATGCGTACTCAAATTATGAAAACATGGGATATATTCATATTCGTTAAATGTTTTCGTCTGAATCTGATTTGAAATTCTCTCGCATAGATTATGCGTTGACCTTACTCTTTTAATAGTAGTTGTGTATCCTAATGTCCCTAAATTTGTGAAGGATTATGAGTTATTATTAGTCTTTTGAGAAGTTCACATCTTATCGACGGCAATAAAACTGGAAAGTTGATAGTGCTAGTAGAATGGAATGATTGATTATGACGTGACGACATTGTCTTAATTGATGGGAACTCGAGTAGAATTCCCCTAAATGATAAGATGTTGATTATCAAAAATGATCTAAATAATTCTTGGTGGATGACCATATCCTGTATTTAGACTTGGAATTATACCGTGAATGGTTGTGAATTAGTCATAGATATTATAATCTAGAAAGAACCTAATATGAATTTATTAAAAGATGTTTATGTTATCTGAAACTTTAGGAGGTATTTGTTGGTGAAATACCTAGACTTTTGCCATTAAGGCAGATTGAAATAGGTAGTGATTATATTCCCGGTGCTACACTTGTGGCTTGTGCACTGTACGTCAGCACCATCTAAATTAAAGGAATTACCGTACAATTGAGAGAGTTGTCGGAGGAAGATTTTATTCTACCTAGCTCGTCATCATGAAGAGCTATGGTGTTATCATTCCTTATATTTATAGATTACTGTGAACTGAGTAAATTGACAATCGAAAACGATATCCATAACTCAAAATGGAAGATTTGTTCTATCATTTACAAGGTTTTTGATCCATGGCATGGTTATCATCAACTTCGCATCCGCGAAAAAGATTATCTATTCCAATCATTACATCCAGAACTTGTAATGAACATTATGATTTTGACATGATGTCGTTTCGATTGACTAATACACATGTAGCATTCATTTGGTGAATCACGTGTGTAGGCTGTAACTTGATAAATTCATGCTCGTGATCATTAAGGACCGTTTGTTTGTTTATAAGTATAAGAATGAGTTAATAATCATTTATGAACTGCCCTAAATTGGCCGAACATCGAAAACTTGTACCTTAAATATTTAACATGTGATTAAAGACTAAATCCCTTATATTAATTGACCGTGTGAATAATAGATAAGGGAATACATTGACTCTTCAAAAATTAGAAGTCATTTGAGACTTTGGGATTTTACCAAAAAGAAAATGCAAATATATTTTTGACAAATGTTTTAACAAAGGATTTTAAGGGATTATTCCCTTATACACAAATCATTTAACTAAACTCCTGTTTAGGGGTAAATGATTGTGTATACCTCAAGACAACCTAAGAGGGATTGAGGAAAACATTTAAACCATGACTTGAAATTTGAAACGATAATTTACGCTTTTCAACTAAGGAAATTTTGAACAAAATATAAACAAAGATTTTTCGAACATTTACGAATCCTATTAATTATTTTTGATAAATCAACAAAAATCATGTTAGTTAAATTAAAAATTATTTTAAACATTTTTTATAATTAGTCGAACTAAGAAATTTAAAATTTTTACGTTTACGTTTCATAAAAATTAAATAATTATTGTTAATTTACATGTAATAATTATCGACGCTTTAGACGTCAGATTGAGTAAAACAGATAAAGATAATAGTAAAGACGAAACTAAAACATAGAAGATATGAAGAAAGAATTTTGAATAAATACGGTTATGATATTTATTTCATCAGGAAAGTGAACGTAATTACTGACACATTATGTATAAAAGATAAAGAATCCATTAGGACGTGTTCCTTACTAATGAAGGTGCAAAATAAATTGCCGAACGATATAAAAATAAACAATGTTTGTAAAAAGGAAAATATAGATAATAAAAGGGGTTCGCGGCTAATGTGAACCATTAGAATTAAGAAGCCGATAGCGTTAAATGTATAAAAGGCCACTTGTGATCGTCTAAATATGGAGATTTTGAGATATAGTTATGTTGGAATCTTGTAAGTATAAGTATTCTATTCCTGTCATTTCTGATTTAATGTATCTTTGTCTGAAGAAGTTGTACTGATGGCAATTATGAAGGCAGACATCGCCTCATACATTAGTAAACGTCTAGCTATTGCAAAGGTCATCATCTGAATTTGATTCGATTTGGGTCATCGTCGACAGACTGACCAAATCTGCTAATATCATTCCCGTTAATGATAAATGCAAAAGAGTTATGTAAACATAGTGTGCCTGTATCGAACATCTATATCAAGATCCTCGCTTCGCATCGAATTTCTAGAGATTTGCTCAGAAGTCATTGAGAACGAACCTTGATGAGAGTACTGTTTACCACCCCAATCGAAGGGACGAGGTAAAGTAACGATACAAAATACTATAAGCACTATTTTATGTTTGAATGATTGACCTTTGGTGATAGACTGTAAAATCGCTTTCCTTTGGAAGGATTACCATTGATAATCGTCGTATTAGGATTGAGATCGAATCTTGTTAGGATTTAAATATTAGAGCATCTGTAAGCAGGAGTTGAGATAAAGACACCCGACATACACCCATTGTGAGTTGGACATGTCTTTTAGGTTTAAGGGTTCCTATGATGGCGAACCTAGCCTTAAAAAATATTCGACCCGCGAGACCTAAAATGATTGTTGAAATTAGGATTTGATTATTAACTGCCGGTAGTGGGCAAAAGGTTATGTAAATATGAAATGTAGATCTTGAAGTGCCAGATGGGTAGCGAAGTTATGCCAATAATTTTAACCTTGGAGAAATGAATTAATGATCTGACAAATCATGGGATATAAGTCCCCGTAGTATGGGACCATAGAGATGATGTAAAAAGATTGGTTTGAAGGGCATATAAGTTGGATCTACCCTAGGACTTCAAGAGCTGCGTGAATTATGATTCGTATATCGAACTTGATGGAATATCTATCAAGTGAAAATCTGAATTCTTCTTAATAAAGCTTAGATCGGCAAAAAGTTGCATTCATCAAAAACCCGTGAACATCATGGATAGAGAAAGTAAGTCAACATTAAGCCTGATCTTATTCTTGTAGTTATGTTTGATAGAACTCGCGTATTGTAATGAATTGCACTTGTGAGAAAAGACCGAATGTGGAGGAAATACCCACATGGCTTTAACTCTATAAGAAGCGAGTAGTAAGGTAAGATGATCTTTGAGGACAAAGATCCTGTTTAGGGGTAAATGCTGTGACAATCCGTCAATTTATGGTTGATATTTTATTCTCAAATATTATTTAAAAACATTATTTTAATGTTATAATATGAACTCACTTATTTTTGGGAAGTAATTTGGATTTACGTCTTGAAGTAGCGTCGACTACGTCTAAACCGGAGGATTCAATGTTGCGTGCTTACGTTTACATACACCGTCTTTGGTGACAGTCCGACATTTCAGAAAAATAAATTGTCCATGAATATTATTTTGAGATTTTAAATTTGTGTTGGTTCATAAACTCACAAATTTACGAGAAGAGATTAGGACTTACAATTTTATTTTAACGTCCTTTACGACTAAACCGGAAACCTTAGGATTACGTATTTACGTTTTTGAACTCCGTTTTTGATGAGACAATTTTTATTGGATTCGTTTTGTGCCGTTGATTCATAATTTATAAAAACGTTTTTCGTAAAACGACCCGAGGGCACGTAAATCGAGGAAACTAGAATCGAGGAGTACCCGTAATTAAAAGGGGATGAGACAAGAATACACTTGCCCCACCCCCACTTTTGGACGGCAAGAATGAGCCACACCAACACATTTTGTGTCAACATTTTATATGTAACAAGGACACTTGTCCATTTTAGGCTTACAAAGTAAGCTACTTCTCACCAAAACCATTAGCTTCTTCACTTCTACCATTACACACATGCAAAGACCACCTCAAACTCTCTCACCCTCACTAAATGTTCCGTCCACTTCCCCTCATCAAACACCACTTTTGATCAAAATTTACCATGGAATCTTATGTTATTTACACATAAGTTGAAGCCCTTTTGAAGCTCTATAGATTGCTGGTGCTTATAACATCCAAGGAGGAGTTTTCATGGTGTCTTCGGGCTGATTTTCCACAAGGAGTTTATGAAGATTGGTGGTCTTGAAGATGGTCTTGGTGCATCACAAGTTTCTCCATCAAAACCCATGTTTTGATCAACCTACATCATCATGGTGGTATAAAGATTGTCCTCCTCATCCTCTTGTTATTTTTATTATTATGTATTCATGTATTTTATTTCCTATTGTATATGTATATGATGATTATATGATGATATAAGTATTTTGTGGGGATTTGGTGTTTATAAATATGATTAAAAAGGTGAAAAACTATAAGAAACAAGGTTAAAATCTTGCTTACTTTAGATGGCTGTATAAAACAGTAAAGAATAATATGGTAAACTGGTAAAATGACTTGAATAATTTGATATAAAGTAAGCTATGGGTATTGTACACATGTGAGAGTTGGCCATGTAATGGAATCATTGTAATGAGTGAGATATGATCAAAACAAGTTTAAAGTACAAATCTGAGTTCACTGTTTTGGACGATTTTTAGCAAATACTTAGAGGATGATTCAACAGTAGCTATAGAAGAGTTAAATGGAGCACATATCATGTAGTTTATGTGATAAACATTTGAGCTTCTATCTCTATATAGAACTCTAGATATGGCAGTTTTGGTGAAAATGAAAATAAAAATCAGATTTTGGAAATTAAAGAATAATAGTATTATATAAGCACTCAAATAAAAATAGTATAAAATGTAAATTAAAACCCACAAACTTATATAATATATTTATATAAATATGTATAAGGATAACATAAGTGGACATTTTATAAAAATGGTAACTTGTTAAGTTTTATAAGTTATAAAACTATAAACATGATTTTTACGACTTTTTCGGCTATTACCGTAAAATTAACGTTTTTGTTAAATAAAACTTAGACGGTTGGACCCGTATAATGTAAACTTTATAAAACTCATATACTGATATATAAACATATATAACAAGTAAAAACCGATAAAACCCGAACTATATAACATACGGATATTAACGGGCTACGTTAACGTTATTGGACTAATAATACAACAAAATGGACTAAAACACTTATAAACTTAATTATTGGGTTTAACCCATTTAGGCCCAACTTGTAAAGTGTAGATACTGATAATATAAGTATAACATGGATTAATACAAGTTAAAGAACTTATAATAAGTTTATTGGACTTAAAACGTGTAACTAGGTAAAACTAGTAAACTAGTAAAAAGATACCAATACGTAAACACTAAAATGAGTAAAAGAGAATATGTAAATCCACTTGATCATCATATATATAAAATCTTCATATGTATACATAATTGTTATTTTTATAAAGTCATTGGACATGAGTCTAAGACGAGTATTATTTGTCTAGGTTTCCGTGATTAAAGCACGTACCGTACGTCCGATTGCCGATAACCCGCCTTCCCACCTCAACCTGAGTTCATAGCCTCGCACTCTTTTAAATGTTTTTATGAAATGTTTTATAAACCCGCGAGGGAGATAACATGTTAGTTTTTATAAAATAGGACACCATTTGTCCCGATTGTTTGTTTATTGATTTGGACCCAAATGATTGTATGACCCGATTGTATGACCCGATAAATGATTAAAGGACCCGATAACTGAAATAAAATGGATTATTAAAGTTAGGTTATGTCACTAAAAGTCCCATTAGCATGAATTGTGAACTACTGGGATTTGGTAGACGCTTGTGCATATAATAGTACTATTTGGGGACGATCACCCCAGTTCGCGCCTTGACGGTTGATCCCCGTCGTGCCATATCGATTGGTAAGCGAATTTATGTATGAGAAGATTTCCATAGCGTGACCTTTGTGACGACACGCTACTTTAGATGGGTAAATTGAGTATCGGGTTAGCTACCCGTTGTTTGGTTTAGTAAGGTAACAATGTCATGCGGCTTATAATAATCCAACTAACGAAATACTACTAGACGCTCCGAATTACGATGTATTGCCTGACTAGCAATACAAGGTCATACTATTGATATTATGTTCGTGTTTTGGTTTTCATAACCATATTCATATAACGATTTTTATTTTCATACAACGTCATAAGATGTATTGTATGATGTTTTTACGACATTGGCTCGTATAATGATTTTTAAGGCAAACGCCTATATTATGATTTTGATGCAGATTTGTATAAAATGACTTTGGCTATTTTATGGCCAATTAAAATGATTTGTACAAAATGATTTTCAGTAATAATTTTATACTGATATTATATTGATGGATTTTATTAAACTCTATGAATTCACTCGGCGTTATCGCTGACCTTTTCTTTTAACATGTTTTATCTCAGGTACTTGAAGGTAATTCTCGGGAAGACAACAAGAATTCATGGCCCGCACTTAATTAACAAAATTTCCATTCAAATGCTTTGTAAATCCTGTATGAAATATAATGACTTGGGACCTATGTAAATTTGATATTTATGAATGGAAATGCTTTATTATTAAACGACGCGATTTTTATGCGTTGTCTATGATGTGAGTAATGTGCTATCCCGTAACACCAACTAGTCTTCCGATGTATTGAGTTGTATAAATTTGGGGGTGTTACAGTTAGAGTTTGTTTAACTGGTTGATTTTGATCATTCACATTTGGTTACATAGAGTAAACACTTTTGGTTCATTTTGTGGTCAAGAATTTAGTCAAAAAGGCAACTGGTATAAAAAAGGTATCGTTCAAGTGTTGTAAGCATTTCAGTGTAAAAACAAGCAAACTTTAATCCATTGCCATTATTTCATTTCTTGATGGAATTGCCTCAAACCTTTTCTCAATTGAAGTTTAACATCTAAGCTTTTAGTGTGTATAAGGAAATTATACAGTTTCAAGTTTTGAATGAGAAAACAGCTTATTGATAAGCACATGAGCATTTGCAAGTTTCTGATATAAAGGCTAAACTATTTTCTTGTATCTCAATTTCCACTTCATAAATTTGCCATTTTTCTCTCACAAAACGTTTTTCCAACATGTCTTGAGCATATTTGGAAATATTTAGCTTTTTGGAATTTTTGGTCAATGCTTGGTCAAATAAGCTCTCTTTTGCTTAATTCCATATTCTGGCTTATCTAGTGAACCATTTTAAGTTTTAAAAGATATTACAGTCTTCTTGTTAGCTGATTAATCATATTTTACAAGAAAATTGAGTTGTGGAAGTCTAGATTTCGAGTTTGTTTATTCTTGGCTTATTAGAATAAGCTATCTTGAGTTTTACAAGCTTTTAAGCTGTTTCCTTTTGCAAGTCTAGCTAAATTTCCATTATAAGCATTTTAAAACAAACCAGACTCGATTTGGTCCAATGATGAGACTACTTTTATACATAGTCTCATCGACCAAATTGGGCTTAAAATGCATTAAATATCATCAAAATACCCAAATATATGCTTGTGTTTGTTGCTTGTGTATTTTAGGTACGGATATTGAGAAAATGACAAAAGATCACAAGAATCATGCAAAAAACGAACACGGGAAACGAAGCCGCATGATGAACCAAGCCCTAATGAAGAATTTTCCAAAGTCAACCCTTGAAGATTTGAAGAATTATGAAGATTGGTCCTCCAAGTTTGAAGAATTGACACTTTATACCCTTGTATCTTCATAATTACAAGTTTGGTCCCTAAAGTTTGTCAAAATTACAAAAAGGACCCTTAACTTTGAAGAATTGGCAAATTTAGTCCCTCAACAAAACTAAATTGTCAATATTGGTCCTCCAAGAAGTCAACAATCAAGTCAAACCTTGAAGAATGAAGAAAATGCCAAAATCAGTCCTTCAAATCTGAAGAAATTGCATTTTAAGTCCTTGTTTCAAGTTTGGAAGTATTTGTGCCAAAAATGACAACTGCCCTAAAGTTGTTACTTGTTATTTAGGCGTTGAAGGCTGTTAATACAACATGAACAAAAAATGAAACATGAGGGGTCATTCCTGCCAGACAAACAAACTCTCACCCTCCACTCATAGCACGCCACATCACCCACTTCCACCCCACACCCAATCAAAACGTCCCTCCTCACCACGTCACCTCTCCACTCACTCAAACTGGTTTAATTAATCAGTTTAATTTTCCCACCCAAACACTTAATTTAAAAACTCATTAAACCCAAACCAGATTAAACTCACCTTAATCCACCCTTAAACCCTAATAATCCCCAGGATTGAACTATGATTAAAACAAAGGGTTTTTGGGTAATACTTTCCAGATCCTTGATTAATCATCACTTAAACCCAATCCCACCCTTATACCCCCATCACCATCACCTCACATGTTTCCACCACCCTCCCCTGTCCCACTATTCACTCCCAAACAAAAAGATGACAGCAAACCAACGACTCACAGCATTTTCGTGCTCCCAAAGGCAAAATGGACGACCAAGATCCTCTTTTCACTACTGGCACCCCCACAATAGTCCAAAGATCTTCACATGGCATATTTTTGACTGAAAATTCAAAATCGTCCAAGGGCAAGTTGGGAAGTTCAAGTCATTAGGGTTTTAGCTTCTTATCAGTTCTAGAATCATTTGTAAGTCTATATATAAAGGCCTTATAGGACATAGTATAGAGTTGTTCTTGTTTTCCTGTTTTCACAACCTTGTAAAACTTTTTATTCTGAATGAGAAACTAAGTTAAGAGTTGGTGATGAAAACAAGTTCCATCTTACATTTCAGTTGATTTAAGTTATAATTGTTTGAGTTTGGTTTTAATTTTCAGCAAAGGTTACCAAGTTTCCAAGTTTCTGTTTTCTTTTCAAGTATTTCTCAAATCTTAAATTTCCATAAAAACCTGATAAAATGGTGATTAATTGTGTTGGTTTGATGGTGTTTGAGTTTGTGTATGTCCAAGACACCATGGCTTGTTCTGGTGTAGTGGGTACCCAAGCTTAAATAAGCCATTTGTTTGGTCATTTTGTTTAAGCTTATCTCAGTCTAACCCAAGCTAAGGCTCACTTCTAGCTTAATCTATAAGCTAGTGGCAAGCCCTTAAGCTTTTACACAGCTTTGTCCTTTCTCTCTTAGCAGATTCAAAGAAGAATCATTTTTACCCATTTCTTGTTAAGCAGTCCCTCATAAGCCCATCAGCAAAGTTCTGCTCAGGCCCCAGCCTGATTCGAGGTGACTATTTAGTCACATTTGGGCCTGGATGTAGGCCCAACAAGGTAGCTCACTTGACCCTTTTTCAGTTTTCAAAGAAATATTCAGTTTATGTGATTTTGCACGATTTTGTGTAGAACTTGTTCTTTTGTCTGTTTAAGTGTTGAATATTGCTTGTTTAAGGTTATTATGCATGTTTAGATTGGTTGGAATCATTTTGCTTAAGTTTTGGATTGATTTGCTTTGTAATATTGATTTTCAGATTTTTAAAGGGGTGTTTGGATTAAGGGATAAGTAGGGTTTAATGTGTTAAATCTTGGCTTAAAACTAGTTTGATATACTCACTAGGTAGTTGTTAGTGTTATATGCTCTTGTCTTTCAGTTTGGTAAAGTTTTAATCAAAGATTGCATGCTTAAATATTGAAAACATTGCATTAATCAGAAAACTGTCTTTTCTGCTTGTTTTGTTGAATTTGATCCATCAATTTGTGAAGTTTGCTAGATTATAGGTAGTTTAAGGGTTTGTGATCTCTTGTATGCTACTTAGTATCATTGTGTGCTTTGATTGAAGGTTGGAATTTCACTTTTTTGCCAAGTGCATCAGCAAAATACTCATCAGAAACATAAGCTATATCAGTAACTTGAATTTTCCATATTGTGCTTAATTTGTGTGGAGTCTTGTGTTTTTCTTGTGTTTAATTGACTCCCTACACTCCAATTGAGTGTAGGGGTGCCCCATTGTCCATTAAACATCATCAAAACTCACAAAATCAAGTCCTCTTGAATCTTTCTTCACAAGTGAAGAATACACTTGTGTTCATCAGAAACTTATACACATCTGGGCACGTTTTGGTTTCTAGCAGCCTGATTATAGCTTGTTTTTGACTTTTAAGTTTGTTTAGAGTATATTTAAGTACTTGGTTTTGTGTTTTAAAAGTAAAAAAAAAGAAAAAGTTTGCAAAAAGCCTCCATAGCCTGGGCTCGAACGCTCGACCTGTCGTGCAGGAGTGAAGCGTCTTACCAGTGATCTATGTGACTTTCTATGTCACAAGGTTACAAGGTTTGATATTTAAGTGGTATTTGGTTTGTAGCTTATTTACATAACAGCTTAATATTAAGCTTATTCTATCTTATTCCTTTAAGTTCTTTACTGTTTAGCATTTTTCTTAGGTTTGTATTAGGTTTAGGGACTTTTCTGTTTAAAAAGTTTATTTTTCCCTTTATTAATTAATTTTCTAGGATTATTTTAAGTTTTAATTTTAAAAAGTCATTAAAAAATAGGAAAAGGTTATTTAAAAATCTAAAAAAATAGTTTTTAGGTTTTGAATTATATTTTTGAGGTTTATAGCTTTTTAAGTTTTCAATTTAGCTTATTTTTGATTTTATTGGACTTTAGGGTTTTTAGCTAACTTTAAAATTTAATATTAAATTATTAAATAGGTTTCAGAAAATTTTAATTGCATTTTTGTCTTAGTTACAATATTCTAGATTTTTGGTAATTTTTTAGAATTTTTTTATGAACTTTGAATTTTTTTGAATATTTTAATATTATTTTATTATTAAAAATTGAAGTTTGACTTTTTTTAGTTTTTACATTTTTCCTAGGTTAAGGACACTTAATTAGGAGTTTTGTCACATTCCAAATATTTTTAGGACCTTTCAATTAATTTCTAGAATTAATTTAAGTTTTAATTGATTTTAATAGTTTTTAAGTGTTTAAAAATAGTTTAATTTGGTTTTAAAATTTGTAAAAATACTTTTTAGCTTAATTAGGATAATTTTGAGGTTTACAAACTATAAGATCTTGTTGAGGGCTTTTTAATAATTAATAGTGATTTTTAGGGCTTTAATTAGCATTAAAAAGTCATTATCTAATTAATTAAAAGGTTTTAGCAAGTTTGGATTTTTTGTAAACTCTTAGAATATTATTGGGGATTTTTAGTAATTTTTAGGAATTTTTAGGTTAAAATTTTAATTTTTGCACTATTTACGGTTTTGCGTGATCGCCTTTTTCGTCTTAGTTTAATTCGTCTTTGTAACCGTCTTTCTCTTCTAATTCCATTTCTTTCTTTCTTTCTCAATCATATAATCACAAATCAATATCATCTCTTAACACAACGCACTTGCCTCCTTGGGAAACGAACTTGGACTTATTTGGTCATTAGTGCTCGGTTTTCCTAAACCGACACTCGATACTTGCCACTTTTGCCTCTCTTTTCCTAAAGGGTTGCAAAAAGCTACAATCATTTTGGCGCCGCTGCCGGGGAGGCGTGTTGTGTTTTGGTTGAACCATTGTTGTTTTTATATATAGCCATAAAAGTAATTGTATTAGTAGCACTCTACTAATACGTATTATCGGTTTTTCGTTTTTTGTGAATACTATTACTATACTGTATACGTAGAACAATAAATTTACAAGTACTCCAAATACGTGAGAAATCACAACCTTGACTTGGGAGGTCATTACCCAATCATTGTATTCGAATCTCAAACCAAAGAAAAAGGCAAAAATAGATAAATACTTTCGTGAAGCTCGATTTTGAGAAATACAAACTATAAGGTGGGTATAAGGCGGTTGTATCTCACGACCTAAAGGAAAAAGGCTCTTAAGTGCTTCGCGCCGCCTCGTTTCCTCCGCTTGCTTGTGCGTATTTTGATTTTGAAAGCTAATCGAGGGTTTTGCCGCCCAAAGTATTACTAAGTATCATATATATTTTCTTGGTTTCTATTGATTAAACCCTCTTGAACAATTTGGTGTTCCACCATCGTTCTAAAGTCATCGAAGGCGTTCACTTCACGTGATCGTTTTCATTCTTTGAGGCTTCTTTAATCGAGAGATTTGATTAAGGAGGAGATTTGTAGATTTTGGTCTACTTAATACATTCCAAAAATCCAAAAAAAAGTAAAAACAATCAAAAACCACAAAAAAAATTGAAAAAGTAAAAACACCAAAAAGAATCTTCTTTGCTCGCCTTCTCGTTGTACGTGACGTTTATGCAAACTCGCTCTAAAGCAAGACGTGCTCGTAAACGAAGAAACAAATCCATCACTCCTACTAGTGAGGATTCTCCTATTGACGAACCCATTGTAGTGAAAGAAGCACCCATGGCTAATCGAACTATGATGGAGTTGCTTCAAGCACCCACCGAGGGTTATGGAGAAGCGATTGTGATTCCCGCTATCCTTGTGGAGAATTTTGAGGTTAAGACGGGTTTGTTGTCCATGATTCAAAACAAGTTTCGAGGTGACGAAAAGGACAACCCTCACAACCACATTCGCCAATTTAATCGTCTCACCGCCACGTGCAAGTTTAAGGACGTCTCAAACGACTCGATTAAGATGATGCTTTTTCCGTATTCCTTAGCGGGGCCCACAAAAATTTGGTTAGAGAAAGAGCCACCCGATTCAATATTGACGTGGAAGGATCTCGTTTCAAAATTCGTGAACCAATTTTTTCCGCCCTCTAAGACTACGCACTTGAAAAACGAGATTTCAAAGTTTTCACAAGAGTATAATGAGAGTTTTTCTACGGCTTGGAATAGGTTTAAGGAAATGTTGCACGAATGTCCTCATCATGGTTTTTCCGACTTGCATCAAATTGAGACGTTTTACAATGGCTTGAACGATCATGAGCGTGATTATCTTAATGCCGCCGCGGGTGGTAATTTTTTGTGTAAGACGGTCGAGGAAGCATTGTTAATCATTGAGAATAGGTCTAAGGTATATAGTCCTCGTAGCACGTCGAGTGTTCATAAGACTTCGTCTAGACCTTCGCCTTCATTGTCACATACCATTGATGCTTGCCAAATCGAGGCTAATTTGGAGAACAAGATTTTTGATAAGTTGAAAGGATTGTTAATTGAGTTTAAAGTTGGTGAACAACCCACTCCCGCTACGATTAAAGCGGTTGAGGTTTCTTGTATGTATTGTGGTGGAGATCACGATTATTCCGAGTGCATTACCAACGGTGGTAACACTTCGAGTGCCTTCGCGGCCGCGGGAACTTATAACCAAAACGGTCAAGTTCCTCGCACTAATCAATTGACTCCACCGGGTTTTCCACCAAATCAAAATGCTAACAATTATCGAAACAATCAAGTTGGTTACAAAAGCAATCAAAGGAACAATTTCAAGGGTAATAACAACTATGAGAATCAAGGAAGTAGTAGCCAATTGCAAAATCAAAATCAAAACCGTAATTTTCAAAACACAAGTCAAGGTCTTCAAAATGTTTACACTAAAGAACTTCCAATGGACTTTTTGAATTACGCCACGGAAAATGATAAGATTTTGGAAAACATTCAAGAGCAATTGGCTAGTCAAGCTAGGGACACGGCTAAAAACACCAAGGAGTTAGCTAATTTTGTGAAGGAAAATCTTAACATGAGAAATGAGTTGAAAAATGATTTTGCTAATCAAATTAGAGGTCAAAACAATAAAATTGAACAAAGTCATGCTAGGCTTGAACAAAGAATTGACCAAAAAGCCGCTAGTCAAGATTTGAAGTTTAATAGTCAAGATGCTAAGCTTAATGCCATTTTAGAAGCCGTCATGGGAAACAAAGCCTCTACTTCGAGTGGTCTTCCTAGTAACACCGTTTCAAACCCGAAGGGAGAGATGAAAGTGATTACCACACGAAGTGGTAAGGCACTTAAAGAACCGACTCCTCAACCAATTACTCCAACGGTGGAGGAAATTGAGGAAGAACCCGAGGTGGTGGTCGAAAAGGAGCATATTTCAAGCCCACAAAGTACCGCTCATGCCACACCTACGGTCGACCCTTTACCAACATTGGAACCCGAGATTCCAAAGGATATGCCTATGCCCCAACCCACACCACCCTTGCCTTACCCATCAAGACTTAGGAAGGAGAAATGACAAGAGAGCGACAACTATCAATTTGAGCTTTTTATGAAAATGTTTCGTGAGTTGCACCTTAATGTGAGTTTCGCCGATGCTTTGGTCATGATGCCTCGATTTGCCGCTAACTTTAAGAGTATGTTGAACAACAAGGAGAAATTGCATCAATTGTCTAGTTGTTCGTCGGTTTATCTTAATCGCATACCTCAAAAAGTCGGTGATCCCGGTAAATTTTTGATCCCTTGTGCCATTCAAGATATGGAAGAATGCTATGCCTTGGCCGATCTTGGTGCTAGCATTAATTTGATGCCACTTGCAATCTTCAAGTCGCTCAATCTTCCTAATCTTACTCCTTCACTAATGTCTATTGAGTTGGCCGACCATTCCACGATTCGTGCATGTGGTTTGGCGGAAGACGTTTTTGTGAAAGTGGGGAAGTTCTACTATCCCGTAGACTTTATCGTTGTTGATATCCCCACGGATCCTCAAGTTCCTCTTATCTTAGGTCGTTCATTTTTAGATACGTCTATGGCTTTAATTGATGTTCATGCTAGAAAGATCACCTTACGTTTCAACGACGAGGAACTTGTTATAAACGCAACTCAAAATTCTCAACTTTCTCATGTTTATTCCGTTGCTACCATAAACCTCGTTGACATGATCGACGTGGTTTGCGAGGAATTTTCACAAGAAGTTTTAGGGTTTGGTGATGAAGAAACTAGTGGCAATCCCACTATGTTAGATCCAATTCTTGATAATTCGACACCAACTTTCACTCCATTTGAAGGTGGTGGTTTTACGTTGGAAGAATTCGATGTTCCACGTACTTGTGACGAAGACCTCGACAACGATGAGGACTTCTCGATTATCAAGGATTTTCTCAACGATTTCCCATTTCCTCCACCCGAGGAGGTTATGAGTATCGAGCCTAAATCTTCACTTGAGGAACCACCTATCCTTGAGTTGAAAGATTTACCTCCTCACCTCAAATATGTCTATTTGGAGGAGGACGACAAGTTGCCGGTTATTATTGCGAAAGATCTTTCGAATGATGAAAAAACCGCACTTGTCGATGTTCATAAGGACCACAAAGGGGCGATTGCGTGGAAGTTATCCGACATTAAGGGAATCGATCCCAAATTTTTGCACCCACAAAATCTTAATGGAGGAAGATTTCAAGCCCACAATCCAAAGTCAAAGAAGGGTGAACCCCAAAATTCACGACGTCATCAAAAAGGAGGTCCTTAAACTCCTTGACGCGGGAATGATTTACCCTATTTCCGATAGCCCTTGGGTGAGTCCTATTCATTATGTCCCTAAAAAAGGGAGGGATGACCGTTGTGCCAAACGATGCCAACGAGTTAATTCCCACTAGACTCGTGACCGGATGGAGAGTGTGCATTGACTATCGAAAGTTGAATGAAGCCACTCGAAAAGACCATTTTCCCTTGCCCTTCATGGACCAAATGTTGGAGCGACTTGCGGGAAACGATTTCTATTGCTTTTTAGATGGTTTTTCCGGTTACTTCCAAATTCCCATCGATCCTCGTGATCAAGAAAAAACTACGTTTACGTGTCCATATGGAACGTTTGCCTATCGTAGAATGCCATTCAGACTTTGCAATGCACCGGGAACCTTTCAAAGGTGCATGATGGCTATTTTTCATGATATGATCAAGAAGACGATGGAAGTCTTCATGGATGACTTTTCCGTGTTTGGTGATTCTTTCACTTCGTGTTTGTCGAACCTAGAGAAAATGTTAAAACGTTGTGAGGAAACCAACCTTGTGCTCAATTGGGAAAAATGTCATTTTATGGTTAAGAGTGGAATCGTCTTAGGGCACAAGGTCTCAAAAGCGGGGATTGAGGTAGATCAAGCTAAGGTAGACGTCATCGCCAAATTACCTCATCCCAAAACCGTTAAGGGAGTTAGGAGTTTCCTAGGCCACGCGGGCTTTTATCGTCGATTCATCAAGGATTTTTCGAAGATTTCTCGACCCATTACACATCTTCTTGAAAAAGAGGCACGTTTTGTCTTTGACGAAGATTGGGTACGAGCCTTTGAAATCCTTAAGAGGAAACTTACCGAAGCTCCCATTCTTGTTGCTCCAAATTGGAACCTCCCCTTTGAGCTTATGTGTGATGCTAGTGATTACGCTATTGGGGCCGTTTTGGGGCAACGTCATGATAAGCACTTCTTGCCTATTAACTATGCTAGCAAGACGATGACCGAGGCTCAACTTAAATACACTACAACGGAAAAGGAATTCCTTGCCGTGGTGTATGCATTTGAGAAATTCCGACCTTATCTCGTCTTGACGAAATGCATAGTGTATACGGACCATTCGGCTATCAAGTATCTCATGGCAAAGCAAGATACTAATCCTAGATTACTTCGTTGGATTCTCCTCCTTCAAGAATTTGATCACAAAATCGTTGACGAAAAAGGAGCCGAGAATCTAGCGGCCGATCATCTCTCTCGTTTGGAAGATCCTCATCAAAGTGTTTACGAGCCCAAGGAAATCACCGAAACATTTCCGCTCGAGACACTTGGTGTAGTGAATTCTAAGCTTGATTCTTCCACCCCATGGTTTGCGGACTTTGCAAATTACCATGCGGGTAACTTCATCATTAAGGGTATGACGACTCAAGAAAAACAAAATTCTTTCGTGACGTCAAGTTCTACTTTTGGAACGACCCTTACTTGTTTTGAACTTGTGCGGATCAAATCATCCGACGTTGTGTATTTGGCACCGAAGCTTCTAACATCCTTAGAGCTTGCCATGAAGGACCCACGGGTGGTCACCACGGTGCTAATCTCACGGCTAAGAAGGTGTTTGATGCCGGCTTCTTTTGGCCTACTATTTACCGACATGCACAAGATCTTGTGAAGTCGTGTGATGCATGCCAACGACAAGGAAAAGCCTCACAAAAAGATGAAATGCCACAAAATATCATTCAAGTATGTGAGATCTTTGACGTTTGGGGTATAGACTTTATGGGACCGTTCCCATCATCTCGTGGTAACAAGTACATTCTCGTTGCGGTTGACTACCTTTCTAAGTGGGTGGAGGCCAAGGCCTTGCCCACCAATGATGCTCGTGTGGTAGTCAAGTTTTTGAAGCAATTGTTTTATCGGTTTGGAACCCCTCGTGCTATCATAAGCGATCGTGGAACCCATTTTTATAACGACCAATTTGAAAGGGTTCTAAGGAAATATGGGGTTACACATCGGCTTTCTACGGCTTATCACCCACAAACGAGTGGGCAAGTCGAGGTTTCAAACCGAGCTTTGAAGAGGATCTTGGAGAGATCCGTTGGGGAAAACCGACAATCATGGTCGGATAAGTTAGACGATGCTTTATGGGCCTTTAGGACCGCTCATAAGACGCCCATTGGGTGCACTCCCTATAAGCTTGTGTATGGAAAGAATTGTCATTTGCCTATCGAGTTAGAACACAACGCTTATTGGGCCCTGAAGCATTGTAATAATGATATGGAGACCGCGGGAAAACACCGGAAAATGCAATTAAATGAATTGGAGGAATTGAGGGATATTGCTTATGAAAATTCACTGATTTATAAAGAGAAAACTAAAAAGTTGCATGATTCTAAAATTAAAAAGCGGGTTTTTAACATTGGGAATCAAGTTTTGCTTTTTAATTCAAGATTAAATTTTTTTTCCGGTAAATTGAAATCCCGTTGGTCCGGTCCATTCACCGTGACTCAAGTGTTTCCGTATGGGACCATCGAGCTAGCTCAAGATGATGGTCCTAACTTCAAGGTGAATGGACATAGGTTGAAGCACTACTTTGGCGGGGAAGTTCCATCCTTGAACTACCTCGACCAAATCACCTTCCCTAATGATAATTAGTATTGAGGGGATCGAGTCGAGCTCATGACTCGGTAATCAAAAACGAGGTGCCTCGTGGGGGAGTCCCATGCTTATCCTATGTACATATTATCGCTTTCTAATGTAGCTTACGTGAGGGGATTTGTGCCCTTCCGACCTTTGTTCCGTGGTTGTTTGTGCATTGTGGATTTTAGATCATGATCTTCACGACTGGAGCCTCTCGTGTTCGTTTATGGAGCACTCGATCGTTTGCTTTGGAGACGTTTCTCAATATCCAAATGATATATCCTTTTGATGTTCTAACCTTAGGTTTTTAGCACACTTCATAAACGGCTTTTAATTTATTGGTTACACCCTTTCCATGCTAGATTAGGCATTCGACTACGTCTCTAGTATGGGCGTGTTTGCACCCCTAGACTCGAAACATTGAGGACAATGTTTAACTTTATTATGGGGGGGTGAATAGATACTTGCCTTGCCAAACCTTCACGCTTTCCAAAGTTTATGTTTTGTTTATCGTTTTGTTGCAAAATAAGGCTAAAAATGGCCAAATTTTAAAATTTTTCTCATGTTTTATAAGTGTTTGAAGACACGAATGTAGGTTTTCCGATGGCGAGAATAAGAGTAATTTTTGACTCGACCGTGCGTGTTGAGCACTTAGCTTTGATTCCTTAACTACACATTAGGCTAAGTCTCTTAAATGAGGACGGGAAATGATAGAGTTAATTATTAGTTACTATGCTAAACGTAGAGTACTCGTATTCTTTCAAAAACTCATGTGTTCTCGTTGTTTGCTTATTCTCCCTTCGCATGTAAATATTTTTTGCTTAATAAATATTGACTTAGCGGTTTAGTTAGGATTGTTGGGTTTCTAGTCTTTTCTAGTAGCTTCCGTGTAATTAAATTGGGAAGACATTAAGGTATCGCCAGCGTCACGGTTTTGAAGTATTGGCACCCGAATAATCGAAAGCTTCACCCAATAATAAGATTTCAAGTGCTCACCTAAATCTAGCAAACAATTTGAAGCCCCACAAGGCCGAAAAATCTATGCAAAATTGAAAGTGAATCAAGCCTTAATCTTCGAAGCTTTAAAGATCCAAAATTCGCTTTAGCGTGAGGATATACGTCTTTGGCTAATAAAACCACCGATGAGGCGGATAATAAAAGGCAATGCAAGACCGAAGTCATAATAAAAGCATCATGGCGAAGTTGAATAAAAGATGGAGGTAAACCAAAGATAATAAGGCCCTTCCGTTAGGGGGCTTATAAAAGTCTTGGTAATAAGTCTCATGTTCAAAACCGTTATAAAACCGTGTTTATCGATTCTTCTTGTCAACTTAATTTTTTAACATCGTTTTCTATTTGGAAGGGTTATTGATTTGATGGTCTTAGTTACACCGTTAGGACTCTATTTTTAGACCTAAATCTCTATTATCGCATAAGTCAAACAATGTATCCTCGTGAAACATTCAAGACATCATAAAATATAAGAGATACAACTTAGGAATAATGGGAGGATAAGTACGTGATTAGGACATATGAGTAGTGTTAGCATTACTAACTTATAATGACAATGATCTCGTTTCACGCTTGGCATGGAATTGGAGTGAAAATCGAGGACGATGGAATTATTTCTAACGAAGCATTCACGTGTTCTTATTCTATGAACCTAAACGTCCCATTTTGCGATGAAAATCATACATTATGTCTAAAACGCAAGTAGTAGTAGTAGTAGTAGTATAGCTAGTTTATCATTCCAATAAAGTGAATAAAAATGAATTTTGGAGGTGCTATGATACTTTATTCTAGCATTGTGTGAGGGCACGGCAATGGTTTAGTATGGGGGAGTGATGAGACTGCTTTTATACATAGTCTCATCGTCCAAATTGGGCTTAAAATGCATTAAATATCATGAAAATACCCAAATATATGCTTGTGTTTGTTGCTTGTGTATTTTAGGTACGGATATTGAGAAAATGACAAAAGATCACAAGAATCATGCAAAAAACGAACACGAGAAACGAAGCCGCATGATGAACCAAGCCCTAATGAAGAATTTTCCAAAGTCAACCCTTGAAGATTTGAAGAATTATGAAGATTGGTCCTCCAAGTTTGAAGAATTGACACTTTATACCCTTGTATCTTCATAATTACAAGTTTGGTCCCTAAAGTTTGTCAAAATTACAAAAAGGACCCTTAACTTTGAAGAATTGGCAAATTTAGTCCCTCAACAAAACTAAATTGTCAATATTGGTCCTCCAAGAAGTCAACAATCAAGTCAAACCTTGAAGAATGAAGAAAATGCCAAAATCAGTCCTTCAAATATGAAGAAATTGCATTTTAAGTCCTTGTTTCAAGTTTGGAAGTATTTGTGCCAAAAATGACAACTGCCCTAAAGTTGTTACTTGTTATTTAGGCGTTGAAGGCTGTTAATACAACATGAACAAAAAATGAAACATGAGGGGTCATTCCTGGCAGACAAACAAACTCTCACCCTCCACTCATAGCACGCCACATCACCCACTTCCACCCCACACCCAATCAAAACGTCCCTCCTCACCACGTCACCTCTCCACTCACTCAAACTGATTTAATTAATCAGTTTAATTTTCCCACCCAAACACTTAATTTAAAAACTCATTAAACCCAAACCAGATTAAACTCACCTTAATCCACCCTTAAACCCTAATAATCCCCAGGATGAACTATGATTAAAACAAAGGGTTTTTGGGTAATACTTTCCAGATCCTTGATTAATCATCAGTTAAACCCAATCCCACCCTTAAACCCCCATCACCATCACCTCACATGTTTCCACCACCCTCCCCTGCCCCACTATTCACTCCCAAACAAAAAGATGGCAGCAAACCAACGACACACAGCATTTTCGTGCTCCCAAAGGCAAAATGGACGACCAAGATCCTCTTTTCACTGCTGGCACCCCCACAATAGTCCAAAGATCTTCACATGGCATATTTTTGACTGAAAATTCAAAATCGTCCAAGGGCAAGTTGGGAAGTTCAAGTCATTAGGGTTTTAGCTTCTTATCAGTTCTAGAATCATTTGTAAGCCTATATATAAAGGCCTTATAGGACATAGTAGAGAGTTGTTCTTGTTTTCCTGTTTTCACAACCTTGTAAATCTTTTTATTCTGAATGAGAAACTAAGTTAAGAGTTGGTGATGAAAACAAGTTCCATCTTACATTTCAGTTGATTTAAGTTATAATTGTTTGAGTTTGGTTTTAATTTTCAGCAAAGGTTACCAAGTTTCCAAGTTTTTGTTTTCTTTTCAAGTATTTCTCAAATCTTAAATTTCCATAAAAACCTGATAAAATGGTGATTAATTGTGTTGGTTTGATGGTGTTTGAGTTTGTGTATGTCCAAGACACCATGGCTTGTTTTGGTGTAGTGGGTACCCAAGCTTAAATAAGCCATTTGTTTGGTCATTTTGTTTAAGCTTATCTCAGTCTAACCCAAGCTAAGGCTCTCTTCTAGCTTAATCTATAAGCAAGGGCAAGCCCTTAAGCTTTTACACAGCTTTGTCCTTTCTCTCTTAGCAGATTCAAAGAAGAATCATTTGTACCCATTTCTTGTTAAGAAGTCCCTCATAAGCCCATCAGCAAAGTTCTGCTCAGGCCCCAGCCTGATTGGAGGTGACTATTCAGTCACTGTTGGGCCTGGATGTAGGCCCAACAAGGTAGCTCACTTGACCCTTTTTCAGTTTTCAAAGAAATATTCAGTTTATGTGATTTTGCATGATTTTGTGTAGAAGTTGTTCTTTTGTCTGTTTAAGTGTTGAATATTGCTTGTTTAAGGTTATTATGCATGTTTAGATTGGTTGGAATCATTTTGCTTAAGTTTTGGATTGATTTGCTTTGTAATATTGATTTTCAGATTTTTAAAGGGGTGTTTGGATTAAGGGATAAGTAGGGTTTAATGTGTTAAATCTTGGCTTAAAACTAGTTTGATATACTCACTAGGTAGTTGTTAGTGTTATATGCTATTGTCTTTCAGTTTGGTAAAGTTTTAATCAAAGATTGCCTGCTTAAATATTGAAAACATTGCCTTAATCAGAAAACTGTCTTTTCTGCTTGTTTTGTTGAATTTGATCCATCAATTTGTGAAGTTTGCTAGATTATAGGTAGTTTAAGGGTTTGTGATCTCTTGTATGCTACTTAGTATCATTGTGTGCTTTGATTTAAGGTTGGAATTTCACTTTTTTGCCAAGTGTATCAGCAAAATACTCATCAGAAACATAAGCTATACCAGTAACTTGAATTTGCCATATTGTGCTTAATTTGTGTGGAGTCTTGTGTTTTTCTTGTGTTTACTTGACTCCCTACACTCCAATTGAGTGTAGGGGTGCCCCATTGTCCATTAAACATCATCAAAACTCAAAAAATCAAGTCCTCTTGAATCTTTCTTCACAAGTGAAGAATACACTTGTGTTCATCAGAAACTTATACACATCTGGGCACGTTTTGGTTTCTAGCAGCCTGATTATAGCTTGTTTGTGACTTTTAAGTTTGTTTAGAGTATATTTAAGTACCTGGGTTTGTGTTTTAAAATTAAAAAAAAAAAAAGTTTGCAAAAAGCCTCCATAGCCTGGGCTCGAACGCTCGACCTGTCGTGCAGGAGTGAAGCGTCTTACCAGTGATCTATGTGACTTTCTATCTCACAAGGTTACAAGGTTTGATATTTAAGTGGTATTTGGTTTGTAGCTTATTTACATAACAGCTTAATATTAAGCTTATTCTAGCTTATTCCTTTAAGTTCTTTACTCTTTAGCATTTTTCTTAGGTTTGTATTAGGTTTAGGGACTTTTCTGTTTAAAAAGTTTAGTTTTCCCTTTATTAATTAATTTTCTAGGATTATTTTAAGTTTTAATTTTAAAAAGTCATTAAAAAATAGAAAAAGGTTATTTAAAAATCTAAAAAAATAGTTTTTAGGTTTTGAATTATATTTTTGAGGTTTACAGCTTTTTATGTTTTCAATTTAGCTTATTTTTTATTTTATTGGACTTTAGGGTTTTTAGCTAACTTTAAAATTTAATATTAAATTATTAAATAGGTTTCAGAAAATTTTAATTGCATTTTTTTCTTAGTTACAATATTCTAGATTTTTGGTAATTTTTTAGAATTTTTTTATGAACTTTGAATTTTTTTGAATATTTTAATATTATTTTATTATTAAAAATTGAAGTTTGATTTTTTTTAGTTTTTACATTTTTCCTAGGTTAAGGACACTTAATTAGGAGTTTTGTCACTTTCCAAATATTTTTAGGACCTTTCAATTAATTTTTAGAATTAATTTAAGTTTTAATTGATTTTAATAGTTTTTAAGTGTTTAAAAATAGTTTAATTTGGTTTTAAAATTTTTAAAAATACTTTTTAGCTTAATTAGGATAATTTTGAGGTTTACAAACTATAAGATCTTGTTGAGGACTTTTTAATAATTAATAGTGATTTTTAGGGCTTTAATTAGCATTAAAAAGTCATTATCTAATTAATTAAAAGGTTTTAGCAAGTTATTTTTTGTAAACTCTTAGAATATTATTGTGGATTTTTAAGAATTTTTAGGTTAAAATTTTAATTTTTGCACTATTTACAGTTTTGCGTGATCGCCTTTTTCGTCTTAGTTTAATTCGTCTTTGTAACCGTCTTTCTCTTCTAATTCCATTTCTTTCTTTCTTTCTCAATCATATAATCACAAATCAATATCATCTCTTAACACAACGCACTTGCCTCCTTGGGAAACGAACTTGGACTTATTTGGTCATTAGTGCTCGGTTTTCCTAAACAGACACTCGATACTTGCCACTTTTGCCTCTCTTTTCCTAAAGGGTTGCAAAAAGCTACAATCATCCAATAATAAGGTCAAACCAGCTAATTGAAAGTTCTTAGCCCGTTTTAGTTAATAGTTTCCATTTAATTGCACTTTGGTCCCTATTGTTTGTAACTGTTTTCATTCATTGCTAAACTTCCTTGTTTTTAGGGTTTGCAAGATATCAGTCCTTTTATTTTCAGTTTTTGACAAAATTAGTTAGCAAGTTTGTTATTTTGGTTAAAGTTGTTACTAGTTGGTTAAATTTTCACATTTGGTCCTTTTAGTTTCTGAAATTTACATTTTAGACCCTATACTCTAATTCAGCTACATATCAAGCAAATTTACTTTTTATGCATTTTACATTTTTACTTGGTGAATAGTAATTAATATTTGCAAGGTGTTTTACGGATACGTAGCCTATTTTTTTTCCACTTTTTACGTGTTGATTGAATTAAACATAGACTTTCAAATACCCTTAACAACCAAGAACAATTAAAGGCTTGAAATTTTTAGGACTTTCAATTTGTCAAGAATCGAGAATAAACGAACTTCAAAATACTCAAATTCAAATGGCGCCGCTGCCGGTTCATGACATTACGAGAGACTATTGATTGACGGTTTTGATTGGATTTTGGGATCCGTTCACCTTGTGAACGTTATTTTTACGTATCATAAATCAAAAACATAAAAAAATCACAAAATATAAAAATATAAAAAAAACTAAAAATAACAAAATCCATTATTTTCCTAAAGAATTGACAAAAAAAATTAAAAAAACTAAAAAAGTAATCTTTTTCCTAAGAGATTGCACCCAAAAATATATATTATTGGATTTCATCGGTTTTTACGTACATATAGTATTCTCTTTAAAAACCCAATAAATACAAAAATATTTTCTCTATATTATTATATGTAGATACGTATACGTATACGAACAATCGATACACATACTTCCATAAGTATTTATTTTGCAATAGACCGTGTTCGGGAGCGTTCCGGTCCTTGACACGTGTATCGATCAAATTTAATTAAGCAAGAATAGATAAATTCTTCCAATAAGCAAGAATTCGAAGAATACAAACAACAAAGTGAAAAGAAAGGCGACATGCTATAAAATGTCGTCTAAGGGTTAATAGGTACTTAAGTGCTTCGCGCCACCTAACCCCCCCGTTCACTAGTGCGTATTCTAAGAAGGAAAGCTTGATTGGGGGTCTTGCACCCAAGTAGTACTTACGTATATTATACTTTCTTGTGGATATTACATATTGAACCTCGAAGAGAATAATCCCTTCTTCTTCAAAGTCGAACGAGAGCTTCTCTCTCACTCCTTGATTTGAGTTGCATGCTCACCTGCAGGCGTGCACAAATACCATTTGGTGTACAACCCCTTCCTCCGAAAAGGAAGAAAAAGAGAAAGAGTAAAAACAACACCGTCCATCAAGCTGAGCGAGAATCGTGCTTTGATCATTACACAAGTAGCCATGGCCTCCGTTGACAATCGACCTTTGATTGAGCACCTTCAATCTAATGTGCAAGGATATGCCGATGCTATTGTTATACCCGAGATTCCCACAAATACCTTTGAGCTTATGACCGCTATGATTACCTTGGTTTCAAACACACCATTTTTTGGAGACCTAGTGATGATCCACATGATCATATAAAGAAGTTTCTATCTCTTTGCAACACCATTAAGTACAATGGAGTTCCCCATGAGGCCATTAAGTTGCTCCTAGTTCCATTTTCATTGGCGGGAAATGCTAAGTATTGGCTTGATAAGAAACCACCTAAGAGCATTACTACTTGGAATGATTTCACTAAGAAGTTTTTGAACAAGTTCTTTCACCCATCTAAGACCACGGCTTTGAGAAACCTATTTATTGGATTCCAACAAAAACCTAGCCAAACCTTTAGTGATGCTTGGGAAGAGTATAAGGAGTTATTGAGAAAATGCCCCAATCATGGTTTCAATGAAGTTCACCAAATCAATACTTTCTACAATGGATTAAGACCACATCACCAAGATTCCCTAAACTCCTCCGCGGGTGGGAATACTCTTTCCAAATCCATTCAAGAGGCATGGGACATTATTGAGACTAAATCCATGGTGCAAACTAACACACAATTTGATGAGAGAGTCGATGTTATTCAAGAGGGTGGTTCCAAAACATTTGAGAGTCAACTCCTTTCAACAATGAAAGAATGGACTCAAGCCCAAAAGGAAAGTCATGCAATTTTGCAAAACACCCAAAAGATGCAACAAACCATGATGCAATACTTTATGAAAGCTTCCTTGGGCAACAATTCCACCAATGATGTGAATGCCATTGCTATTTCATGTGAGACTTGTGGAGGTCCTCATTCTTACCAACAATATGATAAGGTTCAAGGTTATCAAGTTGAGTGTTATGCTTACCAAGAAGAACATAGAGAGCATTTCAAACCAAACATCAATCAAAACAATCTTTCTTACAAGTCATAAAACTACATTGCTCCACCCGGCTTCCCACCCCATCCACCCACCCATACTCAACCCAATCCTCCTCAATTGTTACAAAGAAATCAAGGGCTTAGGCCAAGTTACCAAGGGAACAACTATAGAGCACCGAACAACTTTCACAATCAAGGAAATAACTTTCATAAATCAAGGATTTAACCAACCACCTCCACCCTTTCCAAATCAAGGATACCATCAAGGTCAAAATCAAGGATATGGGCAACATGATAATAATGAGTATGTTGAAAGGAGAATTCATGAAAGTGAAAATAGAATGCAAGAGCAAATGAGAATTATAAATGAGGAGTCTACCAAAAGGATTTTGATGGAACTTAATCAAATACCACAAGGGTCTCTACCTTCAAACACACAAACAAACCCGATGGCAAATGTCAATGCTATCACAACAAGAAGTGGAAAAACAACTAATGATCCTTCAACTCCTACACCTTCTATGGTTAAGCCTAGTATGGTTCCAACTTGTGATAAGCCTTCTACATATTCTTCACCACCTTCAAGCTCTACCACTTCACCACCAACACCTTCTCATCCTACACCCACTTCTCCTTTACCTTCCAAACTTCCCAATGAAGAAACTAATAAAGAGAAACCTTCCACCACAACAGCTATTCCACCTACACCAAAACCAAGCCTTCCTTACCCATCAAGATTGAGAAAGGAGAAATTGAAAAAAAGGACGATATACAAGTCTCTAATTTTTTGAGGATGTTCAAGCAACTTAACATAAACATCTCATTTGCGGAAGCTCTTGCATATATGCCAAAGTTTGCTAAAATGTTCAAAGATATCCTCTCCAACAAGGAAAAATTGGTGGATTTACCTAACACATCCCTTAATGAGAATTGCTCTACCGTGTTGCTCAAAACCTTACCTACGAAACTTGGAGATCCGGGGAGATTTTTGATCCCTTGTAATTTTCCCGGGGTGGAAAATTGCATGGCACTAGCGGATCTAGGGGCAAGCATAAATCTCATGCCTTTATCGGTTTGGAAAAAACTCTCTCTTCCCGAGCTCACTCCAACTAGGATGACCCCTGAGTTAGCCAATCGTACCATAGCTTACCCGGTAGGTATTGCGGAGGATGTGTTTGTACGTGTGGATAAGTTTACCTTTCTGGCGGACTTTGTAATGGTTGATTATGATATGGACCCAAGAGTTCCTCTAATTGTTGGTAGACCATTTTTTAGGACGGGTCGTACTCTTATAGACGTGGCGGAGGGAGAACTAATTATGAGAGTTGGGGATGAGAAAATGGTGTTTAAGCTAGGAAAAGTGACTAAGAAGTCTCAAGCTTGTGAAACAATTAACATAGTGGATGTACTTGATGAGGTGTGTGATGAGCATTTCCATCAAGCTTGTAAGAATGATGGTGAAGACATGCCTCATGTAGAGACCGTTGCCTCAATTGATCCTTCCTTAACACCTTTTCGAGAGAGTGATTTCCTCTTGGGGGAATTTGAGTCCAACTTCCTTGGTAATGATGATTCTCCTATTAATTGGGAAGAAGTTACCAATGATGATCCATCCATAGTGAAACCTTCCATAGAGAGTCCACCTACCCTTGAAATTAAAGACCTTCCATCCCACCTTGAATATTCTTTCTTAGAGCGAAAATACAAATTACCCATGATCATTGCTAAAGGTTTGAAAGATGTTGAGAAGGAAAAACTCATAGAGGTCCTTAAGAAACATAAGCAAGCTATAACATGGAAAATATCTGACATAAGGGGAATTGATCCAAATTTTTGTACACACAAAATCCTTATGGAGGATGATTATAAACCCGTCATTCAAAGCCAAAGAAGGGTTAACCCTAAAATCCATGAGGTCATTAAGAAGGAATTTATCAAAATCCTTGATGTGGGTATGATTTACCCCATTTCCGACTCTCCATGGGTTAGCCCGGTACATTGTGTTCCCAAGAAGGGTGGAATCACCGTAGTGCCTAATGAGAACAATGAGCTTATTCCTACTAGACTTGTTACGGGTTGGAGAGTTTGTATTGATTATAGGAAGCTCAATGATGCTACTAGGAAAGATCAGTTCACATTTCCTTTCATGGATCAAATGCTTGAACTCTTAGCGAGAAATCAATACTATTGCTTTCTAGATGGATTCTCGGGTTATTTTCAAATACCCATTGACCCTAAGGATCAAGAAAAGACCACATTCACTTGTCTCTATGGTACATTTGCTTACAAGAGAATGCCGTTTGGCTTGTGCAATGCACCGGGACATTTTAAAGGTGTATGATGGCCATCTTTCATGACATGATTGAGCACACTATGGAAGTATTCATGGATGACTTCTCGGTCTTTGGAGATTCATTCACTTCTTGTCTCTCCCATTTAGAACGTATTCTTAAGAGGTGTGAAGAAACACATCTTGTTCTTAATTGGGAGAAGTGTCATTTCATGGTCAAAGAGGGGATAGTCTTGGGACATAAGATATCCAACAAAGGTTTAGAAGTGGATCGTGCCAAAATAGATGTTATTGCTAATCTTCCCCCACCTACCACGGTGAAAGGAGTTAGAAGTTTTTTGGGTCATGCGGGATTCTATAGACGTTTCATACAAGATTTTTCTAAGATTGCTAGACCGATGAACCACCTCTTGGAAAAAGAGGCTCCATTAATTTTCACCCAAGAGTGTTTAGACTCTTTTGAGATACTTAAGGAAAAGTTGACTAAGGATCCCGTTTTGGTTTCTCCAAATTGGGATTTGCCTTTTGAGCTTATGTGTGACGCTAGTGATTATGTCGTGGGGGCCGTATTAGGACAAAAAGTGAATAAGCATTTTCAACCTATACACTATACTAGTAAGACCATGACGGGTGCTCAACTTCACTATACCACCACGAAGAAAGAATTTTTTGCTATAGTCTATGCCTTTGAGATATTTAGACCCTATCTTGTGCTATCTAAGACCATAGTGTATACGGATCATTCCGCTCTTAAGTACCTCATGACAAAGCAAGATGCTAAGCCTAGACTTTTGAGATGGGTTTTATTGCTACAAGAGTTTTTAATTGAGATTCGTGATAAGAAAGGGGCCGAGAATTTAGCGGCGGATCACTTGAGTAGACTTGAGAAACCTTTTCAAGGTGAATTACCTCATAAGGAAATTAATGAATCCTTTCCATTAGAGGAGCTCATGTCTATCTCTTCTGAAGAGGTTGCCACCCCTTGGTTTTAGGATATTGCAAACTATCTTGTGGGGGATGTGCTAATTGAGGGTCTCACTTCACAACAAAAGAATAAATTTCTTAAGGAATTGAAATACTACTTTTGGGATGACACTTACCTCTTTAGGCAATATGCGAACCAAATCATTAGACGGTGTGTAGATGGGCCCGAGGCATTTAAGGTCTTAGAATCTTGTCATAAGGGACCTACGGGTGGACATTTTGGGCCCAACTATACCGCCAAGAAAGTCTTTGATTCGGGTTACTATTGGCCTTCCATATACAAAGATGCCCAAGAGATGGTGAAATTTTGTGATGTATGTCAAAGACAAGGAAAAATTACTCAAAGAGATGAGATGCCACCAAACTTCATACAAGAATGTGAGATTTTTGATGTGTGGGGAATAGATTTCACAAGACCTTTTCCGTCTTCTAAGGGAAATAAGTACATACTCGTAGCGGTGGATTATTTGTCAAAGTGGGTTGAGGCCAAAGCCTTAACTACTAATGATGCTCGAGTTGTAGTGAAATTTTTGAAGCAATTATTTTCTAGATTTGGTGTACCTAGGGCCATCATAAGTGATCCTGGGACTCAATTTTGTAACGATCAATTTATAAGAGTCATGAAGAAGTATGGTGTTAACCATAGACTTTCTACCGCGTATCACCCTCAAACCAATGGTCAAACCGAGGTCACAAATCGTGGTTTAAAGAGAATTTTGGAAAGAACGGTGGGAGAGCATCGAGCTTATTGGTCGGATAAGCTTGATGATGCTTTGTGGGCTTTTAGGACGGCTTTTAAGACACCAACTGGTTGTACTCTGATAGGTGTGAAAACACCCATCCTTTTTACCACTTAATTACAATAATAACCGAGCCAAAACTTGTATTTTATGTCATTTATGTCGGAATTATGCGTGGTTTGTGTTTTTGTTGTGATTTAGGACGAAAAGGTGAAAAGTGGAGAAAACACGACATTCACGGGCTTTTATCGAAGAAAAAGACGAAAGATGAAGTCGAAAGATCAAGAGTGGAAAAAGAACAGAAGTCCAAGACCAATTCTGAAGATTTATCGAAGAAAAAGTCAAAGGACGGAAGTTTACTAAAAAGCCGAAGAACTCGAGTCTTATTTATAAAGAAAAATCAAGACGAGTTAAAGAAATCCCAAGACAAAGTCCAAGATTAACAAAAGATAAAGAAGAAAAGGACTTAAGTGTGCAATTAAGGCAAAGAGGAAAGAGGGAGGAAGCTTCCTAAGCTCCTCCCTAATCACCCCTATATATAGATGATCCTAGTTTCATTTTCATGTTGTTGGTGGCTTGACAAACCACTCTTCCACCATTTTCATTTCTTGTTATTTCATTTCTTGCACTTTAATTAATTGTTATGCACCTTTAATCATTTAATTTTCAAGTAAGTTTTCATTTATTGTTCTTGAATCTTTACCCTTCTTGTTTAATCTCTCATCTTCCTTTCTTGATTCTAGTTTACTTTTGGTGCGAATTACATATGATCCGTGTTGTTCATTAATGTTTTCGTGCTTAAAAAGTTAATCTTTTATGGTTTGATTTAAAAGTTTGCTATTTTGAGTTTAGATAAGTTGATAGCAGTGCTTATTTGATCCGGTTCATTTTTTATTCGTCCTAGTTTGGGGATAAGCTTATCATATTAGCTTATTCCTTGGCTTATTTACCGAATCCCACACAATCGAAAAGGCTAAACCCCTTTCCGATAGAGTTATTCCGACCAACTCCTCACCCTCTTTCCGACCACCCAATCGAAAAAGGGTTTGGTTATTCCGATTGACTTGTTTTAGTGGATTCCGATTGTGATGGTTTCTTCACATTCCGATTGGAACATTTTGCTTAACATTCCGATTGGGTTCTTTTTTAGTATTCCGATCATGTACCTTCTAAAACATTCCGATCACTTCCCTTCTCACATTCCGGTCATGCTTCATTTGTATTCATTCCGATTAGGGCCATATTCCGACGGTGGGAGTGTTTACATTCCGATCGACAAATCGGAATATATTCCGATTGGACCTGTCTTTTAAACATTCCGATTGGATGATTGTTTTGTTTTACTATTTTGTTTTAGTTTAAGTGTCAATGTTTTTCGTTTTATTTTTAGTCTATTTTAATTGCATCTTGCATTTTTATTTAGTTGTCAATTTACTTTTCGTTAAGCTTTAATTTTATGTCATTTAAATTCTCGTCATTTACTTTTAACGTTTTAAATTTTGCACCGTTTTACGTTTCAACTAGTTTTAGTTTTAATTACTCGTCCTTTATTTTTAAGTCTTGCACATTTATTTTACCAAAACCAAAATCATTGTTTTCACCAAGAACAACTGAGTCGCACAATTAACCAGAGATCAATTCAAGAAGATACCGAGAAACGAACTTTCAATTAGTAAAATCTCTTGTATCAAATGGCGCCGCTGCCGGCTCTTTTCGTGAAGATTAATGGTTTTTTGTGAGAGACGCGTTGGCTTTTGGGATCCGTTCACTCGTGAACGTTATTTTTCGTGTCCAAAATTTTCAAAAATCCCAAAAACATTTAAAAATCATAAAAAGCATTTCTTTTTCAAAGTTTTGCACCAAAAATATTCTTCTTGCTTATCTATCTTTCTTTATGGATCTTTATGTCCATTGCGTCCGGTGTGGGAAACAATTATCTGGGAACAACTCTTGTCAAAGGTGTACATGTGAGCGGTGCGGTAACGATATCGACAATACGCAATTCCTATTCGGATTTTGTCCTTTGTGCAACTCGATTAATTCGTCCTTTTTGAACCCACCTCCTCCTGTTCCCCCGTGCATCTATTGTGGAAGCGATTCTCATTGGCATGTTTCGTGCCCGGTTCAATACCCGTATAGACACGGGCAAGAACCGGGGTACAATTATGACAATGATAATAGCTATCCACAAGACGCACCTGATTTTTCTCCATACCCGTTTTGCAACAACTGTGGGGGCCCTCACGATACCTATTATTGTCAACCAATGAATTATTATGAGCAAAATCCGGGTCCTCGGGTTTCTTCACCTATGTATTATTATGAACCAAACCCGGTTTCTAATTCTTCTCAACCGATGAACAACTATGAGCCACAACCTTGCTATAATTCAGGTTTTCAACACTTTGAGCCCCCACATCACAAGCTCAATCATCAATCCTCTCAGATAATTCAACAACTCACTACTTTGAATGAAGAAACATACTCCATTGTTTTGCAACTTCAAGAAGTCGTTGTTCTGCTTAAAGAAATTATGGACGAGGAGAAGCGACAGCAACAAGAGCAAGTTTATAATCTTAGTGATTCTACCCCTCCTCTTGTGCGTCAATACCATTATGATGATGATGACGATGAGAATACTATTTCTTGGTATGATCTAGTTGCTCAATGTCCTAGTGCAATTGTACTTCCCTCTCTTAATTTCCCCAACGCCTCTAAGGATTGTGATACTTCGAGTGAGATTAGTGATTTCGGTCTTGATAAATTCTTTGATGAGGTTTGTGATGTGCTAACTTTTGAGGAGCTTACGGATGAGGTCGCTCTTAATGATGATGTTCCTTCCACAAACACTTTGGGAGATGATTCTTTGGCTTTCTCTAATCCTCTTTTCGATCAAGATGATGATTTTACTTCTAGTGATGACGAGTCACTATCCGATGAAGACGTTTTGCATGAAACTTTCAAGATTTATTCGAACCCTTTATTTGATTTTGATGACGCCTACATATCTAGTGAGGTGAATCCGCTCTTTGACGAAGGGATTGAGGACATTGATAGCGCTGCTTCTCTTGCTATTAATGAGAAAACTTTGTTAGCCATACCTCCTTTTATCCCAGAGGTGGAAAGACGTGAATCTACTGAAAAAGGGACGCAGGTGGAAGGTAATTGTTCTCATACTTCTCAAATTATATTGCCACCTCATCCTACCATGTGCACACCCAAGCGGGTGATGTATCACTTTTACTCTCCTCGTTTCATACCGGGAAATGAGGATGAGTGCTTTGACCCGGGAGGTGACAATGACAATTCTATAATTGATACCCTCACGGATTTGCCGAGTGCTCAACATCCATTGTCTTTGGGGGATGACAATGTGCTTACTTTACCCACCCCACCTCCCGTGGATCTTGAATTCACATACTTCTCGTATGTCGAAAGGGTTTTTCTCCCATTCAAGACTTATCCCCCCGCCTCTCCTTTGTTGATGTCCTCCGGGAACGAGGGCAAGGTCTTTGATCCCGATATTACATTCAAGGCTTCCCCATGGACCATTTAGTTCGGGGACGAGTCGGCTCACGACTCGGTTAACAAAAACAAGCGCTCTTCGGGAGGCAACCCGATTATCTATCTTTATCTGTTTTCACCATAAGTGTAGGGGGGAGCCCCGTGGTGTTTCTTGTTCTATTTCTTATCATATGCAGGGATTAGAGCTTCAAAGACACACTCTTGATGACTTTTGACGAATCGTGATTCCGTGTTCCCTTCTTCCCGGTTCTATCCTAAACTCTTTTCGATTCACTATTTTATATTTCTCAATATTAAAATAGGAATCTCTTTAGTTGTCTCTTCCTTGGCACGATTTAAACAAAGTGCACAATGTCCTAAGTGTAGGGGAGTTTACTCCCACATGCTTAAACATTGAGGACAATGTTTATATTAAGTGTAGGGGGAATTCTATCGAAGTTAAGTGGCCTTTTCCTTGTATTTGTCCTCATTTTAACCGGAAAATCGATTTTTCGACATTTTTTAAAAAATTTTAATCTATTTAGGCCTAGTTGTAGTTCCTTTTATTTTTGCTATTTTTCTCTTATTTTAATAAAATGGTTTTAACAAGTTTAGTTATCTTAGATATATTAGGCCCGTTGTGAATATTTTGACTCAATCCGAGTTTACTTATCCAAGTTCATTCTAGCTAGTATCCTTAACCGTGTAGACCTTAATTGGTTTATTGGGCTAAGCATCCACGAGTCTCATTCCTTGAGATTTTAAATTGTGGAGAACGAGAAATGATAGAGTTGGTTACAAGTTTGGTATTCTTTCATTAACTTATGTGAGTTAATTATGATCTTTTTCTCCCTCGCTTGTAAATAAATAAATGCAATAAGTAAGGTCGTACGATTTGAAAAGTTACTTAGCTTCTAGCCCAACATCGTTTAAAAGTTTCTCGGCAATGATAAGAGTTCATAGCCAAGGCATAACTTATGAAGCGGGGCACGAATATTGGCGAGTCCGAAAAGGCCCTAACAAGGCATGAGGATTCAATTTTATTGCTGAAGATCCAAAGTGATGTGAAAAGAATTATTCCAAAAATCAATATGAAGGATCAAGACTCACGACGAAAAGCAATCAACTCCCTTAAAGATCATGGAGAAGTCTATCCGAAAAGACCCTAACAAGGTATGAGGATAAATAGATCCAAGTCCGAAAAGGAGGTGGATCGTTGTATCTCAAAATCCCAATTAGAGATTGAAGAAATAATCATGAAGTCGTGGTCAACAAAGCTGGAGTACCCCTCAAAAGTCTCCAAGTGAAGAAACTCTATAACGAAGAGAAGACCATTATCTCAAAAACGTCTCTCGAAGATATGAAGTATGAAGTACATGCCAAATATCGGCCCGATAAAGGTCTCAAATCGTGAACCAAGTTATGCCAAGATATGAACTTTTTGATATCCCGAGAAGCAGTTTTAAGAGATTTTGTCCTTTAGCTAACTATTGATCAAATCGTCCTACTTTGCTTTCAACCTAAATAAATTATCGAAATAAGTCAACAATGCATCCTCGTGATCATTCAAGACATCAATAAAATATAAGAGATACTCGTAGGAATAAGGGAGTTTAAGTGATTAATTGAACCACATGAGTAAATGTTTGTTATGCTAACTTGTACTAACAATGATCTTGTTTTTAAGCTTGGCATGGGGAACGTGAAACTTGAGGGTGATGAACATTCATGACACACAAGCCCTAATGTAAGTCTTAGATTTCTTTACAAGTTTCTTCCTTGTTGCATCTTGTTATTTTCTATCTTTTTTATTTTCCTTAGTTGTTTAATAAAGGCCAAGGTAGGTTGATTATGATGGAAAATGTAAAACGTGCTTTGTAACTAATGCATTGCATGAGGACATTGCAATGGTTAAGTGTAAGGGATTTGATAGGTGTGAAAACACCCATCCTTTTTACCACTTAATTACAATAATAACCGAGCCAAAACGTGTATTTTATGTCATTTATGTCGGAATTATGCGTGGTTTGTGTTTTTGTTGTGATTTAGGACGAAAAGGTGAAAAGTGGAGAAAACACGGCATTCACGGGCTTTAATCGAAGAAAAAGACGAAAGATGAAGTCGAAAGATCAAGAGTGGAAAAAGAACGGAAGTCCAAGACCAATTCTGAGGATTTATCGAAGAAAAAGTCAAAGGACGGAAGTTTACTAAAAAGCCAAAGAACTCGAGTCTTATTTATAAAGAAAAATCAAGAGGAGTTAAAGAAATCCCAAGACAAAGTCCAAGATTAACAAAAGATAAAGAAGAAAAGGACTTAAGTGTGCAATTAAGGCAAAGAGGAAAGAGGGATGAAGCTTCCTAAGCTCCTCCCTAATCACCCCTATATATAGATGATCCTAGTTTCATTTTCATGTTGTTGGTGGCTTGACAAACCACTCTTCCACCATTTTCATTTCTTGTTATTTCATTTCTTGCACTTTAATTAATTGTTATGCACCTTTAATCATTTAATTTTCAAGTAAGTTTTCATTTATTGTTCTTGAATCTTTACCCTTCTTGTTTAATCTCTCATCTTCCTTTCTTGATTCTAGTTTACTTTTGGTGCGAATTACATATGATCCGTGTTGTTCATTAATGTTTTCGTGCTTAAAAAGTTAATCTTTTTATGGTTTGATTTAAAAGTTTGCTATTTTGAGTTTAGATAAGTTGATAACAGTGCTTATTTGATCCGGTTCATTTTTGATTTGTCCTAGTTTGGGGATAAGCTTATCATATTAGCTTATTCCTTGGCTTATTTACCGAATCCCACACAAATCGGAAAGGCTAAACCCCTTTCCGATCGAGTTATTCCGACCAGCTCCTCACCCTCTTTCCGATCACCCAATCGGAAAGGGTTTGGTTATTCCGATTGGCTTGTTTTAGTGGATACCGATTGTGATGGTTTCTTCACATTCCGATTGGAACATTTTGCTTAACATTCCGATTGGGTTCTTTTTGAGTATTCTGATCATGTACCTTCTAAAACATTCCGATCACTTCCCTTCTCACATTCCGATCATGCTTCATTTGTATTCATTCCGATTAGGGCCATTTTCCGACGGTGGGAGTGTTTACATTCCGATCGACAAATCGGAATATATTCCGATTGGACCTGTCTTTTAAACATTCCGATTGGATGATTGTTTTGTTTTACTATTTTGTTTTAGTTTAAGTGTCAATGTTTCTCGTTTTATTTTTAGTCTATTTTAATTGCGTCCTGCATTTTTACTTAGTTGTCAATTTACTTTTCGTTAAGCTTTAATTTTATGTCATTTAAATTCTCGTCATTTACTTTTAACGTTTTAAATTTTGCACCGTTTTACGTTTCAACTAGTTTTAGTTTTAATTACTCGTCCTTTATTTTTAAGTCTTGCACATTTATTTTACCAAAACCAAAATCATTGTTTTCACCAAGAACAACTGAGTCGCACAATTAACCAGAGATCAATTCGAGAAGATACCGAGAAACAAACTTTCAATTAGTAAAATCTCTTGTATCATACTCTATATAGGCTTGTCTATGGAAAAGTATTCCACCTCCCATTAGAGTTAGATCATAAGGCTTCTTGGGCTCTCAAGTGGGCTAACTTTGATTTAAACCAAGTCGGTTCACATAGAAAGGAACAACTGAATGAAATTGATGAATTGAGAGCCAATGCTTATGAGAACTCATTGCTTTACAAGGAAAAGACTAAGCAATTGCATGATGCTAAGATCAAGAAAAGAGAGTTCAAAGTCGTAGAGCCAGTTCTCCTCTTTAACTCAAGGTTGAAACTCTTTGCGGGCAAGCTTAAGTCAAGCTGGTCCGGTCCATTAACTAGTGCTCAAGTATTTCCATATGGAACTATTGAGTTATCAAAACCCGATGGTACAAATTTCAAAGTGAATGGTCACCGTGTTAAGCGCTATTTTGGGTAGGACATTTCCATGGAAATGGTCCAAGAGATCCCCTATTTCCCCATGAATTAATTCATTGTAGGAAGAGTAGAGCTAGAGACTTCATAAATCAAGTTTGAATAACTAGGTTTAGAGTTTTTAGATTTAGAGTGTGGTAGGATAGCAATAAGGATATAGAGTTTATGAGAAGTGTAGGGGAGACCTTCCTTTTGTCTTCATGTTGTTTGTAGGGTTGCTCACTCATCACGTGCTTTGGAGCTTATGGAGGAGGCCCTTGTATCCGGTTCGCTTTGTTACTATTGTAATTCTTCATAGACACATTGTGCTTAAAAAATGAATTCACTATAGTTGATATTTCCTTAGCTTTTGTTAAGCAAAGTCTATTCATTGTCATAAGTGTAGGGGAGTTTATACTCCCGTGCTCTTAAACATTGAGGAGAATGTTTAGCTTAAGTGTAGGGGGTCTTCTATCGAAGTGACCTTACCTAGACTTTGTCATTGACCTTCATGATAACTTGGAAAATTATTTTTTCAAACAATTTTCATATTTTTGATCTACTTTGGCCACCAAAAATATGCATTCATAATTTTTGCATCAATCATATTTCATTTACATAACACATTTGCATTGTATATATTCTTCTTTTATTTTTCATCAAAAATATAAAAAAGAAAAAATATAATAAGGACGTGGTTTAACAAATTTAGATCTCTTTGACATATTAGGCCCACCATGGATATTTTGACTCAACCCGAGTTTGCTTATCCAAGCTTACTCTAGCTAGTATCCTTAACCATGTAGTCCTTCATTGGTCTATTAGGCTAAGCATCCACGACTCTCATTATTTGAGATTTTAAATTTGTGGAGAATGGGAAATGATAGAGTTGAAGCAAGTATAAAAGGGCTAGATAAACTTCATGATAATTACTTGAGGCTAAACCCTTCTCTTTCTTTCCCTCTATTTTCTTCGCATGTATGTATGTTAATAAATAATCAAGAACGGTTTTAATCGGTTTGTAGTCTCTTATGCATTTTTGACTAATCATTCATGGTTGGTATAAGTACGTCTTAAAATTCTAAGTTATAACGGTTTATGTGTACTAGACTTATGTCATGCTTAATGCTTAGCGGGTGTTTTTCCTTTTATTCTTTTCAACTTTCTTTGTGAGGAATAAAGAAAAATAAGAGCGGCTTGAAAAAAAATGAGTGGCTAGAAGAAAAAAAATAATAATAATAATTATACAAGACTCCCAAGAGGGGCAGTGAAGTGTTAATTATAGTAACTATTGAATTCCAATATAACCTTGACGGGTTGCGGGGATTTGATAGTTGCTCCAATCCAATATTACCTTGACGGGTTGCGGGATTGAAGATCCAAAGTCCCAAAAAGGTGGCGGATGTAAATTATTGCGTGAGTTTTTTTTCTTTCCTTAGCGAGTGTGTAGCTACTTATTAATGCATGACATAAGAATTTTACACATAAGGAGAATGACTTATTATTCTTGAGTCGGACTTATATTAATTGTGAGCGGTTTTTCAAGTAATGGATGAGAGGATTACTTAGGATTAAAATCGTGCTTCCTTATTTTGAGATTTTACATTTCTTATATTTAACGCTTTAAATAATGACAAGTTTGCTCTCAATCAATTAGCTCAAATAATAACCGGTTCCACATTTAATTGTCATGAATAAGTTGATGCACTTTTTACTTGTGAATACAATGATCCCATTTTTAAGCTTGGTATGGGGAAAGTGAAACTTGAGGGTGATAAGTGTTTATGGTACTAAAAGCCCTAATCCAAGTCATTGATTTCTGTATGAGTTTTTCCATCAAAACCATTTATGAAAAATCAAAAATATATAAATAGAATTGATTTCCTTTGCAATGCATTGTACAAAATCAAAATCATGCATCATATAGTCTAGAGTAGTATTAAAGCATTTCATATTGGCCAAGGTGGGTTAATTATGAGGAAAATGTAAATTTGTGCTTTAAAATATAGCATTGCATGAGGTCATGGCAATGATCAAGTGTAGGGGATTTGATATGAGCAAAATCTCATATCAATAAGTCAACAAATCACCCTAAAACACATAACAAATACCTAACTTTTGTGCTATAAAGTAGTATTATGTGGTATGTTTTGTGTTTTTGCTTTAATAGGTAACAAGGATACAATTTCAAGCAAACAAGTGAAAATCAAGCTCATTTATGATGAAAAGACAAGAGAAGGATCAAAGATGGCATGACATTTGAAGAAAAGGACCTATCTTGACAATGTTTAAAAGTTGAGGGGCTTAAATGTAATTTTGTAAAAAGTTAAGATTTAAGTCAAACTTGGTCAACCTTCAAGTCTACTAAGTCAAGGGACTTAAATATTCAAGAATGCAAGTCAAAGGACTGAAATTGCTAAATGAATGAAGAAAAGAGCCTAAAAAGTATATTTTGCCAAAGTTCAAGGGCTGAAAGTGACAAAATTATACAAACTTTTGGTTCAATCCGTGTGTATACCATTTCCTCCAATGAGAAGGCTAGAAAGAGTAGTTGTGGATCACCACATGGGACGTCAGCTGGCCATTGCATTTAATAACGAATCTAAACAGTGAAACCCACTATCTCTTTATTAACTAATCACACACTGCCATTCAATAATCCAATTATCTAAATTTGGATAATGATCCGTGTGCTCAACTAAAACCCAATAAAATCACGCCACGCGTCATCTTCTTCAAGCAACGAACCCAGATCATGGATTTAGCTACACTGCATTTCAGATAAAGTGTAAAACATGAAACTTACTCGCAATTCAACAAGGAATCCAACTCTCATAATCAATTACACTGAAAGTCAAAGGATCAAAAAGCCCTTTTATGTTCTTGAAGATGAGTCTGCAATTAAAAGGACGAAGACACCTGACACTCTCTCATTGGCCAAGACACGTCACAATCCCCAACAACTTCTCATTTCCAGCTCTATAAATAGGAGATAGGCACTCATTTGTAACGTGTAGCTTAAATTGTGAAAAACACACACTCTCATATTTTCTCTCAATTCTAGTTAGACTTTCAGTTAGTTAGCTTCTCTCAAGTGTTTAACACACACTTGAGAGGTAGTTAGACAGTTATAACCTACTTGTAACAAACTTCCCTTCATCAATACAAATTCAGTTCAGTTTCATTCAATTCTCTTCTACAATCTTACCTGCATTACTGAATCATACACATACCAGTGATTTCATTGATCATAGTTGTTCAATGAAGTTTGTTTGAGTTGTTTTGGAGCTTTTTCAGCTTGATTCAACATTACTAGTTCATATCCAGACCTATTGAAGCAGTTTGAACCAGATTTAGTTGATTAGATCAGAGATGGCTTTTGGAGGTAAATTGGTTGAAGATATTAGTTGATTTGGTTTGAAGGAAGTTGTTATAGAGAGCTCATCGCTCCTCTACTCCATCAGAGGAGGCCTATTGCTAAAGGGTGCTAAAATCCTGTTTTTGGTTCCACTTAATCAGTTTTGCATGCTACATTCCTAGTATAAAGCTTACCTGCTGAATTGAATGTTTGCTTGGCCTGATTTTAGTATAATTATGTTGGATTGATAGTTGTTTAGTGATCTTATAGCTTAAGTCCTAGTATACTTGCTTTCTGTTAAGTGATTTCATCATATTTTAGTCATTGAGTTCATTTTGTAGTTAAGTGTGTTTGCAAGCTTGATTTTAGTTCAGTTATCTCTAATTTCACATACTAAACATGGTCTGATAAGATTCATAGCCTTTCTTGCTTTTGAACTAAAATTTCCTTTGTTAAAGTTTGATAACTAATTTTAAGTAGTTTTTGGATTTAATGAGTTTTGGTTGTTAGAGTTTGTTTAACTGGTTGATTTGTGATCATTCACATTTGTTTACATAGAGTAAACACTTTTGGTTCATTTTATGGTCAAGAATTCAGTCAAAAAGGCAAATGGTATAAAAAAGCGTATGGGTCAAGTGTTGTAAGCATTTCAGTGTAAAAACTAGCAAACTTTAATCCATTGCCATTATTTCATTTCTTGATGGAATTGCCTCAAACCTTTTCTCAATTGAAGTTTAACATCTAACCTTATAGTGTGTATAAGGAAATTATACAGTTTTAAGTTTTGAATGAGAAAACAACTTATTGATAAGCACATGAGCATTTGCAAGTTTCTGAGATAAAGGCTAAACTGTTTTCTTGTATCTCAATTTCCACTTCATAAATTTGCCATTTTTCTTCACAAAACGTTTTGCCAACATGTCTTGAGCATATTTAGAAATTTTCAGCTCTTTGGAACTTTTGGTCAACGATTGGTCAAATAAGCTCTCGTGTGGTTAATTCCATATTCTTGCTTATCCAGTGAACCATTTTTAGTTTTAAAAGATATTCCAGTCTTCTTGTTAGCTGATGAATCATATTTTATAAGAAAATTGAGTTGTGGAAGTTTGGATTTCTAGTTTGCTTATTATTGGCTTATTAGAATAAGCTATCTTGAGTTTTACAAGCTTTAAAGCTGTTTCCTTTTGCAAGTCTACCTAAATTTCCATTTTAAGCATTTTAAAACAAACTAGACACGATTTGGTCAAGTAATAAGCTCTAACCAGCTTATTAAAAGTTCTTAGCCCATTTTTGTTAATAGTTTCCATTTAATTGCACTTTGGTCCTTGTTGTTTGTAACTGTTTTCATTCAGTGCTAAACTTCCTTGTTTTAGGGGTTTGCAAGATATCAGTCCTTTTATTTTCTGTTTTTGACAAAATCAGTTAGCAAGTTTGTTATTTTAGTTAAAGTTGTTATTAGTTGGTTAAATTTTAACATTTGGTCGTTTTAGTTTCTGAAATTTACATTTTAGCCCCTATACTTTCATTTAGCTACATTTCAAGCAAATTTACTTTTTATGCATTTTACATTTTTACTTGGTGAATAGTAATTGGTATTTGCAACGTTTTTTACAGATACGTAGCCTATTATTTTCCACTTTTTACGTGTTGATTGAATTAGACATAGACTTCCAAATACACTTAACAACCAAGAACAATTAAAGGCTTGAAATTTTTAGGACTTTCAATTTGTCAAGAATCGAGAATAAACGAACTTCAAAATACTTAATTTTAATCAAGTTCATAATTTGAATTGGCAAAGTCGAGATTTTAACAACAATCAAAACTCGAATTTTCAAAATAACAACAATCAAGGAAACAATTTTTCAAGCAATAATCAAGGAAATTTTCAAAGAAATAACCAAGGTTTTAATCAAAATAAAAAATTTTCAAATGATTTTCAAAATTACGTACAATCAAATGACGCTATTATGAAGAGATTAGAAACGCAAATTGGTGAAATGAAAATTGAGTTTTCCAACACGTTGAGAGGGCAAGATAACAAGATTGGCCAAGGTCAAATCAGCATTAAAAAGATGTTTTCGGCTATAATGAACAAACAATCGAGTTCGTCTTCGAATATGTTACCAAGTGACACCGTACCTAGTCCGAAGGAACACGTCAAAGCCACCTCATCTCATGGAAAAAGTCGTGTGATTACCCTTAACCTTGATGGTTTTAGAGTTGTGCCTTCATCTCAACCCGCAACTTCTAAAACGACTTCATGTTCTAAAGTCGAGGGAATGAACGCGGTGACAAAGGAAAGAGTGCACACCCTCGTGTACCTCAAATTCCATCGACGGTTCAAAAAGAGAGAATTATTAACCTTACCAAAGTTCACTTTGATGAAGTTTGTGCTTCGATTCTTCTCAAAAAACCTAAAAGGCATATTCCTAGAAAGGAAGAGATTCGGGCCAATTTCTCTTACCTTGTGATTTTTCCGAGATTAAGGGATGTTTAACACTTGCTGAGTTAGGTGCTAGCATCAATATCATGCCTGTTTTTCTTTGGAAATTGATGAGATTTCATAATCTTATCCCCACAAATATGACAATCGAGCTAGCAAATTGTACGCCATTAAAACCAATTGGAATTTTTCGCTAGTAGATCCCAAAATCAATAAGATCAAACCAAAACCGAGGTTTCAAAATTAGGCTTGATACGTTTTTTGAAAGAATTAAACGAAATGGTTTTCGAGATTGTAACACCCCCATTTTACCTTTACGCAGCGGTTGATTGATCTGGGTATTACTTCATATAACACAAGTCATAATGATAGAAAACAACTCAAAAGAGTGACAAAATCAACTTTCTTTATATATCATTTAAAAATTCAGAGTTTTACAATATAAGGTTCCTAAAATCTAGAAAAATTTCAATCTGGTGCCTCTTCATGCCATCCTCATGCTGCTCCATGCTAACAAATATTTAATACATGAGATATATTCTTAAAGTCAACCAAAAGGTTAAGTGAACCCATAGATTTCAAATCATTTTGAATACAAGATCCTTTTCCTGAGCTACGTTATTATTTGCTCGTAAGTTTAAAACAATCAATTGTTATTGCACTAGTTTCTACACCACTACTTGACATATAGAAACCAACAAAAATCCATTAAGCAGGCAATCTGCCAAACTCCTGTGTTAGCAAAATAAAGTATATTTGTTTAGCCTAGGTCAGAGTGATCAGCTGCTAGCAAGTGCGACTTGCCCAGATAGGGGATGTCAATCCACAAATAGTACTATTCACAATATTAGCGTTCCCCTTCAAAGATGATTAACGGTCAAAATTAAAAAGGGACTTTATGGCAGAGTAAACGTAGTGGCAATAATCATATCTGAGATGCATACCAAAATACTTGTATTCCAGTTTAGCATATATCCCCCTCACGGGTTTTAAAAACATTTAAAGTAGTACAGTTATGTGAGGCTATGGACTCAGCTGGGATTCATAAAGTCTGAGCTATATCAGATATATCACATATAAACAACTTGATCACACAAACCACAACTTGGTCTCATAAACAACAACTTGATCTCACACAAACCTGATTTAAGACATTTTGTATAGTATCAAGTCTTTTGATCTTTAATTCAAAGTTTTAAGTACTTCTTTGTGATATTTGCCTAAGGTTCATAGTTTATTGATAATATCACATCATTTTTCGGGCCATCATACTCAGGAGCCATTCTATAAACGTTTGAGGAGCGAGGGCACTTTAAATCGTAAACACAACCACTCAGTCAGAATGTTATATCAAGATGGAACATCTTTGTACAAAGTTCCCTACTAACATGACATGGTTATTAATAGAATAATATGTGTTTTGTATGCTTTAGTTTAAATATTAGCAAAAATAGCCCTTTTTGTTATACTTTAGCTTAATTAGACTTTTAACCCTTTAAGTATATAGTTTTAATATTTTCAATTTCAACCCTCAATATTTAACCCCAGGGTCTCAACATTTCCAAAATTTATTATTAAAGATTTAAATTTCATAAAATGACACTTTTGGCCCAAAATGTTAAATAGTTTCAAAAATGACAGTTTTAGTCCCTAGACTTGTAAAAATCACATAACAAGCTCAAAAATGATCCAGATAATCTAAGATTTGAAAACAAAGTTTATGAACACATTTATAATCATAATAACAACATATCTACCAAATTGTAGATTTTAAAATTGGTCATTTCTCATTATTTTATGTAAAATATAAAACTAGGGTTTTAAGACATCTTTAGCTTATAACTTTCATTTAAAATGATCAAATGCTCTAATTTCTTTCGTATTATCTTTATAACATCTTATTAAAAGTATTAAAACTCTAAGAAAGTTTTATAGAAAGATCAAATCATAGCTAACAAAGTGATTACCTAGGTAGGTCCAAAATGGCTCCTAATGGCTTCCTATGAACACAACTTGCTATCAAAGCTTCAAGGGATTCAATGGCTACCTTATAGACCTGGTTTCTGGTCTTGGGAGATATCCTAGGACGTATATAGAAGTGAATATGGAGAATGGGTAGGAGATACAAAGGAAATGGGGTGCGAGTTGTAATGAAGACAAGACACCCCTATTTATAGTTTTTATTGATCCCTTTGGTTGGATCTATATTCTGTTAAGAATTAGTATAATAGTTTGTAATCAAACTAAAACACTTTGAGCACTCTTACTAACACTAAATAAGTTATGCGAAATCTAACTTATAAAGCACAGAAGAACAAAATTACTTTTAACTATACGATTCTCTTATTAATCGACTTGAATGAGGTACATGAAAGACATTGTACCTATGTTCCTTTTATAGAGTAAGGAACCTTAGAAACCTTAGAATATTCTATAAAGATAACTATATCACAGACGATATATTATCAATATTCTAACTATTTAGGTATATCACATAAGATATACTCTAATTATAACTATGACATATCTTATACAAAGATATATTCGTCCTAATCATAATAGCTGTAAAGCCCGTAAAAATAAGGTCATAATTTAATTCTATTTTCAATTATTTTGAAGTATTTTATAACGTTAAATACTATTATGCTTAACGATTTAAGTTGAAACCGATATTAAATATTATATTTTAATATTTTGACGAGTAACGAGGACAACTAGTGATCGCGATACCGACGGATGCCAAAATTTTTATATTTTATTATCGATCGTTTCGATAATTAATACTTCCGACGATATCGTTTTAATTACGTATCGAGTCGTTATATTATTATTTTTCGTGTGCGTTTAAACTTCTAAAGTATTTTTACGAAACCCGGGTCCCGTAAATATTTGTAAAATTGACTTTTAGTCATTTCCCGCTTTTTAACTAATATTTACATTTTGGACCAAAACTATCACAAATTGGCAAAAACTACCCTAACCTTGGACTATATATAAAATTTCCACTATCTACATTTAATTTTAAAAATCATTAAACAAAATTCACCATCTTCTTCCTCTCTTTCTTCTTTTGGCCGTACACCACACACACCACAACCATCAAAAATTTTGATGATCTAAATTGATTCAATCCAAACTAAAACAAGTCCCATTCCTAATTTTTCAAGGTGATTCTAATGATACTAATTTTTCTTACATGAATTAAATTTTTAATATAGATTAAAACGAGGCTTGTTAGGTGGAAACTTTGATCATGCATGTGTTATTATTGATGATCAAATGGTGTTTATGTTATGTTTTTGTTAAAAAGATGAATTTTAATTTTTGGGTTTTTGATTTTGATGATGATACAAGTGTTAGGATTAGTTTATGATGATATTAGGGGCTTAGAATGATGATAAAAGTTGTTGGTTTTGATCAAAAACTTGATTTTGTATGGTTTTTAAATGGTCAATTTTGGGCAGTAGGTTTGAGGCCATTTTCGAGGGTCTTAAGTATGAATATTGGATGATATGATCAGATTATGTTGTATAGAATTTCGTTAGCTTCGATTTGATATAAGGTAGGCCTTCCAACTCCAAACGAGGTGGAAGATACACTAGTTTGATTTTCGTGTACCGGGAGACGAGTGTTGACACAATCCGAAAATTGTTGTCAATATTTGGATCGAATCTCGGGACTATAAAATGAGTTTCAAAATAACTCAAGGGCTGTTCTCAGGCTCAAAGTTTAGCATTTTGAGTCTATTTTTATAATCAAGTGTCGGTTTTATAAATGGAGGTGTTTAGAATGGCCAAAATGGTTTCATAAGTCAAGGTCGCTAAACTGTCCGGATTTTGTAATTCAAAGATATGTCGAGCAGGGAACTTTAGAAGTAAAATCTTTTGATGGGCTCTTGGGAGGACTTTCTACATATAGTAAGTAAGTTCTCTGAGTAGTATCATAAAAATTTGATATGTTTAAGTATGGGAAAACGGCTTGGACATTCGGTATGTTCCGGCAGATTTTTATGAAAGGCATAGAATAATACAATGAATATATAGGAGAGTATAATAGAACCACTTGTATCGTTTTCTCTCGAGTTGTCATCATTTTATACTTGAGTTTGATTTTATTATGTATCATTTATTTCTCGAGTCGATTATTAATGTACGCACCTTATTTGCTAGGTTGTGGTTGTCGTGTTTATCGGGCATCTACTATCGTCGGCGATCGTCTTCAACTACTATAAGTACTAAGGTGAGTCTATAGCCTCGTTTGAGCTCATTCAAATATTTTTAAAACCCGCGAGGGGGAATACATGTTTTATAAACTTAGAACCCAAGATTTTTATGGTATGCTTGTCCCTCTTTGAATGGACCCGTGGTTGCCTTTAAATTGCATTAAGTGATTGCCATTGTTAAAGCCTCAATTATGGACCGTTAATTAACCTATGATGGATTAACCGCTAGTACAATTAATAGATCTATGGGGGAAGCCGCCCCGGTTCAGATTGTGTGGACTTGTCACAGATGGTTAGGCCCGACCTCCACACTGTTTGAGCATATTGTATTGAGAAGTCAGGTATACGGCAATGTACCAATAATCTGGAGGTAACCGACAATTAATAAATCTCCTGTCTTATCAGACCTCTAAAGGGAGTGTCTAAGGGCTCGGTTCCATGAGCTTATTGCAATTTATGCTATATACAATTATTATTGTTGATGCAAATTATTATTTGATGCTTGTTAAGCATGCCACAAACATATAATCTTTGCTTGTGTTCAAATTGATTACATAAACCTATAGATTCACTCGACATTTTTGCTGATTGTTTTACTCACATGTATTTCAGGTAATCAAGAAGTGGAAGCTTGGAGGTCACGGGAATGAAGTTGTGCACTGCTTTTGTTGTTCAAACTCTTTGATTCATTTATCATTCCATTTTTAAAACAAACTAATATGTTGTTTTAACTTATATTTTGGTAACGATTTCTTGGGACTACGCTACTCTGATAAATGTTTTAGGAACGATAAATTTGAAACGTCTCTTTTCGATTCGTTCTTTATAAATTATGTGTTATTGTATCATTGTTTAGCACCCAAAGATGTATTCCGCTGCGTGTAAATTTGGGGGTGTTAAAGATTGGTACCAGAGCCATGAGTTATAGAGAACTAGGTCTTTTTCTAAAAACCTAAACTATAACTGTCACTTTTTATTTTTCAAAGAGTCGGTGCACATGACTTCGCGTGACTTCAGGTTCAAGTTACTTCTGAGATTACAATTTTAGTATACGTTATTACGTATACCTTATTGGAAAGTATTTATAAATAAATGCTATGATCCATTTATGGATATATATTTATATCTAGGATCCCTTTATCGATATATATTTATGTCGTTAAACTTTTCGATAAAAGTTTATCATTTACTAATGATTAACTTAAATAAATACAATGAATTTTCAAGATCTTTCTGTATTTATTTTTGAAGTATTTAAATTGCTTTTATTGCAAAATTTTATATTATGACCTTACATACCTTCATCTGCGTGTGCTATGTTCATTGTTTAACCCTTTGAGATATCTATATAGATATCCAAATCGTCTTCTGGCTGTTTGTGCTTGGACGTCTTGAAACGTAGTCTCTAGACCATTGTGTAACTCAATGTGTCCTTGGAATAGACTAACCGCTATTGTGTGAGTCACACATTTTGAAACATTTCCTATAATCGTGTTGAATAATATCATGGTTTTTCATAATATTTTGTTGATTTTTTTACCACCGTTTTACACGGCATGCGAAGATTTAACTTATTGATATTTATATGTATTGACTCCGAAGAGTATTGTTTGCTTATATCTCGGTAACGTCATCGTCATTTTATAAATCATCGTCTAGATTATGGCGCTAGATTGGAATACGATTTTTGATCTATAAACTCGTATTTTCCACTCCCATTAACCTTCTTGCTCCCGGAACGCAACCTATGAATGTTTTATTCTTTTCTTGTTATGTGTTGTGTTTATGGACAATCGTGGCACCAAGGAGATTTGCCTACATTGCACCTTGAAACTTAAATATGAACGTCATTCACCGTTTTGCTTCCTAAATTTCGTGTTGAATACCTTGAAGCATATTATGTCATTCATTATGCTATATTTTTATTTGATGCTCATTATGAGATTTATTTCTCACTGTTGTAAAATTTACAAGACATGTGTGTATATATATATATTTTGAGCCGTTAGGAAGTGTCGAAAAATATATTTAATGGAGAAACTGCAGGGGTGTATAAACAGGTCAACACTTAAAAGTAAAACCTGCGTTTTTAAAATAAAATAGTCGAACCTGCACAGAACTTGCAGGGGTATTTTGGTCATTTTGTATTGGGTTTCAGCTCTCGGGTAAAACTAGAAAGTCGTCTGAAACGTCGTTTCGCATCAAAATGCTTTAGACTCCGAGTCTTGAAGATGTCGTTTATCGGGTCAATTAATCGGCTCATATTTAAAAGTCAAGTCTGATAGAAAATTCAGAACATGAGTTTTAAATGTTTCTAAGCAGTTTTGATTTCATTTGAAATCGTAAAATTTTAACGAATATTATTTTACAACTAACTAATACTAGTTGCATGTGAAAATGTTAAAAAATAAAAAAATAATAAAAAATAGAAACATTACAGGATTAGTAAAAATTACCGGATTAATGGTGTAATTTGAAAATGAATAATATATTTTCTTGAAAGCATGTTGTGTCGAGTATCTTACATAGAATACACATATGGATTGATTTATTCTTTTTATATATATGACTCATTTGTCATTCGATGTTATTTTATTTTTATTTTCTTCTAACCTTCCACTGATTTGGGTTGAGTCTTGAAGTTTTGCCTTCACATTCTTCTTCGACATTCTCATGACGTGTCTCATGGCGTTTCCGTCAAAACCTTATAACCTTTTGCAACCTTAACAATTTGTAACCATTTCATTGGTTGTTTTATGAGCTACTATTTGCCACTTTTTGCAAAACTTTGGCTACTTTATACGTTGTCATAACGTCAGCCTATAAATAAATCTGAAATTGTTTTACGATTTGTTTTTACTTTGGTCTTATAAAATACTTTTCGCAACATTAAAAGTTGCTTATTGAGTATCTCACAAATTACTTGTATCCTATAAATTTATAAACTATTTTTAAATTCCATTTTACAAATGGCATGGTTTATATATAAACATAAGAAACGTAATACTCTTCTACGAAATGGAGCACTGCATTGCTAGCCCGAAATTATACATGGCCTGATCACCTATGTCTAATTTAGAAGAAGCCATGCTAGGCTGAATAGCAGTCACCTTAAAAATGTTTATAATAAAGAACTTCTTACTTGAATTTATGATAAAGATAAATAAAATAAAATAAAGTGAAAAGAAGTTTTGAAAACCTTTATATTTTATGCAAGTAGCGCAATTTCTATGCATCCGCATACGTTTTCTTACATTCTCTTGAACGAATTACGCGCTTACGAATACATTTTTACTCGACGATCTTTTTTCCACTTGTTACTTCATTTTGTCTTGTAACTGATTTCTTTTGACCGTTCGTCTAATTACTGACTGTTGATAAATGACTTGAAAGTCTCGATGTTTTATCCTTCTTTCTCGTCCAATCTTCTTTATACGACTGGGTAGATCTTTGGAATGTCTTTGCACGTGAATAATGAAATATCACTAGAGTGATTCCGTATATCCGGGATGACGTCTGTCACTCTCGTTTGTCTCGATATCCACTCTTGTGAACCGTGCTTTGACTTCTCTCTTTAAACACTAACATCGTTCATTTGATTTGTTTTAATTACAAGTGATTATTAGGAATCTTCTTTGATTAAAATTTTTGTATGGATCTTATTTCCGATCGTGTATCGACCACCGCTAAGTTAACGAGCTGATGTTGGTGAACTACTGACCGCACTAATAAAATTGACAACTTGTTTAATCTATTATTTCTTATCGTCTTACCATCAACGCCTTTATCTTATTATTCTCTTTAAGAATTCATATGACATTTGTTTCGTCCCCTTTTGTACCATTGATTTCGTACTAATTGTTGACTATTATTTCCATTCGTATTCGTTTGTTATCTTGTCACATTTCGAAACCCGAATATATCCCATATTTATTTTGAAATAATAAACACCTTTATGTATTTCTACAATGTATTATAAATTTTTCATGGAACTTTTATACATTTTCCAATAATTTTCAATTATCAAAATAACCATCATAAGAAAAAGGTCAAATTTATACATCATATTTTATATAACTAAAACTAATGTTTAAAATAAAATTATGCTCTATCTTTTGAACTAATTGACTTATCATACTTTACTTTTAATGTAATGAAATTACCGGTTTAATTTACATTCCTAATAATGATTTAATTTGGAAATTATATTTTCTAATTGTAACCAATCAATACGAGTTTAATTAATAAATTCATGTCATTCTTTCAAAGTTTCTTAAGACAACCAAAATAAATTATGAAGCTATTTAACTCCTACTTTGATATGTCATCCTTATCAATAAAGTACCTCAACTGAGTTTTAAGGTAATACAAATCCGGGACGGATAATTGTAACAAATGTTACTTTAATGTTAATATTTAATTCTTTCTTCGCTCTCATTTTTCTAGTATTGTGAATTATTATGTTTTACGGTTACATGAGTCGAGATCCCTCGTCGATCGTCAACCTTAAATCATTTTACCACATATCCGTTTATGCGTTTATTGAATTCATTTTTATATCGTTCTGTTCCTCGTATTGAAGATCACTATTTTATTATGAGTTTAAAATGAATCTCGGGAAGCAGTGTATAAGAAGAAACGATAAGTGTCACAAGGATTTATGCGTGCACTTGTGGAATGATTGAGGATCGAATCTCTTAATGAATGGAGTTAATAAATTCGTTACGACCTCGAGGAGTATGTTGAAGCCGACGCCGCAAGTGGAAAGACTCTTGAGATCAAGTGGTTATTAACAAGGGTTTGTTCAAGGTTTTCTCGACGATTAACGGTGGAGATCTATACTCAATGTTTATGTTAGAACTTTTCTTTTTATGTACTTATATGGTGTGTGATCTAGTCAAATGATCGTAAGTTGTGAGAACTTGAGACGGCATCATCCGATGACGTCCGATCATGTAGAACACATATTATGAAATATCTTTTTGACTTTCAACGACGATGTTTATTGAGACTTTAATGCGCGTTGGCGAAAGTGAGATGGTGTCTTTGTATTATCTTTTCAGTAGGGACCCGCGTGTGAGCACCCTCCGATGACGAAAATGTTTTTCTTGTTAGTTCTTTTTTTATGTGTGTCCATGGCTATCCGGCCGATGGATATTCTTTAATTTGCAACCTTCCTTTTAACTGGACTTACCCGAAAATCCTGTCATTTATTCTTGTTTTCGAATGAGCTTCGTGTGATTCATAAAATTTTCATGTGTCGAGTTTGACGGGTGACTGGTGGATAAGGATTTATTTATTCCTTTTTGGTGAGATACAACTTGACGACAAGTTGCGTTCTGTAAAAGAACCAGTGGAGATCGTGGATCGAAATTCACGTGGGAACGTGAGGACTTCTTTATAAGGAATGTCGTCATGCTTCCGTGTAGTTAACAACTCGAGTATGAGGTGAGTTGAGCGCCGGGGCGTCGCTCCCTTAAGCTGGTGAGGATGTAAAACCCGTAAAAATAAGGTCATAATTTAATTATATTTTCAATTATTTTGAAGTATTTTATAACGTTAAATACTATTATGCTTAACGGTTTAAGTTGAAATCGATATTAAATATTATATTTTAATATTTTGACGAGTAACGAGGACAACTTGTGATCGCGATACCGACGGATGCCAAAAATTTTATATTTTATTATCGATCGTTTCAATAATTAATACTTTCGACGATATCGTTTTAATTACGTATCGAGTCGTTATATTATTATTTTTCGTGAGCGTTTAAACTTTTAAAGTATTTTTACGAAACCCGAGTCCCGTAAATATTTGTAAAATTGACTTTTAGTCATTTCCCGCTTTTTAACTAATATTTACATTTTGGACTAAAACTATCACAAATTGGCAAAAACTACCCTAACCTTGGACTATATATAAAATTTCCACTATCTACATTTCATTTTAAAAATCATTAAACATTATTCACCATCTTCTTCCTCTCTTTCTTCTTTTGGCCATACACCACACACACCACAACCATCAAAATTTTTGATGATCTAAATTGATTCAATCCAAAATAAAACAAGTTCCATTCCTAATTTTTCAAGGTGATTCTAATGATACTAATTTTTCTTACATGCATTAAGTTTTTAATTTTTATAAAAACTAGGCTTGTTGGATGGAAACTTTGATCATGCATGTGCTGGTAGTGATGATCAAATGGTGTTTATGTTATGTTTTTGTTATAAAGATGAATTTTAATTTTTGGGTTTTTGATTTTGATGATGATACAAGTGTTAGGATTGGTTTATGATGATATTAGGGGCTTAGAATTATGAAAAAAGTTGTTGGTTTTGATCAAAAAACTTGATTTTGTATGGTTTTTAAATGGTCAATTTTGGGCAGTAGGTTTGAGACCATTTTCGAGGGTCTTAAGTCTGAATATAGGATGATATGATGGGGTTATGTTATAGATAATTTCATTAGCTTCGATTTGATATAAGGTAGGCCATCCAACTCCAAACGAGGTGGAAGATACACGAGTTTGATTTTCGTGTACCGGGAGACGAGTGTTGACACAATCCGAAAATTGTTGTCAATATTTGGATCGAATCTCGGGGACTATAAAATGAGTTTCAAAATGACTCAAGGGCTGTTCTTAGGCTCAAAGTTTATCATTTTGAGTCTATTTTTATAATCAAGTGTCGGTTTTATAAATGGAGTTGTTTAGAATGGTCAAAATGGTTTCGTAAGTCAAGGTCGCTAAACTGTCCGGATTTTGTAATTCAAAGATGTGTCGGGCAGGGAACTTTAGAAGTAAAATCTTTTGATGGGCTCTTGGGAGGACTTTCTACATATAGTAAGTAAGTTCTCTGAGTAGTATCATAAAAATTTGATATGTTTAAGTATGGGAAAACGGCTTGGACATTCGTTATGTTCCGGCAGATTTTTATGAAAGGCATAGAGTAATAAAATGAATATATAGGAGAGTATAATATAACCACTTGTATCGTTTTCTCTCGAGTTGTCATGATTTTATACTTGAGTTTGATTTTATTATGTATCATTTATTTCTCGAGTCTATTATTAATGTACGCACCTTATTTGCTAGGTTGCGGTTGTCATGTTTATCGGGCATCTACTATCGTCGGCGATCGTCTTCAACTACTATAAGTACTAAGGTGAGTCTATAGCCTCGTTTGAGCTATTTCAAATATTTTAAAACCCGCGAGGGGAATACATGTTTTATGAACTTAGAACACAAGATTTTTATGGTATGCTTGTCCCTCTTTGAATGGACCCGTGGTTGCCTTTAAATTGCATTAAGTGATTGCCATTGTTAAAGCCTCAATTATGGACCGTTAATTAACCTATGATGGGTTAACCGCTAGTACAATTAATAGATCTATTGGGGAAGCCGCCCCGGTTCAGTTTGTGTGGACTTGTCACAGAAGCTTAGGCCCGACCTCTACACTGTTTGAGCATATTGTATTGAGAAGTCAGGTATACGACAATGTACCAATAATCTGGAGGTAACCGAGAATTAATAAATCTCCTATCTTATCAGACCTCTAAAGGGAGTGTCTAAGGGCTCGGTTCCATGAGCTTATTGTAATTTATGCTATATACAATTATTATTGTTGATGAAAATTATTATTTGATGCTTGTTAAGCATGCCACAAACTTATAATCTTTGCTTGTGTTCAAATTGATTACATAAACCTATAGATTCACTCGACATTTTTGCTGATTGTTTTACTCACATGTATTTAAGGTAATCAAGAAGTGGAAGCTTGGAGGTCACGGGAATGAAGTTGTGCACTGCTTTTGTTGTTCAAACTCTTTGATTCATTTATTGTTCCATTTTTAAAACAAACTAATATGTTGTTTTAACTTATCTTTTGGTAACGATTGCTTGGGACTACGCTACTCTGATAAATGTTTTAGGAACAATAAATTTGAAATGTCTCTTTTCGAGTCGTTATTTATAAATTATGTGTTATTGTAGCATTGTTTAGCACCCAAAGATGTATTCCGCTGCGTGTAAATTTGGGGGTGTTAAAATAGCAGTACTTACTTTATAAGTAGCAGTAATTACTATGTACCGCGTTAACACTAACGGGACTTACATAACACTAACAGTACTTGGAATTTACTAACGGTACTTGACACTTAACAAATAATTCCCAACAATCCTCCCCTAAACAAGAAATGATAACTTGTTGTCTTCTTGTTTCTCTTGTAATGGATGTATTAAAAATACATGTCTTCAGTCTTTCCTTCATCCTTGGATTGAACTTGGTAATTTGTATTTGTATCCAACTGAATGTAGCCAAACACTTCAAATGTAGATCTTCTTCTGATAAGATAATCTTCAAACATCATGAGTATCATCTTTGTCTTCAAACTATGATCTTCTTGTGTCTTCTAAAAATTCATTCATCTTTGCAGCATCAGTTATTGTCTTCTTGAGTTTAGTCCTTGAACTCTTAATCATAAATCTTTTTCTTGATTTGATAATAACAAAACCTTCTAAGTATTATTTTTAAATACTTCTTTTGCTTGCATCCTTCATACCTGAAATAAAACAGTCAACAACAAACACCAATCTGTATTGGCTTCATGATTTTTAGCAAATCACCAGATATCAACGGATTTGATAAATTCTTTACCAGTTAGCCATACACTCTGGAATAGCCAATACTTTATTCACAAAGAATAAGGTGTAATGAAAACCTTACAAATTTTGGTAAATTGTCAACCATCAACGGATTTGATAAAGTCTTTACCTAGTACCCTTTGTCTAGGACTAGCCAACTCTTTGTCTCGAAACAAGGTGAGTTAGAACCATATAGTTTTTAGCAAACTATCAGCTTTCAACGGATTTGATAAGTCTTTAACACAAACTGTTTGCTTATGGACTAGCCAGTTCTTATGTGTGTTAGACATGGTGAACTGAGAACCATTTGTGAAGTGTGACTGAATGTCAAACACTTAAGATTATTTCTCAGCTTCTTCCTCATCTTTCAAATCCTTGATTTGTTGTTTAACCATTCTGGATCAACTCCAAAGCATCAGCAGTCTCTTCTGTAACTTCTAAATGTTGTTCTAACATCCTTTCCAATAATTTTCTTTTGAAAGGGTAAGTTTTATCTTGCAACATATAGTATGTAACATCATCTACATCCAAAATATGCAATCCACATGACCTATAATATCTCTAGTAAATAGGAACCCGATTCTCTAATTCCTTCAACATTTCTTGATCATAATTGTGTGGCTCATACATAAAGAGAAATTCAGAGTATAATAATGATACTACAATTATACCTGCACTCCCTTCTTGAACTAACCTTGAAAGATCTTGAATATCTTGTATGTCAAGAATGTGAAGAATATCCTCCAAAAGTTTGAATACTCTTGTTGTGCCATCAGTTCTCTGAATTTCATGAGCTTCAAGTCCTTGATCTATAGAGTAAATCCACTTAGGAATGGATGCTCTTTTTCCAAAAATCTCTGTATCAATACATTGATCTTAAAATTTCACAATCTTCAAGTACTTCTTTAAGCTCTCATCATCATCACTATCCTCTGCTGTTGTTTTAGCTTTCTTAGCTTTCTTCTTTAGCTTTGTTGACCTTTTGCTTTTAACTCCCTTGGAAATTCCCTCAAGTTCTGTTGAACCCTCTTCCAAGTTTGTATGTACCGTTTCCTTAGTATGTACTGTTGTATGTACTGTTGACTGTGTATGTACTGCTTGTACATTTTCAGTCTGAGCAATATTTTGATTTCAACTCCTGTATCCATTCTTTGAGCAGTCTCTTCCTCCCTTGAACTTACCTTCCCCTTTCTATTCTTCCTCACATAAGTGGTGTTGATAGGTAGAGATGTATTTGTAGGTTCAGCAGTACTTGGCTCAATTCTAGGAGTACTACCAAATTGTCTTTGTTGTTGCAGATGTTTCTTAAATCCTCAACAGCTTTTCTATCTGCTTCAGATCCAATCTCAACAAAATTCAATTCAGTCCTCTTACTTTGCTCATACAAAGTCTTGATTTCTTCAAAATTCTTCTTGACCAGCTCAATATGAGTAGATCCTTTAACTTTCTTTAGAAAGTTCATCATCTGATTCTAATATGCATAGTATTTGGAGGCTTAATCTTTTCTTTCCTTCTCTTTTTAGCAAAGAATCTTTGTTGCTCCCTTACCTGATCATCAATCAGTTTTGATTTCTCTTCTTCATCATATGCATCTCTCTCTTCAACTATCAATGAGTCTGCAAGAAGCTCACTTGCATGTATTTCAGCTTGAATCCTATCATACTCTTTTATGTTCCATTCTTGCTGTATTCTTTTAGCTTCTAGCAAATCCTGCTTTGCTGCAAGTTCTTCCTGCAATTCATTTTCACGAATTTGTGCTTGCATTCTATAAGAAAATTCCTCATCATGGTCTATTTGATTAAATCTGTACATGACTTTGTTTATATCATCATCTGAATCACTTTCATCTTCAGATTCTGATAGTAATTGCTTCTTCCCCTTATCCTTTGGATTAATCTTAGGTAGTTTCTTCTTCAGCTTGGTAGTTGTTTCTTCATTAGCTTGATGTTGAATGACTATACCTTTTGTAGGGTGTGAAGCTTGAACTTTCTTACCTTGAATTTGATCCTTTTTGGCAAGAAATTAGGGTTGTGTCTTTTTCTCTACTTCTTCTTGTTTAGTCTTCTCTACTAAATTCTTCTTTAAATCAAGCAGCAATTGGGCTAAAGTCTCATTTTCTCCAAAAGAAGTTTGACTTTCTAATGAAGGATGATCACTAGCGGTACTTGCAATCGGCTTAGTTGGCTTAGCAGTACTTGGGTCTTCAACAATGTCAGCAGTACTTGCAGTCGGCTTAGTTGGCTTATCAGTACTTGGATCTTCAACAATGTTGACTTCACCAGTATTAGACACACTTGTTTCTTCAATCACTTGTGTATCCCCATATACTCTTTCTTCCATAGAGCCATCATATCAACTTGCACCTCTTCAGTCTTATCTGATTCATTGCCTATTCTTGATCTAGACAGTACTTGCAAAGTCTGTTTCCTTTGAAACCATACTTGTCTTTGTGGCGATGGAGTCAATATAGAGGAAATTGAATAGTAATTTCCTTCAACTTCTCATAGAAAGCACTCCAATTTGCTTGAAGTGGTGATTGAGTTGATGGTTCTGGCTGAGTTGCCAATGTTTCTTACACTTGTGGCTCCTCTGGCTGATTTACCAACATTTCTTGAACTTGTGGTTCCTCTGGCTGAGTCACCAACATTTCTTAAACTTGTGGTTCCTCTGGAGTAGGTTGTGTTTCTTGCTGTTGAATCTCCATATCTGAAGGTCCATCCACACCAGTCTCTAGACCAGTTCCATCTTTATAAGTCCCCATGACATCTTCATCCAATTAAAAACTGATGTCATTTACTGAGATCCTTGTCTGATTATCAGAAGAAGGTGGTTGTTCTTTATTATTCCTCCCCTGTTTGGTTGCATTCAGTTGCCTTTTCTTGTGGTTCCTGAATCTCTGCTTCTTGATTACAGATTTCTGAACAGATCTATATTTCCTCATCCAAGGTGACACTTTGTTCCTTAACTTGAGTAGGCTAGCTTCCAATTCAGCAGTTCTCTTGTTTTGAACAAGTTTTTCTTTTTGCAATACCTGTACCTGTTGGGACAAACTTGTACACAAAGCAGTTAAATTTGCAACATCCACCACCTCTGGTGCTTGTGCTTGTGGTGAACCACTAGCAGCAATAAAAGTAGCAGGTGTGTGGATCATCTCATCAGTGTTTGGTGGAACACCAACATTGTGAGAAGAAGATTGTGAATCTTCTAGGGAATGGGAACTCTGGTGAGAAGGAGTTTGCTGAGAAGCTCTAGCATTGCTAGGTTCCTCACCTTCTTGATTGGCAGGTTGGGCTAACATATGAGCAAACAATGGTGTTACTGTTCCTGTAAAGGCATTGCCTTGTTTGGTCAAGAAAGAGAAAGTTCTCTTTGTGAATGAAGGAACATCCTATGTATCAGTTAACTCTGGTAGGTTAGGTATTTAGTTACTAACTAAAGTCTGAATGAATCTAGGATACATTAAAAACTTCTTAGTCCCTTCCAAATTCCTAGTCATGCCTTCAAAAATTAATTTTGAAAAATTAAAAACCCTGTTATTTGCTAGACAAATACCAACAGATGCCAATGCAGTAGGTATTTGATCAAAAGATGTACTTTTTGAACTTAAACAGTGAATAATAGCATGAAAAAGCAATTTCCATTGAGGTGAAAATAAAGCTTTAAAGAAAGTAAGACTTTACCTATGATTGTAGTCCTTTTATGTATACTTTATTTTAGGAAAAACAAAGCAACACAAAATAGTGGAAAGTATTAAGTACGACGGTTTAGGAAAACCGTGCACAAATGACCCTTAATCAAATAAAATGAGAGAAAGTTCGTTTCCCAAGGAGGTATATGTGTGTGAATTAACTTGTAAATATTTGAGATTAATATTGAGAAGAATGGGGATGAAAGGATGAAAAGACGGTTACGTTAAAATTACACTACGACGTAAAAGACGTAAACGTAAAGACGTGAAAAACTACCAAAATTAAAAATTTAGCTAAGGCCAAAAACAAAATAAATAAAAGATTAAAAAGAAGTCAATAATAATATAAATAAAGACAAAAATCAACAAAGATATTTTAAAACCTTTTATTAATTAAATATGTAAATGCTAATTAAAGCCCTAAAATTAAATACAACTAATTTAAATGTCTAAAATATGATTTTATTGAACAATTACTTAACTTATATTATTAGAAGACTAAAAAGTAATTTTCTAAAAATTAAAAGCTAATAAAACTATTTTTAAAACTCTAAAAATGATTTAAACTAATTAAAAACTTATTAAACTTAAAATAATTATAAAAATAAATCTAAAAGCTATAAAAATATTCTAAAAATGGAAAAGGTCTTAATTAATGCTAAAGAACTTAAGAAAATTGAAAAAGAAATAAAAATAAAATTTTGATTTTTTAATAATAAAATAATATTAAAATAATACTAAAAATAAAAAGTTTATAAAATTAATTCTAAAAAAATTTTAAAAATCCCAAATAATCTAACTAAGAGAAAAATACAAACTAAAGTTCCTAAACCCTTTTTTATAATTTTATAAAAATTATTAAAGTTTATAAAAAACCTTAAAATAATATAAAATTAAAAATTAAAGTTTATAAAACCAAAACTAGATGTAAACCTCAAAATGTTATTTTAAAAGCTAAAAATTATTTTTCCTAAAAATAAAAACTCTTTTTTCTATTTTTTAATGATTTAATAAAAAACGTATAATAAATAAATTCTAGAAAATAATCTAATAAAAGGAAAAATATAAAAATTAGCTAGAAAAGTCTTAAATCCTATAAAGGTCCTAAGAAAAATTGAATAAGCCAAAAACGTCAAACCAATAAGCTCAAATGAGCTTATTTGCTCACGGCTTTATTTATAAGCTAGAAAGGAAAAAAGGGTTAAATAACACTTGAAATCACACTCTAACGTAAAAAGCTTATCTAGATTAACGGTAGAGCTCCTACTCCTCCAACGAGAGGTCTGGGGTTCGAGTCCTGTTACGGGTAAGCTTTTTGCTTTTATTTTCTTTTTTTATTTTTTTGCTTTCCAAACCAATTGTGCACTAAATAAGCTTGTAATCCAATCCCAATTCACTTTTTCAGCCAAGATTAAGCAGGATTGAAGATCAAAACGTACCAGGTTCCAAATTTTGAACACAAGCTTATGCTTGTTTCTTACTTTCTTCACAGGTTACAAAAGGCCCAAGAGGAGCTTGGGAGATGGCTTATTTGTGGATGTTTTGGACAATGGGGGCACCCTTGTGCTCTTTGGAGCACAAGGAGTCAATACAAGCAACGATTAAACAACTATGACACCAAATAAGCAAACCAAAGCACACACTTAGCAATTTAAAGTTGCTGTGAATAAAATGACTAGGTCTGGTGGTTCAAGAGCTAAGTACTTGCACAATATCAACTCTCAACTCTCCAAACTTGGTACACAACCTTACCAACTAACATACAAGCCAATTCAAACCTTAAATTACCCTAACACTTAACAGGTTTCTCAAAATCATTCACCAAAATGAAGAAAAACAGGCAGATAGTGACTAATGCAGATTTAGCTATGCTATTCCTTTTAAAACACACAATCTTGCTTCCAATCTTGCACCAAATGATATCCTAACTAGCAGACAACTTATCTCAAACCTATCCAATAGTTCTAACACGTTTTCAAAGCTCAAATCAAATCAAATACCCTGCTAAAACTTATATCCAAACACCCTTTTATCTTTTTGTTTTCAACTTTTTCAAATCAAAAGCTTCCTAAACCTATCCAAACTGATCCATATGACATCTATCATGCATATAAACACCAAAGAGCATAAATAAAGCAGCTTTAACAAACAAAGAACACTTAATCAAACAAATCACAAGTAACTCAATTTTTTTCTGAAATTTCTAAATGGAAACAAGAAGATACCTTAGGGCCTTACATCCAAGGCCCTAGTGGATGCAAATCCACCTCCAATACCAACTGGGGTTGGTGCAGAACTAAATCAACCAGTATCAATCAACATGTTTAATAAAATCAAAGAAACAAAAAAAATACACAAATATATATATTCTGTTTCTTTCCTTTCTTCTTAAAACCTATTCAAAAACTTTTTAAACCTCTCAAACACGTTTTTGAAACACTATATCACCAATAAAATTTGACCTCTTAACATTAAAACTTGAAACAATCCTTACCAAGAAATTCAGATTTTCAAAACCTTTTATGAAAATCTGAAATCCTTAAAACAAAAGTTAAATAACAATGGAACTCAGAATCCTTAGCTTCAACACAATACACAACTTTTAACAAACTTAAAAAGGAATTATACTTGTTTAAAACAAAAACCAAACTTTTATTTTATTAAAAAGGAATTACAAGTGAGAAGCTAAAAAAACTGGAACAAAAGAGAGTGAACAGGCTCACATCCCTTATATACTACTCTAAGAATGATCTAGAATCATAAAATACTAAAACCCTAAATGGAAAAAATCCCAACTTTGCCCTTGACGATTTTGAGTGGTGAGCTGTCCAAACTTGATCTCATCCGTTTGTTTTTGCGTTGTGATGAAGCAATGCATCTCCACTGTTGATATTGGACACGTCATGATGCTTGGGGACCAAGGTGTATTGTGATTGGGTGAAAGGGAATTTGGGGGTGGGGTCTACAGTGAGTGGGAGGAGAGTTTTGTGCGTGGGTTTTGTTTCTGCATGTGTGAATCACACATGTGCAAGGTGAATTGAATTTTTACCCAAGTTTAAGTGAGATAGAACCTGGGGTGAAAAAGATGCACAGTAACTCCTTTCAATCCGATTTTGGGGGAAGTAAGTTTGTTAGGCGCGTTTTTTGTTTAAATCTTTCAAAGTGTGCACCTTTGGTCCTTATGTTTTGAGAATTTTGGTAAACAAAGTCTTATGCCCTAAAACCCGTTTTTGCTTTGTTAATATCTTTCACCTTTTTACACTTTTGGCACCAAACTTTGGAAAAGGCTTATCAAGGGTTGTTTTTGCCATTCTTGAATAATTCAAGGGCTGGTCTTGGACAATCTTGATCTTCAAAGGTCTTCTTTGTGTCTTTAACTTCATGAGGGACCATAATTGACAAATTGATTTTGTTGAGGGACCAATCTTGTCATTTCTTCAAAGTTGAAGGACCTTTTTGTAAATTTTGACAAACTTAAGGGACCAAACTTGTAATTATTAATATACAAGGGTTTTAAGTGTCATTTCTTCATTCTTGGAGGATCAATCTTGTTTGTCTTCAAGTCTTCAAGGGTATTTTGTTGAAAATTCCATGATTAGGGCCCGGTTCATTGTACGGCTTCGTTTCTCGTGTCCGTTTTTCCTTGTATCTTGTGATCTTTTGTCTTTTTCACGATATCCATACCTAAAATACACAAGTAAACAAACACAAGCATATATATGGTATTTTATGACATTTTTATGCATTTAAAACCCAAAAAGAACGATGAGATCATGTATAAATGCCATCTCATCACTCCCCCATACTAAGCCATTGCCGTGCCCTCACGCAATGCTAGAATAAAGTATCTAAGCATTACCAAAGTTCAAATTTTATTAACCTTTATTGAAAAGTAAAAGACTTGCAACGTACTACGAGAATGTGTAAAGACATAATGTATGATTTTCATCACCAAAAGGTGACTTTTAGGGTCAAAGAATAGAAACAAGTTAATGTCCCTTAGAGTAAACTTCGTCATCCTTGATTGTCATACATTCCATGCTAAGTGCAAAAACAAGATCATTGTTGGTACAAGTCACAATGCTAACACTACTCATACGTTCAAATTGTGTAATACTTTTTCTCCCCGCAATCCTAGTTATTTATAAAAGGAAATGGGTTACTAGCATTTTTTATCTATTTGTCATGGATCACAAGTGATTCATATTGACTTATTTGAGTAGTTATTAGTCCGAAAGCAAAGTAGCACGATTTGATCAATAGTTAGCCGAAGGACAAAATCTTTTAAAACGGCTTCTCGTGTATCTCCTTAAGTTCATATCTTGGCATAACTCGTTTCACGATTTGAGACCTTTCTCGGACCGATATTTGGCATGTACTTCATACTTCAAATCTTGGGAAGACGTTCTTGAAATTATGGTCTTCTCTTCATATATTGGAATTTCTTCACTTGACGTTTTTGAGAGATTCTTCATATAGGACCACGACTTCATCATTTTTCTTCAATCTTTACTTTGGATTTTGATATACAACGATCCGCCTCCTTTTCGGACTTGGATATATTTATCCTCATACCTTGTTAGGGTCTTTTTGGATAGACTTTCTCCATTCTTTAGGGGAGTAATTGCTTCTCGTCGTGTGTCTCGATCCTTCATATTGATTTAGGAATAATGATACTTCACATCATCTTTGGATCTTTAGCAAAAATAGAGCTCCTCATGCCTTGTTAGGGCCTTTTTGGATAATCGCCAATCTTCGCGTCCCGCTTCAATAAGTTATGCCTTGGCTATGAACTCTATTCAACCCCGAGCAAGTTTTAAACGATCTTGCGCTAGAGGCTAAGTAACCTTTCAAATCGTACGACCTTACTTATTGCACTTATGATTTATTCCTAATGCATTGATCTTATGGGAAGAAAAAGCCACAATTAAAAACATATGAGTTTTTGAAAGAACATTTTCATGTTCTACGTTTAGCATGATCACTTGTCTAACTCTATCATTTCTCGTTCTTCACTATATAAAGACCTCTAATTAAAGAGACTCGTGAATACTTAGCCATGCAAGTCAAAATTAAGCCAAATTTGGATTAGCTTTCATTAAGACTATATCAAATCAAAGTTTTGGGTTTTCAAGCCACCTATAGGATCTTGCACTTTCTTGGACTTTTTCAAGTTTAGAGAATGCGTTTTAAAGTTCCCTTGATAAGTGACTTTCTAGAATCAATTATAGGAACTTGCGAAAAGTTCTTGTTCTTAACCCGAATGAATTAAGATTTTCGCGTTTTAAAGCTCCCTATATAAAAGTCTAGCAAAACTTGAATTGAGCGGGTTAAGGAATGTAAATGGCTCCAAATGCCCATCAAGTCAAAAATTAACTCTTATTCTACCCATCGGAAAATATACATTCATGTCTTAAAAACACTTATGAAAACTAAGAAAAATTTTAAAATTTGGCCATTTTTAGCCTTATTAGCAAAACAAAACATTGAAAGTTGGAAAACGTGAGGGCGTAGCAAAGCAAGTACCTATTCACCCCCCCCATACTAAAAGTAAACATTGTCCTCAATGTTTCGAGTCTAAAGGTGGAGCACCCCCATACTAGAGACGAAGAATCGAATGCTTAGGATCTAGCATGGAAAGGGTGATCAACAATATATCTAAAGCCGTTTATTAATTATGCTAAAAGATATTTGTTAGAACAATAAAGGATATGTCATGGAATCGTGAAAAACTTCTTCAAACGAACGATGGAGGCTCACGTAAACGAACACGAGAGTCTTCAATCGTAGATGATGATGATGATCTAGATAACACAATCACAAACAACCACGAGACAACGAGTTGAAAGGGTACAAGTCCCCTTATTAGTGAATATAAAAGATAAGCATGGGATTTCCCCCACGAGGCACCTCGTTTTTGATTACCGAGTCATGAGCTCGACTCGATCCCCTTACATTGTGAACATTTAGGGAAAATCATGGTATGGTCAATTTTTTTGATGGGGCTTACATGATAAACAAGGCCCAAAAAGCAACCGGTATAAAGGACTAAGTCCTTAGATGATGCAAAATACCGGGGTCGAAGATGGCGTTCTCGTTTCCATTGGAAAAACAATTCAACGCCACTTCAACATGTGCCATAAACTCAAAGAGTTTGAAGAAAATAGATGAGAAATAGAAGGGTGGGACAATTGGTAAGACAAACGTTTGAGCTACTCGAGGTAGACTCGCACCAAGCAAATAGATATAGTTTCCATTTATTGCATCGGTGGAAGACCGAGATTTCCCTTTACATGAAATTCCGGGATCGAATATCTCGTCCTCGGTGGACAAGGATGAGGGAACATAAGGGGCTTCCCCCATACTAAAACCACACAAAGCATCGTCAAAAGGAGTAGACGAGTTTGTAGTACTCAAATCACGTGGTGATGACGGAGTTAGATTTGTAGAAAAATAAATTAAATCACATTTAAGATCTTTTCCTTTGTTATCTTTTAAACTCTCTTTATGAAAACCCTTTTTGATTATGTTGAAAATATTCGGTGTTTCTAAGACGATGTTAGTCACACTAAAAATTCTCACATTTTGAAACCGTTTTGGTTTTGGTGGTGGCAAGTTCTCAAAACGTTTATCGACGAAGAAAACCTCCCCACCGGGGTCTACATATTCATCATCCGAAAGATCTTTCGTAGAAACCGGCAACTTATCAACACTTTTCAAGAATGAATGTTCGAGGTGAGGCGAAGGATTTTTCGATTTAAGTATTGATGGTTTCTTCTTTGCAGGCTTTGCACTCATAACCTCCACCGGCGGAGGAAATGGTAAATTGTTTTTGGAGACACTTCCTAAAACTCTTGGTGAAAATTCTTTGCAAACGACATTGGTCGAGTCACCATGGTTTAAAGTTGCAATAGAATAGACATGAGAAAGATGGGAGTTTTGTGTTGCATTGATGACAAGTTCTTCTTCATTAAAACGAAGGGTGATTTTTCGAGCATGAACATCGATAAGTGCTCTTGATGTATCCGAAAATGAACGACCCAAAATGAGAGGAACTTTTCGATCGATAGGAATGTCTACAACGATAAAGTCAACGGGATAGTAAAACTTTCCGACTTTAACAAAAACGTCCTCGGCTACTCCACATGCTAAAATCGTAGAATGATCGGCCATCTCGATAGACATGTTCGAAGGAGTAAGAGCCGGAAGCGAAAGCGATTTGAAAATCTCGAGAGGCATTAAATTAATACTAGCGCCAAGATCGGCCAAGGCGTAGCATTCCTCCATATCTTGTATAGCACACGGAATCAAAAATTTACCGGGATCACCGACTTTTTGTGGTATGCGGCTAAGAAAAACCGATGAACAATTAGACGATTTTTGTAACTTCTCTTTGTTGTTTAGCATACTTTTGAAGTTTGCGGCGAATCGAGGCATCATGATTAGAGCATCGGCAAAACTTATGTTAAAATGTAGATCACGAAACATTTTCATAAATAGCTCAAATTGATAATTGTTCCTTTCTTGTGCTTTCTCTTTGTTAAGTCTCGAAGGGTAGGGTAAAGGTGGTGTGGGTTGGTCATTAGGCAACGGCCTTGGAAACTCGGGTTCCATAATTGGTATTGGTGTAACCGTAGGTGTGGTATGAGCGGTACTTCGTGGGATTGTAATGTGCTCCTTTTCGACCATCACCTCGGGTTCTTTCTCGATTTCCTTCTCCTTAGAAGTATTTGTACGAGAGATTGGTTCCTTGAAAGTTTTACCACTTCGTGTAGCAACAACCTTCAATTCTCCCCTCGGGTTGTTAATGGTATCACTAGGAAGACCACCTGAAGAAGAGGGCTTACACATGATTGCTTCAAACATCTTAGCCATTCGGTCCTCAAATTTTGATTGCCTAGCATCCGCTTTTAATAACTCTTGCTTAATCTCATGTTGTCCTAATTCCATCTTTTGTTGGTTTTGTTGAAGACGTTGGACATTTCCTTCCATTTTGTTTGCATGAGTTTTAAGTTCATTAGCAAGTTCATTTTTAAGCTCGTTTTTCAACTCGGACCTTAAGCTAATCATCTCACGTTGCATATTATCAAATTTAGCATCATTTGCTTTTGCATAATCCAAAAATTCTCCTTGCAAATTTTTCGTGTGAGCATTTTGAAAACCTTGTGTAGTGTTTTGAAAATCACGGTTTTGGTTTTGATTAGAGATTTGTCCATTCCCACTTTGATAATTCCCTTTGTTGTAATTGCGTGTATTGCCTTGGTAATTACCTTGGTTGTTGTTTCGATAATTGTTAACATTTTGGTTTGGTGGAGCTTGATTTGGGCGGGAACCTTGGCCGTTTTGGTTGTAAGTTCCCGTTGCTACATAAGCACTCGAAGTGTTACCATCCGCGGTAATGCACTCGGAAAGATCATGAGCTCCCCCACAAGATAAACAACTCTTAGCAATCGCTTTAACCGAAGCGGAATTGGAAGCTTCTTGAGCCTTCCAATGGGACATTAGATTAGCAAATCTATCAAAAAACCGATTTTCCTCATTAGCTTCATCATGTAAGGCATTAATGCTACGAGACGATTGTGACGAATATGACGAACCCATATTGGCAACACTCGGTGTGTTACGAGGGCTATAAACCTTAGATCTATTTTCAATGATTTGTAAAGCCTCATTTGTCGTCTTGCACAAAAAATTACCACCCGCGGCGGCATTCAAATAATCTCGTTCATGATCATTAAGCCCATTATAAAAAGTATCCACTTGATGCAATTCCGAAAAATCATGGTGTGGACATTCATGTAACATCTCTTTAAATCGTTCCCATGCCATTGAAAAACTTTCATTATTACGTTGCACAAATCGTGAAATCTCATTTTTTAAGTGTGTTGTTTTAGATGGTGGAAAAAACTTGTTCACAAACTTAGAAACGAGATCGGCCCATGTCAAAATCGAATTTGGCGGTTCTTTCTCGAGCCAAATTTTTGCGGGTCCATCCAACGAATATGGAAACAACATCATCTTAATGGCGTCATGTGGAACATCTTTGAATTTGCTAGTGGCGGTGAGACGGTTGAAATTCCTAATGTGGTAATGCGGGTTGTCTTTCTCGTGACCTCTAAACTTATTTGCTTGCAACATAGACATTTAACCCGTCTTAATCTCGAAATTCTTCGCAAGGATGGCGGGAATAACAATAGCCTCTCCAAAACCCTCGGTGGGTGCTTGTAGCAACTCCATCATAGTACGATTAGCCATGACGACTTCTTGTTCTACAATAGGTTCAACAATTGGAGGTTCTTCAACAATCAACGATCCTTGATTTGCTTGCTTTTGAAGACGTTTACGAGCTCGTTTTGCTTGATTACGAGTGATCATAAACTTCACAAAGAATGGGAGGTGAGCAAAGAAGATTCTTTTGGGTGTTTTGTGGATTTTCAATTTTTTTTTTTGTGTTTTTGATGATATTTAATTTTTTTGGATTTTGGTGTATCTTCGTAGACAACAATCTACAAAATCTCTCCTCGAATCAAATTCTTGATTAAAGAAGCCTCAAAGGAATGAAAACGATCACGTGGAGTGAACGCCTTCTAATGACTTTAGAACTTTGGTGAAAACCAAATTGTTCAAGAGGGTTTAATCACAAAGAAAACCAAGCAAATATAGTATACGTAATAATACTTTGGGCGGCAAAACCCTCGATTAGCCTTCAATCTCAAAATACTCACAAGCAAGCGGGGAAACGAGGCGGCGCGAAGCACTTAAGAGCCTTTTTCCTTAGGGTATATTTTATAATACCCGCCTTATACCTACCTTATAGTTTGTATTTTTCAAAATCGAGCTTCACGAAAGTATTTATCTATTTTTGCCTTTTCTTTTTGTTTGAGATTCGAATACAATAATTAGGAGATCAAATCCCAATTAAGGTTGTGTTTTCACACTTTTGGAGATATTGTATATTGATTGTGATACTTAATACAATATAGTAATATTTATACAAGAAAAACCAAGAAAACCGATAATACGTGTTAAGGGAGTTCCACTTAACACAAATACTTATTATGGATAATATCAAAAACAAAAGCTTCCAAATTAAAGCACAACACACCTCCCCGGCAGCGGCGCCAAAATGATTGTAGTCCTTTTATGTATACTTTATTTTAGGAAAAACAAAGCAACACAAAATAGTGGAAAGTATTAAGTACGACGGTTTAGGAAAACCGTGCACAAATGACCCTTAATCAAATAAAATGAGAGAAAGTTCGTTTCCCAAGGAGGTATATGTGTGTGAATTAACTTGTAAATATTTGAGATTAATATTGAGAAGAATGGGGATGAAAGGATGAAAAGACGGTTACGTTAAAATTACACTACGACGTAAAAGACGTAAACGTAAAGACGTGAAAAACTACCAAAATTAAAAATTTAGCTAAGACCAAAAACAAAATAAATAAAAGATTAAAAAGAAGTCAATAATAATATAAATAAAGACAAAAATCAACAAAGATATTTTAAAACCTTTTATTAATTAAATATGTAAATGCTAATTAAAGCCCTAAAAGTAAATACAACTAATTTAAATGTCTAAAATATGATTTTATTGAACAATTACTTAACTTATATTATTAGAAGACTAAAAAGTAATTTTCTAAAAATTAAAAGCTAATAAAACTATTTTTAAAACTCTAAAAATGATTTAAACTAATTAAAAACTTATTAAACTTAAAATAATTATAAAAATAAATCTAAAAGCTATAAAAATATTCTAAAAATGGAAAAGGTCTTAATTAATGCTAAAGAACTTAAGAAAATTGAAAAAGAAATAAAAATAAAATTTTGATTTTTTAATAATAAAATAATATTAAAATAATACTAAAAATAAAAAGTTTATAAAATTAATTCTAAAAAATTCTAAAAATCCCAAATAATCTAACTAAGAGAAAAATGCAAACTAAAGTTCCTAAACCCTTTTTTATAATTTTATAAAAATTATTAAAGTTTATAAAAAACCTTAAAATAATATAAAATTAAAAATTAAAGTTTATAAAACCAAAACTAGATGTAAACCTCAAAATGTTATTTTAAAAGCTAAAAATTATTTTTCCTAAAAATAAAAACTCTTTTTTCTATTTTTTAATGATTTAATAAAAAACGTATAATAAATAAATTCTAGAAAATAATCTAATAAAAGGAAAAATATAAAAATTAGCTAGAAAAGTCTTAAATCCTATAAAGGTCCTAAGAAAAATTGAATAAGCCAAAAACGTCAAACCAATAAGCTCAAATGAGCTTATTTGCTCACGGCTTTATTTATAAGCTAGAAAGGAAAAAAGGGTTAAATAACACTTGAAATCACACTCTAACGTAAAAACCTTATCTAGATTAACGGTAGAGCTCCTACTCCTCCAACGAGAGGTCTGGGGTTCGAGTCCTGTTACGGGTAAGCTTTTTGCTTTTATTTTCTTTTTTTATTTTTTTGCTTTCCAAACCAATTGTGCACTAAATAAGCTTGTAATCCAATCCCAATTCACTTTTTCAGCCAAGATTAAGCAGGATTGAAGATCAAAACGTACCAGGTTCCAAATTTTGAACACAAGCTTATGCTTGTTTCTTACTTTCTTCACAGGTTACAAAAGGCCCAAGAGGAGCTTGGGAGATGGCTTATTTGTGGATGTTTTGGACAATGGGGGCACCCTTGTGCTCTTTGGAGCACAAGGAGTCAATACAAGCAAGGATTAAACAACTAGCACACCAAATAAGCAAACCAAAGCACACACTTAGCAATTTAAAGTTGTTGTGAATAAAATGACTAGGTCTGGTGGTTCAAGAGCTAAGTACTTGCACAATATCAACTCTCAACTCTCCAAACTTGGTACACAACCTTACCAACTAACATACAAGCCAATTCAAACCTTAAATTACCCTAACACTTAACAGGTTTCTCAAAATCATTCACCAAAATGAAGAAAAACAGGCAGATAGTGACTAATGCAGATTTAGCTATGCTATTCCTTTTAAAACACACAATCTTGCTTCTAATCTTGCACCAAATGATATCCTAACTAGCAGACAACTTATCTCAAACCTATCCAATAGTTCTAACACGTTTTCAAAGCTCAAATCAAATCAAATACCCTGCTAAAACTTATATCCAAACACCCTTTTATCTTTTTGTTTTCAACTTTTTCAAATCAAAAGCTTCCTAAACCTATCCAAACTGATCCATATGACATCTATCATGCATATAAACACCAAAGAGCATAAATCAAGCAGCTTTAACAAACAAAGAACACTTAATCAAACAAATCACAAGTAACTCAATTTTTTTTCTGAAATTTCTAAATGGAAACAAGAAGATACCTTAGGGCCTTACATCCAAGGCCATAGTGGATGCAAATCCACCTCCAATACCAACTAGGGTTGGTGCAGAACTAAATCAACCAGTATCAATCAACCTGTTTAATAAAATCAAAGAAACAAAAAAAATACACAAATATATATATTCTGTTTCTTTCCTTTCTTCTTAAAACCTATTCAAAAACTTTTTAAACCTCTCAAACACGTTTTTGAAACACTATATCACCAATAAAATTTGACCTCTTAACATTAAAACTTGAAACAATCCTTACCAAGAAATTCAGATTTTCAAAACCTTTTATGAAAATCTGAAATCCTTAAAACATAAGTTAAATAACAATGGAACTCAGAATCCTTAGCTTCAACACAATACACAACTTTTAACAAACTTAAAAAGGAATTATACTTGTTTAAAACAAAAACCAAACTTTTATTTTATTAAAAAGGAATTACAAGTGAGAAGCTAAAAAAACTGGAACAAAAGAGAGTGAACAGGCTCACATCCCTTATATACTACTCTAAGAATGATCTAGAATCATAAAATACTAAAACCCTAAATGGAAAAAATCCCAACTTTGCCCTTGACGATTTTGAGTGGTGAGCTGTCCAAACTTGATCTCATCCGTTTTTTTTTGCGTTGTGATGAAGCAATGCATCTCCACTGTTGATATTGGACACGTCATGATGCTTGGGGACCAAGGTGTATTGTGATTGGGTGAAAGGGAATTTGGGGGTGGGGTCTACAGTGAGCGGGAGGAGAGTTTTGTGCGTGGGTTTTGTTTCTGCATGTGTGAATCACACATGTGCAAGGTGAATTGAATTTTTACCCAAGTTTAAGTGAGATAGAACCTGGGGTGAAAAAGATGCACAGTAACTCCTTTCAATCCGATTTTGGGGGAAGTAAGTTTGTTAGGCGCGTTTTTTGTTTAAATCTTTCAAAGTGTGCACCTTTGGTCCTTATGTTTTGAGAATTTTGGCAAACAAAGTCTTATGCCCTAAAACCCGTTTTTGCTTTGTTAATATCTTTCACCTTTTTACACTTTTGGCACCAAACTTTGGAAAAGGCTTATCAAGGGTTGTTTTTGCCATTCTTGAATAATTCAAGGGCTGGTCTTGGACAATCTTGATCTTCAAAGGTCTTCTTTGTGTCTTTAACTTCATGAGGGACCATAATTGACAAATTGATTTTGTTGAGGGACCAATCTTGTCATTTCTTCAAAGTTGAAGGACCTTTTTGTAAATTTTGACAAACTTAAGGGACCAAACTTGTAATTATTAATATACAAGGGTTTTAAGTGTCATTTCTTCATTCTTGGAGGATCAATCTTGTTTGTCTTCAAGTCTTCAAGGGTATTTTGTTGAAAATTCCATGATTAGGGCCCGGTTCATTGTACGGCTTCGTTTCTCGTGTCCGTTTTTCCTTGTATCTTGTGATCTTTTGTCTTTTTCACGATATCCATACCTAAAATACACAAGTAAACAAACACAAGCATATATATGGTATTTTATGACATTTTTATGCATTTAAAACCCAAAAAGAACGATGAGATCATGTATAAATGCCATCTCATCAACCTACCACCTCCATAGCCCATGGCTGCAAGGCCATCATGAATCTCTGTATTATTAAGCATACTAAGTCCATTTTCGTCATTTAATCTCAAACTTACTCGTAGCAGTACCTCAGTGACATATATATTTCTATGATTCACCCTAGCCTTAATGCAAGGTTGACCAAAACGAGTACCTAATACAGCAGTATCTGATAGGTGTGAAAACACCCATCCTTTTACCACTTAATTATAATGAAAACAAGACCATAACGTGTATTTTATGTTGTAAATGTCGGAATTATGCGTAGTTTGTGTTTTTGTTGTGATTTTAGGATCAAAATGTAAAAAGGGAAAAAAACACGGGCTTTCACGGGCTTTTATCGAAGAAAAAGACAAAAGACGAAGTCAAGAAATCAAGAGTGCAAATAGAACGGAAGTCCAAGGCCTATTCTGAAGATTTATCAAAGAAAAAGTCCAAAGACGGAAGTTTAATAAAGCCGAAGAACTCAAGTCTAATTTATGAAGAAATCACAAGACGAGTTTAAAGTAATCCCGAGACAAAAGTCAAAAAAGTCGAAGAATTAAGAAGGCGAAGGACTAAACGATAAAGAAAGAAAGAAGAAAGAGAGGAGGAAGCTTCCAACCTCTCCTCCTCCCCTATATATAGTAGATTAAGTTCATTATTTTTCTTGTTAGCTAATTTTGACAAAATTAGTCTCTCCACCATTTTCATACTTCTACATTTATTTACATGTCATTTACTTTAGTTGTCACTTTAATTACCTTGTCTTGCACCTTTAATTCCAAGTAAGTTATCTTTTTATGTTATTGAATCTTTACTTTTTATTGTTAATCTCTCATCTACCTTTCTTGTGTTGATTTAGTCTTATGTTTATGTTCATGTTCTTGAGTTTTTATTGATTTGATTAAGTGTGTTTCGATTATTTTGGTTATTATTGTTAGTTTTATTGATTTGGTTTGTTTGATTATTGTTAGTTAATCATTAGTGGTTATTTTGGTTTAATCTTTAGGTTGATATTGGTTAGTTTTGATTAGATTCGTACCTATTTATTCTTCCTTGTTCTTTGCGAAATCCGTTCCCAGGTTTTTCCGAATCAGTATATTATTCCGCATGAACATACTTTATTCCGCATGAGTAGATTAGTCCTCTTATTCTGTATCAACATTTTATTCTGAGTCAGTAAAATATTCCGAACCAGCATTTGTAGTTTAATATTCTGAACGAAGGTTTTCTCCTATTTATTCCGCATCAGCACTTTTATTCCGAATGAAGTGATTTTTCCGAATCAACAGTTTAGCTAATTTATTCCAGATCAAATCCTTTATTCCGGATGAACTTTTATTCTGGGTGAGCCTCATTATTCCGAACCAACATTATATTCCGCATCAAGCAGTTTTTCCGGATCAAGGATATATTCCGCATCAACGTTTTTTTCCGAATGAAGCCATGTTCCGAATGAGGGTGTTATTCCGCATGAGTGTTTTATTCCAAGTTAAAGGTATATTCCAGATGAACCCATATTCCGAATGAGCATTTATTCCGAATCAACTTATTATTCCGGATCAGTCTTTGATTCCGAGTCAAGCTTGTTTTAATTTTATTCCAAATGAGTATTTTTGGTTTCTTTTAAGTTTCGGTTTTTATGTTTTTAAGTTTTAAGCTTTAATTTTCCCGCCTTTTTCCTTAGTCGCACTTTTGGTTTACTTGCCTTAGATTTATTTTAAGCTTGCCTTTAGTTTAAGTTTAAGTTTACCTTTTAATTTCTCGTCATTTATTTTCAATTAGGTTTAGATTTAATTACCTGCCATTTACTTTAAAGTTTTTGCACTTTCCTTTTACTACAAACGACCAAACTATTGTTTTCCACCAAAAGAACAGCCGAGTCACACGTTTACCAATAATCAATTCGAGGAGACCGATTTCAACGAACTTTTCATATTGGGTAAAATTCTAGTTATTAATGGCGCCGCTGCCGGCTCTTTTCGTAAAGATTAACGGTTTTCTGTGAGAGACGCGTTGCTTTTTGGGATCCGTTCATTCGTGAGCGTTATTTTTCTTGCTCAAAAATTTTCAAAAACCCATAAAAATTAAAAATTGTTAAAAATCCATAAAATTTAAAAATTTTCAAAAATCCAAAAAGATTTTATTTTTATTTTTATAGTGTATATATATTGTCTATTGCTTTGGTATCTTTTTATTTTGCTTTCGCAGGTGTATGCGTACTAGATCTTCTACTTATCCAGAGCCCGAGACTCGTGAAGATTTAGCTATGGCAGGTGTGAACAACAACAATAATCCACCGCACCTCAACAATAACAACAACAATGTTCTTCCACAGACCGATCTTCGGACAATGGGGGAGCTTTGTCAACCCACAATGTTTGGACGAGGAGGACCGATTGCGCCGATGCAAATCATGGCTCCAGAGTTTTCGTTGAAGCATCACATGATCCAACAAGTGCAAACTAATCCATTTCGCGGAATACCGGATGATGATGCCAACAAGCACCTCGACAAATTCATTACCATCACCCAAAGCATGAAGTTGCCCGGTGTTACTATGGATGTCCTTCGCCTACAGCTCTTTCCACATACTTTATCACACCACGCCGAAAATGGGTTGATCGTCTCCTCAAGAATTCCATTCATACTTGCGACGACATGACTCAACGATTTTTGTCGCGCTACTTTCCACCATCCATGGTCACGAGCCTTCGAAATCAAATCAGCGGTTTCATGCAAGAACCTGATGAATCTCTCTTTGATGCTTGGGAAAGATATAATGTTTTGATCGATCGATGTCCAAATCACAATATGCTCCCCGTTACCTTAATTGATACTTTCTACAACGGTTTGACTTTTCGTGATCGTGATATGATTAATGCAGCCGCTGGTGTCAGATTTATGAAAAGAAGACCCGAGGAGTGTAGAGAGCTTATTGAGAACATGACTACTCATCACAAAAATTGGGATTCCTCCGCTTCTTTAAGGAACAACCCGAGAGTCAATGTTTCTTCTACTTCAGCAAACCCCGATATGACCGAATTCACCCGCATGATGGCCGAAATGAACAAAAATATCTTGCTCATCGCTACAAACCAACAACAACAAGTTAAAGCGGTAGCCATTTCTTGTGGACATGCGGCGGTCCTCACTCATACACTGATTGTCCTTCTACTCAAGGCAATCCGGAAAACGTGTATGCGGCTTATGGTAACTATTCACCGGAAAATTACCAAGCCCGACCCCAAGGGGATCGAAATTTGTTAAGTTACCGGTCAAACAACTATCTTTCACCCGGTTTTTCTCCTCAAAACCACAACCCCAACAACAATTACAATAGAAGCAACCAAATACCACCTCGAGCTTCTAATCCTTATCACCCACCCGCTCAACAAGCCCCACCCATTAATCAAGATGATGAAGCTTTAATGAGAACCCAAGGAGAGCAAATCAAGAATCTACAAAGCCAAATTATCAATTTGAAAGGGGATATCACTAAGCAAGGGAATGACATTAGATACGAGCTTCGAAATGATATACAAACCTCCTTCAGCACTCAAACGAATGATTTGAAGAATATGCTGGCTAGTTTCTTACCAACGACTCAACCCTCTACTTCGGGCTCTCTACCTTCAAACATCGTCACCAACCCGAGAGCGAATGTGAGTGCTATTACTACCCATAGTGGAGCAACTTTAGTAGGACCATCTATTCCACCCCCAGTTACACCATCTACACCTCCTCCACCACCATTTATCCCTACTACTCCCACACCTAGTATTAGTTCACCATTACCGTCTCCGCCTTGTCATGAAGAAGTACCCAAGAAGAACCCTTCACCAACCCCACCTTCCACCTAAAAACACTGTAACACTCTCAATTTTCGTATCGGTACAGCGGAAGGGTCTGTTAGAGTGTTACGGGATAGCACGATAACTCCAATCATAGACAACACATAAAAATGGTTGTTCAAGGTTCAACATACATTCATTCGACAAAAAGTTTTAAAGTGTACAACAGGTCCCAAATTATACAGGTCATTAAGTTTACAAAACATAGATCGAATGAACATTTTTAATATTATGTGGGCCATCAGAGTCGATCTCCATCCGGATTACCTTCAAGCACCTGAGATAAAAACATGCAAAAATCATATCAGCGAATGCCGAGTGAATTCATAGAGTTTAATAAAAACCGTTATATAAAACAATCGTTAAAATCAAAACACAAGTATAATATCAGAAGTAAGTCCTCGTATTGCTAGTCGGGCAATATATAAATCAAGCATACATCTTAAACCGTCCATGAGACCGTAGCCTCAAAATTACCATTATAGGTAATAGTATTATCATTATTAGCGTCATATCATATCGGATATTTAGATTATATAGGATACATTTTTGGATTATTATTAGCCGCATGACATTGTTACCTTACTGTGAAAACAATAGGCCACGAACCCGACAAACAATTTGCCCATCTAACTTGGCGTGTCGTCACAAAAATCACGCTATGGAATCTTCTCATACATAAATTCGCTTACCAATCAATGTGGTACGACGGGGATCAACCGTCAAGGCGTGAACTGGGGTGATCGTCCCCAAATAGTACTATTAAATTCATAAGCGTCTACCAAATCCCGGTAGTTCACAATTCATGCTAATGGGACTTTAAGTGACATAACCTAACTACTAATAATCCTTTTTGTCTCGTTTATAGGGTCATAGCATCATTCGGGTCCATATCATTAAGCATACCATCAGGACTACTTGTGTTCTATTTTTATCAAAATCTAGCATGTTATCTCCCTCGCGGGTTTACAAATCATTTTATAAAACATTTAAAAGAGTGCGAGGCTATGAACTCACGTTGATAATGAAAGGCGGATTATCGGCTATGGGCGTGCTTCGGTCACGGAAACCTATATAAATAATAATCGGTCTTAGACTTTTGTCCAATGACTTTATCAAAATAACATTATACATATGATGATTTTTGTACATATGATGATGATCAAGTGATTTTATATATCCTTGTTTTTCTCATTTTAGTGTTTACGTATTGGTAACTTTTTACTAGTTTACTAGTTTTACCTATTTACCTATCTTAAGTCCAATAAGCTTATCATAAGTTCTTTAACTTGTATTAGTTCATTTTATACTTATATTATCAGTATTTACACTTTATATGTTGGGCACAAATGGGTTAAGCCCAATAAATAATTTTTATAAGTGTTTAACTTATTTAGTCTAATTATTAGTCCAATATGCTTACTTAGCTCGTTAATGTCCGTATGTCCTATAGTTCGGGTTTTATCGGTTTTACTTGTATTAGATACTTATATATCAGTATATTACTTTTAAAAACTTTATATTAGACGGGTTTGATCGTCTAAGTTTTAATTGGCGAAAAACGTTAATTTTACGGTAATAGCCGAAAAAGTCGTAAAAATCAAGTTTATAGTTTTTATAACTTATAAATATTATTCCACTACCATTTTTATAATTTATCCATTTATTTAACCTTATACATATTTATATAAATGAAATTCATAAGTTAGTGGGTTTTAATTTCACATTTTATACTATATAATTTGAGTGCTTATATAATAGTAATAAACATTAATTCTTCAAAATCTGATTTTTATTTTCATCTTCACCATTTTTATCATATCTAGAGTTCTACAATGAATTAGAAGCTCATTTTTGGGTGGCATGAACTTCATATTATGTGCTACAATTAACGTAGTTATAGCTACTGCTCATTTTAAGTTTATCTATCATTAACAGTCCCTACAAAACAGCTTATTCAGATTAGCACACTCATCTTGTTTTGATCATATCTCACTCATTTTAATGATTCCATTGCATGGCCAACTCTCGCATGTGTATGACATCTTATACTTACTGTAAATGGATTTTACCATGCAAGTTTATCAGTTCATGTTTTGGTTCCATACTGTTTTTATACAGCCAACAAATTAATCATGATTTTAGCCTTGTTTCTTATGGTTATTAATCTTTTTAAGCATATTTATCAACACTTGATCCCCACACAACATTTTTATCATCATATATTCATCATATACATATACAAAAATAAAGAAAATACATTTGATCTTTACAAAAATAACAAGAGAAAATGGAGAGGATGATCTTCTTTATCAACCAAGAGTATATCTTGTTTTTGGAAGACAAGAACTTGATGAACATCAAATGTAACTCCAAGATCATCAAACACCAAGAATAAAAGTTGAGAAATCAGACCTAGGACACAAGCAAATCACCTCCTTTGTTGTTAAAATGGCCACCAAATGATCAAGGCTTCAAGGTAACTCCATGATTAGCTAGATAACAAGTATTTTGTGGCTAGAAAAGATCAAAAAGGGTGTTTGTGCTTTGAAATGGGACGGCAATGGTGGTGTGGTTGAGAGATTTTTTTGTTGATTTGCATGTGAGAATGGTGGTATGTGTTTAGGTTGATGGTTTTAGCTAGAAACTAGCTTAAGTTGTAAGCTTAACTTACACTTGTAAGTAACAAGTTAACATGATGCCACATCTTTGATGTGGTGTCATGTGTGAGACGTCCCATGTGTAGTGGGGTGGGATAATGTATTTTGTCCCACCTCACTAATTTACGGGTATCCCTTGATTCTAGTTTCCTCGATTTGCGTGCCCTCGGGTCGTTTTACGAAAAATGTTTTTATAAATTATGAATCAACGACACAAAACGAATCCAATAAAAATTGTCTCATCAAAAACGGAGTTCAAAAACGTAAATACGTAATCCTAAGGTTTCCGGTTTAATCGTAAAGGACGCTAAATTATGCACGTAAGCCCAAATTTAAATAGGTAAATTATGAGTTCATCAACCAACACAAAAATAAGTTTCAAAATATTATACGAGAAAATAATTCACTACCTGAAAATGTTAGATTGTCACAGCTTTTCCTCCTAAAAGGGATCAACGTCCTCGTGATCCATTTCATTTGGATGTCCGTTTCTTATTGAAATCGAAGAGGTGCGGATATTTCTTCCACATTTCATCCTCTCGTTCCCATGTATACTCTGGTCCATGCTTTGAATTCCATCGGATCTTGACAATAGGTACCCGACTTTGTTTCAGTTTCTTTACCTCACGATCCATAACCTCTACGGGTTCTTCGATAAAATGCAACTTCCCATCTATTCGAACCTTACCTAACAAAATTTTCTCATCACTCACTACTAGACATTTCTTCAGATTAGATACATGGAATGTGTTGTGAACACCATGAAGTTCTGGGGGTAACTCTAGTTTGTAAGCCACCGGACCTACTCTAGATAAAATCTTAAAGGGTCCAATATAACGGGGATTCAATTTCCCTCGCTTTCAAAATCTTATAATGCCTTTCCATGGCGATACTTTAAAAATTACTTGGTCACCCACTTTAAACTCCATTGGCTACCGCCGCACATCCGCGTAACTTTTATGTCTACTACGGGCAGTCAACAACCTATTCTTAATCTGAACTATCATCTCCGTAGTATCCCGGATCAATTCCGGTCCCGTGAGCTGGTCCCCAACTTCACTCCAACATACAGGAGATCTACACTTCCTACCATACAAAGCTTCAAACGGTGCAGCCTTAATACTAGAATGGTAACTATTGTTATACGAAAACTCTCCTAACGGCAAATGTTTATCCTAATTCTTACCAAAATCTAACACACAAGCTCTCAACATATCTTCTAGTGTTTGTATCGTCCTTTCACTCTGCCCATCAGTCTGGGGGTGATAAGCAGTGCTCATGTCGAGATTCGTTCCCAAAGATCTTTGGAGAGATTTCCAAAAATTTGATGCGAATCTAGGATCTCGATCTGAAATGATCGATACAGGCACTCCATGCTTGCATACAACATTCTCAAGGTATATACAAGTCAGCTTCTCCAGTGAGAACTGCTCTTTAACCGGAATGAAGTGTGCTGATTTGGTCAGTCTGTCGACAATAACCCAAATCGAGTTGTTTCTAGATGATGTTCTAGGAAGCTTGGTGATAAAGTCTATCGTAATTCGCTCCCACTTCCATTCAGGAATCTTAGGCTGTTGAAGTAGTCCTGATGGCTTTTGATGTTCAGCTTTAATTCTAGCACAAGTCAAGCATTAAAGAACATACATAGCTATGTCAGCTTTCATATTCGGCCACCAGTACAACTTCTTCAAATCATGGTACATCTTATCAGATCCCGGATGAATGGAATACTTAGATTTATGGGATTCTAACATAATCAAGTCTCTTAAGCCTCCAAACTTAGGTATCCACATACGACCTCTAAAGCATTTCACTCCATTAGCTCTAATCTCTAAAGGATCTCCTTCTCCTCGGAACCCTTCATTAACAAAATTTCCTTCTTACAAGCTTATATTTGCGCATTTCTAATTTGCTCAGGCAAATTATTGTGCACGGTCAAGACTAGAGAACGTACCCTGATAGGCTCTCTATCTTTCCTACTTAACGCATCAGCAACAACATTGGTTTTTGCTGGGTGATATTTTATATCACAATCATAATCACTTAACAACTCTATCCATCTTCGTTGCCTCATGTTCAATTCCTTCTGATCGAGAATATACTGTAGGCTTTTGTGATCGGTGAATACCGTACACTTGGTGCCATACAGATAATGTCTCCACAACCTAAGAGCAAAGACTATAGCTCCTAACTCAAGATCATGAGTAGTATAATTCTCCTCATTCTTCCTTAACTGCCTAGAAGCATAAGCTATCACTTTCTCTCGCTGCATCAAAACAGCTCTATAGCCTCTAAGAGATGCATCACAATACGCTACAAAATCTTCACTCCCGTCGGGTAATGATAAGATTGGCGCACTACACAATTTTTGCTTTATTGGGTAAGCTTAGTCAAGGGTTTAACTATCAAAGAAAATTCTTTAATGAATCGCCTATAATAGCCAGCCAATCCTAAGAACTGTCGCACTTCCATTGGCGTTGTCGGTGCAGACCAATTCTTAATAGCTTCAACCTTTGCAGGATCAACATGAGTTCCATCTTTGTTAATCACATGACCAAGAAATTGCACAGAATCTAACCAGAAATCACATTTCAAAAACTTAGCATACAACCTTTCATCCTTTAACAAATTCAAAATAATCCTTAAATGTTCTTTATGTTCATCTTCATTCTTAGAATAGATTAGAATATCGTCAATAAACACAATCACAAATTTATCCAAGTAGGGCTTGCACACTCGATTCATTAAATCCATGAAAACCGCAGGTGCGTTAGTTAACCCAAATGGCATTACTTGAAATTCATAGTGTCCATAACGAGTTCTAAACGCAGTTATAGGAATATCTTCTTCACGGACGTGAAGTTGGTGATATCCTAACCGCAAATCTATCTTAGAATACACACTAGATCCTTGTAGTTGATCAAACAAATCATCAATCCTAGGTAAAGGATATCGATTTTTAATTATCAACTTATTCAGTTCCCTATAGTCAATGCACATACGGAAAGATCCATCCTTCTTCTTAACGAACAAGACTAGAGCTCCCCAAGGCGACGAGATCGGTCGAATAAAAACTTTATCAGACAACTCCTTAAGTTGCTCAGATAACTCCTTTAATTCAGAAGGGGCTAATCGGTAAGGCGCACGTGCCACCGGTGCAGCACCATGAATTAAATCGATTCGAAACTGTACTTGCCTTATCGGTGGAAGTCCGGGTAAATCTTTAGGAAATACCTCAGGAAATTCACAAATAATAGGTACATCTTCCAATCGTTTCTCCCTAGACTCATTCCCGGTCAGTTGAGCTAAGAATAACTCACAACCGTTCCTGATGTACTTTTGGACTTTAATACATGAAACGATTTTCAAACGGGATTCACCTCGATTACCATCAATTACTAACGTCCTATTCCTAAGAGGAATCTTAACTTTCTTATCTCCACATATAATAGTAGCATTATTCAACGACAACCAATCCATACCAATAATAATATCAAAACTACCTAATTCTATCAACATCAAATCAATCGGAAAGGAATAGTTCAAGAGATTTAGAGAGCATCCTTCTAATAGCTTATTAGTTTTCACTAATTTACCATTAGCCAATTCCACCTCGTAACTGGTATTTATCTCAACAGGTTCAATGTCAATAAGGGCACTAAATTTAGTGGATACAAAGCTCCTATCAGCACCCGAATCAAATAAAGTAACAGCATAATGCTTGTTGAGTAAAAACGTACCGGTAACGACATTCATATCCTCTTTCTTCACCTCAATTGTTCCAAGTTGATAGATACCACCCTGGGGGTTTCTTCCAGGTATAATCGCTTTCAACTTGGGGTATTCCGATTTCCTATGACCTTCTTCATTACAGTTGAAGCAAATGGTTCCCTTCTTACACCTTTCAACCTTGTGTCCAAGCTTACCGCAATTTCGGCACTTCCAGTAGTCGCCAGCATGCCTCTTGTTGCCACACTTAGGACATCTATCATCGTTGCGTGGTGTATTGTTGGTAAGAGCATTTGCATTCCCCTTTCTCTGGTTCTGACGGCGATTGAAATTCTTCCTATTATCACCTCTATCTACACGATCACCGTCTCCCTTTCTTTTCTCACCAACACGGGCTTTATCTTCCCTATCCTGAATTATCTGTCCAGTGAGTTGGTAAGCCATTCGAACAGCATCATCAATGGTCAGTGGTTTAGATGATGTCACGTCCCCCCGGATATTCCTGGTAAACCCTTTAATATATTGTTCAATTCGGATCTCTTCGGGTTCCACCAATCGAGGACATAGCAAGGCCAACTCATGGAATCGGTTTGTGTAACTATCAATGTCCACACATTTCATTCTTAAATGAATCAACTCTTGTTCTAACCTAATGATCACACTACGAGGACAAAACTCCAAAGTCATCCACTTCTTAACTTCAGCCCAAGGAGTAGCATTAGCAACATCAAGACCCATGAAAGCAATTCTCCCGTTCCACCAAGTCAACGCACGACCTTTAAGAGTAGCCATAGCAAAAGTCACCTTATCTTCCTCCTTACACTTACTAATCCGAAACACCGACTCAATCTTTTCAATCCACTGGCTTAATCCTACAGCACCTTCAGTTCCATTAAAAGGTAGAGGTTCACACTTCATGAACGTCACATAAGTACAGCCACCAACTTCAGGTGCATTAGTTCCAAGTCCTCCTACATTTCCTCCAGCATTAGCACTCACATTATTAGCATTCACATTCACATTAGTACCGCCAATTCCACTACCGCCAGCTCCACTACCGCCAGCTTCATTTCTAGCATTTGCCATATATTCAGTCATAGATGCGGTAACTTGCTCCGTAATAATCCTACGTACATCATCCTCAGTCACAGCCTTCTTGGGCGGCATAGTTCTAGAATTTCACAATTTCAAAGTATTAAGCATTCACCCAACAAGGATTCATATAATATGGATTGAATTCATAATCAAGGTACAAATAAGGCACAATATGGAATTCAAGACAAGATACATATTTCATTCGATTTGAAACAAAAGCATTGTCTTAGTTACATCCCATATCAAAGTTCTAGTACTATGTATACTCAAAATTTGTGCCAAGTCTACTACTAACAAGTCGGTTCAGTCAAAGCTACAAAAGTACAAAAGATACAAAGGTCACTACTAAATACAGACTGGTCTACTAAGAACCGCCAGATGGTCCATCATCCATCGTCTTCTGTATCTTTGTCGGACGATCACTAGATACATCTTCAGCTAGGCGCTTACGGATCACTCCTCTTTCAACCATGTCAGCATAAAATCTACTATTCCAACCCACGGATATATTCAACTCCTTCTCAGCTTTCTCACGCATCGCACGAGCTACATTCAACTGAATCTCCATAGAATTCACCTTTTTCTTCATAGCAGCAAACTCACCACTTTCTAACACTGATAACCTCCTAAAAGCCTCATTCAAACCACGCTCTACATCAGTCAAATCCAAACTAAGCAATTCCCGCTCTTTCTCACCAACCTTAGTCTTCGACTCCAAATAAGCAACATGAGTCTGAACAACACCTAATCCAATCTCCGTCATACTACTCTTAACACGGGAAGCATCTAGATCACGTCTCAAGGCCCATGGTGCAAGACCATCAATATGAGTAGCCTCTCGAGTACTAGACGACTCTCCTATCACACATCTACGAGTAGCAATACCATCAGTACCGTCAGGTGCATTATCATCCTCATCCTCCTCTGATTCAGAATCAGATTCAGACGATTCAGACATTTCATCCCTAGTTAGCTCAACCTCAGAATCAGACAAATAAACTAGAGGGGGTAAGGGCTCGCCCTCCAGAACATCATAAGGGTAAATAAGCTCGGCTTCCTCATCGTCATCAACCTCATCGTCTATAGCTACATCCTCCTCGACATCCTCATCGTCAATCTCATCATCTAAATTATCTAACCCAATCTCATCATCATTCTCTATATCAACATTATCAATCTCATTCTCTACCAAGTCAACCTGAGGGGCAATCTGATCTCCTAGTCCTAACTCGGGCTCGGGATCCTCAAATGGTTCCTCCTCATCATCATCCATATCATAATCTACTAAGTCTAAATAAGGATCATCATCTATATTAGGTTCAGGGATAGCATGGTTTTCTACAGGAATATTAGGGTCAGCCATGACAATCTACATTTATATATATATCTCGTATTAGGATAACATACTATTTAAACAATTACATATTGAAACCACGATATATACATACATATAAATTAAATTATATATATCAAAATATATATCTTCTCAATAGGGCTTGTTGGTAACGTCGGAGATCTCTGGCACCGTTATAGTCAAAAGATTTTTCAAATATTTTCTCAAATGTTCATTGTTAAAAGATTTTGAAAAGTTTTGTTCAAAACCTTGGTTTTTAAAATCTTTTGTTCTCTATAACGAGAGCTCTGGTACCAAACTGTAACACTCTAAATTTTCGTATCGGTACAGCGGAAGGGTCTTTTAGAGTGTTACGGGATAACACGATAACTCCGATCATAGACAACACATAAAAATGGTTGTTCAAGGTTCAACATACATTCATTCGACAAAAAAGTTTTAAAGTGTACAACAGGTCCCAAATTATACAGGTCATTAAGTTTACAAAACATAGATCGAATGAACATTTTTAATATTATGTGGGCCATCAGAGTCGATCTCCATCCGGATTACCTTCAAGCACCTGAGATAAAAACATGCAAAAATCATATCAGCGAATGCCGAGTGAATTCATAGAGTTTAATAAAAACCGTTATATAAAACAATCGTTAAAATCAGAACACAAGTATAATATCGGAAGTAAGTCCTCGTATTGCTAGTCAGGCAATATATAAATCAAGCATACATCTTAAACCGTCCATGAGACCGTAGCCTCAATATTACCATTATAGGTAATATTATTATCGTTTTTAGCGTCGTATCATATCGGATATTTAGATTATATAGGATACATTTTTGGATTATTATTAGCCGCATGACATTGTTACCTTACTGTTAAAACAACGGGCCGCGAACCCGACAAACAATTTGCCCATCTAAGTTAGCGTGTCGTCACAAAAATCACGCTATGGAATCTTCTCATACATAAATTCGCTTACCAATCAATGTGGTACGACGGGGATCAACCGTCAAGGCGCGAACTGGGGTGATCGTCCCCAAATAGTACTATCAAATGCATAAGCGTCTACCAAATCCCGGTAGTTCACAATGCATGCTAATGGGACTTTAAGTGACATAACCTAACTACTAATAATCCTTTTTGTCTCGTTTATAGGGTCATAGCATCATTCGGGTCCATATCATTAAGCATACCATCAGGACTACTTGTGTTCTATTTTTATCAAAATCTAGCATGTTATCTCCCTCTCGGGTTTACAAATCATTTTATAAAACATTTAAAAGAGTGCGAGGCTATGAACTCACGTTGATAATGAAAGGCGGATTATCGGCTACGGGCGTGCTTCGGTCACGGAAACCTATATAAATAATAATCGGTCTTAGACTTCTGTCCAATGACTTTATCAAAATAACATTATACATATGATGATTTTTGTACATATTATGATGATCAAGTGGGTTTATATATCCTTGTTTTTCTCATTTTAGTGCTTACGTATTGGTAACTTTTTACTAGTTTACTAGTTTTACCTATTTACCTATCTTAAGTCCAATAAGCTTATCATAAGTTCTTTAACTTGTATTAGTTCATTTTAGACTTATATGATCAGTATTTACACTTTATATGTTGGGCCCAAATGGGTTAAGCCCAATAAATTCTTTTTATAAGTGTTTAACTTATTTAGTCCAATTATTAGTCCAATATGCTTACTTAGCTCGTTAATGTCCGTATGTCCTATAGTTCGAGTTTTATCGGTTTTACTTGTATTAGATACTTATATATCAGTATATGACTTTTAAAAACTTTACATTAGACGGGTTTGATCGTCTAAGTTTTAATTGGCGGAAAACGTTAATTTTACGGTAATAGCCGAAAAAGTCGTAAAACTCAAGTTTATAGTTTTTATAACTTATAAATATTATTCGACTACCATTTTTATAATTTATCTATTTATTTAACCTTATACATATTTATATAAATGAAATTCATAAGTTAGTGGGTTTTAATTTCACATTTTATACTATATAATTTGAGTGCTTATATAATAGTAATAAACATTAATTCTTCAAAATCTGATTTTTATTTTCATCTTCACCATTTTTATCATATCTAGAGTTCTACAATGAATTAGAAACTCATTTTTGGGTGGCATGAACTTCATATTATGTGCTACAGTTAACTTAGTTATAGCTACTGCTCATTTTAAGTTTATCTATCCTTAACAGTCCCTACAAAACAGCTTATTCAGATTAGCACACTCATCTTGTTTTGATCATATCTCACTCATTTTAATGATTCTATTGCATGGCCAACTCTCACATGTGTATGACATCTTATACTTACTGTAAATGGATTCTACCATGCAAGTTTATCAGTTCAAGTTTTGGTTACATACTGTTTTTATACAGCCAACAAATTAATCATGATTTTAGCCTTGTTTCTTATGGTTATTAATCTTTTTAAGCATATTTATCAACACTTGATCCCCACACCACATTTTTATCATCATATATTCATCATATACATATACAACATGAAAGAAAATACATTTGATCTTTACAAAAATAACAAGAGAAAATGGAGAGGATGATCTTCTTTACCAACCAAGAGTATATCTTGTTTTTGGAAGACAAGAACTTGATGAACATCAAATGTAACTCCAAGATCATCAAACACCAAGAATATAAGTTGAGAAATCAGCCCTAGGACACAAGCAAATCACCTCCTTTGTTGTTAAAATGGCCACCAAATGATCAAGGCTTCAAGGTAACTCCATGATATAGCTAGATAACAAGTATTTTGTGGCTAGAAAAGATCAAAAAGGGTGTTTGTGCTTTGAAGTGGGACGGCAATGGTGGTGTGGCTGAGAGAGTTTTTGGTTGATTTTCATGTGAGAATGGTGGTATGTGTTTAGGTTGATGGTTTTAGCTAGAAACTAGCTTAAGTTGTAAGCTTAACTTACACTTGTAAGTAACAAGTTAACATGATGCCACATCTTTGATGTGGTGTCATGTGTGAGCTGTCCCATGTGTAGTGGGGTGGGAAAATGTATTTTGTCCCACCTCACTAATTTACAGGTATCCCTCGATTCTAGTTTCCTCGATTTGCGTGCCCTCGGGTCGTTTTACGAAAAACGTTTTTATAAATTATGAATCAACGACACAAAACGAATCCAATAAAAATTGTCTCATCAAAAACGGAGTTCAAAAACGTAAATACGTAATCCTAAGGTTTCCGGTTTAATCGTAAAGGACGCTAAATTATGCACGTAAGCCCAAATTTAAATCCGTAAATTGTGAGTTCATCAACCAACACAAAAATAAGTTTCAAAATATTATACGAGAAAATAATTCACTACCTGAAAATGTTAGATTGTCACAAGCACAGCATTCCTTACCCTTCTTGACTCGACAAGGCTAGAATTTTGACTAAGAATGACGTTCAAGTCTCTAACTTTTTGAACAAGATTGCCGGCATGACCGTCACCTTTACCCTTGTTGAAGCTCTTGCCCAAATGCCACAATTTGTCAAGATGTTTAAGGAATTGCTTAATAAGAAGGAGAAGATGGACGAGTTTGTTAATACTCGCTTGAATGAAAATTGCTCTGCAATCCTTCTTAAAGAACTTCCGGAAAAACTTGGAGATCCCGGTCGTTTTGTGCTACCATGTACTTTTAACAAAACCGACGAATTTACTGCCTTAGCCGATCTCGGGGAAAGTATTAATTTGATGCCTTTAATTGTTTGGAAAAAGTTATCATTACCCGATCTTACACCAACGAAGATGACTCTTGAGCTTTCAAATCGCACTCTCGCTTACCCCGTTGGTATTGCCGAAGATGTGTTCATTAAAGTTGGCACCTTCACTTTTCCGGTCGACTTTGTTGTTGTAGATTATGAAATGGACCCTCGTATTCCTTTAATACTTGGTCGGCTATTCTTGAGAACCGGAAAAGCTTTAGTTGATGTTGCCGAAGGTAAGTTAATCTTAAGGGTCGGGAATGATGCACAAGTGTTCGAAATGGGAAAGATCACAAACAAATCCTATGGAAGAGAATCGGGGAATATGATTAATGTGGTCGATGATTTTATCGTCTAAGAAAATCATCTATTCGATTCTTGCTATGATAATCCACTGTTCCAAGATGATGTGGATGATTCTCTATCCAATACTGATCCTCCACCAATTTATGATTCTCCACCGATCTATGATGCTTATGATGATGATTCTAGTTCTGATGGAGATGATTATGACGACTTTACTTCTGAGTATCCAGACATGCCCACTTATGATGATTTTGATGAGGCTGATACTCTCTCGAGTGATTCTTCACATGATGAAGATCCTCCGCCAACCATGCTTAATCCTACTTTGGATAACTACTCATTTGAGGAAGACTTTGCTACTTTCCTCAACACATACTTCCCAAATGAGAGTGATGCTCCTCCTTTGGACTTTGATGATTATGATCTTTATCCTACTTTGGATATGAAGAAACCCGCTTCAAAGGAGAAGAAGCCGGTCGACACCGATATCCGCAGCACTTATGTCTCAACTCCTCTCTATCCTCCTTCTGAGGATGAGATTGTGCGATTTATGAGCAGATCCTCTTCAAATTCTGCTGAGCCTGAGTGTTATTTTCCCCTAAAGGAAAAGGTGTTCGACCCCGGTATTGCACTTTTTAAGACATCTCAGTATCCGTCTGATGAAATAAAAGGAAAGATTTTTGGAACTTTTGGATATATGCTTGTACCTCTTCACCCTTGCTCCCACCGTGCTTAACAACTGCTTAAGGGAACCTTGCCTACTCTTCTTTGGCCTGCGTTGTTCGCCTTAAGCTTGTGTTACTTGATGGATGAAAACCATGTATTTTATCCCGGTGGATGCTATTCAAGGTTCTTTCCATGATAATCAAGATCGAGTCATGCTCACGACTCGGTGATAAAAAATCAAGCACTTCTTGGGAGGCAACCCAAGTATCTATCTTTTATCTATTTCTATCCTAAGTGTAGGGGAGACCCGTTGGTGTTTGCTATTTTCTCTCTTCTCATATTCAGGGATTCGAGCGTTCAATGATCCACTCTTGATGATTTCTGACGACCCGTGATTCCGTGTTTCCGTCTTCCCGGTTCTATCCTAAACTCTTTTGATTCTCTATTTTATATTCTTCAATAGTAAAATAGGAATCACTTTAGTTGTCTCTTCCTGAGCGAGATTTACACAAAGTGCACAATGTCCTAAGTGTAGGGGAGTTTACTCCCACATGTTTAAACATTAAGGACAATGTTTATATCAAGTGTAGGGGGGACTTATAGAAGTTAAGTGGCCTTTTCCTTGTAATTGTCCTCATTTTAACCGGAAAATTGATTTTTCGACATTTTTCAAAATTTTTGATCTATTTTGGCCTAGTAGTTTTTCTTTTGTTATAGTTATTTTCTTTCTTTGCTAGAATAAATTTTTAATAAAGTGGTTTTAATTTTTAAACGTTGTGAATATTTTGACTCAACCCGAGTTTACTTATCTAAGTTTACTCTAGCCAGTATCCTTAACGTGTTTAAGTCATGTTTTGCTAGGATTTTATATAGGGATCTTTAAAACGCGAAAGTCTTAACTCTCACGGGTTAAGAACAAGAACTTTTCGTAAGTTCCTATAATTGATCCTAGAGAGTCGTTTATCAAGGGAACTTTAAAATGCGAATTCTAAACTTGAAAAAGTCTAAGAATCTGAAAGATCCTATAGATGACTCAGAAACACAAAACTTTGATTTAACTGGCTAAGTATCCACAAGTCTCATTCCTTGATATTTTAAATTGTGGAGAACGAGAAATGATAGAGTCAGTTATAAGTTTGGTATTCTTTCGTGAATTTATGTGAGTTGATTATAAGCCTATTCTCCCATCGCTTGTTAATAAATTTATCTGCAATAAGTAAGGTCGTACGATTTGAAAAGTTACTTAGCTTCTAGCCCAAGATTGTTTAAAAGTTGCTCGGTATTAATTAGAGTTCATAGCCAAGGCATAACTTATTGAAGCAGGATGCGAAGATTGGTGAGTCCGAAAAGGCCCTAACAAGGCATGAGGGCTACATTTTGTTGCTAAAGATCCGAAGTGATGTGAAGAATCATTTATCAAGAATCAATATGAAGGATCAAGACACACGACGAAAAGCAAATACTCCCCTAAAGATCATGGATAAGTCTATCCAAAAAGACCCTAACAAGGTATGAGGATAAATAGATCCAAGTCCTAAAAGGAGGCGGATCGTTGTATATCAAAATCCCAAATAAAGATTGGAGAAAAATGAAGAAGTCGTGGTCCAAGTATGAAGAATCTCTCAAAACTTCAAGTGACTAAATTCCTATTATGAAGAGAAGACCATTATTTCATGAACGTCTCTCAAGATTTGAAGTATGAATTCACTGCCAAATATCGGTCCGAGAAAGGTCTCAAATCGTGAAGCGAGTTATGCCAAGATATGAACTTTATGAGGTCCCGAGAAGCAGTTTTAAAAGATTTTGTTCTTTAGCTAACTATTGATTAAATCGTCCCTCTTTATTTTCAGCCTTAATAACTATCGAAATAAGTCAACAATGCATCCTCGTGATCATTCAAGACAATAATAAAATATAAGAGATACACCTAGGAATAAGGGGGTGTATGTAAATAATTGGCCCACATGAGTTCATGTTAGTTTGCTAACTTATAATAACAATGATCTCGTTTTTAAACTTGGTATGGGGAACGTGAAACTTGAGGATGATAATCATTCATGACATTCCAAAACCTTAAGTTAAGTCTTTGATTTCTTTACTTGTTTTGTTATTTTCTATCTCTTTAATAAAGGCCAATGTGGATTGATTGTGATGAAAAGTGTAATCTTGCTTTGTAATTAATGCATTGCATGACGACATTGCAATGGTCAAGCGTAGGGGATTTGATAGGTGTGAAAACACCCATCCTTTTACCACTGAATTATAATGAAAACAAGACCATAACGTGTATTTTATGTCGTAAATGTCAGAATTATGCGTGGTTTGTGTTTTTGTTGTGATTTTAGGATCAAAATGTAAAAAGGGAAGAAAACGCGGGCTTTCACGGGCTTTTATCGAAGAAAAAGACAAAAGACGAAGTCAAGAAATCAAGAGTGCAAAAAGAACGGAAGTCCAAGGCCTATTCTGAAGATTTATCAAAGAAAAAGTCCAAAGACGGAAGTTTAATAAAGCCGAAGAACTCAAGTCTAATTTATGAAGAAATCACAAGACGAGTTTAAAGTAATCCCGAGATAATAGTCGAAAAAGTCGAAGAATTAAGAAGACGAAGGACTAAACGATAAAGAAAGAAAGAAGAAAGAGAGGAGGAAGCTTCCAACCTCTCCTCCTCCCCTATATATAGTAGATTAAGTTCATTATTTTTCTTGTTAGCTAATTTTGACAAAATTAGTCTCTCCACCATTTTCATACTTGCACATTTATTTACATGTCATTCACTTTAATTGTCACTTTAATTACCTTGTCTTGCACCTTTAATTCCAAGTAAGTTATCTTTTTATGTTATTGAATCTTTACTTTTTATTGTTAATCTCTCATCTACCTTTCTTGTGTTGATTTAATCTTATGTTTATGTTCATGTTCTTGAGTTTTTATTGATTTGATTAAGTGGGTTTCGATTATTTTGGTTATTATTGTTAGTTTTATTGATTTGGTTTGTTTGATTATTGTTAGTTAATCATTAGTGGTTATTTTGGTTTAATCTTTAGGTTGATATTGGTTAGTTTGATTAGATTCGTACCTATTTATTCTTCCTTGTTCTTCGCGAAATCCGTTCCCAGGTTTTTCCGAATCAGTATATTATTCCGCATGAACATACTTTATTCCGCATGAGTAGATTAGTCCTTTTATTCCGTATCAACATTTTATTCTGAGTCAGTAAAATATTCCGAACCAGCATTTGCAGTTTAATATTCCGAACGAAGGTTTTCTCCTATTTATTCCGCATCAGCACTTTTATTCCGAATAAAGTGATTTTTCCTAATCAACAGTTTAGCTAATTTATTCCGGATCAAATCCTTTATTTCGGATGAAATTTTATTCCGGGTGAGCCTCATTATTCCGAACCAACATTATATTCCGCATCAAGCAGTTTTTCCGGATCAAGGATATATTCCGCATCAACGTTTTTTCCGAATGAAGCCATGTTCCGAATGAGGGTGTTATTCCGCATGAGTGTTTTATTACGAGTGAAAGGTGTATTCCGGATGAACCCATATTTCGAATGAGCATTTATTCCGAATCAACTTGTTATTCCGGAACAGTCTTTGATTCCGAGTCAAGCTTCTTTTAATTTTATTCCAAATGAGTATTTTTGGTTTCTTTTAAGTTTTTGTTTTTATGTTTTTAAGTTTTAAGCTTTACTTTTCCCGCCTTTTTCTTTAGTCGCACTATTAGTTTACTTGCCTTTGATTTATTTTAAGCTTGCCTTTAGTACTAGTTTAAGTTTACCTTTTAATTTCTCGTCACTCTTTAATTTCTCGTCATTTATTTTCAATTAGGTTTAGATTTAATTACCTGCCATTTACTTTAAAGTTTTTGCACTTTCCTTTTACTACAATGACCAAACTATTGTTTTCCACCAAAAGAACAGCTGAGTCACACGTTTACCAATAATAAATTCGAGGAGACCGATTTCAATGAACTTTTCATATTGGGTAAAATTCAAGTTATTAGTATCCCAAAATTGTTCAACAATGAGTATAGAGACAACTGGACTTACAGTGAGTGTGAAGCGAACATGACTTTGAGATAGGAAACCAAGCATCTCATGGAAACCAAGAGAGTCATCATTCATTGCAAGATTCGCAACCAAATTATGCTTAGAGATTCCTTGTAAAGCAGCCATTAGTATTTTTGATGATCGAAAGATTAGAGAGAAGGTGATAGAATCCATAGATAAAAATAAAAGATTAGGTGAATCAATTGTGTAATTGGGGTAAGTATTTAAGTAAATAACAAACCCAAGTGCGAAGAAACCGCCAAATTTACAAAAGAGACCCTTAACGGTACAACGGACATGTAGCGGTACATGGAACACAAGCGGTACTTGGTTTTGTGCTAGCGGTACTTGGAGTGACAACGGTACCTCACAATTTTGACAAGTTCATGCTTTCCACTAAAAATGTATCCTCTTTTATATTATCTATAAACCTGCAATAACATCAAAAACACAAAACATAGAACATACAATAAAAATTATAAAAATTTGTACACCCATTACCTCCCCTCAACATATGCAGCATATTATTGGTTGAGCATACCAATGTGTGTCACCAAGAATTCAAATCTGTTTGAATCAAATGCCTTGGTCAACAAATCAGCTACATTGTTGTCTGTATGAATCTTCAAGACTTGAATAAGCTTTTTGTCATAAGCATCTCTTATAAAGTGATGTCTTATTTCAATATGTTTAGTCTCGGAGTGAAATACTGGATTCTTGACAATGCATATAGTACTTTCATTATCGATGTAAATCTTGGTGTTCATGAAGTTAAACCCATAGTCTAACAATTGATTTTGAATCCAAAGTACTTGTCCACAGCAATGAGCAGCAGCTACATATTCAGCTTTAGTTGTAGAAGTAGCACCAATGGTTTGCTTCTTACACTGCCATGATATGAGTCTTCTGCCTAGGAATTGACAACCTCCTATTTGGATTTCCTATCATGATTTGCTCCAGCATAATCACTATCTGAGTAAGCTTCCAATTCAAAGGTGGAATCTCTAGGATACCATAATCCTAAATTGGGTTGACTTTTAAGATATTTAAAAAAAATTCACAGCATGTAGATGTGACACCTTTGGATGAACTTAGAACCTTGAACAGGCACACACAGCAAACATTATATCTGGTCTTGAAGCAGTAAGATACATCAATGAACCAATCATTGACCTGTATAGATGAATGTCAACATCTTCTCCATGTTCATCTTTTGATAAAGATTTCTTGGCTTCAAAAGGTGTGCTTGTACTCCTTGTATCCATACATGAAAATTTCTTTAAGATTTCAGCAACATATTTATCTTGGCTGATAAATATTCCATCTTTCCTTTGTTTGACTTGCAATCCCAAAAATAAAGTTAGTTCTCCCATAGAACTCATTTGAAATCTTCCTTTCATCAAAGCTTCAAACTCTTCACACCATGTCTTCTTGGTACAACCAAAAATGATGTCATCAACATAAACTTGAACTAGAATGATGTCCTTGGCATTTTTCTTGATGAATAGAGTTTTATCAATGGTTCCTCTCCTATATCCATGTTCTAGCAGAAAGTTAGATAAGGTTTCATACCAGGGTCTTGGAGCTTGATGCATACCATAAAGTGCTTTGATAACCTTATAGACTCTATTAGGGAATTTAGGATCTACAAAACCTGGAGGTTGTGAGACATATACCTCTTCTGAAATAGTACCATATAAAAAGGCACTTTTCACAGCCATTTGATAGACTATAAATTAATATATGATGCAAAGGCCAAAAATAACCTAATGGCTTCTATCCTTGCCACTGGTGCAAAAACCTCATCATAGTCTATCCCTTCTTCCTGTCTATAGCCTTGAGCAAGAAGTCTTGCCTTGTTCCTCACAACAACCCCTCTTTCATCCTTCTTGTTCCTGAAGACCCATCTAGTACCAATTACTCTTTTACCTGAGGGAAGATCCACAAGAATCCAAACTTTTTGTAGCTTAAATTGTGTTAATTCTTCTTGCATGGCATCTACCCAACTTTCTTCATCAAGAGCTTGAGAGATGTTTTGGGCTCTACTTGAGATAAGAAACAGGCAAACAAACAATGCTGAGTATCTTTATGATTTGTTCTCTGTTGTTGTTTGACATAACTCACTAGTGCATGAGTTTCAATATTGGTTTGTAGTTTTCTTTTGGTTTGTACATCAGATTTTAGATCACCATCAATCTGTGTGGTAGGATGGTTGTTGTTGACTTTATGAGTGGGAATAGAACTGACTGAATTTTTGTTTCCAAATTGTTGAAATCAGTTACTGCACCCTGCTCATCATAGGAAGCTTTGGAGAAGATTCCTTCAGCTGGACTGGCATATAAGTCTTCATCGTCCCATGCTTGTAAAATCTCTTCTAGTGAGTCAACAGATTTGGCAGATTTTGACTTAGCAGTACTTGTAGATGAAGTACCGCTATGTATAGTATGTACTGCTGAGTGTTGTGACTCAAAAGACTCTTCTCCTGAATGCTTATTAGCAAATGTAGCATTTTTTCTTGATCTTGAAGCCTCTGAAGCTCTTGGGAGGCATGATTATCATTTGATGGCATGGTTTGCTTCTCGAGAGTTGTAGACATTGGAGTAACACTAGGCATGTTGGGCACATAGATATGAACATCATCATCTGATGAAGAAACATCCTCTTGAGTACCTGCATTTGTTGCACTTGACTCCCTACCTGCATTGTTATTTTGACAATCCTTTTGCAAAGAATAGTAATCCATGGAGTTAGTTAGATAATCTAAATCAAACATCCAAGCATAACCTATTCCTGGAACATTGGGTTTATTTTCTAAGAAATTGACATGAGCATTTTCTTCAACTTTCTTAGTTGCCAAATTATAAACCCTATATGCTTTACTTTACAATGAATATCCTACAAGATATCCTGGATCAGACTTTCCATCAAACTTTCCCAAATAATCAAGAGTATTTAGTATAGACATATGACACCCAAAAGGTTTTGAATGACTTATGTTAGGCTTTAAATTAGTCAAGAGTTCATAAGGTGTTTTGTTTTGAGGCTTAGTTACTAGGACTCTATTTAACACATAACATGCAGTATTGATTGCTTCTGCCCAAAAGGTATTTGGAAAAAGTGAATCAGCCAGCATAGTTCTAGCAGCCTCAATTAATGTCCTATTCTTCCTTTCAGCTACTCCATTTTGTTGTGGAGTTCTAGGAATACTAAATTGTCTCTTAATTCCTTTAGACCTACAGAATTCATCAAAATCAGCATTCTTAAATTTTGTTCCATTATCAGTCCTAATGATTAATACCTGTTTAGTGAATTGTTTTTCAACTAAAGTGATAAAATCCTTTAGTAATTCACTTGTTTCACTTTTAAGGGCAAAAAAGAAAACCCAACTGAATCTACTATAATCATCAGTTATGACTAGACAAAAGGTCTTATGACTAATGCTTCTGGTAGAAACTGGACCAAATAAATCCATATGCAAAAGTTGCAAAGGTTTTGTCATAGTGTTTACAGTCTTGGTCTTACAAGAGGCTCTATGTTGTTTACCTTTTTGACAAGCAACACATGTGAAATCATTTTGAAAAGATTTGTTAGGTAGATCTCTAACCAAATTCCTTTTCACCAATCTATTAAGATTCTTGAAATTCACATGACCTAACCTTCTATGCCATAAAATTGACTCATCTAAAGAAGCCTTAGCTAGCAAACATGTATTACCACCTGTTGGAGTAATAGTATAAGATTAAAGGTATACATATTTTCTTGCTTGGGTACTTTAAGTAGTATTTGAGATTCCTTAGGCATCTCAAAGTCTTTGGACAGCACCAAGTAGTTTTTGTCTGTGAATAGCACCTTGTTCTGCTTATCACACATTTATGATACAGAAAAGAGATTAAACTCATTCAATTCTTTTACAAAGAAAACATCTTCAAATTCCAACTTTCCTGTGTTGATTTTCCCTTTGCTAGTGATTCTACCTTTGCTACCCTCAAAGGCTACTGGACCTCCTCTGAATTCTTCAAATTTGTGACAATCTAACATTTTCAGGTAGTGAATTATTTTCTCGTATAATATTTTGAAACTTATTTTTGTGTTGGTTGATGAACTCACAATTTACGGATTTAAATTTAGGCTTACGTGCATAATTTAGCGTACTTTACGACTAAACCGGAAACCTTAGGATTACGTATTTACGTTTTTGAACTCCGTTATTTATGAGACAATTTTATTGGATTCGTTTTGTGTCGTTGATTCATAATTTATAAAAACTTTTTTCGTGAAACGACCCGAGGGCACGCAAATCAAGAAAACTAGAATCGAGGAATACCCGTAAATTAGTGAGGTGGGACAAAATACATTATCCCACCCCACTAATACACATGGGACGACACACATGACACCACATCAAGGATGTGGCATCATGTTAGCTTACAACTTACAAGTGTAAGTTAAGCTTACACTTTAAGCTTTCACTAGCTAAAACCATTAGCCATTTCTCATTACCACTATTCCACACACGCAAACCAACTCAATTCTCTCTTAACATCACCACCATTGCCGTCAACTTTGTAGAACAAACACCCCTTCTTGATCTTTTCTAGCCATGAAATACTTGTTATCTAGCTCTATTATGGAGTTACCTTGAAGCCTTGATCATTTGGTGGCCATTATAACAACAAAGGAGGTGATTTGCTTGTGTCCTAGGGCTGATTTCTCAGCTTATGTTCTTGTTGTTTGATGATCTTGGAGTTACTTTTGGTATTCATCAAGTTCTTGTCTTCTAAAAACAAGATATACTCTTGGTTGGTAAAGAAGATCATCCTCTCCATTTTCTCTTGTTATTTTTGTAAAGAACAAATGTATTTTCTTTCTTGTTGTATATGTATATGATGAATATATGATGATAAAAATGTTGTGTGGGGATCAAGTGTTGATAAATATGCTTAAAAAGGTTAATAACCATGAGAAATAAGGCTAAAATCATGCTTATTTAGTTGGCTGTATAAAAACAGTATGTAACTAAAACTTGAACTGATAAACATGCATGGTAGAATCCATTTACAGTAAGTACAAGATATCATACACATGTGAGAGTTGGCCATGCAATGGAATCATTATAATGAGTGAGATATGATCAAAACAAGATAAGTGTGCTAATATGAATAAGCTGTTTTGTAGGGAATGTTAAGCATAGATAAACTTAAAATGAGCAGTAGCTATAACTAAGTTAAATGTAGCACATAATATGAAGATCATGCCATCCAAAAATGAGCTTCTAATTTATTGTAGAACTCTAGATATGATAAAAATGGTGAAGATGAAAATAAAAATCAGATTTTGAGAATTAATGTTTATTACTATTATATAAGCACTCAAAATTATATTGTATAAAATGTAAAATTAAAACCCACTAACTTATGAATTTTATTTATATAAATATTTAAAAGGTTAAATAAATGGATAAATTATAAAAATGGTAGTGGAATAATATTTATAAGTAATAAAAACTATAAACTTGATTACCGTAAAATTAACGTTTTTCGTCAATTAAAACTTAGACGATCAAACCCGTCTAATGTAAAGTTTTCAAAAGTCATATACTGATATATATAAGTATCTAATACAAGTAAAAACCGATAAAACCCGAACTATAGGACATACGGACATTAACGAGCTAACTAAGCATATTGGACTAATAATTGGACTAAATAAGTTAAACACTTATAAAAAGAACTTATTGGGCTTAACCCATTTGGGCCCAACATGGAAAGTATAGATACTAATAATATAGGTATAAATTGGATTAAAACAAGTTAAATAACTTATGATAAGCTTATTGGACTTAAAATATGTAAATAGGTAAAACTAGTAAACTAGTAAAAAGTTACCAAAATGTAAACACTAAAATGAGTAAACAAGGATATATAAACCCACTTGATCATCATCATATGTACAAAATCATCATATGTATATTGTTATTTTGATAAAGTCATTGGACAAGAGTCTAAGACCGATTATTATTTGTATAGGTTTCCGTGACCGAAGCACGCCTGTAGCCGATAATCCGCCTTTCATTATCAACGTGAGTTCATAGCCTTGCACTCTTTTAAATGTTTTATAAAATGATTTGTAAACCCGCGAGGGAGATAACATGCTAGATTTTGATAAAAATAGAACACAAGTAGTCCCGATGGTATGCTTAATGATATGGACCCGAATGATGCTATGACCCTATAAACGAGACAAAAAGGATTATTAGTAGTTAGGTTATGTCACTTAAAGTCCCATTAGCATGAATTGTGAACTACCGGGATTTGGTAGACGCTTATGCATTTGATAGTACTATTTGGGAACGATCACCCCAGTTCGCGCCTTGACGGTTGATCCCCGTCGTACCACATTGATTGGTAAGCGAATTTATGTATGAGAAGATTCCATAGCGTGATTTTTGTGACGACACGCTAACTTAGATGGGCAAATTGTTTGTCGGGTTCGCGACCCGCTGTTTTCATAGTAAGGTACCAATGTCATGCGGCTAATAATAATCCAATAAAATGTATCCTATATAATCTAAATATCCGATATGATACGACACTAATAACGATAATAATATTACCTATTATGGTAATATTGAGGCTACGGTCTCATGGACGGTTTAAGATGTATGCTTGATTTATATATTGCCTGACTAGCAATACAAGGACTTACTTCTGATATTATACTTGTGTTCTGATTTTAACGATTGTTTTATATAACGGTTTTTATTAAACTCTATGAATTCACTCGGCATTCGCTGATATGATTTTTGCATGTTTTTATCTCAGGTGCTTGAAGATAATCCGGATGGAGATCGATTCTGATGGCCCACATAATATTAAAAATGTTCATTCGATCTATGTTTTGTAAACTTAATGACCTGTATAATTTGGGACCTGTTGTACACATTTAAACTTTTTATCGAATGAATGTATGTTGAACCTTGTACAACCATTTTTATGTGTTGTCTATGATTGGAGTTATTGTGCTATCCCGTAACACTCTAAAAGACCCTTCCGTTGTACCGATACGAAAATTGAGAGTGTTACAGTTTGGTACGAGAGCTCTCGTTATAGAGAACAAAAGATTTTAAAAACCAAGGTTTTGAACAAAACTTTTCAAAATCTTTTGACAATGAACATTTGAGAAAATATTTGAAAAATAATTTGACTATAACAGTGCCAGAGATCTCCGACGTTACCAACAAGCCCTATTCAGAAGATATATATTTTGATATATATAATATAATTTATATATATGTATATATCGTGGTTTCATTATGTAATTGTTTAACTAGTATGTTATCCTAATACGAGATATATATATAAATGCAGATTGTCATGGCTGACCCTAATATTCCTGTAGAAAACCATGCTATTCCCGAACCTAATGTAGATGATGATCCTTATTTAGACTTAGTAGATTATGATATGGATGATGAGGAGGAACCATTTAAGGATCCCGAGCCCGAGTTAGGAGTGGGAGATGAGATTGCCCCTCAGGTTGACTTGATTGAGAATGTTGATATAGAGAATGATGAGGAGATTGGGTTAGATAATTTAGATGATGAGATTGACGACGAGGATGTCGAGGAGGATGTAGGTATAGACGTTGAGGTCGATGATGATCAGGAAGCCGAGCTTATTTACCCTTATGATGTTCCATAGGGCGAGCCTTTACCCCCACCAGTTTATTTGTCTGATTCTGAGGTTGAGCTACCTAGGGATGAAATGTCTGAATCGTATGAATCTGATTCTGAATCAGAGGAGGATTAGGATGTTAATGCACCTGACGGTACTGATGGTATTGCTACTCGTAGACGTGTGATAGGAGAGTCGTCTAGTGCTCGAGAGGCTACTCATATTGATGGTCTTGCACCATGGGCCTTGAGACGTGATCTAGATGCTTCCCGTGTTAAGAGTAGTATGACAGAGATTGGATTAGGTGTTGTTCAGACTCAGGTTGCTTATTTGGAGTCGAAGACTAAGGTTGGCGAGAAAGGGCAGAAATTCCTTAGTTTGGATTTGACTGATGTAGAACGTGGTTTGAATGAGGCTTTTAGGAGGTTATCGGTGTTGGAAAGTGGTGAGTTTGCTGAAATGAAGAAAAAGGTGAATTCTATGGAGACTCAGTTAAGTGTAGCTCGTGCGATGCGTGAGAAAGCTGATAAGAAGCTGAATATATCTGTGGGTTGGAACAGTAGATTTTATGCTGACATGGTTGAAAGAGGAGTGATTAGTAAGCGCCCAGCTGAAGATGTGTCTATTGATCGTCCGACAAAGATACAGAAGACGATGGATGATGGACCATCTGGCGGTTCTCAGTAGACCAGTCTGTATTTAGTAGTGACCTTTGTATCTTTTGTACTTTCGTAGCTTTGACTGAACCGACTTGTTAGTAGTAGACTTGGCACGAATTTTAATTGTATATAGTGCTAGAACTTTGATATGGGATGTACTAAGACAATACTTTTGTTTCAAATCGAATGAAATATGTATCTTGTCTTGAATTCCCTATTTTGCCTTATTTGTATCTTGATTATGAATTCAATCCATATTATATGAATCCCTTGTTGGGTAAATGCTTAATACTTTCAAATTGTGAAATTATAGAACTATGCCTCCCAAGAAGGCTGTGACTAAGGATGATGTACGTAGGATTATTAAGGAGCAAGTTACCGCATCTATGACTGAATTTATGGCAAATGCTAGAAATGAAGCTGGCGGTAGTGGAGCTGGCGGTAGTGGAGCTGGCGGTAGTGGAATTGGCGGTACTAATGTGAATGTGAATGCTAATAATGTAAATGCTAATGCTGGAGGAAATGTAGGAGGACTTGGAGCTAATGCACCTGGAGTTGGTGGCTGTACTTATGTGACGTTCATGAAGTGTGAACCTCTACCTTTTAATGGAACTGAAGGTGCTGTAGGATTAAGCCAGTGGATTGAGAAGATTGAGTCGGTGTTTCAGATTAGTAAGTGTAAGGAGGAAGATAAGGTGACTTTTCCTATGGCTACTCTTAAAGGTCGTGCGTTGACTTGGTGGAACGGGAGAATTGCTTTCATGGGTCTTGATGCTGCTAATCCTACTCCTTGGGCTGAAATTAAAAAGTGGATGACTTTGGAGTTTTGTCCTCTTAGTGTGATCATTAGGTTAGAACAAGAGTTGATTCATTTGAGAATGAAAGGTGTGGACATTGATAGCTACACAAATCGATTCCATGAGTTGGCCTTGCTATGTCCTCGATTGGTGGAACCCGAAGAGATCCGAATTGAACAATATATTAAAGGGTTGACCAGGAATATCCGGGGGACGTGACATCATCTAAACCACTGACCATTGATGATGCTGTTCGAATGGCTTACCAACTCATTGGATAGATAATTCAGGATAGGGAAGATGAAGCCCGTGTTGGTGAGAAAAGAAAGGGAGACGGTGATCGTGTAGATAGAGGTGATAATAGGAAGAATTTCAATCGCCGTCAGAACCAGAGAAAGGGGAATGCAAATGCTCTTACCAACAACACACCGCGCAACGATGATAGATGTCCTAAGTGTTGCAACAAGAGGCATGCTGGCGATTGCTAGAAGTGCCGAAATTGCAGAAAGCTTGGACACAAGGTTGAAAGGTGTAAGAAAGGAACCATTTGCTTCAACTGTAATGAAGAAGGTCATAGGAAATCGGAATGCCCCAAGTTGAAAGCGATTGTACCTGGAAGAAACCCCCAAGGTGGTGTCTATCAACTTGGAACAATTGAGGTGAAGAAAGAGGATCCAAATGTCGTTACCGGTACGTTTTTACTCAACAATCATTATGCTGTTGCTTTATTTGATTCGGGTGCTGATAGGAGCTTTGTATCGACTAAATTTAGTGCCCTTATTGACATTGAACCTGTTGAGATAAATACCAGTTACGAGGTGGAATTGGCTGATGGCAAATTAGTGAAAACTAATACGATATTAGAAGGATGCTCTCTAAATCTCTTAAACCATTCCTTTCCGATTGATTTGATGCTGATAGAATTAGGTAGTTTTGATATTATTGTTGGTATGGATTGGTTGTCGTTGAATAATGCTACTATTTTATGTGGAGAGAAGAAGGTTAAGATTCCTCTTAGGAATAGGACGTTATTAATTGATGGTAGTCGAGGTGAATCCCGTTTGAAAATCGTTTCATGTATTAAAGTCCAAAAGTACATCAGGAACGGTTGTGAGTTATTCTTAGCTCAAGTGACCGGGAATGAGTCTAGGGAGAAACTATTGGAAGATGTACCTATTATTTGTGAATTTCCTGAGGTATTTCCTAAAGATTTACTCGGACTTCCACCGATAAGGCAAGTAGAGTTTCGAATCGATTTAATTCCTGGTGCTGCACCGGTGGCACGTGCGCCTTACCGATTAGCCCCTTCTGAATTAAAGGAGTTATCTTGCCAACTTAAGGAGTTGTCTGATAAAGGTTTTATTCGACCGAGCTCGTTGCCTTGGGGAGCTCCAGTCTGGTTCGTTAAGAAGAAGGATGGATCTTTCCGTATGTGCATTGATTATAGGGAGCTGAATAAGTTGACAATTAAAAATCGATATCCTTTACCTAGGATTGATGATTTGTTTGATCAACTACAAGGATCTAGTGTGTATTCTAAGATAGATTTGCGGTCAGGATATCACCAACTTCGCGTCCGTGAAGAAGATATTCCTATAACTACATTTAGAACTCGTTATGGACACTATGAATTTCAAGTAATGCCATTTGGGTTAACTAACGCACCTGCGGTTTTCATGGATTTAATGAATCGAGTGTGCAAGCCCTACTTGGATAAATTTGTGATTGTGTTAATTGACGATATTCTAATCTATTCTAAGAACGAAGATGAACATAGAGAACATTTAAGGATTGTTTTGAATTTGTTGAAGGATGAAAGGTTGTATGCTAAGTTTTCGAAATGTGATTTCTGGTTAGATTCTGTACAATTTCTTGGTCATGTGATTAACAAGGATGGAATTCATGTTGATCCTGCAAAGGTTGAAGCCATTAAGAATTGGTCTGCACCGACAACGCCAAAGAAAGTGCGACAGTTCTTAGGATTGGCTGGCTATTATAGGCGATTCATTAAAGAATTTTCTTTGATAGCTAAACCCTTGACTAAGCTTACCCAGAAGAATAAACCTTTCGTTTGGGGAAGTGATGAAGATGGAGCATTTCAGACATTAAAGCAAAAATTATGTAATGCGCCAATTTTATCATTACCCGACGAGAGTGAAGATTTTGTAGTGTATTGTGATGCATCTCTTAGAGGCAATGGAGCTGTTTTGATGTAGCGGGAGAAAGTGATAGCTTATGCTTCTAGGCAATTAAGGAAGAATGAGGAGAATTATACTACTCATGATCTTGAGTTAGGAGCTGTAGTCTTTGCTCTTAGGTTGTGGAGACATTATCTGTATGGCACCAAGTGTACGGTCTTCACGGATCACAAAAGCCTACAGTATATTCTCGACCAGAAGGAATTGAACATGAGGCAACGAAGATGGATAGAGTTGTTAAGTGATTATGATTGTGATATAAAATATCACCCAGGAAAAGCCAATGTTGTTGCCGATGCGTTAAGCAGGAAAGATAGAGAGCCTATCAGGGTACGTTCTCTAGTCTTGACCGTGTACAATAATTTGCCTGAGCAAATTAGAAATGCGCAATAGAAGCTTGTAAGAAGGAAAATTTTGTTAATGAAGGGTTCCGAGGAGAAGGAGATCCTTTAGAGGTTAGAGCTGATGGAGTCAAATGCTTAAGAGGTCGTATGTGGATACGTAAGTTTGGAGGCTTAAGAGACTTGATTATGTTAGAATCTCATAAATCTAATTATTCCATTCATCCGGGATCTGATAAGATGTACCATGATTTGAAGAAGTTGTACTGGTGGCCGAATATGAAAGCTGACATAGCTATGTATGTTCTTCAATGCTTGACTTATGCTAGAGTTAAAGTTGAACATCAAAAGCCATCAGGACTACTTCAACAACCAAAGATTCCTGAATGGAAGTGGGAGCGAATTACGATGGACTTTATCACCAAGCTTCCTAGAACATCATCTGGAAACAACTCGATTTGGGTCATTGTCGATAGACTGACCAAATCAGCACACTTTATTCCGGTTAAAGAGCAGTTCTCACTGGAGAAGCTGACTCATATATATCTTGAGAATGTTGTATGCAAGCATGGAGTGCCTGTATCGATCATTTCAGATCGAGATCCTAGATTCACATCGAATTTTTGGAAATCTCTCCAAAGATCTTTGGGAACGAATCTCGACATGAGCACTGCTTATCACCCCCAGATTGATGGGCAGAGTGAAAGGACGATACAAACACTGGAAGATATGTTGAGAGCTTGTGTGTTTGATTTTGGTAAGAATTAGGATAAAAATTTGCCGTTAGCAGAGTTTTCGTATAACAATAGTTACCATTCTAGTATTAAGGCTGCACCGTTTGAAGCTTTGTATGGTAGGAAGTGTAGATCTCCTGTATGTTGGAGTGAAGTTGGGGATACCCAGCTCACGGGACCGGAATTGATCCGGGAGACTACGGAGATGATAGTTCAGATTAAGAATAGGTTGTTGACTGCCCGTAGTAGACAGAAAAGTTACGCGGATGTGCGGCGGAAGCCAATGGAGTTTAAAGTGGGTGACCAAGTAATGTTAAAGTATCGCCATGGAAAGGCGTTATAAGATTTGGAAAGCGAGGGAAATTGAATCCCCGTTATATTGGACCCTTTAAGATTTTATCTAGAGTAGGTCCGGTGGCTTACAAACTAGAGTTACCCCCAGAACTTCATGGTGTTCACAACACATTCCATGTATCTAATCTGAAGAAATGTCTAGCAATGAGTGATGAGAAAATTTCGTTAGATAAGGTTCGAATAGATGGGAAGTTGCATTTTATCGAAGAGCACGTAGAGGTTATGGATCGTGAGGTAAAGCAACTGAAAAAAAGTCGGATACCTATTGTCAAGATCCGATGGAATTCAAAGCATGGACCGGAATATACTTGGGAAAGGATGAAATGTGGAAGAAATATCCGCACCTCTTCGATTTCAATAAGAAACGGACATCCAAATGAAATGGATCACGAGGACGTTGATCCCTTTTAGGAGGAAAAGCTGTGACAATCTAACATTTTTAGGTAGTGAATTATTTTCTCGTATAGTATTTTGAAACTTATTTTTGTGTTGGTTGATGAACTCACAATTTACGGATTTAAATTTGGGCTTACGTGCATAATTTAGCGTCCTTTACGACTAAACCGGAAACCTTAGGATTACGTATTTACGTTTTTGAACTCCGTTTTCAATGAGACAATTTTTATTGGATTCGTTTTGTGTCGTTGATTCATAATTTATAAAAACGTTTTTCGTGAAACGACCCGAGGGCACGCAAATCGAGAAAACTAGAATCGAGGAATACCCGTAAATTAGTTAGGTGGGACAAAATACATTATCCCACCCAACTAATACACATGGGACGGCACACATGACACCACATCAAGGATGTGGCATCATGTTAGCTTACAACTTACAAGTGTAAGTTAAGCTTACACTTTAAGCTTTCACTAGCTAAAACCATTAGCCATTTCTCATTACCACCATTCCACACATGCAAACCAACTCAATTCTCTCTCAACATCACCACCATTGCCGTCCACTTTCAAGAACAAACACCCCTTCTTGATCTTTTCTAGCCATGAAATACTTGTTATCTAGCTCTATCATGGAGTTACCTTGAAGCCTTGATCATTTGGTGGCCATTATAACAACAAAGGAGGTGATTTGCTTGTGTCCTAGGGATTATTTCTCAACTTATGTTCTTGGTGTTTGATGATCTTAGAGTTACTTTTGGTATTCATCAAGTTCTTGTCTTCCAAAAACAAGATATACTCTTGGTTGGTAAAGAAGATCATTCTCTTCATTTTCTCTTGTTATGTTTTTAAAGAACAAATGTATTTTCTTTCTTGTTGTATATGTATATGATGAATATATTATGATAAAAATGTTGTGTGGGGATCAAGTGTTGATAAATATGCTTAAAAAGGTTAATAACCATGAGAAATAAGGCTAAAATCATGCTTATTTAAGTGGCTGTATAAAAACAGTATATAACTAAAACTTGAACTGATAAACATGCATGGTAGAATCCATTTACAGTAAGTACAAGATTTTATACACATGTGAGAGTTGGCCATGTAATGGAATCATTATAATGAGTGAGATATGATCAAAACAAGATAAGTGTGCTAATCTGAATAAGCTGTTCTGTAGGGACTGTTAAGCATAGATAAACTTAAAATGAGCAGTATCTATAACTAAGTTAAATGTAGCACATAATATGAAGATCATGCCATCCAAAAATGAGCTTCTAATTCATTGTAGAACTCTAGATATGATAACAATGGTGAAGATGAAAATAAAAATCAGATTTTGAGAATTAATGTTTATTACTATTATAAAAGCACTCAAAATTATATTGTATAAAATGTAAAATTAAAACCCACTAACTTATGAATTTTATTTATATAAATATGTAAAAGGTTAAATAAATGGATAAATTATAAAAATGGTAGTGGAATAATATTTATAAGTAATAAAAACTATAAACTTGATTTTTACGACTTTTTCAGCTATTACCGTAAAATTAACGTTTTTCGCCAATTAAAACTTAGACGATCAAACCCGTCTAATGTAAAGTTTTCAAAAGTCATATACTGATATATAAGTATCTAATACAAGTAAAAACCGATAAAACCCGAACTATAGGACATACGGACATTAACGAGCTAACTAAGCATATTGGACTAATAATTGGACTAAATAAGTTAAACACTTATAAAAAGAACTTATTGGGCTTAACCCATTTGGGCCCAACATGGAAAGTATAGATACTGATAATATAGGTATAAAATGGATTAAAACAAGTTAAAGAACTTATGATAAGCTTATTGGACTTAAAATATGTAAATAGGTAAAACTAGTAAACTAGTAAAAAGTTACCAAAACGTAAACACTAAAGTGAGTAAACAAAGATATATAAACCCACTTGATCATCATCATATGTACAAAATGATCATATGTATATTGTTATTTTGATAAAGTCATTGGACAAGAGTCTAAGACCGATAATTATTTATATAGGTTTCCGTGACCGAAGCAAGCCCGTAGCCGATAATCCGCCTTTCATTATCAACGTGACTTCATAGCCTCGCACTCTTTTAAATGTTTTATAAAATGATTTGTAAACCCGCGAGGGAGATAACATGCTAGATTTTGATAAAAATAGAACACAAGTAGTCCCGATGGTATGCTTAATGATATGGACCCGAATGATGCTATGACCCTATAAACGACACAAAAAGGATTATTAGTAGTTAGGTTATGTCACTTAAAGTCCCATTAGCATGAATTGTGAACTACCGGGATTTGGTAGACGCTTATGCATTTGATAGTACTATTTGGGGACGATCACCCCAGTTCTCGCCTTGACGGTTGATCCCCGTCGTACCACATTGATTGGTAAGCGAATTTATGTATGAGAAGATTCCATAGCGTGATTTTTGTGACGACACGCTAACTTAGATGGGCAAAATTGTTTGTGGGGTTCGTGGCCCGCTGTTTTCATAGTAAGGTAACAATGTCATGCGGCTAATAATAATCCAATAAAATGTATCCTATATAATCTAAATATCTGATATGATACGACGCTAATAACGATAATAATATTACCTATTATGGTAATATTGAGGCTACGGTCTCAGGGACGGTTTAAGATGTATGCTTGATTTATATATTGCCTGACTAGCAATACAAGGACTTACTTCTGATATTATACATGTGTTCTGATTTTAACGATTGTTTTATATAACGGTTTTTATTAAACTCTATGAATTCACTCGGCATTCGCTGATATGATTTTTGCATGTTTTTATCTCATGTGCTTGAAGGTAATCCGGATGGAGATCGACTCTTGTGGCCCACATAATATTCAAAATGTTCATTCGATCTATGTTTTGTAAACTTAATGACCTATATAATTTGGGACCTGTTTTACACTTTAAAACTTTTTATCGAACGAATGTATGTTGAACCTTGTACAACCATTTTTATGTGTTGTCTATGATTGGAGTTATTGTGCTATCCCGTAACACTCTAAAAGACCCTTCCGCTGTACCGATACGATAATTGAGAGTGTTACAAAATTCAACAAGAAAATCTTTGTTTCCTGTCATGTGTCTTGAGCATCCACTATCTATAATTCCTTTATCTTTTAATTTATCAATGAGATGCCCCTACACACAAAATAAAACTCATTAGTTTTTAACAGGGACCCAAGCCACATTTGGCTCGGATCTTGTGGGACCTACACATTTAAGAGTTTGTACTGAAGCATTCCCAGTAATGCTACTTTTACTCTTATACTTCATGGTTTCATTTATGTAGTCAAAGTCATAGGGTGACTCTATGTGCTCTGACTTCTTTGACTTAAGTACTGCTTTAGCGGTACTTGCTTTAACACATGGTTTATCTCTTTTAGGAACCCACATTTGCACTGGTTTGTTCTTCTCCTTACTTCTAGGTGTTTTACCTTTTTCAAAAACTTTCTTAGAAGTCTTGGAGAACATTGGTTTTACAGACTTTAAACCAACAGTACTTGAGTTTGGTCTAGCAGTACTTGCAGGTCTAGACTTTCCGGTACATGGTTTACCAGACATTAAAGATACTAGTCCTTGCTTCATATGTACTGCCCTAGGAACAAAACTTTTGGTAGGATTATTTTTAACATGTTTAACTACCCTTGTGTGATCAAACTTAGGTTTGTCATCTTTAAGTTTCTGTTTCCTATAAACTTGTGCGTTTTTCTCATTACTGTATTTCATGACCCTTTGTGTAGCCTTTTGTTTCAAAATTTTATCTTCATGTAATGTACAGTCTTTGATAAAATGATTTAGACTACCACAAACATAACATCCTTTTCTTCTTAAAGAAGACCCAAAAGGTTTTTTTGACTTTACTTTTTCAAAACCTAGCCCACCCCTTTTGACTTTATTATGTTTTATATTGTTTTCCAATATCTTGCTAGGAGGTTTTACCTGCTTGGGAGTAGAACTAGTCTTAGATTCTTCAGAAACAAAGTTGTTCATTAAAGGTGGATAAACAATATTCTTGGTCACAACAGTCTTTTCTTGGGACATAAAACTAGAGTTTAAGATATTATTGAACTTAGGTTCTTCTAACTCTATACTAGTATCATTACAAGGGGGCATAAAAATTCCTGATAATTGTGGAGGAACTGCCTTCATTCCTTTAGCATATCTATCATTTTCAGGTGTATCATCTACCTTATTAGAACTATCAAAAATCCCTTATGATAAGTCCTTGTTAGATAAGGTTATCCCAGGTTAATCCTCAATATTCCTAGGCATGTTTTATCATAATACCCCCTTTGTGAATTAATCAATTTTCCCAATCCTTTATAGAATTGTTGCCAATGACTAATCACTTCCCTTTCATTACAAAGACTAGTTTTTAAAGCTTCATTTTCTGAATTTATTTTTAAAAGTTGTCTTTCAAAAGCTTTTATTTCCACATCTTTTTCCCTCATTTGAAGAGTCAAAATCCTTATTTTCTCTTCATAGTTTGTTGAGCCTTTTTGTACAAAACTATATTTTCTTCTAATTTAAAAACACCCTGTTTAAAGGCTTTTACTTCTACAGTGCATGTGTTAACCTTTTGATACTGTTCCTCTAGTTCTACTTTTAGACTATTAAATTTAAGAATACAATCTTTAGAACAAGGATGTACCTCAGTATCTTCATGTGAGAGAGCGATTAATCCAAGCTCTTCTTCTTCTTCTTCTGCCCAATTCACCACTCCATCTACAGTAACCAATGCTTTGGTTCATTTAGGACTCCTGCTGTTTCCTTTTGGAAAGCTTTCAATTATTCTTGGACTGGTTCTATAGTTGTTCTTGGACTTCTGATTGCTAGTCTCAGCTTTATCTCTAGAGCATTCTCTTGCAAAGTGTCCATTCCTTCCACAGTTATAGCATTCAACTTTAGACTTGTCATATCCTAATGGCTCATTAGGATCAACAGTCATTTTTCTTCCAGTCTTCTTGAAGAACCTATTAGATCTTACTGACACCATAGCAGCTTGCCATTTAAAATCCATCTCTTCAACAACAACATCATTCATTTGGAACAAGTCATTGAGAGTGAATCTTGGCCTGTTGTCTTGTCCAGAAAAGAATGAGAAGGCATCATTGTCACTAAACAATGTTGAAGACCTTCCCTGTGGATTTTGAGATACTATAGGACTGCTTTCAATACTTTGTGGGTAAGTACTGCTTGTAAGTCCTCCATCGGTATTTGTGAAGTATGTACCACTGCTAAATCCACTAGCGGTATTTTGAAAGTAAGTACCGCTGTTCCCAACTGACACAAAAGCCAAGTTAGACTTTGAAGTAGTTGCTGTCTTTACTTCAGTGCCTTTCACATCCATCTCATATGCTCTAAGATTGTTGTAGAGATGATCAAAAGGAATTGTTTCCAAATCATCTCTTATGATGAAGTGCATAGCCATTGCTTTCCACTCTGGTGGAACACTTCTTAAGAATTTTAGATTGGCTTCTTCATTAGGAATTACTTGTCCATAAACTGCTAACTGAATAAGCAACTTGCTGAACCTTCCATATCCACTATGTATCCCCTCTATACTGGTAATTGAGAAGTTATCAAATTCTTGCTTAAGAAGAATCTTCTTAATTTTATTAGATTTGTCATTGCCTCCAAATCTAAGTTTTATAGCATCCCACATAGCTTTGGCATCTTTATAATGATGAAAGCTTGGTAGAATGTCTCCAGAAGAGCCATAGCCAAAGCAGTTCTGGCTTTTCTTTCTCTGATCTATGCTTGTACCTCCTCAGCAGTCACATCAGGTAGAACATAGCATGTATTTTCTGGTAACCAGTGTAGCTTCTTTGGTGTATTCCCATTCTTGATAACTTGCCACACAGTGTGATCTGTGTGATTCAATTAATGTTCCATCTACATAGCCCATGTCTTATAACTGTCACCTTTGAGAACTGGGAGTTTAACAGCAGACAGAGTATGAGAATGTGTTGGTGTAGAGGTAGCTACAACATTCATGGCTTGAGCACCTTGTGCTAGTGCAGGATGCACAACTTGTGGTTGTCCCTGTGGCAGAACAGGATCAGGGTTCTGAACATCATCCAAGTGAGCATTATCACCATCTGGTTGAGACATTGAGATTTGGTATGTGTGGAGTGTTTGGGGTCGTGTTCTTCTTTTTCAGAGTTTCTCAACAAGCTCTGATACCACTTATTGATCCCTGTGGTTGGATCTATATTCTGTTAAGAATTAGTATAATAGTTTGTAATCAAACTAAAACACTTTGAGCACTCTTACTGACACTAAATAAGTTATTCGGAATCTAACTTATAAAGCACCGAAGAACATAATTACTTTTAACTATTCGATTCTCTTAATAATCGACTTGAATGAGGTACATGAAAGACATTGTACCTATGTTCCTTTTAGAGAGTAAGTAACCCTAGAAACCTTAGAATATTCTATAAAGATAACTATATCACAAACGATATATTAATAATATTCTAACTATTTAGGTATATCACATAAGATATACTCTAACTATAATTATGACATATCTTATACAAAGATATATTCGTCCTAATCATCATAGCAGTACTTACTTTATAAGTAGCAGTACTTACTATGTACCGCGTTAACACTAACGGTACTTACATAACACTAATAGTACTTGGAATATACTAACGGTATTTTGCACTTAACAAATAATTCCCAACATTTTTTCCAATCCTTAGTCTCCAATTTCTAGCCTAGAACGTGTAATACATCTATGGTACTGACTAAGGAAGGCAAGTGAAGGTCTATACACGTTTGTAGATTATAGCTTCAATCCTATCCATGATTTGTGGCTAACAATGTACACGACATACATATAGATAATAATGGTGATGTGTAACTAGAAGTAACTTATGCACCAACTTTCTTGACACTCCAAAATATCTAGGGACATGTAAATATCTGGTTTTTAAACTTGGAATGGAGGGAAATGGTTTAAAAATGAGATTTGGAGGGAAATTACAAAACCAGGTTTCAAAACTAGGGTTTCTAGGTTATGCATTGTAATTTTGGTGATTAAGGACTTGGGAATGTGATTAGTGAATGATTAGGGTTTCATTATGGTATATACATTGTGGTTAATATATTTGGGTCCTTGGTTTTAAGTTTAACAAAGTTTTGATGTGAAAATGGGAAGAAAACTTAGGCGGGTTAGGGTTTCTAATGATTTATGGTTAAGTCTTAGTAAAAGTGATTATCCTTCAATTATCTACTTATGTAAACTTAATTTATACATCCTAAATTGTCCTTGATGTGTTCATGAAGTCCGTACATTGGTTTTACTAATTTATTCTAAGTAAACATGTCTAAAGGGTGAAAATACATTTTGACCTAATTTACAAATCATGCAATAAAATCTTGTACCTTGTGCAATAGGGTACTTGTACATTGCCTTAACATAATCTAATAACATTAATGAAGTGCTACGGATGTTTGTAGACTTGTCCAAAAAGACTAGGTGGTGATTCTATGTAGGTTTCTTAATATAAGGATTTTTAGGTCATTAATCCTAATGACTTTCTATCTTGGGTAACTAGGGTATATATCCTTATGTATAATTATTATAGGGCTTATTGATGAGACTACATTTATACATAGTCTCATCGTCCAAATCGGGCTTAAAACGCTTAAAAATGTCATAAAATATCCCAAAATATGCTTGTGTTTGTTCATTGTGTATTTTAGGTACGGATATCGTGAAATCAACAAAAGATTACAAGAACCAAGCAAAAACTAACAAGAGAAATGAAGCCGCACAAAGAACCGGACCTGAACGATGAATTTCTAAAGAAGTCCTTGAAGTTTTGAAGATTGTCAAGATTGGTCCCTCATCTTTTGAAGGCTTGTCATTTTATACCCTTGTAAATCATAAAAATTAAAATTGAGTCCCTAAAATGTCAAGATATTACACAATGGCCCTTGGAGAATTCATTTATTACACCATTGGTCCTTATCCAAAGTTTGGTATTTACTTGTGCCAAAATTGACAAGTGATGGAAATATGTTAACAAAGGGAATGGGTTAAATCTTTTTAAGACTTGATATGAACACATTTTGCAAGATAGGGGACTAAACTGGCTAGACAAAGAAACTATCACTAGCCAACCACAACACGCAACCTCACCCCACTCACACCTCTCCACCACTCTCCACTCCCCACGTCACCACCCATTGCCACATCACTAATCCACTTAACCAAATTTATAATACTTGTTTTAAACAAGTGTTATTTAATGTTTTGGGCGCCTAACACATATTAAAACCCTCAAACCTGATCAACACCACCACTATTCATGTTCTTTAAACCCAAGAACCCTAATCCCTAATCACCTTCAAATTAGAAGGGAAAATCACCCAACTCCTCCAGAACACTAATTACCATTAACCTAAACCAATCCCACACCTAAAACATCCCACCCCGTGACTTATGTAGGCCCCACGATGGTCCCCTGCTCCTTCAAAAATGGCAAAACTTGAATCTTGCATACTAATCTACAACTATCAAGCAAAACTTATTCCCAGAGACATATTGAACGTCCAAGATTGCACAAGGACAATGGGCATCTATTGGAAAGCACATGGGCATGTTTGACCCCGAAATTCAAAATTTAAAAGAAGGGCATTCTGGGAAGATCATAGTGTTAGGGTTTAGTTGTTTTATGTATTCTAGATAGTTCTTTTCTTTAGTATAAATAACATTCGACATGTGAATGCTATTCTTGTTCCAGAATTTTTAATAAAACTATAAACCCTTTTTTCATGAATATTTAAAGTGTGATTTTTCGCCTTGCATCTTGTTCATATTCTGAGTTCCATTTAATTTATGTTTTAGTTTAACATTTAAATTTTGCAAGAGTTACCATTTTACTAAAATTTATGTTCAAGTTTTTGTTCAGGAGATTTTTGGTACCCATTATAGATAGCAGCTTATAGCTTATTCAATAAGCTATAAGGTGATTTCTATATTGTCTAAATTATTGTCAAGTTTTTAGAGTTTGTTTTCAAAGTTTGTGTTTTCCAAAAGATTTTTATAAAATCTTGATTTGTTGTTTTATCTCCTCACTGTTACAAAAGCTTCTCCACAAGTCTTTGTCAAAAGCTTTTGGGAAAGCTTTTGTGGCGTGTTCTTATTAATCTTAGAGGGTCTCAAGTTTTTAATCAAGTGACACCACCCTTTTGACTGTTGTAGTCTAGGGTGGTGTGGTTCTCTTTATCCCATTCAAACAACAACCTCACAAGCCATCACCCTCACTTCTAGGTTGTTAAGGAGATGACATCAACAACCATTGTGGGGACTGGATGTGGGTCCACAAGGTAACAGCTTGAACCCTCCTTAAATTGCATGAGTTTGTGTTTTTTTTGGTTTTGTGGAAAATTTGTTTGTGACTATCCTTGGTGTAGGTTGTTGAGTAATTTGTGCTCATCTAAGATATGAAACATGTTCTGCTAGTATAGGAAATTTAGAGTTAATTTATTATGGTTTATGTGAAAGTTTTGTTGAATCTTTCATAAGGGTGTGTTTGGATTGGTTGGTGAAAGAACTTAAGGGGGCATGTAGTTCTACTTACTGCCTTACACAATCTCTCTATGACCAGTTAGTATTGGTATAAGTTTTGCTTTTTACTCAGTAAAGGTAAAATAGAATTTACATGTTGAAGTTTTTTGCTCAAACTAGTAAAACAATCAGTAGGTCATTTTAGGGTTTAAGGTTTATGCTTCATCGTTTATGCTTGGGTAAGTAGTTAGGTGTAAGTTAGTTTTAGGGTTGTGTGCTAGTCATTTTGAAGTTTGGTTAGCCTTATGTGAAGTTTTGGAGCCTTAATGTTCACCAAAGTACAAATTGTATCAGCAAAACCCACCAGACCCCTTCTTTTAGCATCACAGTAACTAAGTTTGCTTGTTTTTAGTGCATTATTGCTATTTGAACTCCTTGTTTCTAGCTTATATTGACTCCCCACACTCCACTGAGTGTAGGGGTGCCTTTGTTTCCAAAAAAACATCCACAATCAAGGTCTAAAAAGCTCAAATACGTTTTCTGAGGTCAAGTAGTGGGAACCAAGTTCCCACTGATAGCCTTCTTCTTGCCACTGCTTGGCTAAAAGACAGATCTGGGTGACTAGTCACTATCAGAACTTTGGTTTTTTGTCTGTAGTGGCAAATATTTAGTGTTTTTCATATTTTTCATTTTTCCCATAATCTTTTATTTATTTTAAGATTTTTAGATAATTTTATTTTATTTTTCTGTTTATTTTATTATTTATTAGCATTAATTTAATTTAAATTAATTTTTAATTAAACTGTTTTTGTCATTAGTGGGTAAAGTTTAGAGTTTTTCAAATTTCTCATTTTTCCCTAGTTCTGTTATTAATTTTAGTATTTTCCAAAAAAGAATGTTATTTTTCCCATTATTTAATTATTTTCTAGCATTATTTTAAGTTTAAATTAGTTTTTAAATATTCTATTTTTGTCTTATTAGGGTTAAATTAAGTTTTTCAATTTCTTTCATTTTTCTCAAGTTTAGATAAGTAAATTAGGATTTTTGAAAAAGAAAAATTATTTTTCACATTGTTTTATTATTTTTATCATTATTTTATTTAAAAATCAGTTTTTAGCCTTTTAATAATAGAAAAATAGTTTTAAAAATTTTGGAAAAATACTTTTTAGCTTTTAATTAATATAAATAAGATTTTGATTTGATAAAATATAATTTTGGGCTTTTGGTTAATTATATTTAATTTTAGGGCTTTAATTAGCATTTAAAATTGAATATTTAAATAATAATAACTTTTAAAATTTATTTATTGATTTTTATTTTTATTTATATTATATTAGACTTAGTTTTTATTTTTAAGTTGTTTTTTAGTTTAAATTTTATTTTTCGTCGCGTTTTACGTCATTACGTTTATGTTTTACGTTTTACGTCGTAGTTTAATCGTAGTGTAACTACTCTTTTAATTTTCTCTCTTCTCTAACCCAAAAATGATACTAATCCAAGCTTGATTTTATATTATTTGCATACATCACACACCTCCTTCGAGAACGGACTCGCATTTATTCGGTTTCGCGTTTTTCCTAAAACATGAGATTTAATACTTGCCACGGTTATTTGTTTTTCCTAAAACAAGTGACTAAAATACAGACAATCATTTTGGCCCGCTACCGGGGAGGTGTTTTTAGTGCCATTATACATATCGTGTTTGTGTGAGTAATGCGTTTTTGCTTTTCATTTTTAGAAAGCGTATATAGCGTACATACTCGTTTGTTATTTTTTCTACTATATTATAGAATATCCAAATAAATCGTGTTTAGTTTTCCTAAATTAACCACACAACAATCTTTTAGTATATTGTAGAAATACTAGTTTCGTTTTTCTTGTGAATATTATTAATATATTGTACTACGTATCAGAATAAATTTACAATATCTCCAAAAGCGTGAAAACGCAACCTTAATTGGGATTTCATCACTCAATTATTGTATTCGAATCTAAAGCAAAAAGAAAAGGCAAAATAGATAATTACGTTCGAAAAGCTTAATTTTGATTAACACAAACTATAAGGTGGGTATAAGGCGGTTGTATTTCACGACCTAAAGGAAAAAGGCTCTTAAGTCCTTTGCGCCGCGTCGTTTCATCCGCTTGCTTGTGCGTGTTTTGAGAAAAAGGGCTAATCGAGGGTTTTTCAACCAAAGTATTATCTACCTATCATATATATTTGCTTGTTTTTCAAGATTAAACCCTCTTGAACGTTTTGGTGTTCCACCAACGTTCTAAAGTCATCGAAGACGTTCACCCAACGTGATCGTTTCATTCATTGAGGCTCCTTTAAACGAGAAATTGATTCAAGGAGAGATTTGTAGATTTCAGTCTACGTAATACACCGAAAATCCAAAAAAAAAAAAAACAATCAAAAACCAATAAATTTGAAAAAACGAAAAACCAAAAAAAAATCTTCTTTGCTACCCCCATTCTCTACGTTAGTGCATGCGCACTCGATCGAAGGAATATTCTAATTCTAACGACGTTTCGAATCGACGCAATCGAAATCGAAGGAATCAACAACGTAGACGTAATTAGAAACCAATGTTCCTAATATCGTTGTCAAAACCATAGACGAGATGGCCGACAATCGTACGATGATGGAATTGCTCCAAGCGCCCACCGAGGGTTATGGAGACGCGATCGTCATTCCCTAAATCTATGTGGAGAATTTTGAGATCAAAATCAGAATGTTGACGTTGATACAAGTGACAAAGTTTTTAGGTCGTCAGGCGGATAATCCTCACGATCACATTCGGAATTTCATTCGACTTTTAGTTACGAGAAAGTACAAAAATGTTTACACCGATGTCATCAAGCTTATGATTTTTCCATACTAGCTCGATAGCTCTGCCAAGGATTGGTACGAGAAATAACCACCTAACTCCATAGCTTCGTGGGACGATCTCGTATCTAAATTCGTTAATCTTTTTTTCTCACCGTCTAAGACGACGTTTTTCAAAAACGAGATTACGAAATTCAAAAAGCCAAATGAATCGTTTAGAGACGTGTGGGATCGTTTAAAGGAATTGCTTAGGCAATGTACTCACCACGGCTTTTCCGAGTTACACCAAATTGATACGTTTTATAACAGTCTTAGTTTTTAAGAACAAGATTCGGTAAATTCTGCCGCCGGTGGCAACTTTTTATGTGAAACTCCTAGGGACGCCTTATTGATTATCAAAAATCGATCCGAGGTTTACCAAATCCGTAGCACACCAAGTGTTGCCAATGTCGCTAAAGTTAGATATGCTAATCGTGATATTGAGAGGGTTGATGCGAAAGTCGACAAATTAACGAATGCTTTTACGTCGTTTTTGATCGAGATGAAAAACGTTCCCGCTACGGTGAAAGCAGTTGAGGCTTCGTGTACGTTTTGCGGTGAACCACGTAATTATTACGAGTGTGCGGCTACAGATGGCCAAACGTCGAGTGTAAACGCGTTAAATGGTAATTTTCAAAATCAAAATCAAAATAATGCCGGTCCATCGCAACAAAAATCAAGGAATTAATTTTAATCGTTGAAACAATTTTCAAAATCAACAAGGAAATCGAGGTGATTATAATCAAGGTCAAAATTTGAATTGGCAAAATCGAGGTTTTAACAACAACAACAATCAAAACCGGAATTTTAACAATGGGCAAATTCAAAATTTTCAAACATCTCTAATCAAGGAAACAATTTTCAAGGGAATCAAAACCAAGGTTTCAATCAAAATTTTAATGGCTCAAATTATTTTCAAAATTACGTTAAATCAAATGACGCTAATATGAAGAGATTAGAAACGCAAATGGGTGAGATGAGAAACGATTTTTCGAACACTTTGAGAGGTCAAAATAATAAAATCGATCAAGGTCAAAGTGAGATTAAAAAAATGTTTTCGGCAATTATGAGCAATCAAGCGAATTCGTCTTCAAGTACGATACCAAGCAACTCCGTGGCTAATCGAAGGAACATGTTTAAGTCGCCACATCGTCTATTGGAAAAAGTCGTATGATTACCCCAAACCTTGATGGATTTAGAGTTGTTCCTTCTTCCCAACCCTCGACTTCTAATACGCCTTCATGTTCTACAGTCGATGGGATGAACATGGCGACCAAGAAAAGAGTGCATACTCTCGTGTACATCAAATTCCATCCACGGTTCAAAAACAGAGCTTTATCGACCTTACCCAAGTAACCCTTGAAGAAACTTGTGCTTCGATCCTTCTTAAAAAAATCCAAAAAGGCATATGCCGAGAAAAGAAGAGGATCCGGGCCAATTTCTATTACCTTGTGACTTTTCCGAGATTGAGGGATGTTTAGACCTTTCCGGTTTAGGTGCTAGCATAAATCTCATGCCTCATTCTCTTTGGAAATTGATGAGATTGCCTAGACTTACCCCCACGAACATGACAATCGAGCTAGCAAATTGTACGCCTTTAAAACCAATTAGAATAGCCGAGGATGTCTATGTTAGAATTGGAAAGTTTGTTTTTCCCGCGGATTTCGTCATTTTCGATTACGAGTGTGACCCTATATGTCCCATTATTTTAGGTCGACCCTTTTTATCGACGACTCGAGCCGTAGTCGACGTCCACAGTGGGAAATTAACTATGAAATATGGGGAGGAACAAATAGACTTTTTCACGAGTAGATCCCAAGTTTCAAATGATCATGACAAAACCGAGGTTTCCAAAAATGATTTCAAAATGTTGACTTTAGCGGAAAATATGAGGCTTGGTGCATGTTTTGAAAGAATTAAAAAGAACAGTTTTAGAGATGAAGCTTTTAATGATCGTGAATATGTTTAACTGAAAAAGGTATAAGCAAATTTATGGATCAAAAATCATTTCGGGATATATTCTATGAAACAAGTGAACAACCAATTCCGAAGGGCGACGTTAGTGCCATCACGACAATGACTAATATGGACTCGTCTTCAGCACCCTCGAAGGACCACGTCTTTGAGGCATCAACTTCTAATTCCATTGAAGTGCCTCCATTACCTAGCCCAATAACCATTAAGGCTAAAGGTTTTATCGACATCGATCCTCTCGTCATTGAAAAGTCACCTAAGCATAGTCGATCGACTTGTAAGACCATGGTTGTGAATGCTCACATCGACTCTTTCTTTGATGATGACAATGACGATTTTACCGAAACTAATCACGTACTTCAAAATCCAAATGCCATTTTTGAGGATTCTACTAAAAAGACCTCTTTACATGGAAGTACGATGATTATGAGTTTGATCCCGAGATTGAGGTAATTATCAAACGAGATCTAGCTATTTTGCATCCACTCCCACCTACGAGTGAGGTTAATTTTTCCAAAATCGAGGAAGAACTTGATGAGTTGGAACGTCTTATCTTTGATGACGAATCAACTTACGTGACCACCAAAAATCCCATTCTCGAGGAGTTACCTAATCAACACTCCTCATTTGAGAATGACATTTACCACATTCGTGAGGATCTAACTTATCAACGATCCCCACAAAAGAATGATGGTTTTGTGCTTGATCGCGATCTCTTTGAGAGAGTTTCTAAAATCCTCTTTGTTGATCAACGTTTTGAGAACTTATACAATCCACCACCACCCACCCGCCACTTAAATGTGAGGATTTTTAGCGTGACTAATTTTGAATTTGAAACTCCAAATATTTTCGACATAATCAAAGAGTGCTACAATCTAATTTAAATTATTTCATCATAAAGAGTTTTTAACGATGAAAAAGGAAAAGATTTTAAAACTAATTTAAATTATTTTATACAAGTCTAACTCCGTCATCACCACGTGTTTTGAGTGCTACAATCTCGTCTACTCCTTTTGACGATGCTTTATGTGGTTTTAGTGTGGGGGAAGCCCCTTATGTTCCCTCACATTTCTCCACCGAGAACGAGATATTCGATCCTGGAATTTCTTGTAAAGGGAAATCTCAGTCTTCCACCGATGCAATAAATGGAAATATATCTATTTTCTTGGTGTGAGTCTACCTCGAGTAGCTCATTTTAGTTTCCCATCCATTGTTCCACCCTTTTATTTCTTCTCATCTCTTTTCTTCTACCCCATTGGGGTTCGTGTTGGAGTAGAGTTGTTTCGTCTTTCATCCGAAAATGAGGACGCTATCTTTGACCCCGGTATACGTATATAGGGTTTTTAAGTACTCCATGTACTTTTTTGTCATTGTTTATCATGTAAGCCCCACCAAAAATGACCAGACCATGATAATCCCTAAATGATCACATTTATGAGAATTCGAGTCGAGCTTTTGAATCGGTTATCAAAAACAAGGTGCCTCGTGGGGGTTTCTCATGCTTATCCTTGTACAAATTATTTCTTTCTAACTATTTAATGGGGGGACTTGTGTTCTTCCAACCTTTGTTCTATGGTTGTTTGTTATTGTGATTTATTAGGTTCATCGTCATCATTGAAGCCTCTCGTGTTCGTTTTACGTATCACTCGAGCTTCGATCGTTGCTTTTGAGGATTCCGATATCCGATGATACCCTTTTATGTTCTAACGTTTATCTTATTAGCATTATTCATAAACGGCTTTTAGGTTATTCGTTTTACCCTTTCCATGCTCGAGATTAAGCATTCAACTTTCGTCTCTAGTATGGGGGTGTTTCACCCCTAGACTCGAAACGTTGAGGACAATGTTTAGTTTTATTATGGGGGGTAAGTAGATACTTCACCTTTCTTACGTCATCACGCAATCCAATTTTCATCTTTTTGTTATCGTTTATGCAAAATAAGGCTAAAAATGCCAAATTTTCTCATTTTTCATAAGTGTTTAAGACACGAATTTAGGTTTTTCGATGGTGAGAATAAGAGTAAATTTTTACTCGACCATGCGTGTTGAGCACTTAGCTTCGATTCCTTAACTTTTTTGGCTAAGTCTTTTAATTGAGGACGAGAAATGATAGCGTTAATTATAAGTTACTATGCTAAATGTAGAGTATTCGTATTATTTCAAAACACATGTGTCCTGATTATTTACTTATTCTCCCTACGCTTTTAAAATAAATTGTTAATATATATTGATTTAGCGGTTTAGTCTCAATTGTTGGTTTCTAATTTGTTTTAGTAGCTTCCATGTAATTAAATTGGGGAAACATTAAGGTATCGCCAGCGTCACGGTTTTGAAGTATTGGCAACCAGAATAATCAAAGGATTCCGCCAATAATTATTGAAGTTCCTCTTCACCTAAATGAAGCAAAAATTCGAAGCTCACAAGGCCGAAAAATCTATGTGAAAATTGAAAGTGAATGTCTTAAATCTTGAAGAATTAAAGATCCAAAATTCTCTTTTGCGTGAGAATATACGTCAAGTCATAATAAACACCTCATGGTGAGGTTAAATAAAAGAAAAGGGCAAGATTGAAGTCATAATAAAAGCTCCATGGCGGAGTTGAATAAATGATGGAGGTAAACCATGATACTCGAAGCCACCAATGATGAGGTGGGTCATAAAATTCATGGTAATAAGTCTCATGTTCAAAACCGTTTTAAAACCGTGTTTATCGATCCTTCTTGTTGCCTTAATTTTTTGACATCGTTGTCTATTAGGATGAATTATTAATTCGATGATTTTGGTTACACTGTTAAGGCTCTATTTTTGGACCTAATCTCTATTCACGCATAAGTCAATGATGTAACCTCATGATCATTAGGACAAAAATACAATATAAGAGATACACCTTAGGAATAAGGGAGTCTAAGTACGTGATTAGAGCATATGAGTAGTGTTAGCATTACTAACTTATAATGACAATGATCTTGTTTCACTCTTAGCATGGTATTGGGTGAAAATAAAGGACGACAAAATTATTTCTAACGAAGCATTCACGTGTTCTTGTTCTATGATCCTAAATGTCCCATTTTGCGATGAAAACAACACATTATGACTAAAACACATGTAGTAGTTTACGTTTTCAATAAATGTCACATAAAAATGAATTTTGGAAGTACTACGATACTTAATTCTAGCATTGCTTGAGGGCACGGCGATGGTTTAGTATGGGGAGTGATGAGACTGCATTTATACATAGTCTCATCGTCTAAATCGGGGTTAAAACGCTTAAAAATGTCATAAAATAGCCCAAAATATTCTTGTGTTTGTTCATTGTGTATTTTAGGTACGAATATCGTGAAATCAACAAAAGAATACAAGAATCAAGCAAAAACGAACACGGGAAATGAAGCCGCATATAGAACCGGACCCGAACGATGAATTTCCAAAGAAGTCCTTGAAGTTTTGAAGATTGTCAAGATTGGTCCCTCATATTTTGAAGACTTGTCATTTTATACCCTTGTAAATCATCAAAATTACAATTGGGTCCCTAAAAAGTCAAGATATTACACAATGGACTTGGAGAATTCATTTATTACACCATTGGTCCTTATCCAAAGTTTGGTATTTACTTGTGCCAAAATTGACAAGTGATGGAAAGATGTTAACAAAGGGAAATGGGTTAAATCTGTTTAAGACGTGATATGAACACATTTTGCAAAATAGGGGACTAAACTGGCCAGACAAAGAAACTATCACCAGCCAACCACAACACGCCACCTCACCCCACTCACACCTCTCCACCACTCTCCACTCCCACGTCACCACCCATTGCCACATCACTAATCCACTTAACCAGATTTATAATACTTGTTTTAACAAGTGTTATTTAATGTTTTGGGCACCTAACACATATTAAAACCTCCTAACCTGATCAACACCACAACTATTCATGTTCTTTAAACCCAAGAACCCTAATCCATAATCACCTTCAAATCAAAAGGGAAAATCATACAACTCCTCCAGAACACTAATTACCATTAACCTAAACCAATCCTACACCTAAAACATCCTACCCCGTGACTTATGTAGGCCTCACGATGGTCCCTTGCTCCTTCAAAAATGGCAAAACTCGAATCTTGCATACTAATCTATAACTATCAAGCAAAACTTGTTCCCAAAGACATATTGAACTTCCAAGATTGCACAAGGACAACTGGCATCTACTGGAAATCACATGGGCATGTTCGACCCCAAAAATCAAAATTTAAAAGAAGGGCATTATGGAAAGATCATAGTGTTAAGGTTTACTTGTTTTCTTTATTCTAGATAGTTATTTTCTTTAGCATAAATAGCATTCGACATGTGAATGCTATTCTTGTTCCAGAATTTTGAATAAAACTCTAAACCCTTTTTTCTGAGTTCCATTTAATTTTTGTTTTAGTTTAACATATACATTTTGCAAGAGTTACCATTTTACTAAAATTTCTGTTCAAAGGTTTTGTTCAAGAGATTTTTGGGACCCATTATAGATAGCAGCTTATAGCTTATTGATAGGTGTGAAAACACCCATCCTTTTACCACTTATTTCTGGCTAAAACAAGACCAAAACACGTATTTAATATCATTTGTTTGGAATTATGCGTGGTTTTTGTGTTTATTGTGTTTTCAGAGTCAAACGGATGTATATTGAAGAAAACATGGGATTGCACGGGTTTTATCAAGGAAAAAGACTCAAGACGAAGTCTATTGTCCAAGAGATGCAAAATATTTGAAGTCATTGTGCCTATTTGAAGATTTATCGAAGAATAGAGCCAAAGATGGAAGATTCATATATGTCGAAGAACTCGAGTCTATTAAACAAAAGATTATAAGACGAGTTGGAATTATTCACCGACACTTCTCAAATCCAAAGTCGGAAACGTTTATTTAAAGAAGCGTGAAGACTAAAGAAGAAAGAAGAAAAGAAGCCCGATACCAAAGCCCATTCACAAGCCCATACCACACGCATATATATAGGACCTTACTTCAAAAAATATGACACTATTTTTTTTAGGTAGTTTTTAGTAGTTCATTTTTCTCTCTAGTTTTAGAGAGAGAAAGTTCTAAACTTTCTCTCACTAGTCTTCATCTTTTTCTATTTCAAGAAAAAAACTTTGTATTATTTTTCATTAATCAAGTTTAGTTTCAATCTTTTAATCTTTAATCTCATTCTTCCTTTCTTTGATTTTGATTGATTTTGGTACAAATCTCATATGATCCGTGTTGTTCATCAAGGATTTTGTGCTTAAAAAGTTAATCTTCTTATGTTTTTTTCTAAGTTTCTATACAAATAAGCTTTAAGATCTTTGTGCTTATTGGCTTATTTGTTGATTTGGCTTATTTACTTTTTAAAGTTTTTATAAAAAGTTCATCTTTTTATCATTTGATTTATGTTTTTGCTTATTTGAAGTTTAGATAAGTTGTTTTTAGTGCTTATTCGATCCGTTTCATCATAGATTCGACCTAGTTTTGGTGATTGGCTTATTCAATAGCTTATTACCCTAGCATATATTTCGGATCAAAAGTGGGATATCGGAAAGGGTTATAAACCCCTTTCCGATTAAAACATTCCGAGCAGACACCCCTTTATTCCGATCGTATGATCGGAAAAGGGTTTTAACATATTCCGATTGTTTAGTTTTGACTTATTCTTATTGGGTATTTCTTGGCATTCCGATTTGGAGCTTGTTTCCACTATTCCGATAAGTGAGGGTTTATATGTATTCCGATTTGCCCCATTTGGCATATTCCGATTAGGGGGTTTATGTTTATTCCGATTGAAAGTTTTCTTGACATTCCGATCAGTACACATTTAATATTCCGATCAGTAACATTTTCTATTATTCCGATTGGAACTTTGTTCCTGTATATTCCGATCAGCTTCATTTTCAAGCATTCCGATTGCACCTTTTCAGATTATTCCGATTTGACTTGTTTTGCTATATTCCGATCACTCCCTTTAGAATTATTCCGATTTGATGAGTTCATGTTTTTATAAGTTTTCAAGTGTTAGTTTTACTAAGTGTTCAAGCATTTTTCTCATTTGGCCTTTAAGTTTTCAAACATTTATTTTTAACTTGTCAATTTAGTTTAATCTTTCAAAACTTTAATTTTACTCTTCGACACTTACTTTATTGTTATTAGTTCAAAATAGATAAACAAACCAACACCTTTTTATTAACCAAGAACAAATCATTCCACTTAGAACCGAGATCAATTCGAGGAGATACCGAGACGAATACTGAACCCATAACAAAATCAAAAGTATCAAATGGCGCCGCTGCCGGCTCTTCTCGTTAAGATCAACAGTTTTTTGTGAGAACTTGGATTTTGGGATCCGTTCCCCGTGAACGTTACTTTTTCACATAAACTTTCAAAAACCCTAAAAAATATAAAATTTTCAAAAATACAAAAAAAAAAATTAAAAAACATAAAAACCAAAAATATTTTTGCTTTGTCTTTCTTTGTTAGTTCTTTTGCAGGTGTATGCGCACTCGATCAACGTCTTATCAAGAGGCCGAGCCTCTCGATAACTTAGACATGGCCGGTGTACAAAACAACAATAATAACCCACCTCAAAACAATAATAACAATAACAATCCACCGCTCAACAATAATAATAACAACAACCATGAGCCTCTACCAGACAATCGCCCGATGATTGAACTTTTGCAAGCACATGTAGATGGCAACAATGATCCTATTGTCATACCCGCGTTTGCAGCCAACAACTATGAGCTCAAATCCGGCTTTATCCAGATGGTCTCTGCTCAACCATTCTTGGGGCGTACCATTGATGATCCACATGACCACATCAAGAGATTCTTACAACTCAAGAACATGGTCAAATTCAATGGTGTTCCACAAGAGGTAATCCGTTTACAACTTTTTCCCTTTTCTTTAGATGGACAAGCCCGGCATTGGCTTGCTAAGGAACCGCCACAGAGTATTCTTACGTGGAAGGATTTGGAGACCAAGTTTATCAACTACTTTTTCCCACCCTCTCGTACTATCGCTTTGCGGAATGAAATCATTAATTTTGAACAAAAGTACGATGAGTCTTTTAGTGAATCTTGGGACCGTTTTAAAGATCTTTTAAGAAAATGCCCACAACATGGTTTTACCAAAGTGCACCAAATTAATACTTTTTATAATGGTTTAAGCATGAATGACCAAGATTCACTAAACAGTGCCTCGGGGTGTAATCTTTTAGCTAAGACTTCTAGTGCTACTTGGGATATCATTGAGAATAAGTCTCGTGTGCAAACCAAGAGTGTGCGGACCAATGTCGCTAGTGCTAGTACTAGTGACAGCGACAAGCGAATTGACAAAATCACTGCGCTTCTTGAATCGCTTGCTACCCAAATCGTCAGCAACACCAACAGCATCAACGCTAAAAACGCTAAAGACGCTCAAGTCAATGCTGTTAGCCAACCATGTGAGATATGCGGGGGTCCTCACTCTTACACCACTTGTACTGCCACCCAAGACTACCCGTCTGAGAATGTGAATGCAGCATACGGTACCTATCCTCAACCCGCTTATCAAGCTCGTCCTCAAGGTGACCGCAACTTGCTTAGCTACCGCTCAAACAACTATCTCTCACCACCCGGTTCTACTCCTAACAACCCTAACCAACAACAAAACCTCAACCGCCCTCCTCAACAACAACAACAATCTCGTGGACCATACATACCACCTCACAAACAGCAACAACCACCTCAACGACACAACCAAGTTTACCAGCAACCTGCTTATCAACCACCCGCATACAATGCTCCTTCCAACCAACCCCCCACATTACATCAAGACATTGGAACCTACATGAGGACTAACGATGTGATCGTGGATAATCTCCAACAGGAAGTGCGCAACTTAAAAGCAGACCTGGTGAAACAAGGGAACGATCTGAGAGCTGACATGAGAAACACTTTGGATAGTCAAACGAATGACTTAAGGAATATGATGGCTAGTTTCTTCCAAGGTAATCAACCCTCTTCTTCGGGTACTCTTCCGAGTAACACCGTTGCGAATCCAAGAGGGGAGATGAAAGCAATCACCACTCGCAGTGGCAAAGGTACCAAGGAACCCGAGCTTCCTATACCTCCACCGGTGGTTGTGACTAAGGAGAACGAGTCACTTGCTCCTATTCCTCATCCGTCTCCTTCCCCAATTTCTCCACCTCTTACTTCTACCCCTCCTCCACCCAAGGATGTGAGTGACCCTATTCTCCCAAAGCCTTCCTCTTCTTCCGATATACCTTATCCCTCAAGGTTGAGGAAAGAGAAGCTCAATAGCAAGGACGATATTCAGGTTTCGAACTTTCTTAAAATGTTTAAACAACTGAATTTCAATATCTCCTTCGCTGAGGCTCTCACTCACATGCCTAAGTACGCAAAAATGTTCAAAGATCTTCTGAGTGACAAGGAAAAGCTTCTTGATATTGCCAACACTCAACTTAATGAGAATTGCTCTGCAGCGCTCTTAAGGAAATTGCCAACCAAGCTTGGTGATCTGGGTCGTTTCTTAATCCCTTGCAATTTCTCGGGAGTAGAGAATTGCATGGCCCTAGCCGATCTAGGTGCCAGTATTAATCTAATGCCTTTAAGCGTTTGGAAGCAATTATCTCTCCCTGAGCTGGTCCCCACCAAAATGACTTTGGAATTAGCTAACCGTACGGTTTCTTATCCAGTGGGGATAGCCGAAGACGTCTTTGTAGGAGTCGAAAAATTCACCTTTCCTGCCGATTTCGTCGTCGTCGACTACGAGATGGACCCTCGTGTGCCATTAATTGTTGGTCGTCCATTCCTGAGGACCGGTCGCACTCTCATCGATGTTGAAGCCGGTGAGCTTATCATGAGAGTGGGTGACGATAAAATTGTCTTCAACATGGGAAAGTTGTCTAAACAGCCTTATTCTAACGAGAGTGTTAGTTGTATTGATGTTCTTGATGAGGCTTGTGAAGAACACTTTAAAGATGCTTGGAAAAGTATTCCTTCCTCTCTTCCCAATGTTGAGACCGTTTCCTCTATCGATTCATCACTGTCTCTATTTGGAGAAAGTGATTTCTTTTTGAAAGATCTTGAAGCCACCATGGGAGATGTGATCTTAACTAATGACGATTCTCCCACCGATTGGGATGACGACATGCGTTTCTTTGAAAACCTTCTCAAAGAAGGCAATCTTTCTCCACCATCTCCCACGGTTATTGCTATCGATGCTCCGACTTTGAAAACGCCTCCCATCGAAAATCCTCCGGATTTAGAACTTAAGGAGTTGCCGCCCCATCTCGAGTACGTGTTCCTTGAAGAAAACAAGAAGTCGCCTGTCATCATCGCGAAGGACTTGAAAGAAGAAGAAAAATCTCGCCTCATCGCCGTGGTTAAAAATCATAAGAAGGCAATTGCTTGGAAAATTTCCGATATCCGCGGAATTGATCCGAACTTTTGTACTCACAAGATTCTCATGGAAGATGACTTTAAAACCACAATCCAGATCCAAAGAAGGGTTAATCCTCGCATTCATGACGTCATCAAACAAGAGGTTATCAAACTTCTAGATGCCGGCTTGATTTACCCTATTTCGGATTCGTCGTGGGTAAGTCCCGTTCATTGTGTGCCCAAGAAGAGCGGAATAACCGTTGTTCCCAATGAACACAACGAGTTGATTCCCACTCGTCTCGTTACTGGGTGGAGAGTTTGTATTGATTATCGCAAACTCAATGATGCCACGAGAAAAGATCACTTTCCTCTTCCTTTCATGGATCAAATGCTCGAGCGTCTTGCGGGTAATGACTATTACTGCTTCTTAGATGGTTTCTCCGGGTATTTTCAAATTCCCATCGATCCCAAGGACCAAGAAAAGACCACATTCACTTGTCCCTACGGAACATTTGCTTACAAACGCATGCCTTTTGGTTTATGTAATGCTCCTGGGACATTCCAAAGGTGTATGATGGCTATATTCCATGACATGGTGGAAGACACTATGGAAGTATTCATGGATGATTTCTCGGTTTATGGCGATTCTTTCTCTGCTTGCCTTGCCAATTTAGAACGTATGCTTACGCGGTGTGAAGACACTCGCCTTGTTCTTAATTGGGAAAAATGCCATTTCATGGTAAAAGAGGGCATCGTGCTAGGACACAAGATTTCCAAAGCCGGTCTTGAAGTAGACCGTGCTAAAGTCGATGTTATCGCTAAGTTGCCTCCACCTTCAACCGTGAAAGGTGTGAGAAGTTTCCTTGGTCATGCGGGCTTCTACCGTCGATTCATCAAAGATTTTTCTCAAATCGCTCGCCCGATGACCCACCTCTTGGAAAAAGACAATCCTTTTATCTTTTCCAAAGAGTGTCTTGAAGCCTTCAACTTGCTCAAAGATAAGCTAACTAAGGCACCCGTCTTGGTTACCCCTAATTGGGAGCTTCCCTTCGAGTTGATGTGCGATGCTAGCGACTTTGATATTGGTGCGGTTTTGGGACAAAGAGTGAATAAACACTTCCAACCAATCCATTACGCTAGCAAGACAATGACTGGGGCTCAATTGCATTACACGACAACCGAAAAAGAGCTTTTAGGTGTTGTCTATGCCTTTGAAAAATATCGCCCCTATCTTGTCCTTTCCACCACAATCGTTTACACCGATCATTCCGCGTTGAAGTACTTGTTAACTAAACAAGATTCTAAACCAAGACTTCTTCGTTGGGTTTGCTTCTCCAAGAATATAAAATCGAAATTCGCGATAAAAAAGGAGCTGAAAACCCAGTCGCGGATCATCTCAGTAGACTTGAGGATCCTTACCAAGGGGATCATCCGAACAAAGAAATCAATGATTCTTTTACCTTGGAGACCTTAATGTCTATAAACTTGACTGCTGATGAAACCCCGTGGTTTGCGGACATTGCAAACTAGTTGGCGGGTGGAATTCTCGTTGACGGGTTAACATCCCAGCAAAAGAAGAAGTTCTTCAAAGACATTAAGACTTACTTTTGGGATGACCCGTATCTTTTCAAACAATGTGCTGATTTGATCATTCGCCGGTGTGTTGATGAACCGGCATCTTTAGAAATCCTTGACGCTTGCCACAAAGGACCCACCGGTGGTCACTTTGGTCCCAACTACACCGCCAAAAAAGTGTTTGACTCGGGATTTTATTGGCCCACCATCTACCGTGATGCTCACGAGATGGTTAAACGATGTGATGCTTGCCAAAAACAAGGCAAGATCACACATAAAGATGAGATGCCTCAAAATTTCATACAAGAATGTGAAATCTTTGATGTTTGGGGTATCGACTTTATGGGGCCATTCCCTTCATCTAAAGGAAACAAATACATCCTTGTTGCCGTTGACTACCTCTTCGAATGGGTTGAAGCCAAAGCTTTACCTACTAATGACACAAGGGTGGTTTGTAACTTTTTGAAGTCGCTATTCGCTAGATTCGGTGTGCCTCGTGCCATTATTAGTGATCGCGGGACTCATTTTTGTAATGATCAATTTGCAAGAGTCATGGCGAAGTATGGTGTAAATCATCGTCTTTCCACCGCCTACCACCAACAAACTAATGGCCAGGCTGAAATATCTAACCGAGGATTAAAGCGAATTCTTGAAAGAACCATGGGAGAGCATCGTGCCTCATGGGCTGATAAACTTGATGATGCTTTGTGGGCTTTTCGTACTGCATACAAGACTCCGATTGGTTGTACACCATATCGTCTCGTGTACGGGAAAGCATGCCACCTCCCCATTGAGTTGGAGCACAAGGCTTACTGGGCCTTGAAGTGGGCTAATTTTGATATCAACAAAGCCGGTGACTTACGCAAGATCCAACTCAATGAGCTGAATGAACTCCGTAATGAGGCTTATGAAAATTCTTTGATCTATAAGGAGAAGACTAAGCTCATTCACGACTCTAATATTAAAAACCGAGAGTTCCAAGTTGGAGACAAAGTTTTACTCTTTAACTCTCGGTTGAAAATCTTTTCGGGCAAGCTGAAATCTCGTTGGTCTGGCCCATTCACCATTGCCCAAATTTTTCCATATGGTACTCTCGAGCTCGCTCAACCTAATGGACCTAATTTTAAGGTGAATGGCCAACGAGTGAAGTTGTACTTTGGTGAGGACATCTCTCAGGAGATGATTCCATCCCTCACCACGTTCCCCACGAACTAATCTTGGGTCGAGTCAGGCTCGTGACTCGGTTATCAAAAACAAGCGTGATCGACGTCGAAGTGCCGGTAAAAAAAATAACCTAATTACCTTATACTAGATAGGGTAAATGGGTATCGATCCACGAGGACTATGTGGTTTTAGTTTAAGTTTTGAGGTGATCACTGATCAATAAAGGTTTTGGTTTTGAAATCTGACAACTAAAATACTTTTGATAATAAAAATGCGGATTAAAAATTAAAATAATTATTAAGCTAATAATAAAGCTAGAAAAATAAAATAAAGATGTAAACAATTAAAAGAAAAATGCAATCCCTTCCAGCTCCTAATATTTATGGTTGGTCACACTTATGGATTATCGAAACTTTTTAGAACCGATTACAAAGATTATTTTGACTTAATATGAATGAATTAATGTCGGTATTTATTATGTTTATCAACGACTCGTAATAATAAATCTTATATTAATCCAACCAATAGTTATGTTTTAACAATTTATTTAGGGTACAATTTATGTTTATTATATGACCATCTTTTTTTTTACTAAATAAAATAAGTATGAATCGTTAAGTAACAATAAATTGTCTAACACAAATAATTAAACATAATATCAAATCGATACAAATAATTTATAAATAAATCAGAAATCAATGTAATAAAAATATGATAATCCAAAAGTAATAATCAAACCATAAATAAAGTTACCGGAAGGAATTACAACAAAATTAGCCGGACATCGCGGTGTACTCGACCCACTTTGTATCAACCATTGTTACTTCACTTAATAATACTTTCTGCCTTCCAAAATTCCTCCTTGTCTCCACTGTGTCTTCACTTGTTTTTTTTTTATTGTCAAAAGTTGGGTGAGTTGATCTCCTTTTTTTTCTTTATTATAATCGATTGATGATTCCCATCAATGAAAACAATTGCCTCTTTTTCTTCTTTTTTCCAAAATTGCGGCTGGACTAAAACTCCTCTTTTTTTGAATCGTTTTGTGATGCCCCCACTTCGTGATGTTTTTTTTCTTTTATATTAGTTAGTGTCGGTTTAATCTTTTGGGCCAATGGGTCCAAATGGGCCAAGAACTTTTTTTTTTTTTTAATTCTTTTAACATATAATAACTTTGGTCCAATAAAATATAACCCAACACAAACAATTGCTCAAACGAAGCCAGGACAAATAAAAGACGACCAAAAATATCGCGACGCGCTCAAATCTTTTTCATCAATATTTTTTCTTCATTAATCGGCGCTCACAATGTCTTTTCTCCAAAAAATTAATTAAGCGTCCATTTTTATTCCACTTCACTCGTAACCTACATAATCACAAAACACACTCAAAGTACATATATAACGAAAAATAAATATATAAATATACTAAATTAACATGCTATGAGGTGTATGCAAAATACACTGATTAACTCCCCTCAACTTAACTTTTACCGTCTCGTGTAAAAATAAAATAAAAATATACGAACATGTTAATTTCATAATTTTTAATCATACTATTGAAATTTAATCAAAAAGATCACATTCAACCTAATACACTAATAACCATCCTATATGACAAATAATCCAAAATGATTACCAATATTTTTGTCCTTTTAAACACTTAGCATAACCATTCCCATTGACACCATTTACTTTATATTTCATATAATTAACCATGTGTCCAACGTACCTATTACACACCTATAATCAATATAAACATTAATCTAAAACAAGAGGTGAGAATATCGTACACCTTTTATAACATTGGAGTTTTTATACCATAAGAGCACATCATAAGCCATCATACTTTAGCTTACGTACTTCCACTTTTTTTTTTTCCTCATCATTTTTTTTTTATTATTTTTTTTTACATCACACATAAGCTCTTTCTTTTTAGCCATTCAAGACCGTTTCTTAAACAAGTCATCCCGAACGCTTTATACACTCCTTTTAAGGTTGATAAAAAGACCAATTATTCAGAAAAATGAATATCTATCTTATAGGTGCATACTAAGACACATCGACACATGGGAACCGGTTAATTAATCCATTTCAATTAAATGGGAACAGTTATACTTCGTGCCTACTGGTACATCACATGATGGAATTATCTACCACATAGTATAATTATACAATGCACTAAATTAAACTAATCTTCCTAATTTCATTACAACAATACAAGGATTGGGTTATTTCACATAAAATTGTCTCAGCTAAGTGCAATGCTATCCATCATAAAAATTGGCGTCTGACCCATGCTAACAACTAAAGTATCACCTTGCGCGGGTGACGAATCAGATAGGCAAGCCCAGCATATGACTACCACCAATAATTATGACAGTTCTCCAACTCTTTTCTAAGGCCACCGTGCGCGGGTGGCGAGCCGAATAAGATCAATTCTAAATGTCCTAACCCAACTATTACATTACTATATTTCATATTTATTTAAACTTTTTACTCGATCTAAGCAAAGGTAAATAGAGGGAATTCAACCGACGTGGTTTGATCATCTAAATTATACATATGCCTAACTACATACAAAACAATCAAATCAATTTAATAACCAAATTATACAATGGAATCGGGTGCACCTGATAATTATGGCCAAATCTTCTAGCTTGCTCCAATAAATCATCCACAAGCTAATCTTCAGAATCTGCAAACACACAACAAACATATATGTAGAAGAAACTTCCACATCTAATTAGCACAAGACTCTTATAATGTGATGTAAAATTTTAAAAATTTTCAATTTTTCCCAAAAATCACATTTTAACCCATTTTGACCAAAATTTCACACAAAAGCATGTAACACATGTGCCACCCCCCCTCAACTTAAAGCATTGCATTATCCCTAATGCAAAAACTTTAAATTGAAATTTTGGTTAAAAATCGATTTGACAAACTCACAAAAAAAACAAAAACCTAACTCACTTTCGTAGGAATCACGGTTGCATTTAGCGTATGCAACAAGCCTTTAAACCACTCGGTAGCCCGACTGGACGAGTTTTGTCTCGTGAGGGTTTGTAGTGAACACACCCACAAAGTTCCACAAACCACGGGTTGCCTCCCGCGAAGCGCTAAGTTTACCGTCTTCAGCCAGACATAACTCGTATGAGCTATTGAGACGGTTGGAGTGGTTCCAAGTAAACCACATCCACCGTTTCCATCTGATCACTTTCTAACTCAACATACGGCTTTAAACGGTGTCCATTAACTTTAAAAGGATCTCCACCCACCATATTTTTTATTTCAATGGCTCCGTATGGAGAGACTTTAGTCACAACGTATGGACCCGTCCATTTACTTCTCAACATTCCAGGAAAAAGCTTAAGTCTAGCATTGAATAACCAAACTTTTTGACCAACCAAGAAGGACTTCTTGATGATGTGTCGATCATGAAAAGCTTTGGTTTGCTCCTTATAAATCCTAGAACTCTCATAAGCATCACGTCTAATCTCATCTAGTTCAGATAATTGAATTTTCCTAGAACTACCCGCTTTCTCTAAATCCAGATTAACAGTCTTAATTGCCCATTCAGCCCTATGCTCTATCTCAACCGGTAAATGACACGCCTTGCCATAAACCAACTTATACGGTGACATACCAATAGGAGTCTTAAAAGCCGTCCTATATGCCCACAATGCATCATCTAACCTCAAGGACCAATCTTTCCTATCACTACGAACGGTCTTTTCTAAAATTCGCTTAATCTCCCTATTAGATACTTCAACCTGTCCACTAGTCTGTGGGTGATAAGGGGTAGCTATCCTATGATTAACTCCATAGTGTTTCAATAATTTCCCAAATCTAAAGTTCTTAAAGTGAGAACCCCCATCACTAATTATAGCCTTAGGAATTCCATGTCTAGCAAAGATATTCTTCTTAACAAACTTAAGAACTACGCTATGGTCATTGGTTCTAGTAGCCTCAGCCTCTACCCACTTAGACACATAATCAACTGCCACTAAAATGTAAACATTGCCATGGGAAGTGGGGAATGGCCCCATAAAGTCAATACCCCACACGTCAAAGATCTCAACAACAAGTATAGGATTCATAGGCATTTGATCACGCCTTGAAATCCCTCCAACTTGTTGGCAACGAATACATGCTTTTACAAAAGACTGGGCATCCTTGAAGATAGTCGGCCAAAAGAAACCGCTTTGCAGGACTTTATGCCCAGTTTTCGTAGCACCAAAGTGACCACCACATGCATAAGAATGGCAATGAGCCAATATGTCCATATGCTCATGGTCGGGAACACATCTCCTAACAACTTGGTCAGCACATACCTTATATAGCTCCGGATCCTCCCAAAAATAATGCTTCAACTGAGAGAAGAAGTATTTTCTTTGTTGTTTGGACCAAAAATCCGGAAGCTTTTTAACAGCTAGGTAATTAACTATATTTGCGTACCAAGGAACCTTAGAAACCTCAAATAAGCTTTCATCCGGAAAGATTTCCTTAATTACGTCAGAAGGGTTAAACGGCGGAGGGATAATTCTAGACAAATGGTCGGCAACTACATTTTCTGACCCCTTTTTATCCCGAATTTCTAAATTAAATTCCTGTAAAAGCAAAATCCACCTAAGCAACCTCGTTTTTGTCTCTTTCTTAGTCAACAAATGTCTTAAGGCACTATGATCTGAAAATACTATCACCATAGAATGCCCCCAAATATATGACCTAAACTTATCAAGAGCAAAAACCACGGCTAACAACTCTTTTTCAGTAGTAGTGTAATTCATTTGAGCTTCTGAAAAAGTCTTACTAGCATAAAAGATTACAACAGGTTTCTTATCGACCCGCTGTCCTAGAACCGCCCCAGCGGCATAATCACTCGCATCACACATGATCTCGAAAGGCTTCGACCAATCAGGTGATTGCAGAATAGGGGCTTCTACAGGCTTTTGCTTAAGCATGTTGAATGCTTTAAGACATGATTCATTAAAGTCAAAGCGTGCATCTTTTAAGAGTAGATTGCAAAGAGGCTTTGATATAGCACTAAAATCTTTAATAAATCGCCTATAGAACCCAGCATGACCAAGAAAAGAACGCACACCTTTGACGGTAGTGGGAGGAGGAAGGGTTGAAATTACTTGAACTTTGGCACGGTCAACCTTAAATCCTTTTTCAGACACAACATGCCCTAATACAATTCCCTCTCGAACCATGAAATCGCTCTTCACCCAACTAAGCACCAAATTAGTTTCGGTGCATCTTTTTAACACACTTTCAAGCAGATCAAGGCAGCTTTCAAAAGATTGACCAAAGATGGAGACATCATCCATAAATATCTCTACAGATTCTCCAACCATGTCAGAAAAGATACTCATCATACACCGCTGAAAGGTAGCGGGTGCATTACACAGGCCAACAGGCATTCTTCGAAATGCAAACGTTCCATAAGGACATGTAAACGTAGTTTTGGCCTGGTCATCAGGATGGATGGGTATTTGATTATAACCAGAGTACCCATCCAAGAAGCAATAGAACTTCTTACCAGAAAGCTTCTCAACTATTTGATCAATGAAAGGTAGTGGGAAGTGATCTTTAGATGTGGCATTATTCAGCTTACGGTAATCTATACAAACTCTCCACCCAGTGACTGGTCGGGTTGTGAGCTTTTCCCTATTCTCGGTTTCAACAACGGTGATTCCGGCCTTTTTAGGCACCGTTTGAGTAGGACTTACCCATTTACTATCCGAGATGGGATAGATGATACCGGCATCTAACCATTTAAGAATTTCCGTCTTGACTACCTCTTTCATATTAGGATTCAGTCGCCTTTGCGCATCTCTTGCTGGCTTAATATCTGGGTCCGTAACAATTCGATGCATACATAATGAAGGGCTGATCCCTTTCAAGTCTGCAATCGTCCATCCCACTGCTGCTTTGTACTTGGAAAGCACCTTTAGAAGTGCTCCCTCTTGTGATTCATAAAGATCAGAAGCAACAATAACGGGTAACGTATTATTAGGACCTAGAAAAGCATATTTGAGATTGGATGGCAAAGGTTTTAACTCAAGAGTTGGAGGCACCTCCAAAGACGGCTTCATAGCCGTGTCAAAAGTAGAAGGCAAGGGCTCCACTTTATACGACCAAGGTGGTTTTTGATGGTCCAAAGAATTGACCAAACACTCTTGAATCTCTAGAACTTCAGCAACATCAAGAATCTCCTCGTTATCACCAGTTAAATATAATTCCAAAGGATCATTCTTAAGCATACGGGATGCATACTTTTGAACTTCCTCATCAATCACATCTACTTGGTAACATTCATTCATCGTAGGAAAATTCATAGAATTAAACACATTCAATCTTATCTTCTTATTACCGACGGCAATATCCATGGCGCCAGTCCGACAATTAATCCTAGCATCTATCGTGGCTAAAAATGGGCGCCCAAGGATAGTAGTTGGTTGAACATCTTTGTATTGTGACTCGGTGTCCATAACAAAGAAGTCAACTGGGTAATAGAAATCATCAACTTTCACAATTACATCCTCTAAGATACCTATAGGAATTTTGGTAGATCGATCGGCTAAGGAAATAATGGTGTCTGTCTTACGAAGAGTTCCTAAGTCATACTTATCAACCAAACTAGCAGGAAGGATGTTAATACTGGCACCAAGATCAAGGAGCGCCTTCTTAATGGCAATATTTCCGACCACCACTGAAATCAACGGTGCTCCAAGATCTTTGAATTTAGGAGGAAGGGAGCTAGATAAGACTGCACTAACATGCTCAGTTAGGTTAATCTTTTTAGGCAAAGACGCCTTCAGCTTCCTCTTCTGGGTACACAAGTCCTTTAAAAACTTGGCATACGCAGGAATTTGCTTGATAGCATCAATAAGGGGAAGATTGATCTTAACTTGCTTGAAAGTCTCCCACATATCCTCAGAATGAGGACCCTTTTTAGCTAACTTTGCAGATGTCGATTTCTCCAAAGCCGTAGGGTAAGGTGTGCTGGGCACACCACCCTCCTCAACTTCGGGAGTTTTCGTAGCTTTTGGATTCAGTGTTGTTGGTTTAGGAAAATCATTTAACAAATCATTTACCAACTCAGAACCGGACTTAACATTATCAGAATTTTTACCTTCAACAATAATTTCGTCATCGGTAACGAAATCCTCGACATCAGGAGAATTTGGAATCCCCTTGTCATTGTTGTAGATTTTACCGTTTCGAAGAGATGTCACCATATTCACATGCTCATTTCCATTTTTCTTGTGTGCGGGATTCATGGTGGGGTAGCTCGGTAGCCTTCCCTCATCTCTTTTGCTTAACTGATCCGCCAGTTGACCAACTTGTCTCTCAAGAGCTGCAATAGATTTAGTAGTGGTCTCGTGTCTCTGATTAGTGACCTCAAATTTTCTATTAATCTCTTGATTGTTAGTAGATAATGAATCCATAAGCCTATCAAACTTTCGGTCAAGGTTCAAGAGACGGTTGTCATCTTGGCCTTGGCCCTGATTTGGATATTGTTGTTGTGGCCTATGATTATAAGAATTTTGTTGGAAGTTAGATGAATCGCCACCCTCGTACCTTGGTTTGTAACCATAGTGTTGTTGTTGGGCATTATTAGGGCGATTGTCTTCATCTTTCCAACGGAAATTGGGGTGATTGCGCCATCCAGGATTGTAACTTTTGGAGAATGGGTCATTTCGTGGACGACCACCATAGACTCCATTTACCTCCTCATTTGGTGACGCCCCCTAACTTTGACAATTATCGACAGAGTGACTTGGATCACCACACATTGAACACCCACTATGCGACACATTAGACACATTCGGAACACCTTTTCCTATATTTTTCAATAAAAGATCAACTTTCTTACTTAACTCGCTAATTTCAGAATTTGTGCCACGTTGGTTAGACACATAATTGGCGGAAGATGGGTGGTTATTTCGATCCACTAAAGCTTGGGTCTTAGAACCTTTGCTTAGTTTTTCAAAAAACTCCCATTCTTCCTCCATAGGTCGCGAGAAAAACATACCCCCACTAGTGGCCATCACAATTTGTTGGTTGTTATAATCCAACCCATCATAGAAGACTTTGACAAGCTCCCATTTTGGAACATCGTGATGAGGGCATGTTCTTAATAACTCCTTAAGTCTATTAAATGCTTCATGAAACTGCTCGCCTGGGATTTGACGAAAGGATTTAATCTTACTCCTAATGGCAGCAGTTTTACTTATAGAATAAAATTTCTCAAGAAAAGCAGATTGCATTTCAGACCATGAGTTAATACTACCTGGCTCAAGAGATGAGAACCAGTCCTTAGCTTGATCTTTAAGTGAAAAAGGAAAAAGGCGAAGTCTTACCTCGTCCTTGGTAATATTATTAACCTGATGTGTGTCAGCAATTGAGAAGAATTCTCGCAGATGTGCATATGGCTCCTCACGACCTCTAAACACTGGCAAGATTGCTATGAGGTTCGGCTGGATCTTGAAGTTACTTGTAACCCCTTTAACCGGATCCGGATAAACGATAGGCGAGGGATCCTCGAAGATCCCCGGCCTGTAATAAGAATCAACACCCCGTGGTGGAGATTCTTCTCCGCTACTACTGCCGCTAGCACTTCCGCCTACGTCTTCGACACCTAGCATTTCAGCGAAAAGCTCTGCTAAACCTGAAAAATCAAGATTAGTAGAAAACTGTCGAAACGTCCTCCTTCTTAACCGTGCACTTTTCTCAACCTCAGGATCGTAAGCTAACGGTGATGTACGTCCCGATGTACGTGTGCGCATACACTAACCTGCACACTCACAAGAAACAAAACAAACAAACAAAACAAAACAAAACAAGAAAAATAAAATCTTTTTGTATTTTTGTATTTTATTAAAGAAAAATATTAACAAAAACTTAAACGAAAAGCTCACTGAGTCCCCGGCAGCGGCGCTAAAATTTGATCGACGTCGAAGTGCCGGTCAAAAAAAATAACCTAATTACCTTATACTAGATAGGGTAAATGGGTATCGATCCACGAGGACTATGTGGTTTTAGTTTAAGTTTTGAGGTGATCACTGATCAATAAAGGTTTTGGTTTTGAAATCTAACAACTAAAATACTTTTGATAATAAAAATGCGGATTAAAAATTAAAATAATTATTAAGCTAATAATAAAGCTAGAAAAATAAAATAAAGATGTAAACAATTAAAAGAAAAATGCAATCCCTTCCAGCTCCTAATATTTATGGTTGGTCACACTTATGGATTATCGAAACTTTTTAGAACCGATTACAAAGATTATTTTGACTTAATATGAATGAATTAATGTCGGCATTTATTATGTTTATCAACGACTCGCAATAATAAATCTTATATTAATCCAACCAATAGTTATGTTTTAACAATTTATTTAGGGTACAATTTATGTTTATTATACGACCATCTTTTTTTTTACTAAATAAAATAAGTATGAATCGTTAAGTAACAATAAATTGTCTAACACAAATAATTAAGCATAATATCAAATCGATTAAAATAATTTATAAATAAATCAGAAATCAATGTAATAAAAATATGATAATCCAAAAGTAATGATCAAACCATAAATAAAGTTACCAGAAGGAATTACAACAAAATTAGCCGGACATCGCGGTGTACTCGACCCACTTTGTATCAACCATTGTTACTTCACTTAATAATACTTTCTGCCTTCCAAAATTCCTCCTTGTCTCCACTGTGTCTTCACTTGTTTTTTTTATTGTCAAAAGTTGGGTGAGTTGATCTCCTTTTTTTTCTTTATTATAATCGATTGATGATTCCCATCAATGAAAACAATCGCCTCTTTTTCTTCTTTTTTCCAAAATTGCGGCTGAACTAAAACTCCTCTTTTTTTGAATCGTTTTGTGATGCCCTCACTTCGTGATGTTTTTTCTTTTATATTAGTTAGTGTCGGTTTAATCTTTTGGGCCAATGGGTCCAAATGGGCCAAGAACTTTTTTTTTTTATTTTTATTCTTTTAACATATAATAACTTTGGCCCAATAAAATATAACCCAACACAAACAATTGCTCAAACAAAGCCAGGACAAATAAAAGACGACCGAAAATATTGCGACGCGCTCAAATCTTTTTCTTCAATATTTTTTCTTCATTAATCGGCGCTCACAATGTCTTTTCTCCAAAAAATTAATTAAGCATCCATTTTTATTCCACTTCACTCGTAACCTACATAATCACAAAACACACTCAAAGTACATATATAACGAAAAATAAATATATAAATATACTAAATTAACATGCTATGAGGTGTATGCAAAATACACTGATTAACTCCCCTCAACTTAACTTTTACCGTCTCGTGTAAAAATATACGAACATGTTAATTTCATAATTTTTAATCATACTATTGAAATTTAATCAAAAAGATCACATTCAACCTAATACACTAATAACAATCCTATATGACAAATAATCCAAAATGATTACCAATATTTTTGTCCTTTTAAACACTTAGCATAACCATTCCCATTGACTCCATTTACTTTATATTTCATATAATTAACCATGTGTCCAACGTACCTATTACACACCTATAATCAATATAAACATTAATCTAAAACAAGAGGTGAGAATATCGTACACCTTTTATAACATTGGAGTTTTTATACCATAAGAGCACATCATAAGCCATCATACTTTAGCTTACATACTTCCACTTTTTTTTTTCTCATCATTTTTTTTTTACATCACACATAAGCTCTTTCTTTTTAGCCATTCAAGACCGTTTCTTATACAAGTCATCCCGAACGCTTTATACACTCCTTTCAAGGTTGATAAAAAGACCAATTATTCAGAAAAATAAATATCTATCTTATAGGTGCATACTAAGACACATCGACACATGGGAACCGGTTAATTAATCCATTTCAATTAAATGGGAACAGTTATACTTCGTGCCTACTGGTACATCACATGATGGAATTATCTACCACATAGTATAATTATACAATGCACTAAATTAAACTAATCTTCCTAATTTCATTACAACAATACAAGGATTGGGTTATTTCACATAAAATTGTCTCAGCTAAGTGCAATGCTATCCATCATAAAAATTGGCGTCTGACCCATGCTAACAACTAAAGTATCACCTTGCGCGGGTGACGAATCAGATAGGCAAGCCCAGCATATGACTACCACCAATAATTATGACAGTTCTCCAACTCTTTTCTAAGGCCACCGTGCGCGGGTGGCGAGCCGAATAAGATCAATTCTAAATGTCCTAACCCAACTATTACATTACTATATTTCATATTATTTATTTAAACTTTTTACTCGATCTAAGCAAAGGTAAATAGAGGGAATTCAACCGACGTGGTTTGATCATCTAAATTATACATATGCCTAACTACATGCAAACAATCAAATCAATTTAATAACCAAATTATACAATGGAGCCAAAATTTGATCGACGTCGAAGTGCCGGTCAAAAAAATAACCTAATTACCTTATACTAGATAGGGTAAATGGGTATCGATCCACGAGGACTATATGGTTTTAGTTTAAGTTTTGAGGTGATCACTGATCAATAAAGGTTTTGGTTTTGAAATCTGACAACTAAAATACTTTTGATAATAAAAATGCGGATTAAAAATTAAAATAATTATTAAGCTAATAATAAAGCTAGAAAAATAAAATAAAGATGTAAACAATTAAAAGAAAAATGCAATCCCTTCCAGCTCCTAATATTTATTGTTGGTCACACTTATGGATTATCGAAACTTTTTAGAACCGATTACAAAGATTATTTTGACTTAATATGAATGAATTAATGTCGGCATTTATTATGTTTATCAACGACTCGCAATAATAAATCTTATATTAATCCAACCAATAGTTATGTTTTAACAATTTATTTAGGGTACAATTTATGTTTATTATACGACCATCTTTTTTTTTACTAAATAAAATAAGTATGAATCGTTAAGTAACAATAAATTGTCTAACATAAATAATTAAACATAATATCAAATCGATAAAAATAATTTATAAATAAATCAGAAATCAATGTAATAAAAATATGATAATCCAAAAGTAATGATCAAACCATAAATAAAGTTACCGGAAGGAATAACAACAAAATTAGCCGGACATCGCGGTGTACTCGACCCACTTTGTATCAACCATTGTTACTTCACTTAATAATACTTTCTGCCTTCCAAAATTCCTCCTTGTCTCCACTGTGTCTTCACTTGTTTTTTTTTATTGTCAAAAGTTGGGTGAGTTGATCTCCTTTTTTTTCTTTATTATAATCGATTGATGATTCCCATCAATGAAAACAATCGCCTCTTTTTCTTCTTTTTTCCAAAATTGCGGCTGAACTAAAACTCCTCTTTTTTTGAATCGTTTTGTGATGCCCCCACTTCGTGATGTTTTTTTTCTTTTATATTAGTTAGTGTCAATGGGTCCAAATGGGCCAAGAACTTTTTTTTTTTTTTAATTCTTTTAACATATAATAACTTTGGCCCAATAAAATATAACCCATCACAAACAATTGCTCAAACGAAGCCAGGACAAATAAAAGACGACCGAAAATATTGCGACGCGCTCAAATCTTTTTCTTCAATATTTTTTCTTCATTAATCGGCGCTCACAATGTCTTTTCTCCAAAAAATTAATTAAGCGTCCATTTTTATTCCACTTCACTCGTAACCTACATAATCACAAAACACACTCAAAGTACATATATAACGAAAAATAAATATATAAATATACTAAATTAACATGCTATGAGGTGTATGCAAAATACACTGATTAAAGCGCTCCTCGGGAGGCAGCCCGAGTATCTATCCTTTTCTGTTTTTACCTCCTAAGTGTAGGGGGGCCTGTATAGGTGTTTGTATTTGTGTGGTGATGTGATTACCGGGATGAATGCACTCTTGGAATCTCTGAAGAACCGTGCTCCCGTGTTATCCGAAATCCGGTTCTATCTCTCAACTATCGTGATTCAATTTTCTTCATACTCACATTTGAAATTGATCACTTTAGTCGTCTCTTCCTTAGCTTGATTTAACCAACGTGCACAATGTCATAAGTGTAGGGGAGACTTTTCCCACATGCTTAAACATTGAGGACAATGTTTATCTTAAGTGTAGGGGGGACTTCTATCGAAGTTTTAAGTGGACTTTTCCATTAAAATGCCTTCATTTAACCGAAAAATCATCTTTTTCAACATTTTTCAAATTTTTAATTAACTTTGGCCATTTAGTCGTAATTTTTAAATTTTTATCGTTGCTTTCATATGTATATATCCCGCAATAAAGTCAAAAATATTAATAAAGTGGTGTAGCTAGTTTAGAAGTCTTTGACATATTAGGCCCGTTGCGTTTATTTTGACTCAACCCGAATAGACTTGTCTAAGTTTATTCTAGCTAGTATCCTTAACCATGTAGACCTTAATTGGTTTATTAGGCTAAGCATCCACGAGTCTCATTACTTGAGATTTTAAATTGTGGAGAACGAGAAATGATAGAGTCAATTATAAGTCGGTATTCTTGCACAAGCTCACTTGGTGTAATTATTTGCCTATTCTCCCATCACTTGCTAATAATTTATCTGCAATAAGTAAGGTCGTATGATTTGAAAAGTTACTTAGCTTCTAGCCCAAGATCGTTTAAAAGTTGCTCGGTAATGATAAGAGTTCATAGCCAAGGCATAACTTATGAAGCGGGGCGCGAAGATTGGCGAGTCCAAAAAGGCCCTAACAAGGCATGAGGATTCCATTTTATTGCTGAAGATCCAAAGTGATGTGAAAAGCATTATTCCCAAAATCAATATGAAGGATCAAGACTCACGACGAAAAGCAATCAACTCGCATAAAGATCATGGAGAAGTCTATCCGAAAAGACCCTAACAAGGTATGAGGATAAATAGATCCAAGTCCGAAAAGGAGGCGGATCGTTGTATCTCAAAATCCCAATTAGAGATTGAAGAATAATCATGAAGTCATGGTCAACAAAGTTGGAGTACCCCTCAAAAGTCTCCAAGTGAAGAAACTCTATTAACGATGAGAAGACCATTATCTCAAGAACGTCTCTCAAGATATGAAGTATGAAGTACATGCCAAATATCGGCCCGAGAAAGGTCTCAAATCGTGAACCAAGTTATGGCAAGATATGAACTTTTTGATATCCCGAGAAGCAGTTTTAAGAGATTTTGTCCTTTAGCTAACTATTGATCAAATCGTCCTACTTTGCTTTTAGACTAAATAAACTATCGAAATAAGTCCAAAAATGCATCTTCATGATCATTCTAAGACAAAGATAAAATATAAGAGATACACCTAGGAATAAGGGAGTTTAAGCATTTAATTAAGCCATGTGTGTAAGTGTTTGAATTGCTAACTTATAATAACAATGATCTCGTTTTTAAGCTTAGTTTGGGGAACGTGAAACTTGAGGGTGATAAATCTTCGCAGCACCGAAGCCCTAATGTAAGTCCTCGATCTCTTTACAAGTTATTTCCACGTAGCTATTTTTTATCCTTTTGTTTACTTTAAAGTTTTAATTTCTCTTAGTACTTTAATTTTTTTTAGTTGTATTTTAATAAGGCCAAGGTTGATTAATTATGAGAAAAGTGTAAATGTGCTTTGTCACTAAGCATTGCATGAGGGCATGGCAATGGTTAAGTGTAGGGGATTTGATAGGTGTGAAAACACCCATCCTTTTACCACTTATTTCTGGCTAAAACAAGACCAAAACACGTATTTAATATCATTTGTTTGGAATTATGCGTGGTTTTTGTGTTTATTGTGTTTTCAGAGTCAACCGGATGAATATTGAAGAAAACATGGGATTGCACGGGTTTTATCGAGGAAAAAGACTCAAGACGAAGTCTATTGTCCAAGAGATGCAAAAGATTTGAAGTCATTGTGCCTATTTGAAGATTTATCGAAGAATAGAGCCAAAGATGGAAGATTCATATATGTCGAAGAACTCGAGTCTATTAAATAAAAGATTATAAGACGAGTTGTAATTATTCACCGACACTTCTCAAATCCAAAGTCGGAAACGTTTATTTAAAGAAGCGTGAAGACTGAAGAAGAAAGAAGAAAAGAAGCCCGATACCAAAGCCCATTCACAAGCCCATACCGCACGCATATATATAGGACCTTACTTCATAAAAAAATGACACTGTTTTTTTAGGTAGTTTTTAGTAGTTCATTTTTCTCTCTAGTTTTAGAGAGAGAAAGTTCTAAACTTTCTCTCACTAGTCTTCATCTTTTTCTATTTCAAGAAAAAAACTTTGTATTATTTTTCATTAATCAAGTTTAGTTTCAAGCTTTTAATCTTTAATCTCATTCTTCCTTTCTTTGATTTTGATTGATTTTGGTACAAATCTCGAATGATCCGTGTTGTTCATCAAGGATTTTGTGCTTAAAAAGTTAATCTTCTTATGTTTTTTTCTAAGTTTCTATACAAATAAGCTTTAAGATCTTTGTGCTTATTGGCTTATTTGTTGATTTGGCTTATTTACTTTTTAAAGTTTTTATAAAAAGTTCATCTTTTTATCATTTGATTTATGTTTTTGCTTATTTGAAGTTTAGTTAAGTTGTTTTTAGTGCTTATTCGATCCGTTTCATCATAGATTTGACCTAGTTTTGGTGATTGGCTTATTCAATAGCTTATTACCCTAGCATATATTTCAGATCAAAAGTGGGATATCGGAAAGGGTTATAAACCCATTTCCGATTGAAACATTCCGAGCAGACACCCCCTTATTCCGATCGTATGATCAGAAAAGGGTTTTAACATATTCCGATTGTTTAGTTTTGACTTATTCCGATTGGGTATTTCTTGGCATTCCGATTTGGAGCTTGTTTCCACTATTCCGATAAGTGAGGGTTTATATGTATTCCGATTTGCCCCATTTGGCATATTCCGATTAGGGGGTTTATGTTTATTCCGATTGAAAGTTTTCTTGACATTCCGATCAGTACTCATTTAATATTCCGATCAGTAACATTTTCTGTTATTCCGATTGGAACTTTGTTCCTGCATATTCCGATCAGCTTCATTTTCAAGTATTCCGATTGAACCTTTTTAGATTATTCCGATTTGAGTTGTTTTGCTATATTCCGATCACTCCCTTTAGAATTATTCCGATTTGATGAGTTCATGTTTTTATAAGTTTTCAAGTGTTAGTTTTACTAAGTGTTCAAGCATTTTTCGCATTTGGCCTTTAAGTTTTCAAACATTTATTTTTAACTTGTCAATTTAGTTTAATCTTTAAAAACTTTAATTTTACTCTTCGACACTTACTTTATTGTTATTAGTTCAAAATAGATAAACAAACCAACACTTTTTTATTAACCAAGAACAAATCATTCCACTTAGAACCGAGATCAATTCGAGGAGATACCGAGACGAATACTGAACACATAACAAAAACAAAAGTATCACTTATTCAATAAGCTATAATGTTGGAAATACATACGTACTTAGAAAGGATCGGTCACTCCAACGATATATACGTAGATTGGGCTCGTGATCTAGTTATGTAAGTGTAACCCATAAAGCCCACATGTAGGGTGGGCTATATATACCCTTCCTAGCATGTTAGGAAGGGTAGTTGTTCATTCCCATTTCACTTAATCATTCTTTCTTTCTCTCATTCTCTCCTTTCTCTCTCTAACTTTCTCTCTCTAGTTCTTCATCTCCCTCCCTCTCTTTATATCATTAAAACACTTGTACAATCCTAAGAAATCGTCGACCTACAAATGGTATCAAGAGCCATGGTTGATTGGGTTGTTCTTGTGTTTGTTCATAATTGATTTGTTTGTTTTCATCTAAATCATTCGAACCAAAATTTTTGTGTGTCTTTTATGGTTAAATCTTGATACAAATCATCTACATAGTCGTGGTAGTGATTTGGTATTGTTACTTTGGTTAAAAACATAAAATTTTTGGGTATTTGGATCATATTTTGGCTTAAAATCTCGAACTGGTTGTGTTTTATCCGAGAAAAGTGCACATCGGAATATTTAAGGGTTTTGGATTACGATCAACATTCCGATCAATATTACGATCCAATATTGCGATAGGGTTTCTACATTGCGATCACATATTGCGATCACATATTGCGATCACATATTGCGTCACATGTTGCGATCTCTATTCCAATCTCTTATTGCGATTCGTTATTCCGATCACAGTCCGATAGGACATTCCGATCACTTTCCGGTTTATTCCGATGGGTATTCCGATGGATTAAAATTTGGCATTGCGATACAGTGACAAGTATTCCAAGATTTTTCAAAAACGTGTTTTATTTTGCCTTGGAGAATTTTTGGTTTCTTGAGAACACATATTTAGAGGATTTAATCATTTTTTCTTCACTACTCAGGGAATCTAATCGACAACGACAAACACAATTACTTTCTTTCATTGATCGATCGACAAGTAATCCTTACCTTCATTTTCCATCAAATTTCAATGGGATCGTTGAATTCGACATCTCAAGAGGTAGAATTGCGTCTAATGCAAAACAAATCTAGAGAAAGTGGTATAACGTTATTTTGACTACTTCAGTCGCATCTTGTAACCCTTTCATGGCTTCAAGGAGGAAGCAAATTTGTGACACTCTTTGGTCAAGATCGTAACATATTCATGGACTCAATATTCCTCAAGTTGAACCAACTAGCTGAGTAACTTCATAAAGAAGACTTTAATCACTCTACATCAAAATCTGCATATAAAGCTCTCGTGACCCAACTTACGCACTTCTTCAACTTCAACATCGCTAAGTCTGATAATTCAGGGATATGCCAGTTATTTTTTCAATACTCACATACCGAGGTTCAAGATTTCCGTGGTACACTGTTGAAATTCATGACACTGGTCTCGTCTTCAATTGATGAAAGATTCTGACTTGAGCAAGCGTATGATAATGGAGTGCAAGAATCTACGATGCAGATGCAAGAGGAGAATGGTCATACGGTTGACAACTTGGAGCCTAAATATGGCAACAACATGGAATCGGGAGGAAAGCATGATACAAGAAGCATGTCTGGAAATGATATAGACATCTCTCATGATGACCCATACCTGTATATGACGAAGAGCCTACAATTACGGTACAATGGAATGTGGTATATGATGTCTATGTCGATGAACTACTGCATGTTGAGCATTCCGAACTTAATTATGACAAATATGGGATGGAAAAGGGTGATAGTTTTACCACTTCAGATTCATCCGATGTGAGTCAAAATGGGGGAGAGATTGTTCAGAATGCTATAGTACATCATGATAACTGCTTTATAACTTCTTCGTTAACTGGTTCCGATTCCAAGATTAAAGAGCTTGAAATGATCATATCTCAACAATCTAAACATCTTGAGGATGCCCAATTTGAATTTTCGAAGAGAACGGACAAATTTGAAACATATTTTGAAAAACTTGAAAAGTCAAACGTTGTTGTTGAACGAAAATTGGATCAAAATGTTCTAGATTCTAAAGCTAAAAAAAGATAATCTTTTGAAACAAATTAAGGTGCTAGAATCTAAGTTGGCATCCCAAGATAGATTGCTTAAAGATAATGAGACCTTAAAGGCTCAAGTACAGGAAAAGGTTTTTGCTATAGCTGCTTTGAGAAATGAATTAAGGAAAACTAAAGGAACTAGTGTGGAAACTAAGCTTGAAAAACCATCAATCTTGGGGAAACCGCCTACTAATCAGTCTGTTAGACAACCGACTGCATTTAGATCTAAGCGACCAAAATCCTCGAGACTGCCGTTTAACTCCCAAGTTGATATGGTTCATAAATCTAGAACAGTCACTCCACCAACTAGGCCTAATGTGACTAAATCAGCTTTAGCAAGAACTAATCACATGATTGCATCTAGCCTCTCAATAGTTCAAAGAACACGTCTAGAACTAGTTCAAATGATGTTTTTCATAAATTTGGTCTGAGGGAAGCTAAGCGAAAGACACAAGTAAGATAAAGGAATTTTAAACCTAGTCAGATGCCTTCTAGGTTACCCAACACTGCTAACCGTTGCATATCATACACCAGGAGGATCAGTCAATCATCTAGGAATTCTAGATCTTACTCGGACATTGAATATGCTACTTGTAAAACATGTAGAAAATGTGTCTTTAAAGCCAATCATGATTCTCGTGTCAAGAAATTCTTAATGAGGTGAACTTCCGTGTCAGACTTAAATCCCAGTGGTTAGCTAAAATCAAACCCATTGGTACAGTTTGGTGACCCATGGGTAGAACTTTCACTGTTGTAGGAAACGAGTTCCCTTTAACTAGGATAGTCTTCGATTCTACTAAGACTACTAGGGAGGAAATTGAAAAGGATGATACATCACTTAACCCTAAACTTAAGGTTTTCTATAAAAGGAAACGTTTTCCAGCTAAGACAAGTGAATCATCTCCTCAGGTCACCTCTGGCACAAGAAAAGAAAACTGTGAATCCCCGCATGGATCTAAGATAGATATCGCTAACCCACATAAAAGCATACAAACTCCTAATGAGAATGTAGGTACCAAAGTTAACGATCAACAAGAACACAACGGTCCAATCTTTGTATACCGTACAACTAAGGACACTCTCAGAGTTTGGTTGCTGAAGAAGCTGATATCTAAAAAACAAGTGTCTTAGGGGACTCGCAGTTAAGCTGTATTTGGCTCATAGTCTGTGACCCGCTCTTCAAATAAAGGGAAAGTTTATCTATGCAACGATAACTTATCCTCACAAACGAGAAATTAAATTTATCGGACACGAGCTTACATTAAAACTATTCAAAGGTTTTAAGCTCGTGTATATGGCTTATCGTTAAATATCAGACGATAACCCGTTCTTCAAATAAAGGAAAGTTTATCGCCGACGATAAAATTATTCTCATTAACGAGAAATTAAATTTTGTCGAACACGGGCTTACATTAAAAAAATTTAAAGGTTTTAAGCTCGTGTAAATGGCTCATCGTAAAATGTCAAACGATGACCCGATCTTCAAATAAAGGAAAGTTTATCGCCGATGATAAAATTATCCTCAATAACGAGAAATTAAATTTTCTCGGACACGAGCTTACATTGAAACTATTCAAATATTTTAAGCTCGTGTAAGATGGCGTATAATCACATTTCAAATTATGCCCCGGACTTCAAAGAAAGGAAAGTTTATCGCCGATGATAAAATTATCCTGACAACGAGAAATTATTTTTTCTCGGGCATGACCTTATATTAAAAAACATTGTGTATTTTAGGTATGAATATCGTGAAATCAACAAAAGAATACAAGAATCAAGAAAAAACGAACACGGGAAACGAATCCGCATAAAGAACCGGATCCGAACGATGAATTTCCAAAGAATTCCTTGAAGTTTTGAATATTGTCAAGATTGGTCCCTCATCTTTTGAAGACTTGTCATTTTATACCCTTGTAAATCATCAAAATTACAATAGGGTCCCTAAAATGTCAAGATATTACACAATGTCCTTTGAGAATTCATTTATTACACCATTGGTCCTTATCCAAAGTTTGGTATTTACTTGTGCCAAAATTGACAAGTGATGGAAAGATGCTAACAAAGGGAAATGGGTTAAATCTGTTTAAGACTTGATATGAACACATTTTGCAAGATAGGGGACTAAACTGGCCAGACAAAGAAACTATCACCAGCCAACCACAACACGCCACCTCACCCCACTCACACCTCTCCACCACTCTCCACTCCCCACGTCACCACCCATTGCCACATCACTAATCCACTTAACCAGATTTATAATACTTGTTTTAATCAAGTGTTATTTAATGTTTTGGGCACCTAACACATATTAAACCTCCAAACCTGATCAATACCACCACTATTCACGTTCTTTAAACCCAAGAACCCTAATCCCTAATCACCTTCAAATCAAAAGGGAAAATCATCCAACTCCTCCAGAACACTAATTACCATTAACCTAAACCAATCCTACACCTAAAACATCCTACCCCGTGACTTATGTAGGCCCCACGATGGTCCCTTGCTCCTTCAAAAATGGGAAAACTCGAATCTTGCATACTAATCTATAACTATCAAGCAAAATTTGTTCCCAAAGACATATTGAACGTCCAAGATTGCAGAAGGACAACTGGCATCTACTGGAAATCATATGGGCATGTTTGACCCCGAAAATGAAAATTTAAAAGAAGGGCATTATGGGAAGATCATAGTGTTAAGGTTTACTTATTTTCTTTATTCTAGATAGTTCTTTTCTTTTGTATAAATAGCATTCGACATGTGAATGCTATTCTTGTTCCAGAATTTTGAATAAAACTCTAAACCCTTTTTTCATGAATATTTAAATGATTTTTGGCCTTGCATCTTGTTCATATTCTGAGTTCCATTTAATTTTTGTTTTAGTTTAACATTTACATTTTGCAAGAGTTACCATTTTACTAAAATTTCTGTTCAAAGGTTTTGTTCAAGAGATTTTTGGGACCCATTATAGATAGTAGCTAATAGCTTATTCAATAAGCTATAATGTTGGAAATACGTACGTATTTATAAAGGATCGGTCACTCCAACGATATATACGTAGATTGGGCTCGTGATCTAGTTATGTAAGTGTAACCCATAAAGCCCACATGTAGGGTGGGCTATATATACCCTTCCTAGCATGTTAGGAAGGGTAGTTGTTCATTCCCATTTCACTTAATCATTCTTTCTTTCTCTCATTCTCTCCTTTCTCTCTCTAACTTTCTCTATCTAGTTCATTCCCATTTCACTTAATCATTCTTTCTTTTTATATCATTACAACACTTGTACAATCCTAAGAAATCGTGGACCTACAAATGGTATCAAGAGCCATGGTTGATTGGGTTGTTCTTGTGTTTGTTCATCATTGATTTGTTTGTTTTGATCTAAATCATTCGAACCAATTTTTTGTGTTTTTTATGGTTTAATCTTGATACAAATCATCTACATAGTCGTGGTAGTGATTTGGTATAGTTACTTTGGTTAAAGAGACAAAATTTTTGGGTATTTGGATCGTATTTTGGCTTAAAATCTCAAATTGGTTGTGTTTTATCCGAGAAAAGTGCACATCAGAATATTTAAGGGTTTTGGATTACAATCAACATTCCGATCAATATTCCGATCCAATATTACGATAGGGTTTCTACATTGCGATCACATATTGCGATCACATATTGCGATCACATATTGCGATCACATATTGCGATCACATATTACGATCACATATTGCGATATGTATTACGATCTCTTATTGCGATTCGTTATTCCGATCACAGTCCGATAGGACATTCCGATCACTTTCCGGGTTATGCTGATGGGTATTCTGATGGATTAAATTTTGGCATTGCGATACTGTGACAAGTATTCCAAGATTTTTCAAAAACATGTTTAATTTTGCCTTGGAGAATTTTTGGTTTCTTGAGAACACATATTTAGAGGATTTAATCATTTTTTCTTCACTACTCAAGGAATCTAATCGACAACGACAAACACAATTACTTTCTTTCATTGATCGATCGACAAGTAATCCTTACCTTCATTTTCCATCAAATTTCAATGGGATCGTTGAATTCGACATCTCAATAGGGAGAATTGCGTCTAATGCAAAACACATCTAGAGAAAGTGGTATAACGTTATTTCGACTACTTCAGTCTCATCTTGTAACCCTTTCATGGCTTCAAGGAGGAAGCGAATTTGTGACACACTTTGGTCAAGATCGTAACATATTCATCGACTCAATATTCCTCAACTTAAACCAACTAGCTGAGCAACTTCATAAAGAAGACTTTAATCACTCTGCATCAGAATCTGCATATAAAGCTCTCGTGACCCAACTTACGCACTTCTTCCACTTCAACATCACTAAGTCTGATAATATAGGGATATGCCAGTTATCTTTTCAATACTCACATACCGAGGTTCAAGATTTCCGTGGTACACTGTTGAAATTCATGACATTGGTCTCGTCTTCAATTGATGAAAGATTCCGACTTCAGCAAGCGTATGATAATGGAGTGCAAGAATCTACGATGCAGATGCAAGAGGAGAATGGTCATACGGTTGACAACTTGGAGCCTAAAGATGGCAACAACATGGAATCGGGAGGAAAGCATGATACAAGAAGCATGTCAGGAATTGATATAGACATCTCTCATGATGACCCCATACCTGTATATGCCGAAGAGCCTACAATTACGATACAACGGAATGTGGTATATGATGTCTATGCCGATGAACTACCACATGTTGAGCATTCCGAACCTAATTATGACAAACATGGGATGGAAAAGGGTGATAGTTTTACCACTTCAGATTCATCCGATGTGAGTCAAAATGGGGGAGAGATTGTTCAGAATGCTATAGTACATCATGATAATTGCTTTATAACTTCTTCGTTAACTGGTTCCGATTCCAAGATTAAAGAGCTTGAAATGATTATAGCTCAACAATCTAAACATCTTGAGGATGCCCAATTTGAATTTTCGAAGAAAACGGACAAATTTGAAACATATTTTGAAAAACTTGAAAAGTCAAACGTTGTTGTTGAACGAAAATTGGATCGAAATGTTCTAGATTCTAAAGCTGAAAAAGATAATCTTTTGAAACAAATTAAGGTGCTAGAATCTAAGTTAGCATCCCAAGATAGATTGGTTAAAGATAATGAGACCTTAAAGGCTAAAGTACTGGAAAAGGTTTTTGCAATAGCTGCTTTGAGAAATGAATTAAGGAAAACAAAAGGAACTAGTGTGGACACTAAGCTTGAAACACCATCAATTTTGGGGAAACCGCCTACTAATCAGTCTGTTAGACAACCGACTGCATTTAGATCCAAGCGACCAAAATCCTCGAGACCGCGGTTTAACTCCCAAGTTGACATGGTTCATAAATCTAGAACAGTCACTCCACCAACTAGGCGTAATGTGACTAAATCAGCTTTAGCAAGAACTAATCACATGATTGCATCTAGCCTCTCTACGAATAGTTCAAAGAACACGTCTAGAACTAGTTCAAATGATGTTTGCCATAAATTTGGTCTAAGGGAAGCTAATCAAAATACACAAGTAAGAGATAGGAATTTTAAACCTAGTCAGATGCCTTCTATGTTACCTAACACTGCTAACCGTTGCATATCATACACCAGGAGGATCGGTCAATCATCTAGGAATTCTAGATCTTACTCGGACATTGAATATGCTACTTGTAAAACATGTATTAAATGTGTCTGTAAAGCCAATCATGATTCTTGTGTCAAGAAATTACTTAATGAGGTGAACTTCCGTGCTAGACTTAAATCCCAGTGGTTAGCTAAAATCAAACCCATTGGTAAAGTTTGGCGACCCATGGGTAGAACTTTCACTGTTGTAGGAAACGAGTGCCCTTTAACTAGGATAGTCTCTAAATCTACTAAGACTACTAGGAGGAAATTGAAAACGATGATACATCACTTAACCCTGAAATTAAGGTTTTCTATAAAAGGAAACGGTTGCCAGCTAAGACAAGTGAATCATCTCCTCAGGTCACCTCTGGCATAAGAATAGAAAACTGTGAATCCCCGCATGGTTCTATGATAGATTTCGCTAACCCAAATAAAAGCATACAAACTCCTAATGAGAATGTAGGTACCAAAGTTAACGTTCAACAAGAACACAACGGTCGAATCTTTTTATACCGTACAACTAAGGACACTCTCAGAGTTTGGTTGCTGAAGAAGCTGATATCTAAGAAACAAGTGTCTTAGGGGACTCGCAGTTAAGCTGTATTTGGCTCATAGTCAATCACAGTCTATGACCCGCTCTTCAAATAAAGGGAAAGTTTATCTATGCAACGATAAGTTATCCTCACAAACGAGAAATTAAATTTTATCGGACACGAGCTTACATTAAAACTATTCAAAGGTTTTAAGCTTGTGTATATGGCTTATTATCAGACGATAACCCGTTCTTCAAATACAGGAAAGTTTATCGCCGACGATAAAATTATCCTCATTAACGAGAAATTAAATTTTGTCGGACTCGAGCTTACATTAAAACTATTCAAAGGTTTTAAGCTCGTGTAAACGGCTCATCGTTAAATGTCAGACGATGACCCGATCTTCAAATAAAGGAAAGTTTATCGCCGATGATAAAATTATCTTCATTAACGAGAAATAAAATTTTCTCGGACACGAGCTTACATTAAAACTATTCAAAGGTTTTAAGCTCGTGTAACATGGCGTATAATCACATTTTAAATTATGCCCCGGACTTAAATGAAAGGAAAGTTTATCGCCGATGAAAAACTTATCCTGACAACGAGAAATTAATTTTTCTCGGGCATTAGCTTATATTAAAAAACATTGTGTATTTTAGGTATGAATATCGTAAAATCAACAAAATAAAACAAGAATCAAGCGAAAACGAACACCAGAAACGAAGCCATATAAAGAACCGGACCCGAACGATGAATTTCCAAAGAAGTCCTTGATGTTTTGAAGATTGTCAAGATTGGTCCCTCATCTTTTGAAGACTTGTCATTTTATACCCTTGTAAATCATCAAAATTATAATTGGGTCCCTAAAATGTCAAGATATTACACAATGGCCTTGGAGAATTCATTTATTACACCATTGGTCCTTATCCAAAGTTTGGTATTTACTTGTGCCAAAATTGACAAGTGATGGAAAGATGTTAACAAAGGGAAATGGGTTAAATCTGTTTAAGACTTGATATGAACACATTTTGCAAGATAGGGGACTAAACTGGCCAGACAAAGAAACTATCACCAGCCACCACAACACGCCACCTCACCCCACTCACACCTCTCCACCACTCTCCATGTAAAACCCGCATGCTTTTACCATGAATAGTGCCCTTAAGATCGTACGTCCTAGATTAAAACTTACCTTATTTAGTATTAATCACATTCATGTGCTAATAATCAAGCAAGTGCATACGTGTATGACATGACAAGTATCGATTACGTACGAACTCATGATAAACAGTTAATAAATATATCACGTGAACATAATTGAATCATGATCACCATTTAAAATACGAACTAGAATAATTACGTAAATACTTATAATATAATTACGAGCGTTAAGTTTACGATAAACGACACGATAGAATAAACAGAAACACTTTAAACACGAGCACGTTTAACCACGAACGAACACGAAACATCGGGACACGAGAAAGGTACGAGTACCCATGTGGGGCCCCCATACCCACGGCACACAACAAGAAATGGGCTTAGCCCATGGACTTTTACAAGTAAAGGGGGGTAAAGAGTAAAACTAGTTTTCATTTTTCACTTTCAAGAAATAAACACAAAAACCCTAAAAGTGTTTTCTCTCCTCCTCCTTGTGCTCTCTTTGTGCCGCCACCTAAGCATCACCATAGGAGGGTGGTTGTTTGATTTTGATCTTAAAAAACTATTGTTATAATCAGTGTTTGTTCATCCTTTTTCCAAGCTACATAGTGGTATACCTTTCTAACCCTTCTTTTTAATTCTTTTTAATTCTTTTAATCTTTGATTATTTTCATGAACATGTTATTATTCTTTTTATTTAAACATGATAATTAATCATTGATCTAACATGTTTTGGTATTAATTAAAATCAAAGAATGATTTAAAAGGGGTGTTGTTTTTGGCCGCCTAGCAAACAAACCCGAGGGGGGTTTGGTTTGCTATTGCCGCCACCACCAAGACCATTTTTGGTCTTGGTTGGCTCATGTGGGACCCACGGCAGCAAGAAGGCACACGTGCCCCGAGTTTGGCTCGGGGTACGGTGTCGAATTCATGCCCGATTCATGGTTCGTTGGTTAAATCATGATTTATACTACATGTTAATTTTTATGAATTATGAACTTAGGATATAAATTAACTAATAACATGAGATATTAATTAAATCATGACTTAGGTTATTCTAATTATTAATTTAGAATGATATTAATTTAACCTAAGTATTTTATGTTATAAGTTATAATTAATTAATTATTTAAAACATGCCTATAATTAATTAATTTAGACATGACTTAGGTTATATTATTAATAATAATAATACATATTTTAACCTAAGTATTTCATTTCATTTTAATTAAAACATGTTATACTTTAATTAAAATGCTTAACCTATAGTTTAATTAAAATACATGAAATAATAATTAAACTATATACTATATCATATGACTTAAGAAACAAGCTTTTTAACACTTAGACTTATATGTTAGCTTATGTAACCAGCTTAATTCTAAATATGGAAACTTCTATTTATAGAAACTTAATTAAATAAAGTAGTTAATCTAATTATGGAAACCTTCTATATATGGAAATCTATCTATTTCAGGCAGCTAATCTAATTATGGAAACCTTCTATATATGGAAACTTATTTAATTAAGGCAGCTGATCTATTTTTGGAAACTTTCTATTTTTAGAAACTAATCTATTTTAAGCAGTAAATTCTATTTTTGGAAACTTTCTATTTTTGGAAACTTTCTATTTTTGGAAACTTTCTATTTTTGGAAACTTTCTATTTTTGGAAACTTTCTATTTTTGGTAACTTTCTATTTTTGGAAACTTTCTATTTTTGGAAACTTTCTATTTTTGGAAACTTTCTATTTTTGGAAACCTGCTATTTTTGGAAAGTTACTTATTATTATACAGTAAGTATATTAATACATGAAACACCAGTAATACTTAATCAGATAAATCAGAATACTAGATAAACACAGTTTAAGGCTTTAAACAGTGAACCACGACCTAAAACATACCAAATCAGCTAAAATGAGACACAAAACCCAGTACGTAATCAGTGAATCGATACTTATACACGTGTGTATTCATGTAGCGTTAGTGATCCAAAAGTAGGAGTCTTTCTTCCGTTCATTCACTGGACTTGAGGTACGGATTCCCGTCCTTTCAGTATGGACATTCTTTCCTTATTAGGATTTCCCCGTATGCAGCCAACTGTTTTCCCCAGTATTTGTTTTATTGTTTTGAACTGCTTATGTTTAATTAGCATAATCTATAGCCATATACAAGCATGACCAGTTTCACCTAGTTATGGAGGTACCATAACCATAGCATTGGAGGCACCGATGTTATGACTTCCCCACGGCGGAGTGATTGCTCGTGGCGTCCCTTTCAGTTTTGGCCATATTATTATATCAGGTGGGGCGTATGGGTGCATCCTAGTTACATGTTTTATTCAGTTTATCATGGTGAATGTGGTGTGTACCTTGCACCCTTCACAAGGAGTTGATCCCTCCTACCCAAACCAGTATATTGATTAGAGGCATCCCCTCTAATCAGCATGATGAGGTCACCCCTCCAAGTATTCATGCACGTGACCTTTTCATGACCTATATGGGCTATGGTATATATATGTTAAAACAGTTTTCACAAGATAAACATAAGGCTTTTCAAACTATAAAACCAGTTTTCTTTATGCTTAATCAGTTTACTCAGAACTTAGTCTTCCACTGTTATATGTTACATGTTTATCCTATTTCATGCTATATTGTACATCCGTGCACTGAGCGTCTTGCTCAGCCGTTTTCCTTTTCATGTCCCCAAAACGGCAGGTACTCAGGGACGCTCGTAGATCTCAAACGTACGTGTATATGGATTGGAAGCTTTACTGCCTTTCTTTACTTTATGCATTTCCTTTACTTTGATACAGTTGCTATGGACATTGTTTCGTCCTTTCCTTTTACAGTATTTATGTTTGTGTGTGATGAGCTTTACTTTGGGGTTACCGATGTTTGATTCCGGTATTTTCCCTTTTATGGTTGAATAATGCTTAGACATTTATCCTTGTATGCTTTGATGACACGCCATGATTATGCGTAATATTCCATTTCCAAAATGGGGTGTTACAATTATGGTATCAGAGCCAAGGTTTCGACCTGTAGGCTCTCAAATATGACCTGTGATTAGTGGGTAGTCACTACGGTCTTCCTAGAACTGACAGTTGTTTTCATGCATTCATCATTTTTAAGCATACATATACATGTCATTGTTACAGGGTTTTTGACTAAGTAATGGTTGGTACAGGACTGGCCCTATTTAGTCGCATGTGTTTTATCGAAACTTTTAGATTTGGGACCGACCCATAGGCGTCCCCTCGATATGTCTTTTATGTTGAGTGAACTGACCTGGGGCGTTCACTCTCGAGCATCAAAAGTTTTCATAAAACTGCATCATGCATTCATACAAAGATTTTTCTTGCATAAAATTTTTCTCATGAAATTTTGGTATAAATTTTTTTTTTTTTTATATTTTATGTTGGAACTGTTAATCATATGTTTGTGTTATACTGTCAGATGGTTCTCACACGCGAGCAAGAGCAGCTCAATGCTGCAATTCAGGCTGCCATGCAAGCCTTACTTCCTCAACTGAGGAATGACATTCGTGCTGAAGTCCAAGCTGCCAACAATCAGCAGCAGCAGAATCAGGCACCTCCTCCTCCTCCTCCCCCAGTGACACTAGCAGTGTGGTTAGAAAGATTCAACAAGCTCCGTCCTAGAGCTTTTGAAAAGACTGATAGCCCCAGCGATGCTGAAAGCTGGCTGACTCACATTGAGAAGATTTTCAATGCTATGGGATGTGACCCCGCATTCAAGGCGAGGTTGGCATGCTACCGGTTTGAAGGCGATGTACTCAACTGGTGGCTAGCTTTGACGCAGTCAGAAGGAGGTGATGAATGGGTCGCTGGTTTGACATGGGCCCAATTCAAGGAGAGAGTGATGGAGCAGTTCTTTCCTAAGGCAGAGCAGGACAAACTCAAGCGAGAATACCATGGGATACGTCAGAGAGCGGGCGAGAATAGCAACGAATTCATGCAGCGCTTTCTTCGCTTGGCTGGTTTTCTGGGAGCAGCAGCTGGTACTCCTGAGGAGCAGGCACACCACTTTAGGTGGGCACTTCGCACCTCGGTCGCGAACAATCTGGTATGTGCTACGTTCAATACAGTAGCACAAGTGGCCGACGTAGCAAGGAAGCTTGAGATGTTACAGGAACGCGATGAGTTCGGGGAAGCTGAAAGACCCGACAAGAGGTAAAACATTTCGTGTTCTATCGATAACCAGATCGCATCCTATCATTATATTTTCTATAATCATCTCTTAAACTGTATCTTCCAGGCAGAAAACTGGGGACCGGTCTCAGCCGGCTACTCAGCAGCAGCCTAATCATCCCAAAGGAAACGGTCACACTAACGACCGTTCTGTTGTGGAAAGGCGCAACGGTAATGATAATTACCGTAACAATGCGGGACACTCCAACAACAGCAGGTCCTACTATTTACGCATCTTCTTATGATTTCATGTTACATTTCCCATACTGACACTATATTAATCCCTACCAGGAACCACGGTAACGGAAGGGACCAGAACCACAGGGGTTCTCAGCCTAACCGTTCAGCTAACACTGGTAAGCATCTTATGACGCTTACGTCCTATACTCGTGCATATACTTTATTCTTAACACGTTTTGTCATCAGCAGGCCCTCAGCAAGCAAGGACTCCTGCTGGAGGATTCACTCATCCTCTATGCAGCACTTGCCATCGCAGACACCCTGGCCCATGTCGTCGTGATTCCGACGCGTGCTACAAGTGCGGCCTCCCTGGCCATCGTATGAGAGATTGTCGTAAGGGTGAAATGGAGGGTACTTCGGGTCATGCTGATACTAAACCGCCTCCTACCACTGGGCGTGTCTACACGACATCGCGGGACCAGGCAAACAAATCTACAGGTATCATTACTGGAATTTTGTATATGTACGGCTAGGCTGCATGTGTTCTTTTCGACACGGGTGCCACTCATTCAGTTATTTCCACTACTTATGCTAAGAACATCAGGACACTTCCCTTGCCATTAGAAAATAAGCTTACCATTTCCACGCCTCTGAGGGACTCTGTGTTAATAACTCATGTATACAAGAGTCTTCCTCTAGAGTTTGACGATAGAGTTCGTGCAGTAGATGCACTTCCCCTGGACATGATTGAGTTCGATATGATTCTTGGCATGGACTGGCTATCCAAGCACCATGCTACCATAGACTGCCACTCATATCGGGTGATCTTCGGCGACATTAATGCACCAGAGTACATTCATAACGGGTTCATACCCGGACGGTCTGTACAAGTCATATCTACCTTGCAAGCACGTGCGTTACTGTCACATGGCTGCGAGGGTTATCTAGCTACGGTTCACGACATGGATGTTGATTCCCCATCGATTCAGGATCAACCGATAGTCTCAGAATTTCAAGACGTCTTCCCAGATGAACTTCCAGGCATACCACCTGCACGAGAAGTGGAGTTCAACATCGACCTTGTTCCAGGAGCCGAGCCAATCTCTAAGGCTCCGTATCGTATGGCTCCAATAGAGCTAAAAGAACTGAAGGACCAACTGCAGGAACTTCTTGAACGAGGGTTCATTAGACCAAGCGCATCTCCATGGGGCGCACCGGTCTTGTTCGTTAAGAAGAAGGACGGCAGCATGCGACTTTGCATTGACTACCGTGAACTTAATAAGATTACCATCCGCAATAGATATCCACTGCCACGTATAGACGATCTGTTTGACCAACTTCAAGGAGCCAAACACTTCTCAAAGATCGATCTAAGGTCAGGCTACCATCAGCTAAGGGTTAAAGAGCAGGATATTGCCAAGACTGCTTTTCGTACCCGCTATGGCCATTATGAGTTTGTGGTCATGCCATTCGGCCTGACTAACTCTCCAGCAGTATTCATGGATCTGATGAACAGAATCTTTCATGAATTCCTTGATAAATTTGTCATTGTATTCATCGATGACATCTTGATTTTCTCAAAGTCCACGGAGGAACACGAAGATCATCTACGTACTGTACTACAGATTCTTCGTCAAAAGCAGCTGTATGCGAAATTCTCCAAGTGTTTGTTCTGGTTAAACAAGGTGGCATTCTTAGGTCACATTGTATCAGCAGAAGGGATCACTATGGACCCAGCGAAGGTTGAGGCTATCACTAAATGGCCAAGACCAACATCAGCGACAGAAGTCCGCAGTTTCTTAGGCTTAGCTGGATATTATCGAAGATTCGTGGAGAACTTTTCCCGCCTGGCATTGCCTCTCACCAAACTGATGCGAAAAGGAGAGAAATTCGTCTGGACGGAAGAACGAGAGAAGAGCTTCGAAGACCTAAAGCAGAAGTTAGTATCTGCACCTATTCTTACTCTCCCATCTGGTACAGGTGGATTTCAGATCTATAGCGATGCATCGGGGAAGGGACTGGGCTGTGTTCTCATGCAACATAGGAAAGTGATCGCGTGTGCTTCACGGCAGCTTAAGCCCTATGAAGAAAACTACCCTACGCATGACCTGGAACTTGCTGCAGTAGTGTTCGCATTGAAGATATGGAGGCATTACTTATACGGAGAATCATGCGACATTTTCACGGATCACAAGAGCTTGAAGTATATCTTCACACAGCGAGAATTGAACATGAGACAAAGGAGATGGTTGGAACTGTTGAAGGATTATGATATTAACCTACAGTATCATCCCGGAAAGGCTAATGTAGTAGCAGATGCACTCAGCAGAAAGTCCGGAATGATAAACGGCATTGAGATCGAGGAACAAAACATAAGAGACTTGGAGCGACTAGACATCGAAATCATGGTACGTGGGCAGCACGGATACTGGGCGAATCTTAGAGTAGAACCTGAGTTACTGACTAGGATTAAGGAAGCGCAGAAGGATGATGGAGAGATTTGGGCGATAATTCAGAATTTGGAGAAGCAGACAGAATTCAGAATGGACGGAGACGGTATCGTTTGGCAGGGCACGAGACTTTGTGTTCCTGACAATCCAGAACTCCGGGAAGCATTGTTAGCTGAAGCTCACAGCTCCCCATTTTCTATACATCCTGGGTCGACAAAAATATACCATGACATCAGACAGCACTTTTGGTGGAGTGGTATGAAACAGGATGTAGCCACGTATGTCTCCAAATGTCTTACCTGCCAGCAGGTTAAGATTGAACATCAGCGATCGGGCGGTCTCCTTCAACCGTTGGATATTCCAGAGTGGAAGTGGGACAAAATCACCATGGATTTTGTTACCGGTCTTCCGCCTACCAAGAAGAAGCACGATGCTATTTGGGTCATTGTTGATCGACTCACCAAATCAGCTCATTTCTTACCGATACGCAAGGAAGATCCGGTAAGTAAACTCGCAGATACTTACAGAAGGGAGATCATGAGACTCCACGGCACTCCCTCCAGCATCGTCTCAGACAGAGATCCTCATTTCACGTCGCGATTCTGGAAAGGTCTGCAAAAAGCTTGGGGTACACAACTTAAGCTGAGCACAGCCTTTCATCCTCAACGGACGGACAGTTAGAGCGAACAATTCAGACATTCGAAGATATGTTAAGGTCGTGTGCGTTGGAATGGACAGGTGATTGGAACGATTACATCTGTTTAGTCGAGTTTGCATACAACAACAGCTGGCACACAAGTATCAAATGTGCTCCTTTCGAAATGTTGTATGGCAGAAAGTGTCGCGCTCCAACTTGCTGGGATCAAGTGGGAGAGCGAACACTCGAAGGACCAGAGATTATAGAAATGACCAACGAGAAGATCGAAGTAGCTAAGCAGAAACTGCAAGAAGCACGATCATGTCAGAAGAGTTACGCCGATAAGCATCGTAGGGACATACATTTTAATGTGGGAGATCACGTCTTCCTCAAGGTTTCGCCGGCACGTGGTGTTAAACGCTTCGGGATCAAAGGGAAACTCAGTCCTTGGTTCATCGGACCATTTAATATCGTTGAACGAATCGGCGAAGTATCTTACCGATTGGCGTTACCTCCTCAGCTTTCGCACATGCATAACGTGTTCCATGTGTCCTTACTCAGAGGGTACAATTATCATCCCCTTCACATGGTTCAGTATCCACTAGAACAGATACGTGAAGATCTCACTTTTATAGAAGAACCCGAACGAGTACTCGACAGGCAAGAACGAGTCATGAGAAGGAAGACGATTCCATTCGTCAAAATTCTTTGGAGGGACCATACCGAGCGGGAAGCCACTTGGGAAACAGAGGAGTCTATCCGGGCTTCTTACCCTCACTTCATATTTTGAGTTCGGGTATGTCACTTCTTTTCAGCTTACTTTATCTATAATTCGGGGACGAATTATTCTTTTTAGGGGGGAAGAATTGTAAAACCCGCATGCTTTTACCATGAATAGTGCCCTTAAGATCGTACGTCCTAGATTAAAACTTACCTTATTTAGTATTAATCACATTCATGTGCTAATAATCAAGCAAGTGCATACGTGTATGACATGACAAGTATCGATTACGTACGAACTCATGATAAACAGTTAATAAATATATCACGTGAACATAATTGAATCATGATCACCATTTAAAATACGAACTAGAATAATTACGTAAATACTTATAATATAATTACGAGCGTTAAGTTTACGATAAACGACACGATAGAATAAACAGAAACACTTTAAACACGAGCACGTTTAACCACGAACGAACACGAAACATCGGGACACGAGAAAGGTACGGGTACCCCATGTGGGGCCCCCATACCCACGGCACACAACAAGAAATGGGCTTAGCCCATGGACTTTTACAAGTAAAGGGGGGTAAAGAGTAAAACTAGTTTTCATTTTTCACTTTCAAGAAATAAACACAAAAACCCTAAAAGAGTTTTCTCTCCTCCTCCTTGTGCTCTCTTTGTGCCGCCACCTAAGCATCACCATAGGAGGGTGGTTGTTTGATTTTGATCTTAAAAAACTATTGTTATAATCAGTGTTTGTTCATCCTTTTTCCAAGCTACATAGTGGTATACCTTTCTAACCCTTCTTTTTAATTCTTTTTAATTCTTTTTAATTCTTTTAATCTTTGATTATTTTCATGAACATGTTATTATTCTTTTTATTTAAACATGATAATTAATCATTGATCTAACATGTTTTGGTATTAATTAAAATCAAAGAATGATTTAAAAGGGGTGTTGTTTTTGGCCGCCTAGCAAACAAACCCGAGGGGGGTTTGGTTTGCTATTGCCGCCACCACCAAGACCATTTTTGGTCTTGGTTGGCTCATGTGGGACCCACGGCAGCAAGAAGGCACACGTGCCCCGAGTTTGGCTCGGGGTACGGTGTCGAATTCATGCCCGATTCATGGTTCGTTGGTTAAATCATGATTTATGCTACATGTTAATTTTTATGAATTATGAACTTAGGATATAAATTAACTAATAACATGAGATATTAATTAAATCATGACTTAGGTTATTCTAATTATTAATTTAGCATGATATTAATTTAACCTAAGTATTTTATGTTATAAGTTATAATTAATTAATTATTTAAAACATGCCTATAATTAATTAATTTAGACATGACTTAGGTTATATTATTAATAATAATAATACACATTTTAACCTAAGTATTTCATTTCATTTTAATTAAAACATGTTATACTTTAATTAAAATGCTTAACCTATAGTTTAATTAAAATACATGAAATAATAATTAAACTATATACTATATCATATGACTTAAGAAACAAGCTTTTTAACACTTAGACTTATATGTTAGCTTATGTAACCAGCTTAATTCTAAATATGGAAACTTCTATTTATAGAAACTTAATTAAATAAGGCAGTTAATCTAATTATGGAAACCTTCTATATATGGAAATCTATCTATTTCAGGCAGCTAATCTAATTATGGAAACCTTCTATATATGGAAACTTATTTAATTAAGGCAGCTGATCTATTTTTGGAAACTTTCTATTTTTAGAAACTAATCTATTTTAAGCAGTAAATTCTATTTTTGGAAACTTTCTATTTTTGGAAACTTTCTATTTTTGGAAACTTTCTATTTTTGGAAACTTTCTATTTTCGGAAACTTTCTATTTTTGGTAACTTTCTATTTTTGGAAACTTTCTATTTTTGGAAACTTTCTATTTTTGGAAACTTTCTATATTTGGAAACCTGCTATTTTTGGAAAGTTACTTATTATTATACAGTAAGTATATTAATACATGAAACACCAGTAATACTTAATCAGATAAATCAGAATACTAGATAAACACAGTTTAAGGCTTTAAACAGTGAACCACGACCTAAAACATACCAAATCAGCTAAAATGAGACACAAAACCCAGTACGTAATCAGTGAATCGATACTTATACACGTGTGTATTCATGTAGCGTTAGTGATCCAGAAGTAGGAGTCTTTCTTCCGTTCATTCACTGGACTTGAGGTACGGATTCCCGTCCTTTCAGTATGGACATTCTTTCCTTATTAGGATTTCCCCGTATGCAGCCAACTGTTTTCCCCAGTATTTGTTTTATTGTTTTGAACTGCTTATGTTTAATTAGCATAATCTATAGCCATATATGTTGATGCAAAAGTTGGTTGATCCTTGCTAGACCCGAATTAGGCTTAATTCGGGTTGGCTGGGTACCGGCTCCTGCACCAAGTGAATCGTCTGGTTGGGATCCTGCACACTAAACAACACGCGTTAAGCTTACCGTGGGAAGGTTTCCCACGATTAGACTCCGGCGTGAGAGTAAGTAATCGATTTAGGGTTATATGTGAGTTTAGAGTGAATTGTGATACCTTTGTGGAACCCTTGGGGGTTCCTTTTATAGGCAGTGAAACCCCAGTGGGCTTTCACTGATCCTTCGGCCCCAAGGAAGAGATAAGCACCAGAATTAGAATGATTGTTATCTTCTAATTCTGGCAATGAATATCTCTTCGTGTTAGGATTAAGATATATCTAGACAGAATATTATTCTGTCTGATCTTATGTCGGCCGCCTTGGGCCATGGGCCGCACACATGTGCGAGCACTGTTCACTCAAGCCCATAAGACTGAATGATATTTATCCACCCATCCGTGATGGGCGGAAAATTCGCCCCTTCAGTCAACAAGATCTCCCGGTAGGACATCTTTAGGGGGATGAATTTGTCGTCTGACCGTCCGCCTTTGCTTTGGCTCTTATAGTCCGAGCCCTTGTTATTGTTCTGGTTGCCTTGACCGCCCGACTGTCTCCGGGACTGGTCATTTGAGCGTTACCCATTTCCTCGGGATGGGTAGGCTGCGGCAACAGCTGTCTCTCCCTCTATGAAATTTCGGACCCTTTCCATGAGGTCATCATATCTCTCTGGACGCTTGTCGTTGAGACGCCTGATCAGTTCTCTGTCTGTTATGGCGTGCATGTAGTCAGAGATTTTCAGAAGCTCTGGCATGGTTCTCGTGCGTGTGCACTCATCATTGAAGCGCTCAGTGAAGGCTTCTGTGGACTCCCCCGGCCGTTGCTTGACAGTTGCCAATGAAACCGGATCCCTATTATACTTCTTCCTTTGAGTATAATTGTTCTCGAACGCAGTGCGTAGTTCCGTGAAACTATCAATGCTCCGTGGGGGGAGTGCCTCGAACCAGTCACGAGCGTTTCCAATCAAGGTCGAATTAAACATTTGGCACCATATAGGCATGGGCCATCGTTCAATTTTTGCCTGAGTATCGAATATTTTGAGGTGATCGACAGGATCACCGGACCCATCATACGTCTTGATACATGCCGGCATGCGACGTTTGGTGTCCTCAGAATAGTTCCGTATGCGGAGGGTGAACGGATCTTCCCTGGGATCAGCCCATGGCCGTGTGAGCCTAGGGTCATCCCATGGTTCACACCACGGACGCGAGAGGTCCTCTGCTTCCGTATCCCGATAGTAGGGGCCACCATAATACTCATCATTATTTGGTGGTGGAGGCGTGCGCCTAGGCCGGCGGCGTTTGGGCGGATGGTCATCTGAGTCCTCCCCAGACGGATCTGGGGACGGCGGTGGTGCCCCGCCTTTTGAATAGGGACCACTTTTTTGGGACGAACCAGGAGCCTTCCTCCCTGTGTTCATTCTATCCCACACACTTGGGCGGCGTGTGGTTCTGGTCAGCTCTCGATCTGGCCGCTCGCGTGAGCCATCCGACCTTTCTCCATCTTGAGACTGCGTTAATTCTTGCATGATGCGATCCCCTATGCGTTCAAACACATTCCGGGGTTGAGGGTTTTCCTCGAAGGTTCCCTGCTCTTGAGGCCGAGTCCTCCTTTTTCTCCGGTTTTGGGAAGGGGTGGATGGTCCACTGTCGCCCAAGTTGAGTCGGTCTTGGAGGTTCCTCCCCAGACTCAATCTTGATGCGATCCCTGGGACGATCCTTTCAAAATTCTGAGTGAGAACTCGAGTAAGATCCTCCTCACTGAGTGGTAGGGCTTCCACTTCTTCCTCCGTCGAAGGTCTGCGTGGTTCCTTGTTAGGAGGGTCTGGCGCACTCCCTGGATCAGGGTTGTCCAAGGTTGAAGTAGGTGGGGGTGTCACCGAGATCGTGCTCGTCACCCCCGCGGGTTGAAAACCGCTACGGTTACCCAGCCCGCCCGCGAGGCGGTTAGGTGACTGGTTGGGGATGAGAATCCCTTCCCCTTGGGACTTCCGGTTTCCAGGATTCACATTCCTGGGGTTAGTCGGCGGGTGTCCCTTCGTCATTGGAGATTTGAGATGAGATTTTGTTCTAGCTTAGTGTTACTGGTCACACGGATGGCGCCAACTTGTTGATGCAAAATTTGGTTGATCCTTGCTAGACCCGAATTAGGCTTAATTCGGGTTGGCTGGGTACCGGCTCCTGCACCAAGTGAATCGTCTGGTTGGGATCCTGCACACTAAACAACACGCGTTAAGCTTACCGTGGGAAGGTTTCCCACGATTAGACTCCGGCGTGAGAGTAAGTAATCGATTTAGGGTTATATGTGAGTTTAGAGTGAATTGTGATACCTTTGTGGAACCCTTGGGGGTTCCTTTTATAGGCAGTGAAACCCCAGTGGGCTTTCACTGATCCTTCGGCCCCAAGGAAGAGATAAGCACCAGAATTAGAATGATTGTTATCTTCTAATTCTGGCAATGAATATCTCTTCGTATTAGGATTAAGATATATCTAGACAGAATATTATTCTGTCTGATCTTATGTCGGCCGCCTTGGGCCATGGGCCGCACACATGTGCGAGCACTGTTCACTCAAGCCCATAAGACTGAATGATATTTATCCACCCATCCGTGATGGGCCGGATACGGGTAGTACCCGCGGGCCGGGCTCATGACCCGGTTTGGGGACTATACGTCATCAATATACAAGCATGACCAGTTTCACCTAGTTATGGAGGTACCATAACCATAGCATTGGAGGCACCGATGTTATGACTTCCCCACGGTGGAGTGATTGCTCGTGGCGTCCCTTTCAGTTTTGGCCATATTATTATATCAGGAGGGGCGTATGGGTGCATCCTAGTTACATGTTTTATTCAGTTTATCATGGTGAATGTGGTGTGTGCCTTGCACCTTTCACAAGGAGTTGATCCCTCCTACCCAAACCAGTATATTGATTAGAGGCATCCCCTCTAATCAGCATGATGAGGTCACCCCTCCAAGTATTCATGCACGTGACCTTTTCATGACCTATATGGGCTATGGTATATATATGTTAAAACAGTTTTCACAAGATAAACATAAGGCTTTTCAAACTATAAAACCAGTTTTCTTGATGCTTAATCAGTTTACTCAGAACTTAGTCTTCCGCTGTTATATGTTACATGTTTATCCTATTTCATGCTATATTGTACATCCGTGCACTGAGCGTCTTGCTCAGCCGTTTTCCTTTTCATGTCCCCAAAACGGCAGGTACTCAGGGACGCTCGTAGATCTCAAACGTACGTGTATATGGATTGGAAGCTTTACTGCCTTTCTTTACTTTATGCATTTCCTTTACTTTGATACAGTTGCTATGGACATTGTTTCGTCCTTTCCTTTTACAGTATTTATGTTTGTGTGTGATGAGCTTTACTTTGGGGTTACCGATGTTTGATTCCGGTATTTTCCCTTTTATGGTTGAATAATGCTTAGACATTTATCCTTGTATGCTTTGATGACACGCCATGATTATGCGTAATATTCCATTTCCAAAATGGGGTGTTACCCTCCACTCCCTACGTCACCACCCATTGCCACATCACTAATCCACTTAACCAGATTTATAATACTTGTTTTAATCAAGTGTTATTTAATGTTTTGGACACCTAACACATATTAAAATCTCCAAACCTGATCAATACCACCACTATTTACGTTCTTTAAACCCAAGAACCCTAATCCCTAATCACCTTCAAATCAAAAGGGAAAATCATACAACTCCTCCAGAACACTAATTACCATTAACCTAAACCAATCCTACACCTAAAACATCCTAACCCGTGACTTATTTAGGCCCCACAATGATCCCTTGCTCCTTTTAAAATGGCAAAACTCGAATCTTGCATACTAATCTAAAACTATCAAGCAAAACTTGTTCCCAAAGACACATTGAACGTCCAAGATTGTAGAAGGACAACTGGCATCTACTGGAAATCATATGGGCATGTTTGACACCGAAAATCAAAATTTAAAAGTAGGGCATTATAGGAAGATCATAGTGTTAAGGTTTACTTATTTTCTTTATTCTAGATAGTTCTTTTCTTAGTATAAATAGCATTCGACATGTGAATGCTATTCTTGTTCCAGAATTTTGAATAAAACTCTAAACCCTTTTTTCATGAATATTTAAAGTGTGATTTTTGGCCTTGCATCTTGTCCATATTCTGAGTTCCATTTAATTTTTGTTTTAGTTTAACATTTACATTTTGTAAGAGTTACCATTTTACTAAAATTTATGTTCAAAGGTTTTGTTCAAGAGATTTTTGGGACCCATTATAGATTGCAGCTTATAGCTTATTCAATAAGCTATAATGTTGGAAATACGTACGTATTTAGAAAGGATCGGTCACTCCAACGATATATACGTAGATTGGGCTCGTGATCTAGTTATGTAGGTGTAACCCATAAATCCCACATGTAGGGTGGGCTATATATACCCTTCCTAGCATGTTAGGAAGGGTAGTTGTTCATTCCCATTTCACTTAATCATTCTTTCTTTCTCTCATTCTTTCCTTTCTCTCTCTAACTTTCTCTCTCTAGTTCTTCATCTCCCTCCCTCTCTTTATATAATTACAACACTTGTACAATCCTAAGAAATCGTGGACCTACAAATGGTATCAAGAGCCATGGTTGATTGGGTTGTTCTTGTGTTTGTTCATCATTGATTTGTTTGTTTTGATCTAAATCATTCGAACCAAATTTTTTTTGTGTTTTTTATGGTTTAATCTTGATACAAATCATCTACATAGTCGTGGTAGTGATTTGGTATTGTTACTTCGGTTAAAAACACAAAAATTTTGGGTATTTGGATCATATTTTGGCTTAAAATCTCGAATTGGTTGTGTTTTATCCGAGGAAAGTGCACATCAGAATATTTAAGGGTTTTAGATTACGATGAACATTCCGATCAATATTACGATCCAATATTGCGATAGGGTTTCTACATTGCGATCACATATTACGATCACATATTGCGATCACATATTACGATCACGTATTACGATCTGTATTCCGATCTATTATTGCGATTCGTTATTCCGATCACAGTCCGATAGGACATTCCGATCACTTTCCGGTTTATTCCGATGGGTATTCCGATGGATTAAAATTTGGCATTGCGATACAATGACAAGTATTCCAAGATTTTTCAAAAACGTGTTTAATTTTGCCTTGGAGAATTTTTGGTTTCTTGAGAACACATATTTAGAAGATTTAATCATTTTTTCTTCACTACTCAAGGAATCTAATCGACAATGACAAACACAATTACTTTCTTTCATTGATCGATCGAGAAGTAATCCTTACCTTCATTTTCCATCAAATTTCAATGCGATCGTTGAATTCGACATCTCAAGAGGGAGAATTGCGTCTAATGCAAAACACATCTAGAGAAAGTGGTATAACGTTATTTTGACTACTTCAGTCTCATGTTGTAACCCTTTCATGGCTTCAAGAAGGAAGCGAAGTTGTCACACTCTTTGGTCAAGATCGTAACATATTCATCGACTCAATATTCCTCAACTTGAACCAACTAGCTGAGCAACTTCATAAAGAAGAATTTAATCACTCTGCATCAGCATCTGCATATAAAGCTCTCGTGACCCAACTTACGCACTTCCTCCACTTCAACATCGCTAATTCTGATAATACAGGGATATGCCAGTTATTTTTTCAATACTCACATACCGAGGTTCAAGATTTCCGTGGGACACTGTTGAAATTCATGACATTGGTCTCGTCTTCAATTGATGAAAGATTCCGGCTTTAGAAAGCGTATGATAATGGAGTGCAAGAATCTATGATGCAGATGCAAGAGGAGAATGGTCATACGGTTGACAACTAGGAGCCTAAAGATGACAACAACATGGAATCGGGAGGAAAACATGATACAAGAAGCATGTCAGGAAATGATATAGATATCTCTCATTAATAAGTGTGAAAAACTTATCCTTTTACCACTTATTTCTAATAATAACTAGACCAAAACGTGTATTTTATGTCGTAAAAGTCGGAATTATGCGTGGTTTGTGTTTTTATTATGTTTTAGGACCAAAAGATGAAAAAGGAAGAAAACACGGGCTTTCACGGGCTTTTATCGAAGAAAACGAGAAAAGACGAATTCAAAAGATCAAGAGTGCAAAAAGAACGGAAGTCCAAGGCCTATTATGAAGATTTATCGAAGAAAAAGTCTAAAGTCGGAAGTTTAATGAAGTTGGAGAACTCAAGTCTAAATAAGTGATGAATTTATAAAACGAGTTTAATTAATCCCGAGACAACGTCGAGAAAAGTCGAAGAACTTAAAACACGAAGAGCCGGGAAGAAAGAAAGAGGAGGCAACACATGCACCTCCCCATTTCCCTATCAATACCCTCCTAAACACATTAGGAGGGGAGTTAGTTAATTTAGTCATTTTTCATTTTCTTTCTAGTTTTTAGAGAGAGAAAGTTTTAAGCTTTCTCTCACTAAGTTTTAATCTTTTCTTTCAAGTTAAGTTCTTTTTAATCTTTGTATTTGAGTTTTATTAATCAAAAGTTCAAGTTTTAGCTTTTAATCTTCAACCTTTTTCTTCCTTTCTTGATTTCACTTTTATTTTAATCCGAATTTTAAAACTTCGTGTGTGATTTTTATGTTTTGTTGATTAGAAAGTTAATCTTTTGATTCCTTATTAAGCTTTTATACGGTATAAGCTATAAGCTTGTTGTGCTTATTGGCTTATTTCATATATTTAGCTTATTGCATTTTAGTTTTCTTAAAAAGTTTCATCCTTTAAAGTTAATCTTTAAAAGTTTTCTGATTTGGTGATTTGATAAGTTTTACATTCGTAGCTTATTGAGTCTCCTTATTATTGGCCTTGTTAAGTTTTTGAAAGGTGCTTATTGGTACTGCTTATTGAGTTTGTTGGCTTATTTTTCATTTTCGGATTACTTCATGTTCCATCGCAATCTAAGGGATTTACACATTCCGACAGGAGGTTGTTTGTATCGCAATAATCCTTAAGGGTTTTACTTTGCGATAACTTGGTTTTTCCCCCTTATTCCGATCTGGGATTGCGATCGCTCATTGCAATCGCATATTCCAACGGGTCTTAAGGTTATCTTAAGTCGAAACTCTGCCCAGTTTTAGTTTGCCACTTTCCGATAGTTTTGTATTCCGACAGAAGTGCATTGCGACATCTTGTATTCCGACAGAATTGATCTTTTGTATTCCGATTTGAAACATTCCGATACCTTGGACATTCCGATAGATAGTGTATTCCGTTTGACCTACATTCCGATGGAATTTACTTTAACATTCCGATGGTTTTATTTGCACTACATTCCGACAGTTTTAACTTTGTTACATTCTTATGGCAACATTCTGATAGCTTTGTTTTAAATTTATCCCGATCTGAAAAGTTTTAAGTTTTAACAAAGTTTTAAGTTTTAAGTTCATTACGTTTTAATTTCTAAAAATTGAACGCTTACCGAAATCTCTGTTTTTACCAAGTGTTTTTCTAGTAATTTTTAGTTTAATTTTTAGTTTAATTTTACTCAACGACATTTATTTGCTTGTAGTTTAAAATAGATAATCAACCAAACCAAAATTATTTTCCACCAAGAACGATTGAGTCGCACTTTCTACCATTAATCAATTCGAAAAGATTGGAACAACGACAAAATTTTGATACTTAGTAAATCTATGTATTAAATGGTGTCGCTGCCGGCTCTTTTCGTTAAGATTAACGGTTTTTAGTAAGAGACGCGTTGGATTTTGGGATTCGTTCACTTTTGAACGTTATTTTTCTTGCTTATAAATTTTCAAAAATCCATAAAAAATTAAAAAATTTCAAAAAAAAATACAAAACCATAAAAAATCAAAAATATTTCTTGTCTATTTTTCTTTTCCTTTTGTAGGTGTGCATGCGTACTCGTTCTCGTAAGAAGAAAGTAGCTCAAGCCGAAGTCATTACTCCACCTATTGTCACCATGGACAATAAACTAATGATCGAGCTTTTGCAATCGCACGTAGAAGGCAACACCGATGCTATTGTCATACCTGAGATTGGAGCCAACAATTTTGAACTCAAATCCGGCTTCATTCAAATGGTCTCTGCTCAACCTTTCTTGGGGCGTTCGCTTGATGATCCGCATGACCATATAAAAAGGTTCCTTCAACTCACTAATATGGTCAAGTATAATGGGGTTTCACAAGAAGTTATTCGCTTACAACTTTTTACTTTCTCCTTAGAGGGACAAGCCCGAAATTGGCTTGATAAGGAACCGCCACAAAGTATTCTTACGTGGACGGATTTAGAGACCAAATTCATCAACTACTTTTTCCCACCCTCACGTACTACCGCATTGCGGAATGAAATCATTACTTTTGAACAAAAGTACAGTGAGACATTTAGTGAATCTTGGGACCGTTTTAAGGAACTTTTAATAAAGTGTCCACAACATGGTTTCATAAAAGTACATCAAATTAATACTTTTTACAATGGTTTAAGCATTAATGACGAAGATTCACTAAATAGTGCCTCGGGGGGAAACATTTTGGTTAAGTCTTCTAATGCCGCTTGGGATATTATTGAGAACAAGTCTAGAGTGCAAACCAAGAGTGTTCGGACGAATGTGGCTAGTGCTAGCACTAATGAGAGCGACAAGAGAATTGATAAGCTTACTTCGCTTGTTGAATCACTTGCTCTCGAAACCGCCAACAATGTCAAGCAAATCACTGCCCAAGCTAATGCTTTGAGTCAATCATGTGAAATATGCGGAGGATCTCACTCATACACCGATTGTCCTTCGACTCATGGCAATCCGAAAAATGTGTATGCCGCCAACGGTAACTATTCCACGGGAGGCTATCAAGCACGTCCTCAAGGTGACCGCAACTTGCTCAGCTATCGCTCAAACAACTTTCTTTCACCACCCGGTTTTCCACCTCAAAACCCAAACAACCTAAATCACAACAATCAAAACCAACCTCGTGCTCCAAACCAATATCAAACCCAAAGAACCCCATATCCAACTCAAAGAAACAACCAAGTTTACCAACAACCCGCTTATCAACCACCTGCCTACCATACTCCTCCTCCCAACCAACCCAATGTATTTAATCACGAGGTTGAAACTTACATGAGGACTAATGATGCAATAGTGAAGAATCTTCAGCGGGAAATGGCCAACATGAAAGCAGATATGGTGAAACAAGGGAACGATCTTCGAGCCGATATGCGAAACTCTTTGGCAAGTCAAACGAATGACTTAAGGAACATGATGGCTAGTTTCTTCCCAAGTAGTCAAGCCTCTGGTTCGGGTTCTCTTCCGAGTAAAACCGTTGCTAATCCAAGAGGGGAGATGAAAGCAATCACCACTCGCAGTGGAAAAGGTTTAAAGGAACCCGAGCTTCCTACACCTACACCGGTGATTGTGACTAAGGAAAACGAGTCTCCTTCTCCAAATCCTCCAACTTCTACTTCTCCAATTCTTCCACCTTCTACTTCCACCCCTCCACCACCCAAGGATGTGAGTGAGCATTCCATTCCAAAGCCTTCATCTCAACCCAATATACCTTATCCCTCAAGGTTGAGGAAATAGAAATTGAAGAACAAGGATGATATTCAGGTTTCTAACTTTTTTAAAATGTTTAAACAACTAAATTTCAATATCTCCTTTGCTGAGGCTCTCGCTCACCTGCCCAAATATGCTAAAATGTTTAAAGATCTTCTCAGTGATAAGGAGAAACTTCTCGATATCGCTCAAACCCAACTTAATAAGAACTGCTCCGCAGTGCTCTTAAGGAAATTACCAACCAAACTTGGTGATCCGGGTCGTTTCTTGATTCCTTGCAACTTCTCTAGGGTAGAGAATTGTATGGCCCTAGCCGATCTAGGTGCTAGAATCAACTTAATGCCTCTGAGCGTTTGGAATAAATTATCTCTACCCGAGATAGTCCACACCCGAATGACTTTGGAATTAGCTAACCGTACGGTTGCTTATCTAGTGGGGATAGTCGAAGACGTCTTCGTTGGTGTCGACAAATTCACCTTTTCGGTGGATTTTGTTGTCGTTGACTACGAGATGGATCCCCGTGTTCCATTAATCATTGGACGTCCATTCTTGGGGACCGGTTCGCACTCTCATTGATGTAGCCGTAGGCGAATTAATCATGAGAGTTGGTGACGATAAAATCGTCTTCAACATGGGTAAACTTTCTAAGCAGCCTTCTGAAAACGAGAATGTTAATTTCATTGACATTCTTGATGAGGCTTGTGAAGAACATTTCAAAGACGCTTGTAAAAGTGGTTCTTCTTCTCTTCCCATTGTTGAGACCGTTACCTCTATTGCTCCAACACTAACTCTATTTGGAGAAAGTGATTTCATCTTGAAAGAATTTGAAGCATCTTTAGGAGATGTGGACTTGCAATATGACGATTCTCCCTCCAATTGGGATGAAGACATTCGTACCATTGAGAAAATTCTCAATGAGGACAATATTTGTCCACCATCTCCTAAGGATATCTCTATCGATGAACCGAATTTGACTACGCCTTCCATCGAAAATCCTCCGAATTTAGAGCTTAAGGACCTACCATCTCATCTCGAGTACGTTTTCCTTGAAGAAAACAAGAAGTCACCCGTGATCATCGCAAATGACTTGAAAGAGGAAGAAAAATCTCGACTTATCGCCGTGCTAAAGAATCATAAGAAAGCGATTGCTTGGAAAATCTCCGATATTCGTGGAATTGATCATCACTTTTGCACACATAAAATTCTCATGGAGGACGACTTTAAACCCACTATTCAAAACCAAAGAAGGGTGAATCCCAAGATCCATGACGTTATCAAAAAAGAGGTTATCAAACTTCTTGATGTGGGAATAATCTACCCTATCTCGGATTCACCATGGGTTAGTCTGGTCCATTGTGTGCCTAAGAAAGGCGGAATCACCATTGTGCCCAATGAAAACAACGAGTTGATTCCTACTCGTCTCGTTACAGGGTGGAGAGTTTGTATAGACTATCGCAAACTCAATGATGCTACGAGAAAGGATCATTTTCCCCTTCCTTTCATGGACCAAATGCTTGAACGTCTAGCAGGTAATGACTATTACTGCTTCTTAGACGGTTTCTCCGGGTATTTTCAAATTCCCATCGATCCCAAAGACCAAGAAAACCACATTCACTTATCCTTATGGAACATTTGCTTATAAAAGAATGCCTTTAGGCTTATGCAATGCCCCTGGGATGTTCCAAAGGTGTATGATGGCTATCTTCCATGACATGGTTGAAGAAACTATGGAAGTCTTCATGGATGATTTCTCGGTCTATGATGATTCTTTCTCTCATTGCCTTGCCAATTTGGAACGCATGCTTAAGCGGTGTGAAGACAATCGCCTTGTTCTAAATTAGGAAAAATGCCATTTCATGGTAAAAGAAGGCATTGAGCTTGGACATAAAATCTCAAAAGCCAGTCTTGAAGTGGACCGTGCTAAAGTGGATGACATAGCCAAATTACCTCCACCTTCAACCGTGAAGGGTGTGAGAAGTTTCCTTGGTCATGCGGGCTTCTATCGTCGATTCATTCAAGATTTTTCTAAAATCGCTCGCCCGATGACCCACCTCTTGGAAAAAGATACTCCTTTCATCTTTTCCAAAGAGTTTCTTGAATCCTTCAATCTTCTTAAGGATAAGCTTACTAAGGCACCGGTCTTGGTTACCCCTAATTGGGAGCTACCTTTTGAATTGATGTGTGATGCTAGCGACTTTGCTATTGGAGCGGTTTTGGGCCAAAGAGTGAACAAACACTTCCAACCAATCCACTATGCTACCAAGACAATGACGGGGGCTCAATTGCATTATACCACTACCAAAAAAGAGCTTTTAGCTGTAGTGTATGCTTTTGAGAAGTTCCACCCCTATCTTGTCCTTTCTACCACCATCGTGTATACCGATCATTCCGCGTTGAAGTACTTGTTGACTAAACAAGATTCTAAGCCAAGACTTCTTCGTTGGGTTTTGCTCCTTCAAGAATTTAAAATTGAAATTCGTGACAAGAAGGGAGCCGAAAACCTAGCCGTAGATCATCTAAGTAGACTTGAGGATCCGTATCAAGGGGATCATCCGAACCAATAGATCAATGACTCTTTTCCCCTTGAGACCTTAATGTCTATCAATTCCAATCTTGATGACACCCCGTGGTTTGCGGACATTGCAAACTACTTAGCGGGTGGCATTCTCAAGGAAGGGTTAACGTCCCAACAAAAGAAAAAGTTCTTTAAAGACATTGAACACTATTTCTGGGACGACCCTTACCTTTTCAAACAATGTGCGGATCTTGTCATTCGTCGATGTGTTGATGGGCCGACAGCTTTACAAATCCTTGATGCTTGCCATAAAGGACACACCAGTGGTCACTTTGGTCCCAATTACACCGCGAAGAAAGTATTCGACTCTGGATTTTATTGACCCACCATTTATCATGACGCTCATGAAATGGTTAAACGTTGTGATGCTTGCCAAAGACAAGGCAAGATCACACATAAAGATGAGATGCCTCAAAATTTCATACAAGAATGTGAAATCTTTGATGTATGGGGCATCGACTTTATGGGGCCATTTCCATCATCTAAAGGGAACAAGTACATCCTCGTAGTCGTTGACTACGTATCTAAATGGGTTGAAGCCAAGGCTCTCCCTACGAACGATGCGAGGGTGGTTGTGAACTTTCTAAAGCAGCTTTTTGCCTGATTCGGTGTTCCTCGTGCTATTATCAGTGACCGCGTGACTCATTTTTGCAATGATCAATTTGCTCGAGTCATGGCTAAGTATGGTGTTAATCATCGTCTTTCCACCGCTTATCATCCTCAAACCAATGGTCAAGCCGAGATATCTTACCGTGGATTGAAGCAGATTCTGGAGCGTACTATGGGAGAGCATCGTGCCTCGTGGGCTGATAAGTTAGATGATGCTTTGTAGGTTTTCCGTACCGCTTATAAGACCCCGATTGGTTGTACACCTTATCGTCTTGTGTACGGGAAAGCATGCCACCTCCCTATCGAGTTGGAACATAAGGCATACTGGGCCTTGAAGTGAGCTAACTTTGACATCAACAAATCCGGTGATCTTTGGAAGATTCAACTCAACGAGCTCAACGAACTGAGGAATCAAGCTTATGAGAACTCGTTGATCTACAAGGAGAAGACCAAGATCATCCATGATGATAGGATTAAGAACCGAGAGTTCCACGTTGATGATCAAGTCTTACTCTTTAACTCTCGGTTGAAGATCTTCTCGGGCAAGTTGAAGAGCCGCTGTTCTGGTCCATTCACCGTTGCCAAAGTCTTCCTATATGGCACCATTGAGCTTTCTCAGCCAAATGGGCCCAATTTTAAGGTGAATGGCCAGCGCGTTAAGCTGTACTTTGGTGAGGACATCTCTCATTAGATGATTCCATCCCTCAACATGTTTCCCTTGAACTAGTTCTGGGTCGAGTCACGGTCGTGACTCGGTTAACAAAAACAAGCGCTTCTCGGGAGGTAACCCGTGATCTATCCTTCACCATTTTCATAATAAGTGTAGGGGAGCCCCGTATGTGTTGTTGTCTTGTTTCTTCTTATGTGCAGGGATTAAAGCTTCATAGATCCATTCTCAATGACTTTTGACGAACCGTGATACCGTGTATCCGTCTTCCCGGTTCTATCCTAAACTGCCGTGATTCAATATTTCATATCTTATATGCTCACTTTGAAATCACTATAGTTTTCCTTTCCTTAGCAAGATTTCAACAAAGTGCACAATGTCCTAAGTGTAGGGGAGTTTACTCCCACATGCTTAAACATTGAGGACAATGTTTATATCAAGTGTAGGGGGACTTCTATCGAAGTAAGTGGGCTTTTCCATGAATTTGTCCTCATTTTAACCGGAAAATTTGAGTTTTCCACATTTTTCAAAATTTTTAATCTATTTTGGCTGATAGGTGTGAAAACACCCATCTTTTCTACCACTTAATTACAGTAATAACCGGACCAAAACGTGTATTTTATGTCTTTTATGTCGGAATTATGCGTGGTTTATGTTTTTGTTGTGATTTAGGACGAAAAGGTGAAAAGTGGAGAAAACACAGAAATCACGGGCATTTACGGACTTTTATTGAAGAAAAAGATGAAAGACGAAGTCAAGCAGTCAAGAGTGCAAAAAGTACGCAAGTCCAAGACCAATTCTGAAGATTTATCGAAGAAAAAGTCAAAAGACGGAAGTTTATCAAAAGCCGAGGAACTCAAGTCTTATTTATCGAAGAATTAAAAGACGAGTCCAAAAGAAATCCCGAGCCAAAAGTCATCAAACTCCAAGATTAACAAAAAGATTAAGAAGGAGGGACTTAATGGCGCAATTAAAGAAGAAAGGAAGGAGAGGAGAAAGCTTCCTCTAACCACTCTCCTAATCTCCTATATATAGCCATTAGGATCATCATTTTACTCTTGTTGGCTAGATTGACAAACTAGTTCTTCCACCTTTATTTTATTGCACTTTTAATTACTTGCACCTTTAATTACATGTCTTGCACCTTATTTACTTTTTAATTTCAACTTATTTTGTGTACTTTCCTCCGTATTCTGATCTGACAAATCGGAAAAGGGAATTACATTCCGACTGGATTGATCGGAAAAGGGTTTTAACTTTCCGATTGGTGAGTAAGCTGGTATTCTGTGACAACCGTGGTTTTGAGGTTCGTCACTTGGTCTTACTTTTAGGTTATTTTATGTGTGCTTGCTTGATTTGTGTGATTACGTGTTTATTTTGGGTGATTGAGGTTGGTGTGGTTATCGTTTATGAGTATAGAAGTACTCATAAGTAAATCGAGGAACGGTTATTTCATGTTCATGAGCTCACAAGTGGTGACTATGAGATGAAAATGGTGATATTTTGGTGTTTACGTATACGTATAAGTATTATAGTAATAGTATTTTTTTTTAGGATTTACGGTTTAGCATTTAGAGGTCTCGGGTGAGGTAATTATTCATATGAATATTTTTCGGGATGGTTTTAAGTCATTTAGGACTTATTTATAAATTTTATTTCAAAATTTGAGATTTTTTTAAAAGTGTATATTTTACGTCTTTTACGGTAAAACGCGTAAAAACTGACTAGTTTTACGGTTTTGAGATTTTGGAGGCTTTAGGAGCTGAAATAAATTAAGGAAAATTAAGGTATTATTAATAACTTAATAATATATAATAAAAAACGAATTTTAAAGGGGTGTTGGGTCGGTTTGGACGCAAGGAGGAAAGAAAAAAAGGAAAAAAAAACAAGAAAAAGGAAAGGGGTTTTTGGGTTGGACTAGGAATGGGTTACCACACCCTATATATTGTTTTATTAACAACCAAAATTCATTATTTTTTTCCTGAGACAAAGAAAATTTCGCGAGTTTCCACAAAATTAGGGTTCTTCATAATTTTTTTGGGGTTTTCATAAATCAAAGGTAAAGTCTTTAATCCCTTTTCAATTTAATTATTTTAATGATGTCTTAATAATCTTATGATGGATTTAAGTTAGGGTTTAATTTAAAAACAGTAAATTAATGATATATTAATGGTGTTATAATGATTACATAAATTAGGGCTTGTAATTAGAGGGATTAGGGTTAACTAATTAGTTTAATTTGATTAAACCCGTTTTTAAAAACTGGGCAGATTTTTGAGTCAATTGTTTTGATCATATCGGGAGTTCTATAAACTCTTATTTTACGATCCAAGTACCCCTGGAAAGGTATTTGAAGTGGATTTCCAATGCAAGAACCGAGAACTAAATTGGAGGTTGGGAAGTGGGTTAAAAGCAGGTTACAACAGTCGGAGGTCAAAACAATTTTGAAGTCAGCCTGTTTTCTTTTTAAGTTTTGGGTTGTTTGGGATACTTAGGGTTGTATTGGGATCTTCTAACGAACATGAGAGATGGTTTATATATTGTATTAAGTATCCGCACTTGGGCTAAGATTGTGGTTTAGGGTAAGACCCTCTAATGGTAATGAACTTTTCATACGTTTAAAATCAGTGAATTCTGGATAGGTAGCAATATATACACATATATCGGGGCCTTAACAGTAGCTTTATGGTTAGGACAAGTGGGAGGTTTTTTCTAACATATGTAAAAGTATGAATATTCCTTTTACAGAGATCATGGGTATGTTTAAGGGGGTGATCGACCCATAGTTTAAGGTATAAAAAACGGGACTGTTTTGGGTAAAATGTTAACGGGCCGGGTTATGAAGTAAAAGGAGTTAAGGGCTTTATAGAGGGGTGTAATGAGATGCTTATAGCATATAAATGAGGTATTTATATAGGAGGAGGTTAGATGTCCATCATAGGTTGATGAGCCGTTTTAGTGATTGGTTCATGTTTTGATTATGTGTTTTTGGTTTGTTAGCTTTTTGCTAGTGCGATGACATTTGGAGAAGCTCAATCAGGTGAGTTTCATAGTCCCATGTTTAATATTGATTTTGACTTCCAGATGGGATGGAAGAGACACTGTGTTGAGTTATTTTCAAAATTGATGTTGTGAATGTGTTTGTGATTTGAGATGGACTTGTGTGTACATTATGTGATTAACTGCTATGTGATTTTTGATTATGTATGATTTGGATCGGGGGACACGTGCCGTCTCAGTTATTGTGGTTTGACAAGGTAGTGGCCTTGTGGTTTGACAAGGTAGTGGCCTTGGGATAGGTACATAGTGTGATCATCTATGGTACCATGTTGTTTGGCAAGGTAGGAGCCTTGGATTTTGGTTTGGAATGATTGATCTTGAATGCTAGTTGTTAATACATAATTGTAGCACATTGTCCATATGTTATTGTGTTTATGGTTGTTATTCACAGTTTGTAATTGATTTAGCGTTGAAGTCTAAACCTATCACTCTCACCAACTTTATGTTGACGTGTTTTAGTGTCTCTTTCAGGTGATGTTATGGTTAAGCTTGAGAACATAAGTGGCTAGGATTGGAGAAGCTTAGGAATGCATATAGAAGGAGAATCCCCGTTTCCTTCTTAGTTTCTTTTGTTTGTTTAATAAGTGATATTGTTGGTACCTATATGTTTGTTTTGTTTGTTATATTTGATTGTCTTGGGTAAGAGGTAGGACTGTTACCTACTTACCTATACTCCTGCATTGTTGAGATATTGTCATGACATTTGTGTCACCATTTTATGACATTTCTTATATCATTTAGTTATCTCTATACACACGCTATTGTTTTGATGATATCCATACGTCGTGCCCCATATTCCGCCATGGTGGGGTGTGACAGAATGGTATCAGAGACAATGGTTATAGAGAATTAGGTTGCCTAGTCGCGTAGCCTAGTCTATAGCTTAAGGGTCCCTGCATATAGGCGTCATAGGAGTATGTGTGCATTTTATATTAATTGATGTGTTTGGATGTTATTGATTGCGATGTTTTGACTAGTATGAATTGAACCGTAGTATGTTCATACTTAGTCACATGTTATTTTCTTTCCGGGTTTGTGACTAGTGCGGGTTGAACCATAATCGTCCACGCTAGTCACTGTTGTATTTTGCTTAAATGGTACATTATAGTACATAATTTAGTACAAGGTAGTTTCTATCTTTTATCGAGTTATTCTACATACCTGAGGTATGTTATTTTTCTTTTGATGTTTAAGTCATGTTCCTTAAGAATCGTATGGTGGTTCGAGTTACTAGGAGTAGGTGGATAGGAAGGGTTTTAAGCTGTTTTCTACTCTTACGGGCGACATGACTTATAACTGATTATGTTTTTGTTTTGGATTTAGTCTAGGCTGTTTTAGCTAGACTATGGATTTCGGTATTCCAAGAGTTTTATTATGTTATTTTTATAGTTGGAGTTTTGGACCTTATTGGTTATGTGGTTATGAGCTTATGTGAGTATATGGGTTTATGTGTTATATGTTGTATTGATTCTTATAAGTGTCATCATAGGAGGGAGTGCATTGGGGAAAGGGTAATTGTATAAGTATGGTGGCCAACATAGTTATACAAGTACCACAACTTCAATGGGTTCTCAAGTATGATTGCATGAAAGAGGGTTAGTACATGCTTGTATATGATGAGATGTAGAATTTGGGTATACGTATAATATATGGGTTTATGTAATGGCTGCCTATGATATGGCTATTGTTCTTTTGTGTTATATGTTTTGGGTTATAGTTGTGTTGTGTGATTATGGGGTCACACGATATGGTTTGGTTTTCAAGGTGGGCTTATTGCCTTATTGTGGCACGGTGAGAAGGTGATTACTCGTATGGAAAAACGAGTGTATGACGCGATTGGTTGATCTGATATGTATAGTAACGAGTATGTTTTGGGTGGTTTAATAGGTATATATATGCGAATGTATATATACTACTATGTGTTAAGTTATGGTATATGGTCGTTCACTAGTTATTATAACTTGAACGTACCTTGTGTTTGCTCGTGTTTTATGGTGCTGGAGTTTCATGGAGTTCCAACGACGTTTTGAATCTTTTGAAGTGTGTCTGGTAGCGTATTCTTTGAGTTTCGTATTTCATGTGTACGTTTTAAAATGGTGTTTTTGGTTTCAAGTCTATTGGAATAATTTGGGGTTTCTTTTGAGATAATTAAATCTTTTGTGTTGGGTCTTGCAATTCTTTTGGTCGGTATATATTGGGTTAGATGGTTGGTTGTATTCGGTAAAATAAGGGTAAGGTGTTGGAGTCGTGTTGGAAACAAGATGTAACATAAGATTTCTCTTTAAACAACACTTATATATTTCAAATTCTATAAGACTTTCTTTGAAATAAAGCAAAGTAAAAATTTCTTTCTACTTACATAGTTTATATAATTGGGTTTAACCGATTCACGTCATTTATAATTATTAATACAGGGTTAAATTGAGTTTATGAAGGTTACACATACAATTATATCTGTCATTTAAAAGGATTACATTAATCACTAAGTTTAATCTTTAGTCTTTTTAAAACAACTAGTATAAAATTGTTTTTGTCGTAACTTGTTCGTTTTTAAAGCTTTTTGGGTGATTCAAAAGCCAAAAATTATGTACTCGAAACGTACTTTTCAAATATTCAGAATGTATAGTCATGGGAGGTCAGTATCTTGGCCGAAATTATTGTACAAGTGTCGGGTTAAAGGTTGAGTTTGAATAGTAGTTTATTTTTTTTATGATTTTAGATGCACGGGATACCTAGTCTTTGAGTTGAGTTTTGAGATCGTCTAGAAGGTTATTTGTAGATTGTTTGAGTCACATAGATGTGGGAGGTAAGAATAAAAAAAAGAAGATATAAATTCTTTTGGAAAAGTCGATCTTTTGCACGGTTTAAATAATATGTCGCAGGGCGTAATATGTTTGGTTACCATTGGGTGTTTCTTGGATTATTTTTCGTTGTCATGGGTCATTTTGAATTGATACACGTTCTGGATTTGAGTTTTCTTTTGAGTCTCGTGGTTTTTGACTTGTTTTAACTGGTGCACGTGAAATGTCGTTAGTTATCCGTGGGTTTGATTCATTGATCATATCTGGTGGATTCAGGATGTAGTTTTTGTTTCGTATTGTTCGGGAGCGTTGAGGTAGTCGTATGAAAGACTTGGTTGCGCCTACACGATTAAGTAGGTGACCATGAGAGAACGGTCGGAATGCCCTTAATGGGGAGGAAAGGAGTTCGTAGACGAACTAATGTGGTCATGAGGTCTCTTAGGAGTACCAGGGAGATGAATAAAGGTTTGTGTAATGTATGGATATTGGCACAAATAACGTGCCATAGAGAGAGTTGGAAGGGGATATTGTTCGTAAGGCATGTATGTTTTTCGAAAATTTCCAGAAACTTAGTAGGTTTGCCTAATATTTTGAGATAGAACCATGAATAGAGCAAGTAGGAGAAGTGAGAGGAGTTGCAGTTAGTGCTTTTCCAGGAAAATTTTTGATGGAATGATTTCAAGAACAAGAGTTAATGGAAATTGCAACGGATGCAAGGTAAAAGTTGAGTTGCTTAGTAGTAGATTAGATGTGGAAAGCGGTTGAGTGGTATGATGAGAGGAAGCATTGGTCTTTTAAAATACGTGTAGAATTTCGCAAGTGGAACAAGGTAGGAATCTATTCGTATTGTCGCTAAGAGAGGGTGCAAGGAGGACATAGTTGAAACTGCTAAGGATGTTGTATGAACGCTTTGGGTTTACGGTTATGCATTTAGCTTCACCAAAGCACTAGCGGTATTCATGGTGTCAATGAACCAAGTGTGCGTGAACGTGTATAAACGAGTTGTCATCGGGAGCATCGACGACATCTTGATATACTCAAATCTGAGAAGGAGAGTGAGGCGAATTATGTGTTGGTTTTGGAGTGGAATTATACGTGAGATTTTCAAGTGTGAGTTTTAGTATTAAGTCTACCATGATGAGTAGTTAGAGATGATGGCATATCATGGAACCAGCAAGGGGCGAAGTGAAGAAGGATGAGGAAGCATTTTGGAGACTAAAGAGGTGGATTGGATAATGAGCCGATCTTGGCATTATCGGAAGGGTTGGATGAATTCGCGAAGCATGACGATACGTGGAGAAAGGATTTGGACGCGTACGAGGACGACAAAGAAAGGCGATCACTATACGTTGTAGGAAACAGAAGATTTAGAAGAACTGGATAGACTTAGTTTGTGGAGCTGGATTGTTATATCTGCCTAAAATGCTAGAGGAATTTGGTGTATGAGACGTGGAGAATGATCTATACGGATCATGAACGTCTCCAACACATACTCAATCATCTTGATTGAACATTTGACAAAGGTGATGGGTAGAGTTAAGAGGTGAAAGAAAATTTCAAGGCCAAGTACCATCTGGGAAAGGCAAGCATGGTTGATGAGACATGGAATAAGAAGAATGAAGTGAAGCTGAGACGAGCTTGAACTATATGGATGACGTATTAGGGTAGTTTGGATGGAGGATGTAGGTTGCACGAGTTGAGTTGTCTAAAGCAGAGAACGGGTCAACATGTATGTTGCGTGGCTTGGACAATCATATGGAGATAGGAACCGGAGGTAAAACTTTGGTAGAGCTTAATGAGTAGAATAAAGCACAACGCAGGCTAATACTGTCGTAGTGTGGAAAAGGAAATGGCACCGACCTATACTGATTGTTTGGGAGGCTTAGTGTCGATAATCGAATGGATGAGGAGTTATAGGTGTGATGTGCCATAGGGATGAAGGGCTTGGTCTAACTGAGACAAGATGAAGAAAAGTGAGAAAGAAGCGTATAGGTGCTACTAATGAGCTATCCAAATTTAATGGAAGTAGCTGTAGCATGGGTTTGGATGGCAGTTGATAGACTAACAGAGATAACCGTCCTTTTGATGATGTGTATAGATCACAAGTTGATTTGGTTTGGAAGAACTAATGGATATGTGAAAGACCGTCATAGGTCACTTTGGAAGGAAATTGGAATTTTTAAGTAGTTTGGGGTACGGACTAAAGGGGGTTGATGAACATGATTGGATATGAGCATATCCAGCTGACTGGAGAAGGAGGGACAAGTGAGATATTTATACAATCTTAGGAGTTACACCGAGGGCATGAGTGATTGATTTAGAAGGAGTTAGGAAACTCATTAGCGATGGTTGAGTTTTCATATAATGATGATTATCATACTAGAAGTCGATAAATGTCATTTGAGGCACTATATGAAAGGATAGGGTGAGTTGTCCCCATTGTGGACTAGAATTGGTAAAGGAGGCTACTAATGTAGTAATGGTGTTTGTGAAAAGGATGAGAGAAACAAGGGATGCTATGTAGAGATGGGGGAAACCACTAGAGTTAGTGACAAAGTGTGTATGAGTTTCGCCCATAGTAACGGGTGGTATGATTTGGTAAAATGGAAGTGTTGATATAGAGTTTTGTAGGTCCATTTATGATCTTTGGAAAGATCGGACCATTAGCTTATGAGCATAGAATTACCTGGGGGAAATGAGTTGTATACATGATACATTTCATGTATTGAGATTGGTAAAGGTTGTTTGAGAATGCATTTTGCATGTACGGTTATTCGGGACTTGTATTAATAAGAGTCTTTGTTTTTATCAAAGAGTCATCTCTGAGATTTATTGACTGTGAGTTCAAGAGTTTGGCAATGAGTTTAATTATTTTTGGTTTGTATATGTGGTATTTTGAAACATGAATTAAATTTCACGTGGAAATGAGGGGAGTTCGTTTAGAACAAGTATCCTCATGTGAATTGTTGTTTGTGTGTTTGATCCTAAGGAGTAAATCTCGGGATGAGATTTATATTAGGAGGGAGTGATGTGACAACCGTGGTTTTGAGGTTCGTCACTTGGTCTTACTTTTAGGTTATTTTATGTGTGCTTACTTGATTTGTGTGATTACGTGTTTATTTTGGGTGATTGAGGTTGGTGTGGTTATTGTTTATGAGTATAGAAGTACTCATAAGTAAATCGAGGAACGGTTATTTCATGTTCATGAGCTCACAAGTGGTGACTATGAGATGAAAATGGTGATATTTTGGTGTTTACGTATACGTATAAGTATTATAGTAATAGTATTTTTTTTTAGGATTTACGGTTTAGCATTTAGAGGTCTCGGGTGAGGTAATTATTCATATGAATATTTTTCGGGATGGTTTTAAGTCATTTAGGACTTATTTATAAAGTTTATTTCAAAATTTGAGATTTTTTTTAAAAGTGTATATTTTACGTCTTTTATGGTAAAACGCGTAAAAACTGACTAGTTTTACGGTTTTGAGATTTTGGAGGCTTTAGGAGCTGAAATAAATTAAGGAAAATTAAGGTATTATTAATAACTTAATAATATATAATAAAAAAAAACGAATTTCAAAGGGGTGTTGGGTCGGTTTGGACGCAAGAAGGAAAGAAAAAAAGGAAAAAAAACAAGAAAAAGGAAAGGGCTTTTTGGGTTGGGCTAGGAGTGGGTTACCACACCCTATATATTGTTTTATTAACAACCAAAATTCATTATTTTTCTCCTGAGACCATACTTTTACAGAGATCATGGGTATGTTTAAGGGGGTGATCGACCCATAGTTTAAGGTATGAAAAACGGGACTGTTTTGGGTAAAATGTTAACGGGCCGGGTTATGAAGTAAAAGGAGTTAAGGGCTTTATAGAGGGGTGTAATGAGATGCTTATAGCATATAAATGAGGTATTTATATAGGAGGAGGTTAGATGTCCATCATAGGCTGATGAGGCATTTTAGTGATTGGTTCATGTTTTGATTATGTGTTTTTGGTTTGTTAGCTTTTTGCTAGTGCGATGACATTTGGAGAAGCTCATCAGGTGAGTTTCATAGTCCCATGTTTAATATTGATTTTGACTTCCAGATAGGATGGAAGAGACACTGTGTTGAGTTATTTTCTAAATTGATGCTGTGAATGTGTTTGTGATTTGAGATGGACTTGTGTGTACATTATGTGATTAACTGCTATGTGATTTTTGATTGTGTATGATTTGGATCGGGGGACACGTGCCGTCTCAGTTATTGTGGTTTGACAAGGTAGTGGCCTTGTGGTTTGACAAGGTAGTGGCCTTGTGGTTTGACAAGGTAGTGGCCTTGGGATAGGTACATAGTGTGATCATCTATGGTACCATGTTGTTTGGCAAGGTAGGAGCCTTGGATTTTGGTTTGGAATGATTGATCTTGAATGCTAGTTGTTAATACATAATTGTAGCACATTGTCCATATGTTATTGTGTTTATGGTTGTTATTCACAGTTTGTAATTGATTTAGCGTTGGAGTCTAAACCTATGACTCTCACCAACTTTATGTTGACGTGTTTTAGTGTCTCTTTCAGGTGATGTTATGGTTAAGCTTTCGAACATAAGTGGCTAGGATTGGAGAAGCTTAGGAATGCATATAGAAGGAGAATCCCCGTTTCCTTCTTAGTTTCTTTTGTTTGTTTAATAAGTAATATTGTTGGCACCTATATGTTTGTTTTGTTTGTGATATTTGATTGTCTTGGGTAAGAGGTAGGACTGTTACCTACTTACCTAGACTCCTGCTGATAACTCGATTTTACTCAGGTTAAAAAGATTCGTTGTACCAATCTCTTCGAATTGAAAAACTTGTGTTTAATGTGTGACTCAGTTTTATTTTGGTGGAACAAAAGTGTTGACGTTGTAGTATATTTAAAGTGCAAAACAATTAAAATTAAATGTGCGTTAATTGTAAATAGCGTGAAATTAAATCTAAGTCTAATTAAAAGTAATGGGTGCAAATATTTAAAAACTTTGAAAAGTAAAAAACTAAATGACTAAAAATAAAAGCGTGACGGAAATTAAAATTAGACAAAGTATAAAAACATAAACTAAAAATTAAACAAGACAAAACATGGAAAATAACGTAGATCGGAATATATTCCGATCACCCCAATCGGAATATCACCAAACCTGTCGGAATATTGCTCGGAAGATTCTTATCGGAATACTGTCACTAGTCCCAATCGGAATACCAAGAACCTACCTCCAGATCGGAATGTATACCTCTGATCGGAATGTTTAGTGAACTTGGTCGGAATGCTGATCGGAACCAACTGATCAGAATATGTCACCTCTCCTGATCGGAATATCCAAACACGCACCTCGATCGGAATGTGGAAAAGAGTACCAATCGGAATAACTGTCACTTACTGATCGGAATATCCTAACCTCTCCTGATCGGAATACCAAGCCACCAATCGGAATACTGAAACCCTTTTCCGACCAAGCAATGTAGCTATGGTCGGAATGTAATTCCCCTTTCCGATTTGACCAATCGGAATACGATAGAAAAAGTACAAAATAAGCTAGAAAAATAAGCTATGATTCTAATAAGCACAAGACTAAAATCCTAAGGTAAACCGTGTGAAAATAAGCTTCTAAACAGAAATTTGAAGACTTTTAAAACAAGAAATGAAAAAGCTTTAACGAAAAACAACTTTTTATACGAAAATAACTTTTATAAAAACTATATAAACTTGAAAATAAACAAAATAAGCTATGAAAATAAATGATTAAAAACAATCAAAAGCATGAAAACGAAATCTTTAAACAAATCAACAAGTCAAAAAGCATATAAATCAAAGATTAAAGAAAGGTAGAAGGAGATCAACAAGATAAAGTAAAGGTGCGAGAAATTAAGGAAACACTTACTTGAAATTAAAGGTATTAAAGGTGCAAGACAAGTAATTAAATGTGCAAGTAAATAAAGGTGCATAAAAGTAAAGGTGGAAGAACTAGTTTGTCAATCTAGCCAACAAAATGAAATGTTAACAATCCTAGTCTATTTATAGGGGAGGATTAGGAAGCTTCCTCCCCTCTTTCATTTCTTCTTAATTACAAGCTTAAGTCCCTCCTTTTATTAATCTTCATTAATTGCGTCATTAGTCCTTTTCTTCTAATCTTCTTTAAACTTGGACTTAAGGGACTTTTGGCTTCGGGATTTCTTCGAACTCGTCTTTAAATTCTTCAATAAAATAGACTTGAATTCTTCGGCTTTTGATAAACTTTCGTCTTTTGACTTTTTCTTCGATAAATCTTCAGAATTGGTCGTGGACTTCCGTTCTTTTTGCACTCTTGACTTCTTGACTTCGTCTTTCATCCTTTTCTTCAATAAAAGTCCGTAAATGCCCGTGAATGTCCGTGTTTTCTCCACTTTTCACCTTTTCATCCTAAATCACAACAAAAACACAAACCACGTATAATTCCGACATAAAAGGCATAAAATACACGTTTTGGTCCGGTTATTATTGTAATTAAGTGGTAGAAAAGATGGGTGTTTACACACCTATCAAATCCCCTACACTTGACCATTGCAATGTCCTCATGCAATGCATTAGTTACAAAGCAAGATTACACTTTTCATCATAATCAATCCACGTTGGCCTTTATTAAAGAGATAGAAAATTAAAAACATACAAAATAAAGAAATCAAAAGCATACCTTGGGTTTTGAAAATGTTATGAATAATCATCATCCTCAAGTTTTCACTTTCTCCAAACCAATCTTAAAAACGAGATCATTGTTATTATAAGTTAGTAGACTAACACGAACTCATGTGGGCCAATTATTCACTTAGACTCCCTTATTCCTAGGTGTATCTCTAATATTTTATTATTGTCTTGAATGATCACGAGGATGCATTGTTTGACTTATTTCGATAGTTATTTAGTCTGAAAATAAAGTGAACGATTTAATCAATAGTTAGCTAAAGGACCAAATCTTTTAAAACTGCTTCTCGGGACCTCATAAAGTTCATATCTTGGCATAACTCGTTTCGCGATTTGAGACCTTTCTCAGACCGATATTTGGCAGCGACTTCATACTTCAAATCTTGAGAGACGTTCATGAAATTATGGTCTTCTCTTCATAATGGAATTTCTTCACTTGAAGTTTTGAGAGATTCATACTTGGACCACGACTTCTTCATTTTTCTCCAATCTTTATTTTGGACTTTGATATACAACGATCCGCCTCCTTTTATGACTTGGATCTATTTATCCTCATACCTTGTTAGGGTCTTTTCGGATACACTTCTCCATGACTTTTGGGGAGTTTTGCTTTACGTCGTGTGTCTCGATCCTTCATATTGATTTTCGATAAATGATTCTTCACATCACTTTGGATCTTTAGCAACAAAATATAGCCCTCATGCCTTGTTAGGGCCTTTTCGGACTCGCCAATCTTCGCGTCCCGCTTCAATAAGTTATGCCTTGGCTATGAACTCTAATCCATACCGAGCAACTTTTAAACGATCCGGGGCTAGAAGCTAAGTAACTTTTCAAATCGTACAACCTTATTTATTAGCAGATAAATTTATTAGCAAGCGATGGGAGAATAGGCTTATAATTAACTCTCATAAATTCACGAAAGAATACCGAACTTATAATAGGCTCTATCATCTCTCGTTCTCCACAATTTAAAATCTCAAGTAATGAGACTCTTGAATGCTTAGCCTATTAAATCAAAGTTTTGGGTTTTTGAGTCGCCTATAGGATCTTGCAAATTCTTGGACTTTTTCAAGTTTAGAAATCGCATTTTAAAGTTCCCTTGATAAACGACTCTCTAGGATAAATTATAGGAACATGCGAAAAGTTCTTGTTCTTAACCCGTGAGAGTTAAGACTTTCGCGTTTTATAGCTCCCTATATAAAAGCCTAGCAAAACTTGACTTAAACACGTTAAGGATACTAGCTAGAGTAAACTCGGGTTGAGTCAAAAGATTCACAACGTTTGAAAATTAAAACCACTTATTAAACATTTATTCTAATAAGGAAAGAAAATAAACTATACAAAGGGCAAAACTAATAGGCCAAAATAGATCAAAAATTTTGAAAAATGTCGAAAAATTGATTTTCCGGTTAAAATGAGGACAAATACAAGGAAAAGACCACTTAACTTCGATAGAAGTCCCCCCTACACTTAAGATAAACATTGTCCTCAATGTTTAAGCATGTGGGAGTAAACTCCCTTACACTTAGGACATTGCGCACGTTGTTTAAATCTCGCTAAGGAAAAGACAACTAAAGAGATTCCTATTTTAATATTGAGAAAATATATAAAATAGTGAATCGAAAAGAGTTTAGGATAGAACCAGGATAAAGTAGAACACGGGATCACGGGTCGTCAAGAATCATCAAGAGTGGATCATTGAAGCTCGAATCCTTGATTAAGAAGTGAGGGGAGGAAATAGAAATCCAAAGGGTCCCCCCTACACTTATGATAAAGAAAGAGAAAAGATAGATGCATGGGTTGCCTCCCAAGAAGCGCTTGGTTTTTGTTAACCGAGTCGTGAGCCTGACTCGACCTTGATCATCAACGGAAGAAGCATGAAACATATCCACCAGGATCAAAGACATAGTTCTCATCGAGCAAATAACACAAGCTTAAGGCGAACAAGGCAAGCCAAAGAAGAAGTGGCAGGGTTCCCTTAAGCAGCGATGGAGCATGGTGGAAGCAAGGGTGAAGTGCAAGCATGTCTTCAAAATGTCCAAAGATTTTTCCTTTTATTTCATCAGGTGGATACTGAGATGGCTTAAAGACTTCAATACCGGGGTCGAACACCTTTTCCTTCAAGGGAAAATAGCACTCAGGCTCAGCCGAGTGTGAAGAAGATCCGCAAAGAAGCACAACCTCGTCCTCAGAAGGGAGACAGAGAGGTTTCAAATCATAAGTGCAACGGATTTTGGTGTCAACCGGTTTCTTCTCCTTTGACAGAATGTGCTTGAAATCCAAAGTAGGATCAAGACGATAATCTTCAAAGTCATAAGGAGGAGCATCACTCTCATGAGGGAAGTATGTGTTGAGAAATTCAGAGAAATCTTCCTCAAATGAATAATCGTCCAAAGTAGGATCGAGTGATGGCGGAGGATCTTCATCATGTGAAGAATCGCTCGAAAGAGTATCAGCCTCATCGAAATCATCAAAAGTGGGCAGCTCGGGATACTCAGAAGTACAATCAAAATCATCCGAATCTGAGCTAGAATCATCATCATAAGCATCAAAGACCGGTGGTAAATCATAAATGGGAGAAGCGTCCAAAGTAGAGTGAGAATCATCCACATTATCTTCAAAGAGTGGATTATCAGTGGAAGACTCGAATAGAGGATTGGCATAGACGGTAAAGTCATCGAGCACATTTATCATATTCACTGATTCTCGGCCTCCAAAGGATTTGCATGTAAGCTTCCCCATTTTAAAATTTTTGAATCATTCCCGACTCGTAAGATTAACTCACCTTCGGCCACATCCACTAAAGCACGTCCGGTTCTCAAGAATGGCCGACCAAGTATTAAAGGAATATGAGGGTCCATTTCATAATCAACTACGAGAAAATCGACCGGGAAAGTAAATGTGCCAACTTTGATAAACACGTCTTCGGCTATACCAACGGGGTAAGCGAGAGTGCGGTTTGCTAGTTCGAGAGTCATCTTTGTTGGAATGAGGTCGGGCAATGATAGTGTTTTCCAAACACTCAGTGGCATCAAAATTATACTAGCCCCGAGATCAGCAAGGGCAGTAAATTCTTCAGTTTTGTTGAACACGCAAGGCAACACAAAACGATCGGGATCTCCAAGCTTTTCCGGAAGTTCTCTAAGAAGAACTGCAGAGCAGTTTTCATTTAAGCGTGTGTTGGCGAGTTCAATCAGCTCCTCCTTCTTGCTAAGCAATTCCTTGAATGCTTTGACAAATTTCGGCATGTGGCAAAGTTCTTCAACAAGTCTAATGTTGATGGTCATTTTAGATAGCATATCCACATATTTCTATACTTGACAGTCATTCTTGGTTAGCTCGTTGGTCTTGCCTATGCGAGAAGGGTATGGGATTCTGGGTTGATAGGGAGACGGTGAAGGTGTAGTTGGTGAAGGTTGTGATGTTGAAGGGTCCTTCCTAGAGACATCGTCATGACGAGGCGGAGACGGTAATGGTGTACTAATACTAGGTGTAGGAGGAGTAGGGATACATGGTGGTGGAGGAGGTGTAGATGATGGTGGTGGGGTAGGTGGATTGACAATAGTAATTCCACTACGCGTAGTTATAGCACTCACATTGGCTCGCGGATTAGTGACGGTGTTTGAAGGTAGAGAACCCGAAGAAGAAGGTTGAGCTTCGGGCAAGAAACTAGCCAATAGATTCTTTAATTCAGTTGTTTGAGTGCTGAAGGAGGATTGAATATTATCACGAACCTCGGTTCTGATGTCATTTCCTTGTTTCAAGATATCTCCTTTCAAATTGATTATTTGGCTCTGTAGATTCTTGATTTGTTCACCTTGAGTTCTCATGATGGCGTCAACATCGGGATTAATGGGTGGGTGTTGTTGGGTGGGTGGTTGATAAGGGTTAGAAGCTCTTGGTGGGATTTGGTTGCTTCTATTATAGTTGTTGGCGGGGTTTTGGTTTTGAGGAGAAAAACCGGGTGAAAGTTAGTTGTTGGAATGGTAGCTCAGCAGATTTCTATCCCCTTGTTGTCTAGCTTGGTAATTTTCCGGTGAATAATTACCGTAAGCAGCATACACATTTTCCAGATTTCCTTGTGTCGAAGGACAATCGATGTATGAGTGAGGACCGCCACATGTTTCACAAGGATTAGCAACCTCTTTAACTTGTTGTTGTTGGTTTGAAGCGAGAAGCGTAATACTTTTGCTCATTTCGGCCATCATGCGGGTGAGTTCGGTCATCTCAGGGTTTGCTGAGGTTGAGGAAACATTGACTCTCGGGTTGTTCCTAGAAGAAGCAGAGGAATCCCAGTTTTTGTGGTGAGTAGTCATGTTCTCAATTAACTCTCTACACTGCTCGGGTCTCCTTTTCATGAATGTGCCACCGGCGGCTGCATTGATCGTATCACGATCTCGAAAAGTCAATCCGTTGTAGAAAGTATCTATTAAGGTCACAGGGAGCATGTTGTGGTTTGGACATCTATCGATCAAGACATTATATCTCTCCCAAGCATCAAAAAGAGATTCATCGGGATCTTGCATGAAACCGCTGATCTGATTGCGAAGGCTCGTGACCATGGATGGTGGAAAGTAGCGCGACAAAAAGCGTTGAGTCATGTCATCCCAAGTGTAAACAGAATTCTTCGGGAGACGATCAAACCATTTCTCGGCATGATGCGATAAAGTATGTGGAAAGAGTTGTAGGCGGAGAACATCCATTGTGGCCCAAGGCAACTTCATGCTTTGAGTGATTGTAATGAACTTGTCGAGGTGTTTGTTGGCATCATCATCAGGCAATCCTCTAAATGGGTTTGTTTGTACTTGCTGAATCATGTGGTGCTTCAACGAAAACTCAGGAGCGTTGATTTGCATCGGCGCAATCGGTCCTCCTCGTCCAAACATTGTTGGTTGACAAAGTTCCTCCATGGTCCGAAGATCGGGCTGTGGAAGAACATTGTTGTTATTATTATTATTATTGAGGTGCGGTGGAATGTTGTTGTTGACACCTGCCATATCTAAATCTTCTTGAGGCTCGGGCTCTTGATAATTAGAAGATCTAGTACGCATACACCTGAAAATGCAAAAGAAAACAAAACCAAACACAAAAACAATATATATACACAATAAAGATAAAATCTTTTTGGATTTTTGAAATTTTTAATTTTTATGGTTTTTTATCAATTTTTAATTTTTTATGATTTTTTGAATTTTTTATGCAAGAAAAATAACGCTCACAAGTGAATGGATCCCAAAAAGCAATGTGTCCATCACAGAAAACCGTCAATCTTAACGAAAAGAGCCGGCAGCGGCGCCATTTGATAACTCGATTTTACTCAGGTTAAAAAGATTCGTTGTACCAATCTCTTCGAATTGAAAAACTTGTGTTTAATGTGTGACTCAGTTTTATTTTGGTGGAACAAAAGTGTTGACGTTGTAGTATATTTAAAGTGCAAAACAATTAAAATTAAATGTGCGTTAATTGTAAATAGCGTGAAATTAAATCTAAGTCTAATTAAAAGTAATGGGTGCAAATATTTAAAAACTTTGAAAAGTAAAATAACTAAATGACTAAAAATAAAAGCGTGACGGAAATTAAAATTAGACAAAGTATAAAAACATAAACTAAAAATTAAACAAGACAAAACATGGAAAATAACTTAGATCGGAATATATTCCGATCACCCCAATCGGAATATCACCAAACCTGTCAGAATATTGCTCGGAAGATTCTGATCGGAATACTGTCACTAGTCCCAATCGGAATACCAAGAACCTACCTCCAGATCGGAATGTATACCTCTGATCGGAATGTTTAGTGAACTTGGTCGGAATGCTGATCGGAACCAACTGATCGGAATATGTCACCTCTCCTAATCGGAATATCCAAACACGCACCTCGATCGGAATGTGGAAAAGAGTACCAATCGGAATAACTGTCACTTACTGATCGGAATATCCTAACCTCTCCTGATCGGAATACCAAGCCACCAATCGGAATACTGAAACCCTTTTCCGACCAAGCAATGTAGCTATGGTCGGAATGTAATTCCCCTTTCCGACTTGACCAATCGGAATACGGTAGAAAAAGTACAAAATAAGCTAGAAAAATAAGCTATGATTCTAATAAGCACAAGACTAAAATCCTAAGGTAAACCGTGTGAAAATAAGCTTCTAAACAGAAATTTGAAGACTTTTAAAACAAGAAATGAAAAAGCTTTAACGAAAAACAACTTTTTATACGAAAATAGCTTTTATAAAAACTATATAAACTTGAAAATAAACAAAATAAGCTATGAAAATAAATGATTTAAAACAATCAAAAGCATGAAAACGAAATCTTTAAACAAATCAACAAGTCAAAAAGCATATAAATCAAAGATTAAAGAAAGGTAGAAGGAGATCAACAAGATAAAGTAAAGGTGCGAGAAATTAAGGAAACACTTACTTGAAATTAAAGGTATTAAAGGTGCAAGACAAGTAATTAAATGTGCAAGTAAATAAAGGTGCATAAAAGTAAAGGTGGAAGAACTAGTTTGTCAATCTAGCCAACAAAATGAAATGTTAACAATCCAAGTCTATTTATAGGGGAGGATTAGGAAGCTTCCTCCCCTCTTTCATTTATTCTTAATTACAAGCTTAAGTCCCTCCTTTTATTAATCTTCATTAATTGCGTCATTAGTCCTTTTCTTCTAATCTCCTTTAAACTTGGACTTAAGGGACTTTTGGCTTCGGGATTTCTTCGAACTCGTCTTTAAATTCTTCAATAAAATAGACTTGAATTCTTCGGCTTTTGATAAACTTCCGTCTTTTGACTTTTTCTTCGATAAATCTTCAGAATTGGTCGTGGACTTCCGTTCTTTTTGCACTATTGACTTCTTGACTCCGTCTTTCATCCTTTTCTTCAATAAAAGTCCGTAAATGCCCGTGAATGTCTGTGTTTTCTCCACTTTTCACCTTTTCATCCTAAATCACAACAAAAACACAAACCACACATAATTCCGACATAAAAGACATAAAATACACGTTTTGGTCCGGTTATTATTGTAATTAAGTGGTAGAAAAGATGGGTGTTTACACACCTATCACCTGCATTGTTGAGATATTGTCATGACATTTGTGTCACCATTTTATGACATTTCTTATATCATTTAGTTATCTCTATAGACACGCTATTGTTGTGATGATATCCATACGTCGTGCCCCATATGTCGCCATGGTGGGGTGTGACATATTCCGATCAGGAGAAGGTAAGTGGGTATTCCGATCAGATTAAGTGACATATTCCGATTGGTGCCTTTGGCCTCATTCCGATCGAGGTGTTGATTGGATATTCTGATCACTGGTTCCGATCAGCATTCCGACCAGATCTCTTCCATATTCCGATCAAGGTGAGTTTACATTCCGACCAGGTAGGTTTGTGGTATTCCGATTGGGCTATTGGTGACAGCAATTCTGATTGGTATTCCGACGACAATATTCCGATCAGGTCAGGGTAAGGCTGATCGGAATATATTCCGATTGGGGAGTATTTTTTATGTTTTGTCTTGATTAATTTTTACATTCTCATTTTAATACTTTGTCTAATTTTAATTTCAGTCACGCTTTTATTTTTAGTCATTTAATCAATTTACTGTTCGTCACGTTTTTAAATATCGCACCTTTCTTTTAATTAGACTTAGATTTAATTTCACGCTCTTTTATTATAACGCACTTTTACTTTAATTGTTTTGCACATTTTAATATACTACAACGACAACCTCTTGTTTTACCAAATTCAACTGAGTCGCATAGTTAACCTAGATCAATTCGAGTAGACCAACACAACGAACTTTAATTTTTATACGGGCCAAAAACCGTGTATTAAATGGCGCCGCTGCCGGCTCTTTTCGTAAAGATTAACGGTTTTCTGTGAGAGACGCGTTGCTTTTTGGGATCCGTTCACTTGTGAGCGTTATTTTTCTTGCTTAAAAAATTCAAAAAAAAAATCATAAAAATTAAAAAAAATTGATAAAAATCCATAAAAAAATAAAAATTTCGTAAATCCAAAAAGATTTTATTTTTATTGTGTGTATATATTGTCTTTGTGTTTGGTTTCTTTTTCTTTTGCATTTTCAGGTGTATGCGTACTAGATCTTCTAATTATCAAGAGCCCGAGACTCAAGAAGATTTAGCTATGTTAGGTGTAAACAACAATAATCCACCGCACCCTAATAATAACAACAATGTTCTTCCATAACCCGATCTTCAGACCATGGAGGAGCTTTGTCAACCTACCATGTTTGGACGAGGAGGACCGATTGCGCCGATGCAAATCAACGCTCCTGAGTTTTCGTTGAAGCACCACATGATTCAGCAAGTACAAACAAACCCATTCCGTGGATTGCCTGATGATGATGCCAACAAACACCTCGACAAGTTCATTACAATCACCCAAAGCATGAAGTTGGCTGGTGCCACAATGGATGAACTTCGCCTACAACTCTTTCCACACACTTTATTACATCATGCCGAGAAATGGTTTGATCGTCTCCCGAAGAATTCTATTCACACTTGGGATGACATGACTCAATGATTTTTGTCGCGCTACTTTCCACCATCCATGGTCACGAGCCTTCGCAACCAAATCAGCGGTTTTATGCAAGACCCTGATGAATCTCTTTTTGATGCTTGGGAGCGATATAATGTCTTGATCGATAGATGTCCAAACCACAACATGCTCCCTATGACATTAATTGATACTTTCTACAACGGTTTGACTTTTCGTGATCGGGATACGATCAATGCAGCCGCCGGTGGCACATTCATGAAAAGGAGACCCGAGGAGTGTAGAGAGTTAATTGAGAACATGACTACTCACCACAAAAACTGGGTTTCCTCTGCTTCTTCAAGGAACAACCCGAGAGTCAATGTTTCCTCCACCTCAGCAAACCCTGATATGACCGAACTCACCCGTGTGCTGACTGAAATGAGCAGAAGTATGCAACTCTTGGCTTCAAACCAACAACAACAACAAGTTAAAGCTGTTGCTACTCTTTGTGAAACATGCGGCGGTCCTCACTCATACACCGATTGTCCTTATACACAAGGAAATCCGGCAAATGTGTATGCAGCTTATGTTAATTATTCACCGGAAAATTACCAAGCTCGACAAAGGGATAGAAATTTGCTGAGTTACCGATCAAACAATTACCTTTCACCCGGTTTTTCTCCTCAAAACCAAAACCCCGCCAACAACTACACTAGAAGCAACCAAATCCCACCAAGAGCTTCTAACCCTTATCACCCACCCGCTCAACAACTCCCAACCAGTAATCCGGATGTTGAAACCATCATGAGAACCCAAGGTGAGCAAATCAAGAACCTGCATAGCCAAATTATCAATCTCAAAGGAGATATCACAAAGCAAGGAAATGAGATAAGATCCGAGCTTCGAGATAATATTCAATCCTCCTTCAGCAATCAAACCAATGATTTGAAGAATATGCTTGCTAGTTTCTTGCCCCCTGCTCAACCTTCTTCTTTGAGTTCTCTACCTTCAAACACCGTCACCAATCCGCGAGCAAATGTGAGTGCTATTACTACTCGTAGTGGAGTCACCATCATAGGACCAACAATCCCACCCCCATCATCTACACCTCCTCCACCACCATTTATCCCTACTCCTCCTACACCTAGTATTAGTGCACCATTACCGTCTCCGCCTCGACGTGATGAAGTTCCCACGAATGATCCTTCAACATCTCAACCTTTACCTACACCTGCACCTTCACCACCCAAACCCAATATCCCTTATCCCTCTCGTATAGGCAAGACCAACATGCTAACCAAAGAGGACTCTGAGGTGTCACGCTATGTGAAGATGATTTCTCAAATGAACTTCAACATTAGCTTTCTTGAAGCACTTGTCCACATGCCCAAATTTGTTAAAGCATTTAGGGAATTGCTTAACAAGAAGGAGAAGCTGATTGAACTCGCCAACACACGACTAAATGAAAACTGCTCTGCAGTTATTCTTAAAGAACTTCCGGAAAAGCTTGGAGATCCCGGTCGTTTTGTGTTGCCTTGCGTGTTCAACAAAACTGAAGAATTTACTGCCCTTGTTGATCTCGGGGCTAGTATTAATTTGATGCCATTGAGTGTTTGGAAAACACTATCATTGCCCGACCTCACTCCAACCAAGATGACTCTTGAACTTGCAAATCGTACTCTCGCTTACCCCGTTCGTATTGCCGAAGACGTGTTTATTAAAGTTGGCACATTTACTTTCCCGGTAGATTTTGTCGTAGTTGATTATGAAATGGACCCTCGTATTCCTTTAATACTTGGTCGGCCATTTTTGAGAATCGGACGAGCTTTAGTGGATGTGGCCGAAGGTGAGTTAATCCTAAGAGTCGGGGATGATGCACAAGTATTCAAAATGGGGAAGCTTACAAGTACAACCTTTGGAGGACGAGAATCAGTGAATATGATTAATGTGCTCGATGACTTTACCCTCTACGACAATCCTCTATTCGACTCTTGCATCGATAATCCACTTTTTCATGATGATGTGGATGATTCTCCACCTACTTTGGAAGCTTCTCCCATTTATGATTCTCCACCGGTCTTTGACGCTTATGATGATGATTCTAGCTCAGACTCGGATGATTATGATGACCTTACTTCTGAGTATTCGGACATGCCCACCTTTGATGATTTTGAGGATGCCGATACTCTTTCGAGCGATTCTTCTCACGATGAAGATCCTCCGCCATCACTCGATCCTACTTTGGACGATTACTCATTTGAGGAAGATTTCTCTACGTTTCTCAACACTTACTTCCCTCATGAGAGTGATGCCCCTCCTTTGGACTTTGAAGATTATCGTCTTGATCCTACTTTGGATTTGAAGAACATTCTGTCAAAGGAGAAGAAACCGGTTGACACCAATATCCGTTGCACATATGATTTGACACCTCTTTGTCCCCCTTCTGAGGATGAGGTTGTGCTTCTTTGCGGATCTTCTTCACACTCGGCTGAGCCAGAGTGCTATTTTCCCCTAAAGGAAAAGGTGTTCGACCCCGGTATTGACATTCTACAGCCATCTCAGTATCCACCTGATGAAATAAAAGGAAAAATCTTTGGAACTTATGGAAATCCGCTTGCACCACTTCAACCTTGCTTCCACCGTGCTCCATCGCTGCTTAAGGGAACCTTGCCTACTCTTCTTTGGCTTGCCTTGTTCGCCTTAAGCTTGTGCTTATTAATGGACTAAAACTATGTCTTTGATCCTGGTGGATATGTTTCATGCTTCTTCCGTTGATGATCAAGGTCGAGTCAGGCTAATGACTCGGTTAACAAAAATCAAGCGCTTCTTGGGAGGCAACCCATGCATCTATCTTTTCGCATTCTTTATCATAAGTGTAGGGGAGACCCGTTGGTTTGATTTCCTCTCCTCACTTCTTAATCAGAGATTCGAGCTTCAATGATTCACTCTTGATGATTCTTGACGACCCGTGATTCCGTGTTCTACTTCTTCCCGGTTCTACCCTAAACTCTTTTCGATTCACTATTTTATATTTTCTCAATATTAAAATAGGAATCTCTTTAGTTGTCTTTCCCTTAGCAAGATTTAAACAACGTGCACAATGTCCTAAGTGTAGGGGAGTTTACTCCCACATGCTTAAACATTGAGGACAATGTTTATGTTAAGTGTAGGGGGGACTTCTATCAAAGTTAAGTGGCTCTTTTCCTTGTATTTGTCCTCATTTTAACCGGAAAATCAAATTTTCGACATTTTTCAAAATTTTTGATCTATTTTGGCCTATTAGTTTTTCCCTTTGTATATTTATTTTCTTCCTTTTCTAGAATAAATGTTTAATAAGTGGTTTTAATTTTCAAACGTTGTGAATCTTTTGACTCAACCCGAGTTTACTTATCTAAGTTACTCTAGCTAGTACCTTAACGTGTTTAAGTCAAGTTTTACTAGGCTTTTATATAGGGAGTTGTAAAACGCGAAAGTCTTAACTCTCACGGGTTAAGAACTAGAACTTTTCGCAAGTTCCTATAATTGATCCTAGAGAGTCGTTTATCAAGGGAACTTTAAAATGCGATTTCTAAACTTGAAAGAGTCTAAGAATTTGCAAGATCCTATAGGCGACTCGAAAACCCAAAACTTTGATTTAATAGGCTAAGCATCCACGAGTCTCATTACTTGAGATTTTAAACTGTGGAGAACGAGAGATGATAGAGCCAATTATAAGTTTGGTATTCTTTCGTGAATTTAGGTGAGTTAATTATAAGCCTATTCTCCATCGCTTGCTAATAAATTTATCTGCTAATAAATAAGGTTGTACGATTTGAAAAGTTACTTAGCTTCTAGCCCAAGATCGTTTAAAAGTTGCTCGGTATGGATTAGAGTTCATAGCCAAGGCATAACTTATTGAAGCGGGATGCGAAGATTGGCGAGTCCGAAAAGGCCCTAACAAGGCATGAGGGCTATATTTTGTTGCTAAAGATCCAAAAGTGATGTGAAGAATCATTTATCGAAAATCAATATGAAGGATCGAGACACACGACGAAAAGCAAAAACTCCCCAAAAGTCATGGAGAAGTGTATCCGAAAAGACCCTAACAAGGTATGAGGATAAATAGATCCAAGTCATAAAAGGAGGCGGATCGTTGTATATCAAAGTCCAAAATTATGATTAGAGAAAAATGAAGAAGTCGTGGTCCAAGTATGAATCTCTCAAAACTTCAAGTGAAGAAATTCCTATATGAAGAGAAGACCATAATTTCATGAACGTCTCTCAAGGTTTGAAGTATGAAGTCGCTGCCAAATATCGGTCCGAGAAAGGTCTCAAATCTCGAAGCGAGTTATGCCAAGATATGAACTTTATGAGGTCCCGAGAAGCAGTTTTAAAAGATTTTGTCCTTTAGCTAACTATTGATTAAATCGTTCACTTTATTTTCGGACTAAATAACTATCGAAATAAGTCAACAATGTATCCTCGTGATCATTCAAGACAATAATAAAATATAAGAGATACACCTAGGAATAAGGGAGTCTAAGTGAATAATTGGCCCACATGAGTTCGTGTTAGTTTACTAACTTATAATAACAATGATCTCGTTTTTAAGCTTGGTTTGGAGAAAGTGAAAACTTGAGGATGATGATTATTCATGACATTTCCAAAACCCAAGGTATGCTTTTGATTTCTTTACTTTGAATGTTTATATTTTTATATCTCTTTAATAAAGGCCACTATGGATTGATTGATGAAAAGTGTAAACGTGCTTTGTAACTAATGCATTGCATGAGGACATTGCAATGGTCAAGTGTAGGGGATTTGATAGGTATGAAAACACCCATCTTTTCTACCACTTAATTACAGTAATAACCGGACCAAAACGTGTATTTTATGTCTTTTATGTCGGAATTATGCGTGGTCTGTGTTTTTGTTGTGATTTAGGACGAAAAGATGAAAAGTGGATAAAACACGGAAATCACGAGCATTTACGGTCTTTTATTAAAGAAAAAGATGAAAGACGAAGTCAAGCAGTCAAGAGTGCAAAAAGTACGGAAGTCCAAAACCAATTCTGAAGATTTATCGAAGAAAAAGTCAAAAGACGGAAGTTTATCAAAAGCCGAGGAACTCAAGTCTTATTTAACGAAGAATTAAAAGACGAGTCCAAAAGAAATCCCGAGCCAAAAGTCATCAAACTCCAAGATTAACAAAAAGATTAAGAAGGAGGGACTTAATGGCGTCATTAAAGAAGAAAGGAAGGAGAGGAGGAAGCTTCCTCTAACCACTCTCCTAATCTCCTATATATAGCCATTAGGATCATCAATTTACTCTTGTTGGCTAGATTGACAAACTAGTTCTTCCACCTTTATTTTATTGCACTTTTAATTACTTGCACCTTTAATTACATGTCTTGCACCTTATTTACTTTTTAATTTCAACTTATTTTGTGTACTTTCCTCCGTATTCCAATCTGACAAATCGGAAAAAGGAATTACATTCCGATTGGATTGATCGGAAAAGGGTTTTAACTTTCCGATTGGTGAGTAAGCTGGTATTCCGATCAGGAGAAGGTAAGTGGGTATTCCCATCAGATTAAGTGACATATTCCGATTGGTGCCTTTGGCCTCATTCCGATCGAGGTGTTGATTGGATATTCCGATCACTGGTTCAGATAAGCATTCCGACCAGATCTCTTCCATATTCTGATTAAGGTGAGTTTACATTCCGACCAGGTAGATTTGTGGTATTCCGATTGGGCTATTGGTGACAGCAATTCCGATTGGTATTCCGACGATAATATTCCGATCAGGTCAGGGTAAGGCTGATCGGAATATATTCCGATTGGGGAGTATTTTTTATGTTTTGTCTTGATTAATTTTTACATTCTCATTTTAATACTTTGTCTAATTTTAATTTCCGTCACGCTTTTATTTTTAGTCATTTAATCAATTTACTTTTCGTCACGTTTTTAAATATCACACCTTTCTTTTAATTAGACTTAGATTTAATTTCACGCTCTTTTATTATAACGCACTTTTACTTTAATTGTTTTGCACATTTTAATATACTACAACGACAACCTCTTGTTTTACCAAATTCAACTGAGTCGCATAGTTAACCTAGATCAATTCGATTAAACCAACACAACGAACTTTAATTTTTATACGGGCCAAAAACCGTGTATTATTGGCCTATTTGTGTAGTAGTATTTTCCTTTGCTATCGTTATTTACTTTCTTTGCTAAAATAAAAGTTAAATAAAGTGGTTTTAAATTTTTCAAAATCGTGAATATTTTGACTCAACCCGAGTTTACTTATCTAAGTTTACTCTAGCTAGTATCCTTAACGTGTTTAAGTCAAGTTTTGCTAGGCTTTTATATAGGGGACTTTAAAACGCGAAAGTCTTAACTCTCACGGGTTAAGAACAAGAGCTTTTCGCAAGTTCCTATAATTGATCCTAGAGAGTCGTTTATCAAGGGAACTTTAAAATTCGATTTCTAAACTTGAAAAAGTCTGAGAGTTTGCAAGATCCTATAGATGACTCGAAAACCCAAAACTTTGATTTAATTGGCTAAGCATCCACGAGTCTCACTCCTTGAGATTTTAAATTGTGGAGAACGAGAGATGATAGAGTCAATTATAAGTATGGTATTCTTTCGTGAATTTATGTGAGTTGATTATAAGCCTATTCTCCCATCGCTTGTTAATAAATTTAATTGCAATAAATAAGGTCGTACGATTTGAAAAGTTACTTAGCTTCTAGCCTAAGATCGTTTAAAAGTTGCTCGGTATTAATTAGAGTTCATAGCCAAGGCATAACTTATTGAAGCGGGATGCGAAGATTGGCGAGTCCGAAAAGGCCCTAACAAGGCATGAGGGCTACATTTTGTTGCTAAAGATCCAAGAGTGATGTGAAGAATCATTTATCGAAAATCAATATAAAGGATCGAGACACACGACGAAAAGCAAAAACTCCCCAAAAGATCATGGAGAAGTCTATCCAAAAAGGCCCTAACAAGGTATGAGGATAAATAGATCCAAGTACTAAAAGGAGGCGGATCATTGTATATCAAAGTCCAAAATAAAGATTGGAGAAAAATGAAGAAGTCCTGGTCCAAAGATGAAGAATCTCTCAAAACTTCAAGTGAAGAAATTCCTATAATGAAGAGAAGACCATAATCAAGAACGTCCCTCAAAGATTCGAAGTATGAAGTCGCTGCCAAACATCGGTCCGAGAAAGGTCTCAAATCGTGAAGCGAGTTATGCCAAGATATGAACTTTATGAGGTCCCTAGAAGCAGTTTTAAAAGATTTTGTCCTTTAGCTAACTATTGATTAAATCGTCCTACTTTATTTTCTGCCTAAATAACTATCGAAATAAGTCAACAATGCATCCTCGTGATCATTCAAGACAACAATAAAATATAAGAGATACACCTAGGAATAAGGGAGTCGAAGTAAATAATTGGCCCACATGAATTCGTGTTAGTTTGCTAACTTATAATAACAATGATCTCGTTTTTAAGCTTGGTATGGGGAACGTGAAACTTGAGGATGATAAACGTTCATGGCAGCTAAAACCCTAATGTAAGTATTTGATTTCTTTACTTGTTTCTATCTTTTTATTTTCCTTAATGTTTAGTATTTAATAAAGTCCAAGGTGGGTTATTTATAATGAAAAATGTAAACCGTGCTTTAAAATTAATGCATTACATGAGGGCATTGCAATGGTCAAGTGTAGGGGATTTAATAAGTGTGAAAACACTTATCCTTTTACCACTTATTTCCAATAATAACTAGACCAAAACGTGTATTTTATGTCGTAAAAGTCGGAATTATGTGTGGTTTGTGTTTTTATTGTGTTTAGGACCAAAAGATGAAAAAGGAAGAAAACACGGGCTTTCACGGGCTTTTATCGAAGAAAACGAGAAAAGACGAAGTCAAAAGATCAAGAGTGCAAAAAGAACGAAAGTCCAAGGCCTATTCTGAAGATTTATCGAAGAAAAAGTCTAAAGACGGAAGTTTAATGAAGTCGAAGAACTCAAGTCTAAATAAGTGAAGAATTTATAAGACGAGTTTAATTAATCCCGAGACGACGTCGAGAAAAACTTAAAAGACGAAGAGCCGAGAAGAAAGAAAGAGGAGGCAACACATGCACCTCCCCATTTCCCTATAAATACCCTGCTAAACACATTAGGAGGGGAGTTAGTTAATTTAGTCATTTTTCATTTTCTTTCTAGTTTTTGGAGAGAGAAAGTTTTAAGCTTTCTCTCCTTAAGTTTTTCTCTTTTCTTTCAAGATAAGTTCTTTTTAATCTTTGTATTTGAGTTTTATTAATCAAAAGTTCAAGTTTAAGCTTTTAATCTTCAACCTTTTTCTTCCTTTCTTGATTTCACTTTTATTTTGATCCGAATTTTAAAACTTCGTGTGTGATTTTTATGTTTTGTTGATTAAAAAGTTAATCTTTTGATTCCTTATTAAGCTTTTATACGGTATAAGCTATAAGCTTGTTGTGCTTATTGGCTTATTTCATATATTTAGCTTATTACGTTTTAGTTTTCTTAAAAAGTTTCATCCTTTAAAGTTGATCTTTAAAAGTTTGCTTATTTGGTGATTTGATAAGTTTTACATTCGTAGCTTATTGAGTCTCCTTATTATTGGCCTTGTTAAGTTTTTGATAGGTGCTTATTGGTACTGGTTATTGAGTTTGTTGGCTTATTTTTCATTTTAAGATTACTTCATGTTCCATCGCAATCTAAGGGATTTACACATTCCGACAGGAGGTTGTTTGTATCGCAATAATCCTTAAGGGTTTTACTTTTCGATCACTTGGTTTTTCCCCCTTATTCCAATCTGGGATTGCGATCGCTCATTGCAATCGCATATTCTGACGGGTCTTAAGGTTATCTTAAGTCGACACTCTGCCCAATTTTAGTTTGCCACTTTCCGATAGTTTTGTATTCCGACAGAAGTGCATTGCGACAGTTTGTATTCCGACATAATTGATCTTTTGTATTCCGATTTGAAACATTCCGATACCTTGGACATTCTGATAGATAGTGTATTCCGATTGACATACATTCGATGGAATTTACTTTAACATTCCGATGGTTTTATTTGCACTACATTCCAACAATTTTAACTTTGTTACATTCCGATGGCAACATTCCAATAGCTTTGTTTTAAATTTATTCCAATCTGAAAAGTTTTAAGTTTTAAGTTTTAAGTTTTAACAATGTTTTAAGTTTTAAGTTCATTACGTTTTAATTTCTAAAAATTGCACGCTTACCGAAATCTCTGTTTTTACCAAGTGTTTTTCTAGTAATTTTTAGTTTAGTTTTTAGTTTAATTTTACTCAACGACATTTATTTGCTTGTAGTTTAAAATAGATAATCAACCAAACCAAAATTATTTTCCACCAAGAACGATTGAGTTGCACTTTCTACCATTAATCAATTCGAAAAGATTGGAACAACGAAAGAATTTTGATACTTAGTAAATCTATGTATTACTCATGATGACCCCATACCTGTATATGACGAAGATCCTACAATTACGGTACAACGGAATGTGGTATATGATGTCTATGCTGATGAACTACCACATGTTGAGCATTCCGAACCTAATTATGACAAACATGGGATGGAAAAGGGTGATAGTTTTACCACTTCAGGTTCGTCCGATGTGAGTCAAAATGGGGGAGAGATTGTTCAGAATGCTATAGTACATCATGATAATTGCTTTATTAACTAGTTCCGATTCCAAGATTAAAGAGCTTGAAATGATCATAGCTCAACAATCTAAACATCTTGAGGATGCCCAATTTTAATTTTCTAAGAAAACGGACAAATTTGAAATATATTTTGAAAAACTTGAAAAGTCAAACGTTGTTGTTGAACGAAAATTGGATCAAAATGTTCTAGATTCTAAAGCTGAAAAAGATAATCTTTTGAAACAAATTAAGGTGCTAGAATCTAAGTTGGCATCCCAAGATAGATTTGATAAAGATAATGAGACCTTAAAGGCTCAAGTACAGGAAAAGGTTTTTGCTATAGCTGCTTTGAGAAATGAATTAAGGAAAACTAAAGGAACTAGTGTGGACACTAAGCTTGAAAAACCATCAAACTTGGGGAAACCGCCTACTAATAAGTCTGTTAGACAACAGACTGCATTTAGATCCAAGCGACCAAAATCCTCGAAACCGCGGTTTAACTCCCAAGTTGATATGGTTCATAAATCTAGAACAGTCACTCCACAAACTAGGGCTAATGTGAATAAATCAACTTTAGCAAGAACTAATAACATGATTGCATCTAGCCTCTCTAAGAATAGTTCAAAGAACACGTCTACAACTAGTTCAAATGATGTTTGCCATAAATTTGGTCTGAGGGAAGCTAAGCAAAAGACACAAGTAAGAGATATGAATTTTAAACCTAGTCAGATGCCTTCTAGGTTACCCAACACTGCTAATCGTTGCATATCATACACCAGGAGGATCATTCAATCATCTAGGAATTCTAGATCTTGCTCGGACATTGAATATGCTACTTGTAAAACATGTAGTAAATGTGTCTTTAAAGCCAATCATGATTCTTGTGTCAAGAAATTACTTAATGAGGTGAACTTCCGTGCTAGACCTAAATCCCTGTGGTTAGCTAATATCAAACCCATTGGTAAATTTGGCGACCCATGGGTAGAACTTTCACTGTTGTAGGAAACGAGTGCCCTTTAACTAGGATAGTCTCCGATTCTACTAAGACTACTAGGGAGGAAATTGAAACGGATGATACATCACTTCAGCCTAAACTTAAGGTTTTCTATAAAAGGAAACGTTTGTCAGCTAAGACAAGTGAATCATCTCCTCAGGTCACCTCTGGCACAAGAAAAGAAAACTGTGAATCCTCGCATTGTTCTAAGATTAATATCGCTAACCCACATAAAATCATACAAACTCCTAATGAGAATGTAGGTACCAAAGTTAACGTTCAACAAGAACACAACGGTCCAATCTTTGTATACCATACAAGTAAGGACACTCTTAGACTTTGGTTGCTGGAGAAGCTGATATCTAAGAAACAAGTGTCTTAGGGGACTCGCAGTTAAGCTGTATTTGGCTCATAGTCAATCACAGTCTGTGACCCGCTCTTCAAATAAAGGGAAAGATTATCTATGCAACGATAACTTATCCTCACAAACGAGAAATTAAATTTTATCGGAGACGAGCTTACATTAAAACTATTTAAAGGTTTTAAGTTCGTGTATATGGATTATCATTAAATATCAGACGATAACCCGTTCTTCAAATAAAGGAAAGTTTATCGCCGACGATAAAATTATCCTCATTAACGATAAATTAAATTTTGTCAGACACGAGCTTACATAAAAAACTATTCAAAGGTTTTAAGCTCGTGTAAATGGCTCATCGTTAAATGTTAGACGATGACCCGATCTTCAAATAAAGGAAAGTTTATCGTCGATGATAAAATTATCCTCATTAACGAGAAATTAAATTTTCTCGGACATGAGCTTACATTAAAACTATTCAAAGGTTTTAAGCTCGTGTAAGATGGCGTATAATCACATTTCAAATTATGCCCCGGACTTCAAAGAAAGGAAAGTTTATCGCCGATGATAAACTTATCCTGACAACGAGAAATTAATTTTACTCGAGTTTGAGCTTATATTAAAAAACAATCGAAGTTTTTAAAGCTCATGCACAATGACTTATAGTTAAAAATCAGACTGTAACTCGGATTTCAATTTTAGGAAAGCTTATCTTTCCTGATAACTTATCCTTACAACGGGAGATTAATTTTTCTCGGTCATGAGCTTGTATTAAACATTCCAAGTTTTAAGATCAGAAAGGAAAGTGTATCTTTTAAATAAAAAAACTTTTCCTCATAACGGGAAATTCATCTTTCTCGGTCATGAGCTTTACATTAAAACATTCAAAAGTTTTTCAAGCTCGTGAAAACGACTTCTAAGTAAATGTCAGCCTAGAACTCGTTCTTCAGTTAAAAGGAAAGTTTATCGCCGATGGTAACTTATCCTTAACAATGGGAAGTTTACAACTTCTCGGACTTGAGCACGTTTTGTAAGATATTCAACATCTTAAGCTCAAGTAATTGGTTTTCAAAACATTGAACACAATTTTTCAAGAACTTCTCAAAAGGTTTTTCTAAATCTTTCAAAATTGTGTCTTTAAAAAGTTTTTTGATAAAAAGAGCATGTCTTCTGGAATCGATAATATTTACGATCCTAGAAATGTCATTCAATAATGACACGGGGTTATAAATAAAGTTCGAGCAGAAGTTCAAATGTTTTAAAACATGCTCAATTATGGCTTGATATTATTTCCAATAGTAACACGTTTTTCGTATTAAAGTCAAGCATTTCACCAGAAAGCTTTGACTCAACAATGGGAATTAATTTTCTCGGGCATGGTTTCTTTATAACCATGTAAGGGATTGTATTTACGGAATAAACAATCTAACACGAATATATGTACGTGTCAGTGTATTTATTTGTTAAAACAAGAGAAATCTTGTTTTTATGAAGTTATCATCTCCATAATACACAACAATATACAATTGATATCTACATACTCGACGATGTGACTACTCAAATGGCGACTACAACTCTTTCAATAGAACACGGGTCAACAATTCAGGGGGAGCAATTGTCCAGCATTCAGAATCTTTGATGCCGAAAGTGCCAAGGTCACTAATTGGTGTCAAGACAACGATATCAATCGTACACATGGTGTCAAGAGATAACTTCAGACATGACGAGGCGACCAACATTCTTAAACAAGAACCATGTGATTCTATTATATGATGTTCTCCGTCATTCAGGTCCAACCTGGTAAATTGCTAATCTTGTGAATACATTATCATATATGATCTTTGCACGTGATAAATACCTTACACTTGTGTTTAAAAGGTATTTATTTTACGTTTCAAGTACACCCTCATTAATTTGAGGGAGAGCTTGTGAAAATCATGAAGATAATTGGATTTGCATTTTTCTTCCCAAATTTTCTTAAAATGCTAGTAAATCAACTGATATTAAAAACATCGATTGGGTTAATATTTTTAATATGGGGAGAAAATGTGATTTAATATGGGAAATGATTAATCAAAAATGGTTTGACTTAACGTGATAGATCATCCTGACATGTGCGAAATGTTTTCGGATATCGTAGCATATGTTAAGGGAGAGCAAAATGATTTGGATATCAAAATCGATTTCATGATGACATAAACTTACCCAAAATATCTATATTCATGACGGTGAAGATTGTGGTGACATAAGGATGGTAGGATAGGTTAAGTCCAATGATTCTTAGAACCGAACGAATCTTCCCAAGGACATTCCATAGCTAGAAATAGTAGTCCTTTGGAAAGATGGAGAAAGTTTGTGAACGTAGCTGAATGTCGACCAAGTACTTAAGTTAGCACGGGAACAATCACAACAAGGTGCTAGTTATGACGTATTGGTAAGTATTGAAGGGGTTGAAGAATGAAAAAGAATTGTAAAGATAAAGGGTGTAAAGAAAGTAGCCCTCCTTACAACTTAGGCAGAAACCGGGTCAATACATATGTTATTGAGATCATTTTTAAATGATGCTTGATATTGAAGATAAGACATCATGGACCCAATGATGCAATGCACCACCCATCCCAGCTAACTCGGATATCTCTCAAAAGATATTTGTTTTAATCACACGGAGACAAGCATTATCTACTGATTTATTCACTCCGAATAAAATTGGTATTGAAATGGTGGCACTCCTCTCCAGCCTCCGATCACTAAAATACAAAATGCACGATTGAGTCTAGAGACTTTTGAGATCATCAAAAGTCTCATTAGGACACACTTTCATAATTCCTTGCTTCTTCACACACTGTGAAAAGTAAGAAAGATCTTAAGAGCCCTACGCAAAATCTTCATGATCTTGCCTGAACATCCAAGTATTACGAAAGTATTTACAATGAAGATGGAAATCCTTCTTGAGAGAATATCAAAAAGCTCATGGTAGGTGACTTGTGCGATTCTTTATGAATCAAGCTTGTGATAACTGAAAAGCAACAATAGATTAATTCTTAACTGAACTTAAACACTTCCAGGCCTCTACGCAAAATCTTAGTGATCTTGCCAGAACACTCAGAGTGACACTTTATAGTGATCACAGTGATGAGTGGAAATCATTCTAGTGTTAACATCAAACAACACTTGGTAGGTAACTTGCAAGATTCTATATTAATCAAGTTCGTGACAACTGGAAAGCAACGATGGTGTGGTTCTTAATTAAATTTCACTTGTTCTAGGAAAATGAATTGACGGCTTCAATCGGATATTTTTATCCAAATGATTCACTCTTTATGTTCGCAGTAAGCTTTGGACGGTCTAATAAAGAGAACGGGTTTACCCGCGAAATCTTTTAAAGAAGGTTCTTAATTGAAACTACCTGCCACAAGTACGATATTTTATATCGTCCAACGGTCTTAACCTACCGGAGGTAAAATGCTACCGAATTAGAATGAAATGTTCAAGGCCATTTCATCCGTGTATATGTTTTGTTGCTAACTTTCTTATGCAGCGTAACAAGAAGGTGACATTTCGGTGTACAATTAAAAAGAAGTCGTCCTCGCATGCTTATACTTTATGAACTTAAGACTTCAACAAATTCAAGAAAGCCTAAAAGTTAAGTCTTCCGATGTATCAAACTCTGAAGCTTTTAAGAATTTATAACAGTATAAGTATGTGGAACATGAAGTCACGAGGAGGCAAATATCACAAGTGATGAATGCACACGGTCAAGGCAAGGAAATATGCTCAAGACTAAAGTCAAAGATCTCATCTGCATATTCACAAGAACAAGATCGAAGACTCAAGCATATTATGCTAGGTTTAAGATTTTGTAAAATGGTGTGACCTCCCTTAGGGGGAGATTGTTGGTAATATGTTTTTCCAAAGAAAGTCTCGGTCACATCATTGTTAGCATAGATCACGAGGTATAGACTATTTAAGACATTGTAACTTGGAGTGACCTCCCTTAGGGGGAGATTGTTGGGATTATGTTTTTACGTATTTAGAAAGGATCGGTCACTCCAACAATATATACGTAGATTGGGCTCGTGATCTAGTTATTTAAGTATAACCCATAAAGCCCATATGTAGGATAGGCTATATACCCTTCCTAGCATGTTAGGAAGGGTAGTTGTTCATTCCCATTTCACTTAATCATTCTTTCTTTCTCTTATTCTCTCCTTTCTCTCTCTAACTTTCTCTCTCTAGTTCTTCATCTCCCTCCCTCTCTTTATATCATTACAACACTTGTACAATCCTAAGAAATCGTGGACCTACATGTAAGGTAATTTCTGTATTGTCTAAATTATTGTCATGTTTTTAGAGTTTTTTTCAAAGTTTGTGTTTTCCAAAAGATTTTTATAAAATCTTGATTTATTTGTTGTTTTATCTCCTCACTGTTACACAAGCTTCTCTACAAGTCTTTGTCAAAAGCTTTTGGGAAAGCTTTTGTGGCTTGTTCTTGTTAATCTTAGCAGGTCTCATGTTTTTAATCAAGTAACACCACCCTTTTGACTGTTGTAGTCTAAGGTGTTGTGGTTCTCTTTATCCTATTCAAACAGCAACCTCACAAGCCATCACCCTCACTTCTAGCTTGTTAAGGAGATGGCATCAGCAGCCATTGTGGGGCCTGGGTGTGGGTCCCACAAGCTAAAAGCTTGAACCCTCCTTAAATTACATGAATTTGTGAGTTTTTTGGTTTTGTAGAAAATTTGTTTGTGACTATCTTTGGTGTAGTTTGTTGAGTAATTTGTGGTCATCTAAGATATTAAACATGTTCTGCTAGTCTAGGAAATTTAGAGTTAATTTATTAAGGTTTCTATGAAAGTTTTGTTGAATCTGTCATAAGGGTGTGTTTGGATTGGTTGGTGAAAGAACTTAAGGGTGACATCTAGTTCTACTTACTGCCTTACACAATCTTTCTATGACCAGTTATTATTGGTATAAGTTTTGATTTTTACTCAGTAAAGGTATAATAGAATTTGCATGTTCAAGTTTTATGCTCAAACTAGCAACACAATCAGTAGGTCATTTTAGGGTTTAAGATTTATGCTTCATGGTTTAAGCTTGGGTAAGTAGTTAGGTGTAAGTTAGTTTTAGGGTTGTGTGCTAGTCATTTTGAAGTTTTGTTAGCCTTATGTGAAGTTTTGGAGCCTTAAAGTTCACCAAAGTGCAAATTGTATCAGCAAAACCCATCATACCCCATCTTTTAGCATCACAGTAACTGGTTTTGCTTGTTTTTAGTGCATTATTGGTGTTTGAGCTTCTTGTTTCTAGCTTATATTGACTTCCCACACTCCACTGAGTGTGGGGGTGCCTTTGTTTCCAAATAACATCCACAATCAAGCTCTAAAAAGCTCAAATACGTTTTTTGAGGTCAAGTAGTGGGAACCAAGTTCCCACTGATAGCCTTCTTCTTGCCACTACTTGGCTAAAAGAAAAATCTGGGTGACTAGTCACTATCAGAACTTTGGTTTTTTGTCTATAGTGGCAAATATTTAGTGTTTTTCATATTTTTCATTTTTCCCATAATCTTTTATTTATTTTAAGATTTTTAGATAAGTGAATTTTATTTTTCTATTTATTTTATTATTTATTAGCATTAATTTAATTTAAATTAATTTTTAGTTAAACTATTTTTGTCTTTAGTAGGTAAAGTTTGGAGTTTTTAAATTTGTCATTTTTCCCTAGTTTTGTTATTTATTTTAGTATTTTCCAAAAATGAATTTTATTTCTCCCAATATTTAATTATTTTCTAGCATTATTTTAACTTTAAATTAGTTTTTAAATATACCGTTGTTGTCTTATTAGGGTTAAATTAACTTTTTTCAATCTCTTTCATTTTTCTCAAGTTTAGATAAGTAGATTTGGATTTTTGAAAAAGAAAAATTATTTTTGACATTGTTTTATTATTTTTATCATTATTTTATTTAAAAATCAGTTTTTAGCCTTTTAAAAATAGAAAAATAGTTTTATAAATTTTGGAAAAATAATTTTTAAAAGATTTTTATTTGATAAAATATAATTTTGGGCTTTTTGTTAATTATATTTAATTTTAGTGCTTTACTTAGCATTTAAATTTGAATATTTAATTAATAGTATGTTTTAAAATTTATTTGTTGAGTTTTTATTCTTATTTATATTATTTCAGACTTATTTTTTATTTTTAAATTGTTTTTAATTTAAATTTTATTTTTCGTCGCGTTTTACGTCATTACGTTTACATTTTACGTCGTAGTTTAATCGTTGTGTAACTCGTCTTTTAATTTTCTCTCTTCTCAAACCCAAAACCGACACTAATCCAAGCTTGATTTTATATTATTGGCACACTTTACACACCTCCTTCGAGAACGAACTCGCATTAATTCGGTTTCGCGTTTTTCCTAAAAAGTGAGAATTAATACTTGCCATGGTTATTTGTTTTTCCTAAAACAAGTGACTAAAATACATACAATCACTTATATAGTATTTTTATGACTTATAGGGTTTCTACATTCTTAGTTTAAGGGTTTATATAGGTTCACCATATTCTACGGATAATTAAGGAAGCATAAGATCCTATGCTTTGATAACTTGTACCTTATGCTTTATTAACTTGTAACTTAACTTGAAATAAATGTATAAACTTAATATGATACTTAGTTGAGTTTTATTATTAGTGGTGAAATATTAGACTCTAATTCAATATGAAATGGATTTTATATGCTAAGCTTGGTTATAGGTCATTTACTTGTAATTAGCTCTAAAATAGTGAATACTAGTAATTTGTGATCAATTATCTTTCCTTTATATGATAGATTATAATTATTATATTGTATTTGGTAATAGTACTTAGATATTAGGTAGTTATATTTCTTGAAACATTGTTTACTAATGGTTTCTAGGTGATGATCTAGACTATTATGTACATTTATTTGTACTTAGCTTTGTATGGTTTGTTCTTACTATTCTTAGGAATTATTATGTCTTTAAAGTATAGTTTATAACTTGTTTATAATCCTTAATTACTTATTCATATGTACTTTCCATTCATAGTTTATCATTCTTGAGTTTATAACTCATTTTTAGGGATTCTAGGGTTTCAAAGGGAATGTAGGGCATCATAGTTATATTTGAGATGTTATTATCAATACTGAACTTATAAGATTACTTTTAGAACTTAGACTTGACATATTCATTGTGTGTTACAACATATAAGAATATGTTGATATGGCAGTTCAGGTTGTGAGAAGCAGTTCATCTTACCAAGTAAGGTATAAAAAGCAAAAATTTCCAACCAAATTTTCATATTGAGACAGTCATAGCACATAATACATACGTGAAATTTGAGGATTGTCACAGTCTCTCCCCCTTAATGAAAATTCATCTCGAGATTTAGATAAAGAGCGATGTCATAAGACAAAGATGAGCATAATCCTCGCGTTTCAAAACATATTCATACCCTATCTCAAGGTTTCATAATTCAATAATTAGAAATATAACATCATACCATGGGATTTAGTATATCATTGAGCGGAAACTCTATCATTGGGATGATAAGAGATTCATCAGATAAACACTTCTTCAGATTCGCAACGCGAAAAGTATCATAAATATTACTGAGTTCTTTGGGAAACTCAAGTCAATATATAACTGCTCAATTCAAAATCTTGAATTGATTGTTGCATTTTCATAATCAATTTGGGTAATAATAGAGAAAATATCCTTTTCAACTAGATACGGTTTAATATGGTGTAGTATCTCATTTATAGTGAGAAAAAGGATTGTGATCATTCTTACAATTCACCATTTTAATCCAACAGATTCTTCACCAGCACAATTTAACGTTCTACGAAGCTCTATTCTAATATAATCTTTTCCAACAGTCTCATGAATTATCTTAGGTCTTGTAAGTTGAAAATCTCCAACTTTAGCCCAACAGATACGTAAATGGCACTCCTTTCCATAGAGTGCTTCAAATAGTATTGCTCTAACTCTAGCATGAGAACTATTGTTATATGAGAAATTTTACTAATGGTAAGTGTCCTTCAAAAATTTATAACACATACATGGAGTATGTAGTTTTAGCATTTGGATAGTTCTTTCACTTAGTACATTAGTACACCTATATATAAGTATAACATATTACCCTCAGGTATTTTGTATATACTCTTACAATTAGGATGTAAAACACTCGTCACGATCTTAGATGGTTGATGTTGATTCTCTATGTCGACAAATTATTTCTTGTATAACCTTATTAGAGTTTCTATATCATTGTTTTCCTTGATAGGAATAAATCCTACAGATTTAGTTAAACAATTGACAATGACCCAGATGGAATCATGTCTATCTGAAGTAACAAAATCCTCATTTTTCTTTCCTATTTCCATGGAGGAAATTCTGGTTGAACTAGTAAGTCGGACGACTTTCAATATTCTTCTTCTTTTGTTAGAGCATAATATAAGGATTTTAATGTTTCTTCGAGTTAAATGGAATACTTCACATTTGAAATCCTCACTAATTACAAGTATTATGTTGAATATGATAAGACGAATATTCTAATATTTTGGGGTATTCATGTAGTCTTTACCATAATTTACATAGGATTCAGATCTTCTTCTTAATTCCGTGGAGATATAAAACTCATATATGACGTAACTAAGACGTTTCTACATATAAAATCTAAGAATACTATAGAGACAGATAAGGCTTGAATATAAGTCGGTATTTTATTTCCTATAAAATACAGGATAATTTTACCAAACATATGATTTATAAGACCATTTGTCTTTACAAATCCTAGTCCAATGTCCTACTATGTTGAAAATTAATAAGTGTGAAAACACTCATCAATTATGATCCAAAAACCACTCAAAATACAGTCAAATACATTATATTTAACTAAAAAATATCAGAATTACGTGGGTATTTGTGTTTATGTGTTTTCAGGTAAACAAGATGTATTTTGGAGCAAAGACACGTTTTCAATGGATTTATATGATAAAAGACGAATAAAAGGACAAATCAAGCTTCAAGGACCTTACTTTCCATTATTTCAAAGACGTAGGGCTTAAATTGTAATTTTCACAAAGAAAAAGGATGAAAGAGGAGTTTAGCTTAAAAGTTATAACTCTTTTATATAACTTTTGAAAAGATTAAAAGTGAAGGACCAAAAAGAAAATAAATGGGAAAGTTTATCTCAATATATTCGGTGAAAGTCATATTTTCAAGTCATTCCAACACGTCTCATCTTCATCAGACGAAAAGAGAGAGAAAGAGAAAGTATAACAACCGGTTTCATACTTTATTCACCAAACCTGCAAGTTCAATTTAAGAGGGTTCAAGAAAGATTCAGGCGAAGATCAAAGAAGCAAAAATGCTCATCATCATCTCCTCTACAAGAAGGTCGTATTTAAGTTGATCAAGAATCAAGAATGAAGAAACCCCCAATTTGGGGATGTGAAGAACCTTAACAGATTCATCCTCGTATTTTCCACGTGGAAGAAGATGATTGGACAAGACACATCACCACCACCTCTCGACGCTTATAAATACCAAGGGAGCCCCTCACTTCAAGATGGTTAGCTTAGGTGTAGGATTCACACAGTTAGGTTTAGGAGTAGAGTTAGTTAGTTAGAAAATCATACAAAGTTTCATCTTGTTAGTTAATCTTGTAACTGATTCAGTTTCATTTTTAACCGTTTCTGTTTCAACCATTAATGAAATCCTTCTTATTCTTTTAAAAGCTTCCATTAATCTCTGCTTATAAACTGTTTGATCGTAGCCATAGTATCTTGATAGGAAGTTTATACGTTTAGAATACTTGAGTTTCATTACTGAGTTTCATTACTGTCTCGATTTAATTCCTGTATTAGTATACCAGATTTTCAGTCTAAATCAGTTAGTTACTTTGTTGTCAGTCAGTCAGTTTATTAGAGTTTGGTTATGCTATTAGTCTTACAGGTTATGAATGAGGAAAAGTATTTTAGTAGTTTATAAGATTCTACTCATTTTGAATATGTTAGGATTAAGTTGGAATATTGGGAATTTAGTTTAGTTTGTAATCTTGTATTGAGAAAGTTGATTGTAGGTAGTGTACTACTTAAATCAATCAAAAGGATTTTATATAAGGAAATAACAGATTTAACTTTTAGAAGCTAAAACTTTATCCCAGTATATTCGTAGAGTAATCTGCTAGTTTTGTGTTCGTAATGTTGTGTTCGATTGAAGATTAAACAGATTTGTCATTTTAGACAATATGTTTGGTTGTTCTTCGTTTTTGTTTCAAGTTTTACAGGGAATGATAATAATGGCAGTTCACAAGTAGTTAGAAAGATGTTGATGGAGATGAATAGGAAAAGCGATATCAGCGCTCCGCTTCGCCCACAACGGAGGCTTGTTAAGCAGGTTACTTGCATTTTATTTTCTTGCAAATTCTTCATCATAGCTAGCTAAAAAATTTTAGTGTAACTTGACATGTTATGGCTGTGATATGATCTGTTCTAAGGTAGTAGCTATTTGTACTTGATTTGTGCTTCCAATCAGTCGTTTTGATCTACCTAGTTTCTGCGTATTTTGTTAATAGTGATTGGCAAATTGGGTTTTACAATTCTTGTTTTATAAAGTTTTGATGTAGATTGATTTTTGATGGTTAAGTCAATATGATGATAGTTGATCCAACATATGAAATAGATTTAACATGAAGTCTGCTGTGTAGATGAATTTGTAGAAGTTTATCCAGTTTACAGTTTAGCACCTGAATTGTTATAGGATTATTTCAGTCAAGGTCCTGTATGCTAGGTCAGTTACATATTAGGTCCCTTATGTTAGAAAATTATTTAAAATAGTAGTCCTGTATGTTGAGTATAAATGGTTCGAATAGATCGTTATTCTATAGTTAGAATGATATGTTTTTGGGCCTTGTTGATTGGGCTACTTGAAACCCGTTTAAGCACCTGCTGGATAAAATATCAGCTTTCCATTGTTAGTTTTTTTTGTAAAATTTGTTTTGTTATAGATGTGTAGATTACATGGTAGTTTTATTAGTTTTGTATTTTACATCATTGTAATTTTGTGCTTTATATGTTGCAATTGCAATATTTTTTGTAGTATAGTAGGTATACGTAGTACCTAGATAATATTTTTCCCTTTTTACTCGCTTTGTGCCAAGTAGAAATAGAATCCAATCAAGCCTTTTATAACCAAAAACAATAAAGTCATACTTGAGTGTTAAATCAATTCGATTAGATACCGAGACAAACGATACTAAAAATAAAATATTAAATGGCGCCGCTGCCGGTTGTTTTCGTGAAGATTAACAATTTCGAGTGAGACGTATTGGATTTTGGGATCCGTTCACTTTGTGAACGTTATTTTTACGTATTATAAATAAAAAACATAAAAAAATCAAAAAGACAAAAAAATATAAAAAATAAAAAACCACACAATTAATTCGTTTCCTAAAGAATTGAAACAAAAAAAAATCCATAAGTAATCTTTTTCCTAAAAGATTACACCAAAAATATTATTATATATATCGTTTTCCATCGTTTTTACGTACATATTATATTTTCTTAAAAAAATCGAATAAATACAAATATATTTTTGATATATTATTATATGTAGATACATATACGTAGATACGAACACTTAATATACCTACTTCCATAAGTATTGCCGAGGCAATACACCATGCTTGGGGGCGTTCCGGTCCTAAGTTCGTGTATCGATCGAATTTAATTAAAGCACAATAAATAAATATTGCAATCTACTTGATCTTGAGAAAGAGGCCAATGTGTGGGGGTATAAGGCGAGTGTATTTCACATTTTAAATATGCAGGCTCTTAAATGCTACGCGCCGCCTCGTTTCTCCGCTTCCTTGTGGGTCTTTCAAGAGTGATAGTGGTGAATGGTGTGCCACCCTATTATTATTTACATATATTATATTTTCTTGTAGATATTAATTATCAAACCTCGAGGGAGATAATCTCTTCTCCTTAAAAAGTTGACTGAGAGCTCATCTCTCACTCCTCGAGTTTACTTACACGTGTACTCGTAGGCGTGTAACCGTACCACCTTTAGTGTATTACTTCCTTCCCCGAGGAAGCTTTAAACATCATTCACTTGTATATACATTCGGCCACCTTGTTACACATGGATACTCGTTCCATGTTGGAGTTTTTGGAACAACGATCCGCCAACGCTAATTATTCGCCTTGTTCGAATTGTGGTGGTCCACACAATACTTATTTATGTGATCAAAACAATGGCTATTATGGGGAGGGTTATGCTTATAGGAACCGAGAACCCTAATTTTCGACCTAACCTTCAAATGGACTATACTTGTAATGACTATTTGGGATATTCCGATTTTTCATCACGACCTCCACCATCATTTCATGATCAAACCTTTAATGAGCCATACGAAAACCAAGGATTTTCCAATCATGAGGGTTTTCAAAATATTGATAATTTTCAAAGCTATAATCAAGAAACCTTTCAAAACCAAGATTTTTCCAATTATGGAGGCTTTCAAAATGATGAAAATTTTCAATGCCATAATTAAGATACTTTTCAAAATCAAGGATTTTCACATTATGAGGGTTTTCAAAATGAAGGGGATTTTCAAGGTTATAATCATGACAACTTTCATAATCAAGACTCTTTTCAAACCTATAATCCACCTAATTATGGAAATCCACCTTCACCCTATTCTTCGACTTACATGTGCGAGTTTTATGGAAAAGAACCCCATTATGTTTATGATTGTCGACTAAGCGATCCGCCTTCTTATGCTCCTAATTTTCTCCATGAGTTTTATTATGTAACCGTGCATGACGGAAAACACCTGGAATATATTTCGAAGGCTCTTAATCGTAGGAAATGATCCTTGAGGAAATGAAAGAAGTGTCTGGGTGGTTAAGGGAGGAAATTAAGTCTCTTGAGGATGATAAAAGGAACAAGCGATTTAATAACAAGAAAATTAGTGATATGTATATTAGATCGTTGAAAAATTCCTCTCGGTTCCTCAAGGAAAATTTAGATGATTTACTCTTTAAGATTTATAAAAAGGAAGAAGAAGAATATCTTGCTACTCGTGCTCGTATGCTTTATCAATGCTTATATGACGATGATGAGGGGCCTCCGATTTGTATGACACTTAATGATGACACACCTTCATGACCTTTACCTCATATGGAACCTACCAACTCTTTAACCATGGGGGACGAGCCTCTTAGCACTAATACAAACACCGATTTGGATGAATTAACCGCCTCTAGTGATGAGAACCTTATCCTAATCCAAAGAGAGCTTGAGGATGTTTCCAATGAAACATGTGACGAGCTTTGTATTGATACCTCTTCTCCTCATGATCACAATGAGATTACATCACATGATGACCTTCATGCTACTACTAGTAATTTTGGTGATTTCGATCTTGATGAATTTGTTTAAAGAGAGGGATAAAGAGATTGAGGAAGAGTTTTTGCAAGACTTTCCACAAATAGAGGTGTTGGGTCAAAAAGTTGATGTGGCAGAAACTCAAAAATGAAGAAAACGTGAAGTTATTGTCCAAGCGTTGTCAAGAGTTAATCAAGCGTTGACATGTACAATTTAGGCGTTGATAGCTCAAGAGTTGTCATGTACAATGTAAGCATTGTTACATGTAATTCAAGCATTGACAAAACGTAGACAAAGAAGCTTATGGAAGCTTCTATTTAGATAAACATGCAAAAGATATTCTGCATAAGTTTATTTAAATAGAAGATTTACTTGTTTATTTATCATTATCTCTTGTAAACCCTAATCCTTACACTATAAAAGGAACCAAGGGTCATAGGTTTTATTCATATTATTCATTCACAATGTAAACCTAAAGTGTGTGTCGCACTAGACGTGGGATTCAATGTATACACGTCTAGTGATTGTTTGTTATTAATATAATGAACAATCCATTTGTTTTAGTTCATGTTATTCGTGCCTAAACACCATGTTAATGTGTCATGTTCTAATTCCGCTTTGATTATGTTAATCATATGAACAATGATCATTCCTAGTAGCTTAAAAGATCCGGAAACCAAGGTTTCCACAATTGGTATCAGAGCCTCGTGGCTCGTGATGCTAGGACCAACAAGGTGTTCGTGTTTCGAGAAGAAAAGAAAAATCCGTCTAGGGTTTTTCTGGACGTTTTTGTGTGCGCAGCAGTATTCAGAAGGTCATAACTTTTGATTGAACCGTTGGATCGTCACGAAATTTTGTATGTGTGTTCTACATACATAGATCTAAACATCCACCGGAGGGATTGTCGAGTTTTATCCCCAGGCAAAAGTTATTAAGCGTCAAAGTCAGCAGCAGGGTATATGCAGTTTTCTGTAAACAGCCATGTTCAAAACACGTTTTCTCCTTCGTTAACCGTTGGATCTTCGTGATTTTTGAACTGTAGATTCTTGGCACTTGTGTCTTGAATCTCACCGGAGAGATCTTCGATCTGAGTCCTAAGGAAAAAGTTATTCAAGGTCGAAGTTGGCTGTATAATGAGGTATGAAGTTTTTTTTTAACATAAAATCATGAACTAGGGTTTTCCTTCAAACCCTAGCTTGACTCAAAACAGCCTCATACATGATCGATATGTGATAAGTGCGTATAACGGTGCGTGGATCTGATTATACACAGCAAAGATGAGATTTGATCAATACAGCAAGTGTTATTGATTCGATATACAGCAGGTTTATTGATTCGATATACAGCAAGTGTTAGGTTTTCTTCTGAAAACCCTAGATAAGATTTGATCAAGGAACTGCAAATATGTTATTTTTAGGGTTTCGTATAATCAAACCCTAGATCTACGACTATGAAGATATGTTGCTTCTTGTTTGCTTCGTGGGATCCCAAGCAGAATAGACAAAGCAACATGAGCAGAATCACGTCAAAAGGGATTGGGCTACTCGTTTTTATTTGAGGATGAATTATGTGTTCACACGATGCATGTTGTTGTGTTCACATGGTTTCTCAATGATAATTGGTCAAAGATTTATGTTCACACGGTTGAATTGTTAGGTTCGTGTGTTCACACGATCAAGTGTACAAGCATAACGTGAAAATCAGTTGTGTTCACAAGAAGCAAAGCTTATGATTGGTTGAGAAGCAAAGCTTATGATTGGTTAAAGGTAACCATTCACACGACCCTTCTATTCATTCGTTATTTGCTGCGGGTATTAAGGAAACCATACAAGGAAAGTGCATAAAATATCTGTTTTATATAAAACAGAATATTTGGAGTATAGCTGATTTCCAGGATATGTATAATTGCTAATGCTTAGGGATATCAATATATCTTATATATTTGATTACCTAATTATTAGGAGTTTTTTTATCCAGTGATATATGAGATACGAGGGATAATAGTAGTATAGTGATTGGGCTTAAGACATGAAAACCATAAAATAACCAATCTACTGTTATTATCTTTTACCCACTGCCATATTGTATCTCAACTGCTGCTGGAGATTATAGCCACAAATGGTGTCAGCATAAATGTTAAATTTAACGCTGACAGATGAAAATTAGCCGCTGACAAGGTTGATATGGACGCTGACATGAAGAAAGTAAACACTGACAGAAGCAGGCGTTGTTACGTGTTGTCCGAGATATGTAAATCCAAACACTGATAGGTGTTGTTCGATATCTGCTAATGATATTGGATAAGAGAGGTTATTGGACAACAAAAGGTTTGCTGCTGTTTGAGAAAATTGGTACGTTTTAAGCACACAAAAAGGAGGAAAATACACACAAAGGTATATGGAATCTCCGTTTTAATATAGAATATCATGATGATATTAATGGCTCGGATATTTTGAAACGAATTAATGATCTTAAAGCGAGTTAGCAACTATTCGTGAGAATTTGATGGATATTTTAAACTATGTAATCGGGATAGCCTTGTGAAAGAGTTATCCGTTTCCATACTTTTACATATGGTATGAAGATGTTATTCCATTAAATTCATCATGAAGAGGTGTTAGCTTAAGGGGAAGAATTCTTATGGTAAGTTTGATTATTGAAGAAGATTTTCGCGAGTTTATGTTCTATCATATCTTAAAGTCGTGGTGTACCATTCACTGACTTTAAAGGTAACTTGTTCGTGCTTTACATGATTGGTGACGAAGACTTGTCATAACACTTGAAGGAGTTACATTATCGTGCTCAGTGTCTCACATAGGATGAGAATATTGACAAGGGATTGAGGTCTACTTATACTTGGTCTGATATAAGTTCTTAGTTACATGGATAGTACAAGACATGGAACACAAGGTTGGGTTATTCTACTTCTACATTAAAAATATTATATTAATTGTTCTTCAAGATCATTACATAGAGCCTACATATGGAGAATCTTCAACATTGCAACATTGTTTACTTCCTTGTTGATGTGACAAAAAGGGGAAGAAATACGTGCTACACTTGAGGGGAAGCAATTTGAAGATCATGTATAACTTACAAGAGATACACATAGAGTTTTGCCACTATCAACTAGGGGAAGATTGTTGGGTCAAAAAGTTGATGTGGCAGAAACTCAAAAATGAAGAAAACGTGAAGTTATTGTCCAAGCGTTGTCAAGAGTTAATCAAGCGTTGACATGTACAATTTAGGCGTTGATAGCTCAAGAGTTGTCATGTACAATGTAAGCATTGTTACATGTAATTCAAGCATTGACAAAACGTAGATAAAGAAGCTTATGGAAGCTTCTATTCAGATAAACATGCAAAAGATATTCTGCATAAGTTTATTTAAATAGAAGATTTACTTGTTTATTCATCATTATCTCTTGTAAACCCTAATCCTTACACTATAAAAGGAACCAAGGGTCATAGGTTTTATTCATATTATTCATTCACAATGTAAACCTAAAGTGTGTGTCGCACTAGACGTGGGATTCAATGTATACACGTCTAGTGATTGTTTGTTATTAATATAATGAACAATCCATTTGTTTTAGTTCATGTTATTAGTGCCTAAACACCTTGTTAATGTGTCATGTTCTAATTCCGCTTTGATTATGTTAATCATATGAACAATGATCATTCCTAGTAGCTTAAAAGATCCGGAAACCAAGGTTTCCACAAGAGGATGAAGATTGTGATTCTAGTGAGGCATCTTATGATATATCATCCGATGAATTTTCATGTCAAGATGACATTCCTAATTTAGATGAAGATGTTGCTCCTATAGAAGAAGTGGAAGATGTTCATATTCGTGAGGTTTTATCAAACGTTTATAATCTTATCTCCTCGATTGAAGCATTGAACACACAGCATATTGATGATTCCATAGAAGAAGAACCTTTCATTGATATTTCTTCACCGGTTTTTGAGGTTGCACCTATTGATTTTTATGTTCATATCATCCCTTTTAGTTAATCTCTCATTATTACACCTTCTTTTAAGCCCTCTATTCCCACCCTCCCACCGTTGAAGTTGGTTATTGATGAAGATCCTATACTCTTAGAGATTGATCCTTTTTCACCTAAGGCAACTTTAGAAACAAAAACATTTGATATGAATTCTCTTATGGAGATTGATGCCACCATAGAGGCTTATCTTGTAAATATTGATATTTAGGTTCATGATAATGATTCTAATTGGGAAGAGGATATTCGTCTTATTGACAACATCCTTTTTGGGACCATAGAGATTATACCTCCTCCACAAGACACCTCCTTTTTCTATGCCTTCTATGGAAGATTCCCCACTTTTTTATGATGATGAGGAGCACCACATGGATATACTTGTTATGAATGTTTTGATACCTACACCTTCATTGTCTCTTGATTCTTTGATATCTAAGGGGGAATCTTATATGGTTTATACGAGTTCATCTTCTTATTTTCCCATGAAGGGAAAGGTTTTTGATCCTGGGATTCGTATATTTGTGAAAAATCGGTTTTCATCTACTCCACTTAAGAGTGTGATTTCGATTGATATGCGCTTCTTCTATGAGCTTACTTTGTTTTTTTTTGGTAAAAGGTTTCCCCGGTAAATATATTAACCAAAAAAGCGTTGAAATACAAAGAAATGTGGCTAAGATACCACATTAACCGCATGCTACAGGCAGCATGTTAACACGTGATTATGTCATGGCATAAACACAAACTAATCTAGAAGTACAATGCAAGTAAACTAGAAAGAAACCAAGATGCAAACATGAAGTCACACAATGTCTCCAGCTTCCACCAACAGCACGAAAGGAGCAAATGATATCCAAATGAGCCTACCTCCTTAAAAAACCTTGCCAAAAAACCCCAGTGAGAAAAACCTTGGACAAGGAAAAAAGAGTACAACCCTCACCGGCACTCCCATCATGAAGAACTCTAAAGCTCGGCACCCTCCATTTGTCAAGCAGCAACTCGACCTGGCAGACAACTTCTTAAAACGAAATGAAATCAACTTCAACCGAATAGTATCACAAATAAGCTGAACAATCTGATCAACGGCCAACAGCTTTTTCTTGAAAAGTCTTGAATAACGTTCCATCCATATAAAGTACGCAGTGGCAGCCAACACAATACGGGAAAGGATGCTAGGACAAGACTTCCCCTTAGAAATTGGAATAACATAGGCTAAAATATCATCAATCCGAGGGGGGATGCTATCCATATCACATAGTCCCCGTACCTTAGACCAAACATGCATAGAATAAGAACATTCAAAGAAAAGATGGTCATGAGGATCCGGCACTAATTTACACAACGGAAATCGTAGAAGGCTTAGATCCACCAAAGGGCCAACATCCCATTGCCTAAGCCGATGTTGTGTCTTCAATTTTCTTCTAACCACTAACCACAAGTGGATAGAGTGACGAGGAATACAATGAGCGAACCAAACAGCATGATACCAATCAACCATCAAAGCCCTATCCCGAATGGAGTCCCAAGCTAAAGAAACTAAAAAAGGATGTAGAACCCCATTCATATCCCGCCACATCAAAACATCATCCTGGGTATCATTAATAACAGGGACATGGATAGAGACAATGTTCAGAAATCTAGCATACCAATCCTGCGGCCACTGCCAAATACCATCAGTAATAAGATCCCTCACCTTATTAGATAGAGAGAGCCCTGATCTTGTAATACTTTGAAACGTAAGAACGTCCCATAACGGACATAAATCTGCCCATTTGTCAAACCACATAGAAGCCAATCTACCATTATTAATCTTGTACCAAATAAATTGACGAATGCGTGATCTAATATGTAGAACTTTTCTCCAGCCCCAACTCATATCACCTATACATGGAACGTCCCAGAATCTTCGATCCTTTAACTTGTAAGAATAAATTCATTTAACCCACAAAGACTCTTTACGAGTGAGGATACACCAGATATGAGAAACCATTAAAGCAGTATTAAAATCAGAAAGCTTACGAATACCAAGTCCACCTTCATAAAATGGAGTACAGACAGAGTCCCAAGCAACTTTAGCCTTACCTTTCTACATTTCACCTTGACACCATAAGAAGCCTCTCATAAGCTGTTCCAAAACATAAATAATCCGAACAGGTAAAATAAAGACAGATGCCCAATAGATATGCATAGATGAAAGAAGTGAATGAACTAACTGGAGTTTCCTGCTAAAGAAAGAAATTTATTGCGCCAATCATTAACTCTACTCTCAAGTTTTTCAACAAGGACTTGACAATCCCTATATAGAAGCTTGGACGAAATGAGAGGAACACCAAGATATCTTACAGGTAACTCGCCTTTAGCAAATGGCATGATATGTAAAATACTACTTTTAACAACAGTAGCTACATTACAAAAGAAAACTGTGCTCTTTGGGATACTTGGAACCAAACCTGAAGCTATCTTAAATTCATCCAACGCATCCATAATAACTTGCACAGAGTCCAAGTGACCCCTAGCAAACAAGAAAAGATCATCTACAAAACAGAGGTTGATAATACGTTGCTGTTCACAACGGTGATGAAAATAAAAATCCTCTGCATTAAGAACCCTCCGCTGCAACATAAGTGAAAGGATCTCCATGACCAACGTGAAAAGATATGGAGATAACGGATCACCTTGCCTGAGACCTCTTTTTCCTTGAAACCAGCCATATAAATTACCATTTATGCAAATGGAAGACGGAGTAGTAGAAACACACTTCATAATCCAATCAACCATTAAATGGTGGAATCCAAAACCAATCAGAATGTTACGCAGAAACTGTCAGTCCACCGTATCGTAAGCTTTCTGAATATCCACCTTAAAAGCACAACTTGGAGGACCAAAATTTCCGTGGTAATTCCTCATCAGCTCTTGCGTCAATAAGATGTTATCCGAGATCCTACGCCCCGGAACAAAAGCAGATTGATTAATATTAACCCAATCGCCCAAATCCCCTTTAATACGGTTAGAAATTATCTTACTAATGCATTTGAAAATAATATTACAACAAGAGATGGGCCGATAATCAATAATCTTATTTGGAACAGAAACCTTAGGGATAAGAGCAATAATAGTATGATTAACCTCTTTAAGAAGTTTTCCATTAGAGAAAAACTCCCAAATAGCACATGTAAACTCATCACCCACAATATCCCAAGACTTCCTAAAAAACACAGCTGTAAAACCATCCGGACCAGGCGCTTTGTCATCACTCATGGAGAATAACGCACTTTTAATTTCAGAATCAGAGATGACTCTAACCATATAGGCAGATTTCTGAGCACCAAGCTTTCGACCAAACAAATCAGACGTATTAAAAGAACCTGAAACACTTGCCTGACCAAGAAACTGCTCGTAATGAGCAACGAAAGCTCCATGCACAGCATCTCCATCATGAAGCACATTATGAGAATCATGAACCATTTCAATACGATTACGAGCAGCCCTACTCTTAACCGAGTTATGAATATAAGCAGTAGTTGAATCACCTGCATAAAGCCATTCAATTTTAGATTTCTGACGTAAGAAGCGTTCCTCATCCATAGAAGCTTCCTTAAAAGCAACTAGATAATGAGCATGCTCTTCTTTCAACAGCACATTGGATGGGTCTCTATCAAGGGATATTTAATAACAGATTTTTGGTTAGTTAATAAAACGGGTTTGCAAGATCTTTTGTCGTGTTGCTCATACCCAATTATTTTATTTGTTGTTGTTTCGTTCTTGGTGTCTTTTTGAATCGATCACGGTTCAAAGTGGAATTTTTGGTCTTGGTCACTAAAAGGGGGAGCTTTGGATTATCTATATCTAAATGTGAATTAGTAATAATGAAAGTAAATGACAAGATAAAGAAATAAAGGAGAATAAACGAACCTTACTTGGCGGGAAAAGGTAAAACTTGGAAACGAAAAATGGAACGAACGTAGAAATCTCCTAATCCGGAAAACACAATACCTACCTTATCCGGAATCTTCTACGTGAGCTTATCCGGAATACAAACCAAAAACCATATCCGGAATGTATAATTCGAACCCTTATTCGCAATACTTGCCCAACCTCTTATCCAGAAAAGACTTCAACGAGCTTATCCGGAAAATGGTCTGTGGCTAATCCGGAAAACAAAACAAGCTTCTTATCCGCAAAACGCAAATAAAGACCTTTATCCGGAAAACTTGCTTATCCGGAATCTACTAAATACTCTTATCCACAAAACATAAAAACTTCTTGTCCGGAATAATACTTAGAACCTTATCCGCAATCCGTTTTGAGGCCTTATCCGGAAAAATATTTTAAACTTCCTATCCGGAAAACAAAATATAACCCTTATCCGGAAAACGTGGCGAACTTCTTATCCGCAAATCACAAGCTGAATCTTATCCGGAAAACAAAATATAACTACTTATCCGGAATCCTTATCCGGAAAATGTTACAAAGTGGGCTTATCCGGAATAAGACTTTTTAGTCTTATCCGAAATATGAAGCTAGAACAGTTATCCGCAATATGTAAAAGAACCCTTATCCGGAATAAGGAATTTATTTCCTTATCCGGAAAAAGAGGGTTTTGAAGATTCCGAAATTTGAACAATAAGTAAATAAGCCAAATCCCAATAAGAAATTTGCCAAAAGCTAAACCAAAAGATTTTTATAAAAAGATGATTAAGCTAGAATTTATAATCTTTTAAAACACCAAATAAACCAAAAATAAAAAACAACTTTTTATCACCAACTTTGTAACACCCCCAAATTTACACAATTCAATACAGTGGAAGACTCGTTGGTGTTACGGGATAACACATTACTCACATCATAGACAACGCATAAAAATCGCGTCGTTTAATAATAAAAGCATTTCCATTCATAAATATCAAATTTACATAGGTCCCAAGTCATTGTATTTCATACAGGTTTTACAAAGTATTTGAATGGAAAATATTATTTAGGTGCGGGCCATGAATTCTTGTTGTCTTCCCGAGATATACCTTCAAGTACCTGAGACAAAACATGTTAAAAGAAAAGGTCAGCGATAATGCCGAGTGAATTCATAGAGTTTAATAAAATCCATCAATATAACATGTAATAACAAGATTTTTACTCGTTGAAAGTTTGTTTTCTCGGTGTCTCTTCGAATTGATTTCCGGTTAAGTGTGAGAGATAAGTTGTTCTTGGTGAATCAAATAAAAAGGGAATGGTCGTTGTCTAAAACTAATGAAAAGATAAAAACTTGAAACAAATAAAAATGAGATAAATAGACAACAATGAAAGATTAAAACTTAACGGGAAATAAATGACGAGAAATTAAAGGCAATAAAAGTAAATGACGCAAATTAAAATTTAAATTGAAAGGAAAGCGAGTAAAGGTGCAAGTAAAGAAAAAGGCGGGAAAAAATAAAGTTTAAAACTTGAAACTAAAAACTCTATTCGGAATAAAATAAATATTCCGAATAAGGAATAAGATGTGCTTGCTATGCGGAATAAATATGGAAGACACTCTACTCGGAATAAAAACACTATGCGGAAAAATAACTGGCTATTCGGAATACTTGAACATTCCGAATAGAAGACTCTACTCGGAATAATCAAAATATTCCGAATAGAATTCTCTATTCGGAATAATCAGACATTCCGAGTTAGGGTCTCTATTCGGAATATCCAGATATTCCGAATAGGGATTCTATACGGAATATCTAATATTCCGCATAGAAGAAAATAAAGACAGTTTATTCGGAATAATAGAACTATTCCGCATAGAAGGAAAATAAAGCGGCCTATTCGGAAAGTTCTGGGCAAAGGTACAGTAACTTAAAACACGAAGAACAGTGGGATGAATTAAAATACGAAATTGATTAAATCTAACCAAATCAAACCAAAAGATTAAACCAAAACAACCTATAAACATCAACTAGCAATAATCAATCAACACAAATCATCAAAACTAACAAACAAGGCCAAATCAATCAAAACCCACTTGATTGAAAACATAAAAACTCAAGAACAAGAACTCAAAGATTAAGAACAAATCAACAAGAAAGGATGAAGATGATGAATTAAAAGCTTAATTAAAAAGTAAAGATTCAATAACAAAAGTTTAAAACACAAATTAATCTAGAGAGAGAAAGCATAAATTTTGAGAGAGAAAACTACCTACCCTAATCTAATCCTAAACTAAGACTAACCGACCCTCTCACATGTTGTGAGGGTGGTATTTATAGGAGAGAGGAGTAGTTGGTGGCTTCCTCTTTCTTTCTTTCTTGGTCCTCAGTCTTTCAGTCTTCTTAAATTCTTCGACTTTTATGACTTCGTCTCGGGATTTCTTTGAACTCGTCTTGTAATTTCCTCATAATTTGGACTTGAGTTCTTCGGCTTTATTAGTAAACTTCCGTCTTTTGACTTTTTCTTCAATAAATCTTCAGAATTGGTCTTGGACTTCCGTTCTTTTTGCACTCTTGATCTTTCGACTTCGTCTTTCGTCTTTTTCTTCGATAAAAGCCCGTGAAAGCCGTGTTTTCTCCACTTTTCACCTTTTCGTCCTAAATCACAACAAAAACACAAACCACGCATAATTCCGACATAAATGACATAAAATATACGTTTTGGCCCGGTTATTATTGTAATTAAGTGGTAGAAAAGATGGGTGTTTTCACACCTATCAAATCCCCTACACTTAACCATTGCAATGTCCTCATGCAATGCTTAGCAGTAAAGCAAGGTTTACACTTTCCATCATAATCAACCTACCTTGGCCTTTATTAAACAACTAAGGAAAATCAAAAAGATAGAAAATTACAAGATGCAACAAGGAGAAAGTCATGTAAAGAAATCTAAGACTTACATTAGGGCTTGTGTGTCATGAATGTTTATCACCCTCAAGTTTCACGTTCCCCATGCCAAGCTTAAAAACAAGATCATTGTTAGTACAAGTTAGCATAACAAACATTTACTCATGCGGTTCAATTAATCACTTAAACTCCCTTATTCCTATGGGTATCTATTATATTTTATTGATTTCTTGAATGATGAGGATGCATTGTTGACTTATTTCGATAATTCATTTAAGCTGAAAGCAAAATAGGACGATCTGATCAATAGTTAGCTAAAGGACAAAATCTCTTAAAACTGCTTCTCGGGATATCAAAAAGTTCATATCTTGGCATAACTTGGTTCACGATTTGAGACCTTTCTCGGGCCGATATTTGACATGTACTTCATACTTCATATCTTCGAGAGACGTTCTTGAGATAATGGTCTTCTCTTCGTTATAGAGTTTCTTCACTTGGAGACTATTGAGGAGTACTCCAGCTTTATTGACCACGACTTCATGATTATTCTTCAATCTCTAATTGGGATTTTGAGATACAACGATCCGCCTCCTTTTCGGACTTGGATCTATTTATCCTCATACCTTGTTAGGGTCTTTTCGGATAGACTTCTCCATGATCTTTATGGGAGTTGATTGCTTTTCGTCGTGAGTCTTGATCCTTCATATTGATTTTGGGAATAATGCTTTTCACATCACTTTGGATCTTCAGCAATAAAATGGAATCCTCATGCCTTGTTAGGGCCTTTTCGGACTCGCCAATCTTCGCGCCCCGCTTCATAAGTTATGCCTTGGCTATGAACTCTTATCATTACCGAGCAACTTTTAAACGATCTTGGGCTAGAAGCTAAGTAACTTTTCAAATCGTACGACCTTACTTATTGCAGATAATTCATTAGCAAGTGATGGGAGAAAAAGATCATAATTAACTCACATAAGTTAATGAGAGAATACCAAACTTGTAACCAACTCTATCATTTCTCGTCCTCCACAATTTAAAATCTCAAGTAATGAGACTCGTGGATGCTTAGCCTAATAAACCAATTAAGGTCTACGTGGTTAAGGATACTAGCTAGAGTGAACTTGGATAAGTAAACTCGGGTTGAGTCAAAATATTCACAACGGGCCTAATATATCTAAGATATCTAAACTTGCTAAAACCATTTTGTTAAAATAAGAGAAAAATAGCAAAAATAATGGGAACTACAACTAGGCCAAAATAGATTAAAAATTTTGAAAAATGTCGAAAAATTGATTTTCCGGTTAAAATGAGGACAAATACAAGGAAAAGGCCACTTAACTTCGATAGAAGTCCCCCCTACACTTAATATAAACATTGTCCTCAATGTTTAAGCATGTGGGAGGAAACTCCCCTACACTTAGGACATTGTGCACTTTGTTTAAATCTCGTTAAGGGAAAGACAACTAAAGGGATTCCTATTTTACTATTGAGAAATATAAAATAGTGAATCGAAAAGAGTTTAGGATAGAACCGGGAAGAAGGGAACACGGAATCACGGTTCGTCAAAAGTCATCAAGAGTGTGTCTTTGAAGCTCTAATCCCTGCATATGATAAGAAAGAGAAGAAGAAACACCAACGGGGCTCCCCCTACACTTATGGTGAAATAAGATAGATAATTGGGTTGCCTCCCAAAAAGCGCTTGTTTTTGTTGACCGAGTCACGAGCCTGACTCGTCCCTGAATTAAATGGTCCATGGGGAAGCCTCGAATGTGATACCGGGATCAAATACCTTGTCCTCGTTCCCGGAGGACATTAATAAAGGAGAGGCTGGGGGATAAGTCTTGAATGGGAGAAAGGTTCGTTCAACATACGAGAAGTATGTGAATTCAAGATCCACGGGAGGTGGGTTGGGTAAAGTAAGCACATTGTCCTCCCCCAAAGACAATAGATGCTGAGCACTCGGCAAAGCCGTGATGGTATCAATTATAGAATTGCCATTGTCACCTCCCGGGTCAAAGCACTCATCCTCATTTCTCGGTATGAAACGAGGAGAGTAAAAGGAATACATCACCCGCTTGGGTGTGCACGTGGTAGGATGAGGTGGCAATATAATTTGAGAAGTATGAGAACAATTACCTTCCACCTGCGTCTCTTTTTCAGTAGATTCACGTCTTTTCACCTCTGGGATAGAAGGAGGTATGGCTAACAAAGTATGCTCATTAAGAGCAAGAGAAGCAGCACTATCAATGTCCTCAATCCCTTCGTCAAAGAGGGGATTCACCTCACTAGATATGTAGGCGTCATCAAAATCAAATAAAGGGTTCGAATAAATCGTGAAAGTTTCATGTAGAACGTCTTCATCGGATATAACAAGATTTTTACTAACAAGATTTTTACTCGTTGAAAGTTCGTTTTCTCGGTGTCTCTTCGAATTGATTTCCGGTTAAGTGTGAGAGATAAGTTGTTCTTGGTGAATCAAATAAAAAGGGAATGGTCGTTGTCTAAAACTAATGAAAAGATAAAAACTTGAAACAAATAAAAATGAGATAAATAGACAACAATGAAAGATTAAAACTTAACGGGAAATAAATGACGAGAAATTAAAGGCAATAAAAGTAAATGACGCAAATTAAAATTTAAATTGAAAGGAAAGCGAGTAAAGGTGCAAGTAAAGAAAAAGGCGGGAAAAAATAAAGTTTAAAACTTGAAACTAAAAACTCTATTCGGAATAAAATAAATATTCCGAATAAGGAATAAGATGTGCTTGCTATGCGGAATAAATATGGAAGACACTCTACTCGGAATAAAAACACTATGCGGAAAAATAACTGGCTATTCGGAATACTTGAACGAATAGAAGACTCTACTCGGAATAATCAAAATATTCCGAATAGAATTCTCTATTCGGAATAATCAGACATTCCGAGTTAGGGTCTCTATTCGGAATATCCAGATATTCCGAATAGGGATTCTATACGGAATATCTAATATTCCGCATAGAAGAAAATAAAGACAGTTTATTCGGAATAATAGAACTATTCCGCATAGAAGGAAAATAAAGCGGCCTATTCGGAAAGTTCTGGGCAAAGGTACAGTAACTTAAAACACGAAGAACAGTGGGATGAATTAAAACACGAAATTGATTAAATCTAACCCAATCAAACCAAAAGATTAAACCAAAACAACCTATAAACATCAACTAGCAATAATCAATCAACACAAATCATCAAAACTAACAAACAAGGCCAAATCAATCAAAACCCACTTGATTGAAAACATAAAAACTCAAGAACAAGAACTCAAAGATTAAGAACAAATCAACAAGAAAGGATGAAGATGATGAATTAAAAGCTTAATTAAAAAGTAAAGATTCAATAACAAAAGTTTAAAACACAAATTAATCTAGAGAGAGAAAGCATAAATTTTGAGAGAGAAAACTACCTACCCTAATCTAATCCTAAACTAAGACTAACCGACCCTCTCACATGTTGTGAGGGTGGTATTTATAGGAGAGAGGAGTAGTTGGTGGCTTCCTCTTTCTTTCTTTCTTGGTCCTCAGTCTTTCAGTCTTTCAGTCTTCTTAAATTCTTCGACTTTTAAGACTTCGTCTCGGGATTTCTTTGAACTCGTCTTGTAATTTCCTCATAATTTGGACTTGAGTTCTTCGACTTTATTAGGAAACTTCCGTCTTTTGACTTTTTCTTCAATAAATCTTCAGAATTGGTCTTGGACTTCCGTTCTTTTTGCACTCTTGATCTTTCGACTTCGTCTTTCGTCTTTTTCTTCGATAAAAGCCCGTGAAAGCCGTGTTTTCTCCACTTTTCACCTTTTCGTCCTAAATCACAACAAAAACACAAACCACGCATAGTTCCGACATAAATGACATAAAATATACGTTTTGGCCCGGTTATTATTGTAATTAAGTGGTAGAAAAGATGGGTGTTTTCACACCTATCAACATGCGTATAAATTTATTACCGAAAATCATTTGTACAAATCATTCAAATAGGCCATAAAATAGCCAAAGTCATTTTATACAAATCCTTGTCAAAATCATAATATAGGCTTTCGCCTTCAAAATCATTATACGAACCATTGTCGTTATAAACACCATACAATACGTTTTATAACGTTGTATAGATTAAATAAAAACCGTTATATGAATATGGTTATATAAAACCAAAACACGAACATAATATCAATAATAAGACCCTGTATTGCTAGTCAGGCAATTCATTGTAATTCGGTGCGTATAGCAGTATTTTGTTATTTTTGGATTATTATAAGCCGCATGACATTGTTACCTTACTAAACCAAACAACGGGTAGCTAGCCCGAAACTCAATTTGCCCATCTAAGTTAGCGTGTCGTCACAATAATCACGCTTGTGTAAATCTTCTCATACATAAATTCGCTTACCAATCAATGTGGCACGACGGGGATCAACCGTCAAGGCGTGAACTAGGGTGATCGTCCCCAAATAGTACTATTATATGCATAAGCGTCTACCAAATCCCGGTAGTTCACAATTCATGCTAATGGGACTTTTAGTGACATAACCTAACTTTAATAATTCATTTCATTTCATTTATCGGGTCATATAATCATTCATCGGGTCATACAATCATCCGGGTCCAAATCAATAAGCAAATAATCTGGACAAATGGTGTCCTATTTTATCAAAACTAACATGTTATCTCCCTCGTGGTTTTTTAAAACATTTCATAAAAGCATTTAAAAGAGTGCGAGGCTATGAACTCACGTTGATGTGGGAAAGCGGGTTATCGGTAATTCGGATGTACGGTACGTGCTTCAATCACGGAAACCTAGACAAATAATACTCGTCTTAGACTCTTGTCCAATGACTTTATAAAATAACAATTATGTATACATATGATGATTTTATATATATATGATGATCAAGTGGGTTTATATATTCTCATTTACTCATTTTAGTGTTATGTGTTGGAAATTTTCAAGACTAGTTACACTAGTTCAACTTGTTTACATTTTGAGGCCCAATAGGCCCATTACAAGCCCAATATATTATATTAGCCCAATTATACTTTTATTATCAGTATTATACTTTACATGTTGGGCCCAAATGGGTTGAGCCCAATAAGTAAGTTTATAAGTGTTTTACTAATTAGTCGGGTTTATAGTCCAATAATGCTAACTTAACTCGTTAATATCCGTATGTCATATAGTTTGGGTTTTATCGGTTTTTACCTGTATTAGGTACTTATATATCAGTATATGACTTTTAAAAACTTTACATTAGACGGGTTTGATCGTCTATGTTTTAATTGGCGAAAAACGTTAATTTTACGGTAATAGCCAAAAAGACGTAAAAATCATGTTTATAGTTTTTATAACTTATAAATCTTATTCAACTACCATTTTTATAAAGTGTCCATTTATTTAACCTTATAAATATTTATATAAATGAAATTTATAAGTTAGTGGGTTTTAATTCACATTTTATACTATATTAGTTTGAGTGCTTATATAATACTATTAAACATTAATTCTTCAAAATCTGATTTTTAGTTTCAACTTCACCATATTTATCATATCTTGAGTTCTATAAGGAGATAGAAGCTCATTTTTGGACGACATAAACTTCATATTATGTGCTACAAATAAGTTAGTTATAGCTACTGCTCATTCCATGTCTAACTATCCTTAACAGTCCCTACAAAACAGACTATTCAGATTGGTACACTCATCTTGTTTTGATCATATCTCACTCATTTTGATGATTCTATTGCATGGCCAACTCACCACATGTATAAAAATCATATACATTATTGTTTCTTTAATAATCTATGCCGTTTTAACAGTTTATCATAAGTTTCTTCACTGTTTTATACAGCCTAGTCCTTACATCATGATTTTAACACTTTTTCATGTAGATTCTTATCCTTTTAATCAAATCTATCAACACCAAATCCCCACATAATATTTTTAATCATCATATATTCATCATATACATATACAATAGGAAAGAAAATACATGATTACATAATCAAAATAACAAGAAGGATGGGAAGAACAATCTTTATACCACCAAGATGATGTAGGTTATGAACAAGGCTTGGATTTTGATGCCAAAACTTGTGATAGATCAACACCAATCTTCAAGGCCACTAATACTTGTAAACTTCATGTAGAAATCAGCCCTTGAACATCACCAAATCTTCTCCTTGGATGTTAGAATCACCACCAATCAGTAGAGCTTGAAGAGGTTTCCATCATATGTGTGTATAACACCAAATATTATGGTTGAAAATTGATCAAAGGGGTGTTTTTGGTTGAGGTGGGACGAATTTTAGAGAGAGAGAGGAGAGTTGTGTGGTTTTTGCATGTAAGAAATGAGTTAGTTGTTTTTAGGCTTGGTGGTTTTGCTAGTTTGGTGGGATGAGTAGCTTACATGTGTAAGCTACTTGCTTAAACTTTGACACATCACTTGTGTGGTGTCAAGTTTTGGCCATCCCTTAGTAGTGGGGTGGGATAAACTTGTTTTGTCCCATCCCGCTAATTTACGGGTATTCCTCGATTCTATTTTCCTCGATTTGCGTGCCCTCGGGTCGTTTTAGGAAAAACGTTTTTTTAAATTATGAACCAACGGCACAAAACGAATCTAATAAAAATTGTCTCATCAAAAACGGAGTTCGAAAACGTAAATACATAATCCTAAGGTTTCCGGTTTAGTCGTAAAGGACGTTAAATTATAATCGTAAGTCCAAATTTCTTCCCATAAATAAGTGAGTTCATAATATAACATTAAAATAATATTTTTAAATAATACTTGAGAATAAAATATCAACCATAAATTGACGGATTGTCACAGCATTTACCCCTAAACAGGATCTTTGTCCTCAAAGATCATCTTATCTTACTACTCGCTTCTTATAGAGTTAAAGCCATGTGGGTATTTCCTCCACATTCGGTCTTTTCTCACAAGTGTAATTCATTACAATACGCGAGTTTCATCAAACATAACTACGGGAATAAGATCAGGCTTAATGTTGACTTACTTTCTCTATCTGTGATGTTCACGGGTTTTTGATGAATGCAACTTTTCGCCGATCTAAACTTTATCAAGAAGAATTCAGATTTTCACTTGATAGATATTTATCAAGTTCGATTTACGAAACATAATTCACGCAGCTCTTGAAGTCCTAGGGCAGATCCAGCTTATATGCCTTTCAAACCAACTTTTAACATTATCTCAATGGTCCCATACAACGGGGACTTATATCCCATGATCTTTCAGATCATCTATTCATTTTTCCATGGTTAAAATTTTTGGCATAACTTCGCTACCCATCTGGCACTTTAAGATCTACATTTCATATTCACATAACCTCCTTCCCACTACCGACAGTCAATAATCAGATCCTAATTTCAACAATCATTTCAGGTCTCGCGGGTCGAGTATTTTGTAAGGTTAGGTTCGCCATCATAGGAAACCTTAAACCTAAAAGACATGTCCAACTCACAATGGGTGTATGTCGGGTGTCTTCATCTCAACTCCTGCTTACAGATGCTCTAATATTTAAATCTTAACAAGATTCGATCTCGATCCTTATACGATAGTTTTCAATGATAATCTCTCCAAAGGAAAACGATTATATGGTTTATTACCAAAGGTCAATCATTCAAGCATAAAACAGTGCTTCTAGTATTTTGTATCGCTACTTTACCTAGCCCCTTCGATTGGGGTAGTACATAGTACTCTCATCAAGATTCTTTCTAAATGACTTCTAAGCAAATCTCTAGAAATTCGATGCGAAGCGATGATCTTGATAGAGATGATCGATACAGGCACACAATGTTTACGCAACTCATTTAAATACAAAAGAGTCAATTTCTTCATCAATAATTTATCATTAACAGGAATGATATTAGCAGATTTGGTCAGTCAGTCGACGATGACCCAAATCGATTAAAATTCAGATGATGACCTTTGCAATAGATAGACCTTTACTAATGTATGAGGCGATCTCTGCCTTCATAATTTGTCATTAGTACAACTTCTTTAGATAAAGATACATTTAGTCAGAAATGACATGAATGGAATACTTATACTTACGAGATTTCAATATGACTAAATCTCAAAATCCTCTATATTCAGGCAACCACAAGTGGCCTTTTATACATTTAACGCTATCGGCTTCTCATTTCTAATGGTTCACATTAGCCGCGAACCACTTTTATTATCTATATTATCCTTCTTACAAACATTAGTTATTTTTAAATTGTTCAGCAATTTATTTTGCACCTTCATTATTAAGGAACATGTCCTAATTGGTTCTTTATCTTTTCTACATAATGCGTCAGTATTTACATTCATCTTTCCTGATGAAATAATTATCATGTCTACAATTTACTCATAAATTCTTTTTTCATATTTTCTAAGTTTTAGTTTCGTCTCAACTATCATTTTTATTAGTTTTGCTCAATCCGACGTTTAAAGCGTCGATAAATATTACAAGTAATTAAATAATAAATATTAAATTTTTATGATATGTAAACGTAAAAATTTAAAATTTTTTAGTTCGACCAATTATATAAAAATGTTCAAAATAAATTTGAATTTAGTTAACACAATTTTTGTTGATTTATCGAAAATAATTAACAAGATTTGTAAATGTTTGAAAAATCTTTGTTTATACTTTGGTCAAAATTTTCTTAGTGAAAAAGCAAAATTTGTTATTTCAAATTTTAAGTCATGGTTTAACGGTTTCCTCAAACCCTCTTAGGTTGTTTTGAGGTATGCACAAACATTTACCCCTAAATAGGAGTTTAGTTAAATGTTTTGGTTATAAGGGAATGATTCCTTAAAAATCCTTTGTTAAAACATTTGTCAAAACACATTTGCACTTTCTTTTTGGTAAAACCCAAAGTCTTAAAAGTGCTCTTAATTTTTGAAGAGTCAATATAGATTCCATTATCTTTTAATCACACGGTCAAATAATGTAAAAGATTAAGTCTTAAATCACATGTTAATTATTCAAGGTACAGGTTTTAATTGTTCGGCCAATTCAGGCCAATCTATAAATAATTATTAACTCATTCTTATTCTTATAAACAAACAGATGGTTCTTAATGATCACGAGCATGAATCTATCAAATTATAGCCTACACACGTGATTCGGCAAATTTATGAATGCTACATGTGCATTGGTCAATCTAAACGACATCACGTGAAACTCATAATGTTCATTACAATTTCTGGATGTAGTGATTGGAATAGATAATCTTCGCGGACGCGAAGTTGACGTTAACCATGCCGTGGATCAAATTTTTAAAACATACGCTAAAACCTCGTAAATTATCGAACAAATCTATCATCTTGGGTAGTGGATATAGATTTTAATCGTCAATTTTACCTAGTTCACGGTAATCAATAAATATAAGGAATGATAACACCATAGCTCTTCGTAATGACGAGCTTGGTAGAATAAAAGCTTTCTCTGACAACTCTCTCAGTTGTACGGTAATTCTTTTTAATTAGGATGGTGCTGACGTACAGTGCACACGCCACAAGTGCAGCACCGGGAATTTAATCAATACCATATTCAACTTGCCTTAAGGGAGAAAGTCTAGATAATTCACCAACAAATACCTCCTAAAGTTTCAGATAACGGAAACATCTTTTTAATAAACTTTCTTTAAGTTGTTTCTAGATTATAATATCTATGACTAATTCACAACCATTCACGGTATAATTTCAAGTCTAAATGCAGGATATGGTCATCCATCAAGAATTATTTAGATCACTTTTGATAATCAACATCTTATCTCATAGGGGAATTCTACTCGAGTTCCCATCAATTAAGACAATGTCGTCATGTCGTAATCAATCAGTCTATTCTACTGGCACTATCAACTTTCCAGTTTCATTACCGTTGATAAGATGTGAACTTCTCAAAAGACTAATAATAACACATAACTAATATCAAAAGAGTAAGGTCAACGCATAATTTACGCGAGAGAATTTCAAATCAGATACAGACGAAAACATTTAATGATATGAATATATCCGATGTTTTCATAATTTGAGTACGGATTTAAAAGCTCCTCGGATCGTTACCCAGGTCATTCAAATGAAATCAAGTCAAAAGAAATGATAGGAACGTCGATACAGCCAGTCGGGTATCAACACTCGGAAATCAGATACTTTTCCAAAGAATCTCACTACAAGAGAATTGGACAAGAAAGAGAATATCAATTGTCAATTATGACAATATCCATAGATGAGTAAATTCGGCTCAGAAGAATAAATAGCACAGGCACATATGTAGGTGTCCCTATCAATATGTCCCTATTTTTCACTTCTTGCAGATCTCATAAAATTTAATCTTTCACGGTTTCAAAGAAAATTTAGTGTTTATTAATCAGTTTTATGGTGACTACTAATCAGCCTTGCATGGTCCATTCCAAATTGTATGTAGGCGCGCAACTATATACAATTTCAAGATTAACGATGCAATACTCAGTTCGTCAAAATTTTATCATCATGTTTATAATAAAAACATTTTCATGCTTAATTCTTAAATAAGAATCAAAAATAAATTTACAAAGATTTTCTTTGTTATGAAAACAATTAAGTTTTCCAAGGTATTTCATAATCAACTTTATTTCAATAATGATTATTTATAAGTCTCACTTTAAATAATCCATATAGTGATGAAAATTCAATTTTCTCAAAGGATATTGTTTTATCTTATAAAAACAATGAGTGATCTGCAAAAGAGTGATGAAAAGTTGTTTACCAAGAACTAACCACAATATAATACGAAATGAGCTTAGTCAATTAATCATGAGGTGCATGACCTCGATGGCACTCAAAAAGAATATCCACAACGTAACTCAATTCGAGATGAGTACTTGTTCAATGGTTGCATCACTAACGCGAGCATTAGGATGAAGCAATAAAGGATAATTAACATCGATACATGTAAAATTTAGCAATCAAAGGTAGTCTTTTCATTAATCACAAACAAGTCAGAATTGTACCGTAACACATTACGTGTCACTATGTCATACAATTCCAAAAACTCATCCTACCAACCGATGTCTCAGTTAAGTTAGGGATTTTTAAAAGATACCACAATGAATACTAATCTACAAGAGTCATTAAGTGTTTCACCTGTCCCAAAAGATCCATCGGTCCCAATTCAGAAGAAGATTTCTTCAATTTATTTATTGGACACTGGGCATCCTCGTTATTGGACAATGGCCTAGGAACAATCCTTAACACGAACCTACAATCATTTAAAACCTTATAATTCAATCACAGAACTTAGCGACTTCCTCTTAACAATCTCATATTCCATATGGGTTAAATTTTACTTTATTCAAGTTTTAATCAACTTATACTCAATGCAATATCCTACCTCATTCTCCAATATTTTCAACCTTCTTCCTAGACCTTAATAGGGCAATAAAAGCTCGATATGAACAACACTTAGTTTCCAATTCTATAGCTCCTTCATCAATTGTTATCAATTAAGTCACTAGTATGAAATGACTCAGTCATTCAATTTAACTTCTCGGAAAGGTACTAGTGGCATGAGGCTTTTGGGTAATGGTTCCAATGACAGCCTCAAGTGCAACATTCACCCTTTCGATTTCAAATTTAAGAATTGGGTGACACCGAATCAGATGACACCTTTCCAAGTGGTAACGTTTTGTCAAACTCCACTTTATAAGGAAAGATCGTCATGACATCGATATCAAATTTAATCTCACCAATTCTTCTTTAATATCGTAATCAACTTATATCAACATTTCTACGAATATCAACCATTTGTTAGGATCATAAATATCCACAACTTGGTTTAGATCTAGGATAGCTAGAATTCCTACGAGAATAGCTTTGATTAATTTACTAGGGGATTTAGGGTTCCTTGTGACAATCTACGTCGTATAAATACCTCGTATAAATATCAAAATAATCATCGAACAATCATGTAATCAAATTACATCATATATATAATCCAAGTTATATATATATATATATATATATATATATATATATATATATATATATATATATATATATATATATATATATATATATATATATATATATTAAAATAACACTTCTCAGTCTGGCCTTGTCGGTAACTCGGGAATTCTTCGGTACCGTTATAGTCAAAAGATTTTTAGACATTTTTAGAAAAATGTTTATAGTTAAAATATTTTGAAATGTTTTATTCAAAACCTTGGTTTTAAAAATCTTTCGTTCTCTATAACGAGAGCTCTGGTACCAAACTGTAACACCCCCAAATTTACACAATTCAATACAGCGGAAGACTCGTTGGTGTTACGGGATAGCACATTACTCACATCATAGACAACGCATAAAAATCGCGTCGTTTAATAATAATAGCATTTCCATTCATAAATATCAAATTTACATAGGTCCCAAGTCATTGTATTTCATACAGGTTTAACAAAGTATTTGAATGGAAAATATTATTTAGTTGCGGGCCATGAATTCTTGTTGTCTTTCCGAGAATTACCTTCAAGTACCTGAGACAAAACATGTTAAAAGAAAAGGTCAGCGATAACGTCAAGTGAATTCATAGAGTTTAATAAAATCCATCAATATAACATGGGTATAAATTTATTACCGAAAATCATTTGTACAAATCATTGAAATAGGCCATAAAATAGCCAAAGTCATTTTATACAAATCCTTGTCAAAATCATAATATAGGCTTTCGCCTTCAAAATCATTATACGAACCATTGTCGTTATAAACATCATACAATACGTTTTATAACGTTGTATAGATTAAATAAAAACCGTTATATGAATATGGTTATATAAAACCAAAACACGAACATAATATCAATAATAAGACCCTGTATTGCTAGTCAGGCAATTCATTGTAATTCGGTGCGTATAGCAGTATTTCGTTATTTTTGGATTATTATAAGCCGCATGAAATTGTTACCTTACTAAACCAAAAAACGGGTAGCTAGCCCGAAACTCAATTTGCCCATCTAAGTTAGCGTGTCGTCACAATAATCACGCTTGTGTAAATCTTCTCATACATAAATTCGCTTACCAATCAATGTGGCACGACGGGGATCAACCGTCAAGGCGCGAACTGGGGTGATCGTCCCCAAATAGTACTATTATATGCATAAGCGTCTACCAAATCCCGGTAGTTCACAATTCATGCTAATGGGACTTTTAGTGACATAACCTAACTTTAATAATCCCTTTCATTTCATTTATCGGGTCATATAATCATTCATCGGGTCGTACAATCATCCGGGTCCAAATCAATAAGCAAATAATCTGGACAAATGGTGTCCTATTTTATCAAAAATAACATGTTATCTCCCTCGCGGGTTTTTAAAACATTTCATAAAAGCATTTAAAAGAGTGCGAGGCTATGAACTCACGTTGATGTGGGAAAGCGGGTTATCGGCAATTTAGATGTACGGTACGTGCTTCAATCATGGAAACCTAGACAAATAATACTCGTCTTAGACTCTTTTCCAATGACTTTATAAAAATAACAATTATGTATACATATGATGATTTTATATATATATGATGATCAAGTGGGTTTATATATTCTCATTTACTCATTTTAGTGTTATGTGTTGGAAATTTTCAAGACTAGTTACACTAGTTCAACTTGTTTACATTTTGAGGCCCAATAGGCCCATTACAAGCCCAATATATTATATTAGCCCAATTATAATTTTATTATCAGTATTATACTTTACATGTTGGGCCCAAATGGGTTGAGCCCAATAAGTAAGTCTATAAGTGTTTTACTAACTAGTCGGGTTTATAGTCCAATAATGCTAACTTAACTCGTTAATGTCCGTATGTCATATAGTTTGGGTTTTATCGGTTTTTACCTGTATTAGGTACTTATATATCAGTATATGACTTTTAAAAACTTTACATTAGACGGGTTTGATCGTCTAAGTTTTAATTGGTGAAAAACGTTAATTTTACGGTAATAACCAAAAAGACGTAAAAATCATGTTTATAGTTTTTATAACTTATAAATCTTATTCAACTACCATTTTTATAAAGTGTCCATTTATTTAACCTTATAAATATTTATATAAATGAAATTTATAAGTTAGTGGGTTTTAATTCACATTTTATACTATATTAGTTTGAGTGCTTATATAATACTATTAAACATTAATTCTTCAAAATCTGATTTTTAGTTTCATCTTCACCATTTTTATCATATCTTGAGTTCTATAAGGAGATAGAAGCTCATTTTTGGATGACATAAACTTCATATTATGTGCTACAAATAAGTTAGTTATAGCTACTTCTAATTCCATGTCTAACTATCCTTAATAGTCCCTACAAAACAGACTATTCAGATTGGTACACTCATCTTGTTTTGATCATATCTCACTCATTTTGATGATTCCATTGCATGGCCAACTCACCACATGTGTAAAAATCATATACCTTACTGTTTCTTTAATAATCTATGCCATTTTAACAGTTTATCATAAGTTTCTTCACTGTTTTATACAGCCTAGTCCTTACATCATGATTTTAACACTTTTTCATGTAGATTCTTATCTTTTTAATCAAATCTATCAACACCAAATCCCCACATAATATTTTTAATCATCATATATTCATCATATACATATACAATAGGAAAGAAAATACATGATTGCATAATCAAAATAACAAGAAGGATGGGAAGAACAATCTTTATACCACCAAGATGATGTAGGTTATGATCAAGGCTTGGATTTTGATGCCAAAACTTATGATGGATCAACACCAATCTTCAAGGCCCCCAATACTTGTAAAATTCATGTAGAAATCAGCCCTTGAACATCACCAAATCTTCTCCTTGGATGTTAGAATCACCACCAATCAGTAGAGCTTGAAGAGGTTTCCATCATATGTGTGTATAACACCAAATATTGTGGTTGAAAATTGATCAAAGGGGTTTTTTGGTTGAGATGGGTAGAATTTTAGAGAGAGGGAGGAGAGTTGTGTGGTTTTTGCATGTAAGAAATGAGTTAGTTGTTTTTAGGCTTGGTGGTTTTGCTAGTTTGGTGGGATGAGTAGCTTACATGTGTAAGCTACTTGCTTAAACTTTGACACATCACTTGTGTGGTGTCATGTTTTGGCCATCCCTTAGTAGTGGGGTGGGATAAACTTGTTTTGTCCCATCCCGCTAATTTACGGGTATTCCTCGATTCTAGTTTCCTCGATTTGCGTGCCCTCGGGTCGTTTTACGAAAAACGTTTTTATAAATTATGAATCAACGGCACAAAACGAATCTAATAAAAATTGTCTCATCAAAAACGGAGTTCGAAAACGTAAATACATAATCCTAAGGTATCCGGTTTAGTCGTAAAGGACGTTAAATTATAATCGTAAGTCCAAATTTCTTCCCATAAATAAGTGAGTTCATAATATAACATTAAAATAATATTTTTAAATAATACTTGAGAATAAAATATCAACCATAAATTGACGGATTGTCACAAACTTAAGCTTATCGAATCAACTTATTTTCAATAAATATCAACTAAATCACAACCACTACATGCTTATTAAATCAAACCATAGATTATTAAGAAAGGTAGAAGGAGAGATTATTAAAAGATTGCTTGAAATTAAAAGATTAAGATTCAAAAGTACAAAACTTAAAGTAAAACTAGAGAGAAGAAAACTTAAGAAAAACTTGAAAAATAAACTACTAAAAAAATTAACCACCTAACCACCCTCCTAATGACACATTAGGAGGGTATTTATAGGAAGTGGGGAGATTACATGCTTAAGCAATCTTATTTCTTTCTTCTCGTCTCGACTCGACTTAATTTCTTTGTCTTTCTCGACGTCGTCTCGGGATTTGTCGATATAAGTTGAACGTGTCTTGTAATTGACTTCTATAATTAGACTTGAGTTCTTCGACTTCATTAAACTTCCGTCTTTAGACTTTTTTTTCGATAAATCTTCAGAATTGGCCTTGGACTTCCGTTCATTTTGCATTATCGATCTTTCGACTACGTCTTTAGTCTTTTTCTTCGATAAAAGCCTGTGATAGCCCATGTTTTCTTCCTTTTGCATCTTTTGGTCCTAAAACACAATAAAAACACAAACCACGCATAATTCCGACTTTTATGACATAAAATACACGTTTTGGTCTTGTTATTATTGGAAATAAGTGGTAAAAAGATAAGTGTTTTCACACTTATTAAATCCTCTACACTTGACCATTGCAATGTCCTCATGCAATGCACTAATTTCAAAGCACGGTTTACATTTTTCATCATAGATAACAAACCTTGGCCTTTATTAAATACTAAACACTAAGAAACTAAAAAGAAAAAATAAGTAAGAAATCAAAGACTTACATTGGGGTTTTAGGTTGTCATGCATGTTCATCATTCTCAAGTTTCACGTTCCCCATACCAAGCTTAAAACCGAGATCATTGTTATTATAAGTTAACAAACTAACACGAACTCATGTGGCCCAATTATTCACTTAGACTCCCTTATTCCTAGGTGTATCTCTTATATTTTAATAATGTCTTAAATGATCACGAGGATGCATTGTTGGACTTATTTCGATAGTTATTTAAGCTGAAATTAAAGTGGGACGATTTAATAAATAGTTAGCTAAAGGACAAAATCTTTTAAAACTGCTTCTCTGGACCTCATAAAGTTCATATCTTGGCATAACTCACTTCACGATTTGAGACCTTTCTCGGACCGATATTTGGCAGCGACTTTGTTGTCCCATTTATTTAGATGATATAATAGCACGAATTCAAGAAAGAAAGGTAGATATGAGAAGAATTCTAGAGAGAGAAAGTAGTGAGAGAAAGTAGGGAGAAGGAGATGATTAACTTTGGGAATATTAGATTAGAAGTGAGAAAAATGAACAACCAACCCTCCTAACATGCTAGGAGGGTAGTATATATAGTCCACCCACATGCGGGCTTTAATGGGCTATATATTGGACTGGGCTTGTCTTTTGGACTTTAATTAGTTTAAATCCAAGCCCGTAAAACACGACTAATTAACCACCTATTACAACGTTCTAACTAATGTTACAATAATAACCTATGACCGAGCATTCTTGTTTGACTCAATATTTTGAGGCTAACAATCTCCCCCAATGTGAGGTCATACCCTTTTGATATTTGAAGATCAAAGGAGATTACGAATCTCGTCATAAATGAGCCTTGAACGTGTAACAGTAGTTTTGTTCCTTCATGCTGTGATCTTTGAGCCTTTGTTGTTGTCTTTCGACTTTGTCTTTTAGTCTTGAGATCTTCAAATCATCCTTGACTTGTCATTGCCATCTTGCGATCTTGTGTCTTTATCCACACGCTCACACTATTAATTGTTGAATAAGTCTTTGGGCATGAACATGTGGTTTTGAATCTTTGACTTTGCTGAGTACACCGGGACGCCACCTTCTCGAGACAGAATATAGACACGGACTGAATGGCTTTGACATTCGTCCTAAATCGGTAGCGTTTTACCTCCGGTCGGTGAAGACCGTTATACGATATTAAATACCGTACCTGTGATTAGGTAGATTCAATTAAGAATCTCCTTGACAGGGAACATAAAGAGTGAATCAATTGGATAAATATCCGCTTGATTAAAGTCGTCAATTCAAATTCCTGGAACAATTTTGATTCATTAAGAATCTTACCATTGTTGCTTTCCAGTTGAGACAAGTTTGATTCATAAGAATCTCACAAGTTACCTACCGTAGCGCTGTTTGATGTTGACGCTAGAAGGATTTCCATTCGTCACCGTAAATATTAATGAATATCACTCTGAATGTTCTGGCAAGACCATAAAGATATTGCTTAGAAACCTGAAACGAGTTTGAATCAATTCAGAATCAAACGACTGTTTCTTTTCAGTTTTACATATGTTCAATTCATAACGAATCTTGCATATGACCTACCGCAGTGCTGTTTGATGTTAACACTGGAAGGATTTCCACTCATCACTGTGAATACTAAACAGTATCACTCTGAGTGTTCTAGCAATATCACAAGGATATAGCGTAGGACTCTCCTGATCTTCATCCGTGTGTCCTAACGAGATTTAATTTATCTCTTGGCTCTAGACTCTATTTGTGCACTTTTAGTGGTCGGAGGCTGGAGCAGATGCCACCTATTCAATATCAACAATCTAGGAGTGAGAAAGTCAATAGAAGTCGTGTTGATCTCTGTGACAATAAAACAAACTTCTTTTGAGAGAAGTCTGAGTAGCTAGGAAAGGGTTTTGCTTCACATCACTGGGTCCATGATGAGTTGTCTTCAGATGTGTTGACCCGGTTTCTGCCTAAGTTGTATGGAGGGCTTCTTTCTTTACACCCTTTATCCTTACATTTCTTTTTCATTCTTCAACCCCTTCAATGCTTACCAAGACATCATTGATAGCACCTTGTTGTGATTGTTCCAGTGTTATCATCAGTACTTAGTCGGCATTCAGCTACGTTCACATTCTACTCCATCTTTCCTAACGACTTCTAATAATCTATTGGATTGTCCCTGGGAAGATCCCTCTGGTTCTGGTTGGATCATAGGAATTAAACCTAACCACCCTTTTGACACCAATAACGTCGTGAATTAAAGATGTTGTGGGTATTTGATCGTAACCAAGAAAACCACTTTAAATTCTAACAAAGTGTTTAAAAAACATTTAACACCTTGCTAGTTTTGTCATTTCAGAAATGCTCCCCCTTCACATGTGCATCGATAATCGAAAGTGTTTCGCACATGTAGGTAAGAGTTAAAGTGCTTGAGTCTTATATAAGATCATATTTTAATCACATTTTCTCCCCCTATCTCTAATATATAAAATCTTTTGATATTAGAGATACCAAATTTGATTAAAATATATTTTGAAAAATAGTCTTGAAAATCTTCGAGAGAAAGATATGTCAAACTTAGCATGATTTTTGGAACGCTCCCCCTCAAAAATTGATCCAATGTAATTGTCATTACGAGGATTTGATCCACATTAAACTTTTTAGGATAGGAGTTGTTGAACACACAAGTTTTGAAAGATTTTGAATATCATTGAGAAATTCTTGAAAAAATTGTGTTCAACGCTTTTTGAAAAATCAATTCTTTTTGTCGAAAAGGTTTTTCTAAAGCATAAACTTGAGTTTATAGACTTTGAATGTCTTGACGAATCCACTCAAGTGTAAGAAGATTTTAACTTCTTTTGCTAAGGGTAAGAGCACGAAATCGTACACTCCCCCGTGAATATAGTTCCGGGTTGCAATCTGAAAGTGATTACAAGCCATTGTGTTGAGCTCAAAACGTTGAATGTTTTGTGACAAGCTCAACCCGAGATAGATTGCTCTACCCGTTGTTGGAAATATTGTCCAAAAGAGACAATTTCCTTTAAAAAGATAGAAATGACATGTTTTGAAAAATATTTACAACTTTCATTCGAGCTTTATGTACACACCCGTGTCGTAATTGAGCGACATTTCTAGGTACGTCCATATTATCGATACTGAAAGACTTGTCGAGAAGAATATTTTTGGATTATCAAAGATTTTTTAATTTTGTATTTTGCTTTTTGATTAATATTTACAGGTAGATGTTTGATAGATGAATCAAGCAGGCATCTTTGCCAGAATCTCCAGTTCTGCTGGAGTCAAACATCTCATACCAATTTGCCTAACAAGATACGCAAACCTCTCTTTCGAAAGAGCTTTTGTAAACAAGTCAGCTAATTGGTAATCAGTTCCAACAAAGTATAATTCAACAATACCCTTTTCAACTTGTTCCTTAATGAAGTGATATCTGACATCAATGTGCTTCGTACGGGAATGCTGTACCGGATTACAGGAGATGGCTATGGCCGACTTTGAGTCACAGTACATAGGTACTTTATCAAAATGAAAGCCATAATCCGTGAGTTGTGTTCTCATCCAAAGAACTTGAGCACAACACGCAGATACACATACTCCGCTTCGGCTGATGAAAGTGACGTGCAATCCTGCTTCTTGGAAGACCATCCCACAAGCTTGTCTTGACCTAGAAATTGTGCACCACCAGAAGTACTTTTACGTGTATCAAGACACCCTACATGATCAGAATCTGAATAGGCCGTTAGAAAGAAACCGGTTTCCCTCGGATACCAGAGTCCCATGTGAATGGTATTCTTAAGGTACCGAAAGATCCGTTTAACCTCCTTGAGGTGCTTTTCAGTGGGTCGTGCTTGATATCGTGCACAATAGCATGTAGCATGATGTATATCAGGTATGCTCGCTGTCAAGTACATGAGGGACCCGATCATGGAACAATATCTCGTTTGATCTATGGGTAATCCCTCCAAATCAGCATCTAGGGATGTGGTTGATAATGGTGTCCCAACGGGGTCACATGATGTCATACCATGCTTTGTGATTATCTCTTGACAATACTTAGCTTGGTTAATGAAGATACCACTTGGGGATTGGTGAACTTGAATTCCTAGAAAGAATTTTAGTTCGCCCATCATAGACATTTCAAATCTGCTGTGCATTACTTTTTCAAACCATTTTGAAAGTGTTGGGTTTGTAGACCCGAAAATAATGTCATCAACATAAATTTGCACAAGCAGAATGTCATCCCCATATTTATAAGTGAACAAAGTTAAATCAATGGAACCTTTTGAGAAACCTTTGGAGACCAGAAATTTCGAGAGCTCGTCGTACCACGCCCTTGGAGCTTGCTTGAGTCCATAAAGTGCTTTGTGGAGACGATACACCTTGTCGGGATAATAAGGATCGACGAATCCTTCCGGCTGCGTGACATAGACTTCTTCCTTCAAAGGACCGTTAAGAAACGCCGTCTTTACGTCCATTTGATAGATAATGAATCCCTTATGTGCAGCATAGGCAAGGAAAATCCTGACCGCTTCCATTCGAGCTACTGGTGCAAATGATTCTTCAAAATCTATACCCTCTTTCTGTCCATACCCTTTATCCACTAGCCTAGATTTATTCTTGATGATCGTGTTCTCTTCATCCATCTTGTTTTTCCAGATCCATCGAAGATTTAATGGTGTTACATCGTATGGTCTGTCAACAAGTTCCCAGACTTTGAGTCTTCCAAACTGTTGAAGTTCATCCGTCATCGATTCAATCCAAGCATGATCAGCCATGGCTTCTTTGATGTTTTTCGGTTCAGCAGTACTCACGGCGAGTGCGAACATACAAACATCCCCATCGGTTTCAAGCTGTCGTCTTGTACGAACGGGCTGTGAAGGGTTTCCAATTAAGTGAACCAAAGGATGATCTCGGGTCCAATGATGTGTTGAAGGATGTTGTTGGTAGAACGTATGCATATTTGACGGATCAACATGGCGAGTAAAAGACTCTCCAGTTTCGTGTACCGGTGTATTGAATGGGTTGATAAATTCGTCTTCGTCAGATAATGCATTGTCTGCTTGATTTATGTTCTCTGGAGCAATGACAGTAGTTGAGGATGTTGTAGGATCGATTGTTGAAGTAATATTCTGAGGAGGTAAATCTGCAGCAACCCGTGTTGAAGTAGATGAAGTTGTATCTGGTTGTTGACGATGATCGGTTTCATCATTCTTATCATGAGTGACAGCGGAAGACTTTGATACAACTTGTTTCTCCCCCGTGAAATATTCATCATACATTGGTCCATATAACGTTTCCAACTCTTCAATTGTCGTGTCGACTGTCATATCTGCTCTAGGAACATGTTCAGGAACCAGCTTTGAACTGGACGGTTCAATGTTGTGGTCTAGAGTTTCGAGTTCCGTGCGGTTGTGAACGGAAGTCGTCTCACCATCTCAAATAATGTAACAAGTACATCCCAAAACATGAAGGTGTTTGAGTGAAGGTTTTCGATCATGAATTATGTGATATGGTGTCTTTTCGTGTCTTGGGATAATTAAGGAGCGGTTTTGTGTGTAGCATGCGGTTGACACGGCTTCGGCCCAAAAGTACAGTGGAAGTTTTGAAGCGGATAATAATATACGAGCAGCCTCAACTAAAGTACGGTTTTGTCTTTCAACAACTCCGTTTTGTTCGGGTGTTCGAGCAATAGATGTTTCATGTTCAATCCCTTCGGCTTCAAAAAAGTTTCTCAATTTTGAATTCAAAAATTATGTACCTTTGTCAGTACGAACCACTTTAACTTGAGCTTGAAGACCACGTTGTATCAATTTAAGGAAGCTGATGAGAACATCGGGTGTTTCATCCTTGGACCTCAAAAAGTGAGTCCATGTGTACCTTGAGTAATCATCGACGATTACCAGAATATATTTCTTCCCATTGATACTCTGAACACGCATGGGACCACATAGATCCATATGAAGAAGATCTAATCATCCTTTAGAGCTTGGTGTGGTCTTTGTTTTGAAGCTACTTCGTTTAGCTTTACAAAGCTCACAAGAAGAACAAAGATGATCTTTGATGAATTTCAAACTTGGAAGGCCTCTCACAATATCTTTCTTGGAAAGCAAGTTAATGGTATCAAAGTTTAGATGAGAAAGACGTTGATGCCATAACCATGCCTGAGTCGATGAAGCTTTAGCCATGAAGCAAATTGGAGTTGATGAAGATGTGTCTTGAAGTGAAATGGTATAAAGATCAGTACCCCGTGTACCGGTAAGTAAGTCATTCCCATCATAATCACGAACAAAACATGTCTTCTTTCTGAAAGAAACTTCCAAATCCGCATCACAGAATTGACCAACCGAGAAAAGATTGTGATTGAGCCCTTCGATGTAGTATACCCTTTTAATCGTGATGTTTCCCTGAACCAAATCTCCATATCCTAGGATCGGTGCAAATTGATCATTTCCGAATCGGACCGTACCCAGGAACTTCTCCACGAAGTTAATTAGAAGCTTGAGATTCCCCGTCATGTGCTTCGTGCATCCGGAGTCCAGTATGAAGAGAATTATTTGTATCACTTGCAGAAGAGTTAGAACACGATGGAGCATTTGCTAAATTGGATACCACAGTATTTGTGATTATAGAATCATTAGTGTCCTTAGCAACATTTAAAGGCATACTAACACTCGTAGTCACATTTTATGTCCTAACTTTAGGCATCCATTTATATCCGGGAGGACATTGATTAGCAAACCACCATTTCCAAGACTTACTAGCAGACTCATATAATTCCTTAATTTTGCTTCTAGGGTTCTTAGTGGTGGAGTCTGATGCATTACATTTCTTAGTGGGGGTGGCACCAGAATGGTTCATTTTGCGTTTGGGTTGACTAGCTCTAATAGGCATTGCAACTTGCTTCTTAGTTCTAGTATCTACGCCTTTGACTTTATTCATAGCACACATAGAATGACTAGCATTAGCACACTTTCCACATTTGACACAAACAAATTTCATATTCATAGCATTCAAAGCATTCACAGCATTCAAATCGTCATTACATGCGATTACAGACTTTTTATTCTTAAAAACATTTAAATTCCTAGGGTGTTCTTCTACTTCCTTCATCTTCCCTTGATTCTTTTGTTTCCAGACCTTATCATTCACTTGAGTGCTCTTAAGCTGAGGCTGGCTAACACTAGTAGTGGAGACTATTCCTGTAGTAGAAGACACACGAATATTAGTGTTTCTAGGAGTCTGATGCGAGTGAGTATCTTTGTTTGTGGGCTTAGTGGGCATTCTATACATCCCTGGTTTAATCACATTATTGTGCTTAACGCTTGGTGCTATAGTATTCCTTATGGGTTGATTTTGTGGCAACCTTTCCTTTCCGTCCATCTTGGGGGCAAACACAGGTTTTGCAAACGAGGAATTTGATAAAGCAGATGGTTTTCCCAAGATAGAGGATCTATTCACCTTAGAAGCATTGGGTTGTCTAACAACAGGTTTCTTAATGCTAGGTTCCACGATTTTCCCACCCATTTTAGCAATGAGTTTCTGCAACTCTGCTATCGCTCTTTCCCTGTCTTGTAACTTAGCTTTCAACCCTTTAATTTCCAAATTCTGTTCATTCATTTCTCGAAATGTTTGGGAAAGTTTTTCTTGCAATTTATTATCGTGTGGAAAACTACCAACGTCTTTTTGCAAAGCAAGTTCAAGTGAATGACAATGTTTTTGAAGGAAATTATTTTGTGTTGAAGTAACTCAATAGCCTTTTTGTCAACATTTTCTTTACGTTTCGAAAGCTCAATTTCAAGACGTTCACATTCTTTGCTTTTATCAAGATACTGGCATGCAACTTCAGAATATTCATCAATATCAGCACAAGATGTAAAATAAGCACACATAACATCGTTAGAAACACATTCTTGCAATAGTAAATCATATTCATTTGACAAATCAGACTTCTCCATTTGAAGATCATCAATGTGTTTCTCAAGAGATTCAACGTATTTTAAATCATCATACAATTCAGTCCGAATGAACTCCTCAAGTTGAAGAACAGATTCTTTAATGAATGCCGTGTTAGGAATTAAGAGTTCTTTCACAAGCAAGGTAATATCTTGAGGAATCGGACGTGTCCACTCAGCATTTTCACGTTTTGCCCAGTCTCTTTCAACAATAGATTTAACATTATCTATGTGGTGTTTAAGAATACCTAATGTTTTCCTACTCTTGCTTTTAGATTCATCTAGAGGGAGGTAGTTTATGTATTTGTAAACATTAGATTTCATAGGGGCAAATGCTTTCTTCCATTGAATTCTCTTTTGTTTGCATTCTAGGAACACTTCCTCACGAGTTTTCTGAGTTTGTTTATGGAAAAGACCATAAAGACTATTCTCATAACCATAATTATATGGTTTCACAAACTCCTTATTGACAAGTGGTTGACTATCATCATCCCAAAGGGCAGTCTCTTCAATATCGGCACTAACAGGCATGCAATCAAGATCTGTCCTTTCAGTCTCATCAAGATAAAGACACGGGTTCGCAACTTGAGCTTTGGCAAGGTACTCAGGACTTGCAAAGTTAGATTGACCCTTAAACATCGATGGAGGTGCTAGCATTCTTACGGATTGAATAGAATCATGCGTATTATAAACAACGTTCTTCAAAAATTCGACTTGTGCTTCTAGTTTGGTAACTTTTTCGGTTTTTTTTATCATATCTACTTTTGAAGTCTTGTTTTAACGCATCTACCTCTTGTTTCTTATCCTCTAGAATTTTAGCAGAATCAGTAGTGGTCATAGAGAGCTTTTGTTCAAGTTCATTGACTTTGGTATTGGCAAGGTACGTTTTTTGACGTTCATCCATTAAGAAAACATTATATTGACGCTTCTCTTTAGCTAATAACTCAAGAGTTGTATTATATTTGTTTTCAAAATCGTCCTTTTGACTTTTTAACGCACTTCCCTTGTACCCCTCAAGCTCTTTGGTTTTCTGAAGGAGCTCATCTCTATAGCTTTCAGTCATCTCAGTAGATTTGATAAGAGCAGCTTTGCATTCTTCGAAACTTTGAGTGAGCATAGCGTTTGCCTTCTTTAATTACTTTTGGCTCTTTTTATTTTCAGTGACATATTTTTGTAAAGTAGCAATTAAATTAGCAAGCGCAATACGTTCCTCTTCATCATATTCATTTGCATGTTGATCATCCTCAGACTCATTATTGCACAAGTCTGATGAATTGGGTATGGTAATGCTATCAACCGTTTCCATCATACACGTCATTAATGATATTGGGTAGATCACTATGCTCAGGAATATTACCAAACACATTATATTCATCAGTAGTGTGTACCTTATCGATTGGCTCAGTGTCAAAGATAGGGCCATTGTCATGTTCAGTTACTTTGAGAACTTCTTCAACCTTTGCCATGTACGAGTAATGTGCATCGAGCTCTTGATCAGAATCTTCATCATCAGTATCATCAAGCAATGCTCCTTCCTCAGCTGACAATTTAACCCCTGCTTCCATTTTCTTGCATAGTAGCATCTTTTCCTTATGATAACCAGAGTCTCTAACCCGTTTTGGCTTCCTACATTCCTTTGCCATATGCCCAAAACCTTGGCAATTAAAACATTGAATCCCACTCTGCTGAACCACTTGACTTCCAACAGTTTCCCTATTCCCAGTAGCAGCAGCAATCCTCTGAGTATCATACTTGGCAGTTTGTCGATCATACCTTGCAGAACCCTCAACATGTGTTGGATTATGTCGATCATACCTAGAAGGACTATCACCACGTCGACGTGTGTCATACCTTGGAGGACTCTCAACATATTGGTTCTTTGTGTTAGATGAAGTACGAAGAGTGTTGTTGGTGGGTTTGTAGATTTTCTTGTAAGTCTTCATTATGTAAGCAATTTGTTGTTTCATCTCTCGGTTCTTTTGAGCTCGGTCTTCATCACTATCTTCTTCAGATGATGACTCAGATGGTGGTGATGGTGCTCTTGGCGCTTTACCTCGAGATCTTGTGGATGATGAAGACTTAGATGATGTGGAATATCGTGGTGAGGATGATGTAGTGGAGTATGGCTTAGGAGCACGAGAGTGATGATCTTGAACATGTTGTGTGGTAGTCACTAAAGCAAGTGGATTAGCCTTCTTGGCAACACGTTCAGTTCGGATCTCATTTGCTTCATTCTGAAATTGCTTCTAGATGTCAAAGAGTCGATGATATGAGACCTCGTCTAACTTTTCTTGTTGTTTCACCAAAGTGATGAACCGTGTCCACTCGGGTTGAAGTTGTTGAAGAAATTAAACATTGACTTGCATGGTGGAGACTTGCAGATTATTTCTTGTCATGTCATTCATCATCTTATAAAACCTGGAGTAGTAAGAGTCAATTGATTCTCCATCCCTTGAAGTAAACTTGCCAAAATTCCAAAACAAGTTTGTTTTGACATCTTGTTTGTTGAGTGATTCTCCTTGTTGCAAGCGTTCAATTGCAGTCCACATTTCATGTGCTGTCGGGCATGCATCAACCGTGGAGTAAATATCATCTCCAATCCCACTTAAAACCATATAGACGGCTTCCTTCTCCGCATCATGCCAAGCACAATTTTCAGGTGTGAGATAGGCTCTTGTTTCATCACGTTCACTTGTAGGTATTGGATCAGTAGTATCTGTGGCTGCTCTTGGAGGAATTGAGATCTTCTTGAATATATATGGTCCATGAGTAATACATTTCCTCAAGGCATCACCATTAGGTCTTGTGTCAAGGTATCGTATGAAACGTGATTGCCATTGAGCATACCGACCAGAAACAAGCATTGGTGGTCTCTCTTTGTTACCCGCCACCATTATGTTGTTGTTCGTCACACGATATTCGGCAGTAGAATCCATCTCAATATTCTCTGAAATGATGAAGTGAATATGGATCTTAAGTATATTTGTTGTGATTTAAATTCCGAAAATTGCAATTTTTCTCCAGTCCGACAATAAATTCACCAGTCCGACAAAACGGTAGACCAAAAATTTTGTAATCGCCAAATTTTGAAATCGAGCTAGAAATGTCCTAAAACTAGTATGGGAAAAATTTGAATTTACTAGACGATAAATTTTTAACTTTTTTTTTTTGATATTCGTGTAAACGATATTCCGAAACTAGTCTAGATGGTGGCTAAGTCTAAAAAATACTCGAACAAAATTTGGCTAGAAAGATCTCAATATCCCATCGCAATGTTGTCCCATCGCAATGTCTGTCGCAATGTCCTATCGCAATGACCCCCTGTCGCAATGAGCCCTGTCGCAATGACCCATTCGCAATAATGAATCGCAATCTCAATCGGAATATCCAATCGCAATCTCAGTCGTAATATCCAATCGCAATAACAGCCAATCTCAATCTTCAATCACAATATTCAATCGCAATGACGCCAATCACAGTCTCAATCTGAATGTGGATCGCAAAGTGAAACCCTTTTCCTTTGCGATGGTTGCCAATCGCAATACGGGTATTTTTCCGAAATTTTAGGCCAAAAAATGAGATTTTTACCAAGAAAAATGTGATTTTAACCAATCTAAAGCAACCAAATCGCAACCACAACTATGTAGGAGATATAGATCAAGATTTAGAGCATAGAAAAAAACAAAAAAAATGAATTCGTGAAGTTAAAGAAAGATTAAAACAAGCGAATCAAATAAAAACACCACAACCAATCATAAAAACTACCCCATGGCGATTGATACCAATTGTTGTCCCATTTATTTAGATGATATAATAGCACAAATTCAAGAAAGAAAGGTAGATATGAGAAGAATTCTAGAGAGAGAAAGTAGTGAGAGAAAGTAGGGAGAAGGAGATGATTAACTTTGGGAATATTAGATTAGAAGTGAGAAAAATGAACAACCAACCCTCCTAACATGCTAGGAGGGTAGTATATATAGTCCACCCACATGCGGGCTTTAATGGGCTATATATTGGACCGGGCTTGTCTTTTGGACTTTAATTAGTTTAAATCCAAGCCCGTAAAACACGACTAATTAACCACCTATTACAACGTTCTAACTAATGTTACAATAATAACCTATGACCGAGCATTCTTGTTTGACTCAATATTTTGAGGCTAACAGACTTCATACTTCAAATCTTTGAGAGACGTTCTTGAAATTATGGTCTTCTCTTCATAATAGGAATTTCTTCACTTGATGTTTTGAGAGATTCTTAATATTTGGACCACGAATTCTTCATTTTTCTCCAATCTTTATTTTGGACTTTGATATACAACGATCCGCCTCCTTTAAGGACTTGGATCTATTTATCCTCATACCTTGCTAGGGTCTTTTCGGATAGACTTCTCCATGATCTTTTGGGGAGTACTTGCTTTTCGTCGTGTGTCTCGATCCTTCATATTGATTCTCGATAAATGATTCTTCACATCACTTTTGGATCTTTAGCAACAAAATGTAGCCCTCATGCCTTGTTAGGGCCTTTTCGGACTCGCCAATCTTCGCATCCCGCTTCAATAAGTTATGCCTTGGCTATGAACTCTAATTAATCCCGAGCAACTTTTAAACGATCTTGTGCTAGAAGCTAAGTAACTTTTCAAATCGTACAACCTTATTTATTTTAGATAAATTTATTAGCAAGCGATGGGAGAATAGGCTTATAATCAATTTACATAAATTTACGAAAGAATACCGAACTTATAGTTGACTCTATCATCTCTCGTTCTCCATAATTTAAAATCTCAAGGAATGAGACTCGTGGATGCTTAGCCAATTAAATCAAAGTTTTGGGTTTTCGAGTCATCTATAGGATCTTGCAAACTATTTGACTTTTTCATGTTTAGAATTCGCATTTTAAAGTTCCTTTGATAAACAACTTTCTAGGATCAATTATAGGAACTTGCGAAAAGTTCTTGTTCTTAACCCGTGAGAGTTAAGACCTTCGCGTTTTAAAGTTCCCTATATAAAAGCCTAGCAAAACTTGACTTAAACACGTTAAGGGTACTAGCTAGAGTAAACTTAGATAAGTAAACTCGGGTTGAGTCAAAATATTCATGACTTTGAAAAATTTAAAACCACTTTATTGAAAATTTATTCTAGCAGGGAAAGAAAATAACCATAACAAAAAAATACAACTATACAACTACGCCAAAATAGATTAAAAATTTTGAAAAATGTCGAAAAATCAAATTTTCCGGTTAAAATGAGGACAAATTCATGGAAAAGACCACTTACTTCGATAGAAGTCCCCCTTACACTTGATATAAACATTGTCCTCAATGTTTAAGCATGTGGGAGTAAACTCCCCTACACTTATGACATTGTGCACTTTGTTTAAATCTTGCTAAGGATAAGACAACTATAGTGATTTCCATGTGAACATATAAGATATGAAATATTGAATCACGACAGTTTTAGGATAGAACCGTGAAGACGGGTACACGGGATTACGGTTCGTCAAAAGTCATCGAGAATGGATCTTTGAGGCTTTAATCCCTGCACAGAAGAAGAAACAAGGCAACAAAACACATACGGGGCTCCCCCTACACTTATTATGAAAACGGTAAAGGATAGATCAACGGGTTGCCTCCCGAGAAACGCTTGTTTTTGTTAACCGAGTCACGAGCCTGACTCGACCCAGAACTTAATTCAAGGGAAACGTGGTGAGGGATGGTATCATCTCATGAGAGATGTCCTCACCAAAGTACAACTTTACGCGCTGGCCATTTACCTTAAAATTGGGCCCATTTGGCTGAGAAAGCTCAATGGTGCCATAGGGAAAGACTTTGGCGATGGTGAATGGACCAGACCAGCGGCTCTTCAACTTGCCCGAGAATATCTTCAACCAAGATTTAAAAAGTAAAACTTGATCACCAACGTGGAACTCTCGGTTCTTAATCCTTGCATCATGGATGATCTTGGTCTTCTCCTTGTAGATCAGTGAGTTCTCAGAAGCTTTATTCCTCAGTTCACTAAGCTCGTTGAGTTGAATCTTCCGAAGATCACCGGCTTTGTTGATGTCGAAGTTAGCCCACTTCAAGGCCCAGTATGCCTTATGTTCCAGCTCAATAGGGAGGTGGCATGCTTTCCCGTACACAAGACGATAAGGTGTGCAACCAATCGGGGTCTTATATGCGGTACGGAAAGCCCACAAAGCATCATCTAATTTATCGGCCCAAGTGGCATGATGCTCTCCCACAGTACGCTCCAGAATTCGCTTCAATCCACGGTTGGAAATCTCGTCTTGACCATTAGTTTGGGGATGATAGGCGGTGGAAAGACGGTGATTGACACCATACTTAGCCATGAGTCTTGCGAATTGATCATTGCGAATTTATCTTGCGTATGCCGCGTTAACGTTTTCACAAAAATTTCCTTGAGTAGAAGGAAAATCAATGTAAGAATGAGGACCACCACATGTTTCACAAGAAACAGCAACGGCTTTAGCTTGTTGAGTATGGTTAGTAGCCAAAATTTGCATATTTTTGCTCATTTCGATAATGGCTCGTTCCATGGCGGACATATCGGTGGTGGAAGAAGTAGATGAAACATTGACTCTCGGATTAGATCTTGAGGATGCGGGTGAATCCCAATTCTTGTGGTGAGTAGTCATGTTTTCAATCAACTCTCTACACTCCTCCGGTCTCCTTTTCATAAAAGTACCACCGGTGGCGGCGTTGATCGTGTCACAATCACGAAAAGTGAGACCATTGTAGAAAGTATCAATAAGAGTGACGGGGAGCATGTTATGATTTGGACAACGGTCGATCAAATCATTGTAGCGTTCCCAAGCATCAAAGAGTGATTCGTCTTTGTTTTGCATGAATCCACTAATTTGGTTACGAAGGCTCGTGACCATGGATGGTGGAAAGTAGCGTGAAAAAAATCATTGAGTCATGTCGTCCCAAGTATGAATAGAATTCTTTGGGAGACGGTCAAACCATTTTTCGGCATGGTGAGAAAGCGTGTGGGGAAATAGTTAAAGGCGAAGTACATCCATAGAAACACCGGTCATCTTCATGCTTTGAGTAATGGTGATGAATTTGTCGAGGTGCTTGTTGGCATCATCATCCGGCAATCCGCGAAATGGATTAGTTTGCACTTGTTGGATCATGTGATGTTTCAACGAAAATTCTTGAGCCATGATTTGCATCGGCGCAATCGGTCCTCCACGTCCATTCATCGTAGGTTGGCATAGCTCCTCCATGTTTCGTAGGTCGGGTTGGGGTAGATTATTCATGTTGGGGTGGGGTGGATTATTATTGTTGTTGTGTACACCGGCCATGTCTAAATTATCGAGAGTCTGGGGCTCGGGATAAGACGTTGATCGAGTACGCATACACTAAAAAGAAAATGCAAGAGAAAATATTTTTGGTTTTATAGGTTTTTTAATTTAATTTTTTTTTGTAGTTTTGAAAATTTTATATTTTTTATGGGTTTTTGAAAATTTTTGTACTTGAAAATAACGTTCACGAAAGAACGGATCCCAAAATCCAATTTTTCTCACAAAAAACCGTTGATCCTTACGAAAAGAGCCGGCAGCGGCACTATTTTAATAACAGATTTTTGGTTAGTTAATAAAACGGGTTTGCAAGATCTTTTGTCGTGTTGCTCGTACCCAATTGTTTTATTTGTCGTTGTTTCGTTCTCGGTGTCTTTTCGAATCGATTACGGTTCAAAGTGGAATTGTTGGTCTTGGTCACTAAAAGGGGGAGCTTTGGATTATCTATATCTAAATGTGAATTAGTAATAATGAAAGTAAATGACAAGATAAAGAAATAAAGGAGAATAAACGAACCTTACTTGGTGGGAAAAAGTAAAACTTGGAAACAAAAATGGAACGAACGTAGAAATCTCCTAATCTGGAAAACACAATACCTACCTTATCCGGAATCTCTCTACGTGAGCTTATCCGGAATACAAACCAATAACCTTATCCAGAATGTATAATTCGTACCCTTATCCGCAATACTTACCCAACCTCTTATCTGGAAAAGACTTCAACGAGCTTATCCGGAAAATGGTATGTGGCTAATCCGGAAAACAAAACAAGCTTCTTATCCGCAAAACGCAAATAAAGACCTTTATCCGGAAAACTTGCTTATCCGGAATCTACTAAATACTCTTATCCGCAAAACATAAAAACTTCTTGTCCGGAATAATTCTTAGAACCTTATCCGCAATCCGTTTTGAGGCCTTATCCGAAAAAATATTTTAAACTTCTTATCCGGAAAACAAAATATAACCCTTATCCAGAAAACGTGGCGAACTTCTTATCCGCAAATCACATGCTGACTCTTATCCGAAAAACAAAATATAACTACTTATCCGGAATCCTTATCCGGAAAATGTTACAAAGTGGGTTTATCTAGAATAAGAATTTTTAGTCTTATCCGGAATATGAAGCTAGAACTGTTATCCGCAATATGTAAAAGAACCCTTATCCGGAATAAGGAATTTATTCCTTATCCGGAAAAAGAGGGTTTTGAAGATTCCGAAATTTGAACGATAAGTAAATAAGCCAAATGCCAATAAGCACTTTGCCAAAAGCTAAACCAAAAGATTTTTAGAAAAAGATGATTAAGCTAGAATTTAAAAACTTTTAAAACACCAAATAAACCAAAAATCAAAAACAACTTTTTATCACCAACTTAAGCTTATCGAATCAACTTATTTTCAATAAGCTAACACAAAACATCAACTAAATCACAACCACTACATGCTTTTAAATCAAACCATAGATTATTAAGAAAGGTAGAAGGAGAGATTATTAAAAGATTGCTTGAAATTAAAAGATTAAGATTCAAAAGTACAAAACTTAAAGTAAAACTAGAGAGAAGAAAACTTAAGAAAAACTTGAAAAATAAACTACTAAAAAAATTAACCACCTAACCACCCTCCTAATGACACATTAGGAGGGTATTTATAATATGTGGGGAGATTACATGCTTAAGCTATCTTATTTCTTTCTTCTCGTCTCGACTCGACTTAATTTCTTCGTCTTTCTCGACGTCGTCTCGGGATTTGTCGATATAAGTTGAACTTGTCTTGTAATTGTCTTCTATAATTAGACTTGAGTTCTTCGACTTTATTAAACTTCCGTCTTTAGACTTTTTCTTCGATAAATCTTCATAATTGGTCTTGGACTTCCGTTCTTTTTGCATTCTCGATCTTTCGACTTCGTCTTTAGTCTTTTTCTTCGATAAAAGCCCGTGATAGCCCATGTTTTCTTCCTTTTGCATCTTTTGGTCCTAAAACACAATAAAAACACAAACCACGCATAATTCTGACTTTTACGACATAAAATAAACGTTTTGGTCTTGTTATTATTGGAAATAAGTGGTAAAAGGATAAGTGCTTTCACACTTATTACTTGTTGAATAGCATCTAATTCCACACGTAGTCTAGTAACACGATCATGAAGATTACCCTGTTCAAATAACAGTTTATGAAACGGAGCCTTTAAACCTTTTAGCATTTAACAAGCCTAAACATAGCACAACCATGAACATTTGCCAACCATCCGTTAGCTACCACTACATGAAAACCCTCCTTATGCACAAGAAAATTACTGAATTTAAAAGGTTTAGGCTTAGGTTTGCTAATTGTAGGGATTCGTAACACACAAGGAGAATGATCAGAAATCCTATAAGGTTGGAATATCGCAAATCATCTTGGAAACTCATCAAGAAACTTAATGTTAGACATAATCCAATCAATCTTTTTGAGAATACCATCATCACCTTGTGGTTTCTCATTCCATGTAAAATGTAAACCTGTAGCATTAACGTCCATAACTTCCATAAGATTAACGCACTCCTTGAATTCCCGCATGGCAATATTAGGAGTGTAGCCGCCGCATGAGTGATCCTCAATATTAAGAGCAGCATTAAAATCACCCAAAACAGCCCATGGCTTATCCCGCATAAAAGTAGAATGAGCAACAAGATTATTCCAAAGAACATACCGATGGATATAGTAGTTATCAGCATAAACGAAAGAGCAGAACAAAGTACGGTTATCCATACGCGTTTTAACCTGACAATGCATAACTGGACTTGTTTGAGACAACACCATAACATCCACATTATCATCATTCCAGCCAAGAATTATATGTGTCCCGTTAGGACACAAACCACCTTTTGACGTCCACTTCCATCTGCTAAAAATCTTACGTCACATATCATGAACACCCAAAGAATCAACACAAGACTCCAAAATAGCACACACACTCAGATTATTTTTATTAATAACCTGACGAACCTCTATTCTTTTAGGGGATTGGTTCAGACCCCTTATATTCCATGAGGCTATACTAAACATTTAAAACATTCGTGGCAGGAGTGCTTGCCCCTGATTGAGAATTAAGAAGATTAGCAGATTCATCATAAATATTTTCAACCTCCTCATCATCTTCATCTCTACTTAGGTCACCTATATCCCCTGAAAGCGTCCCAAATGAATTCGAAGTAGAAACGCCACTCACCATAGATTTACCTTTTTTTGAACTATTAGTATACAACCCAGATTTGGTACCACTATCAACTTTGCTATTATCACGTTTAGATACATTCAAAGTCGTACCAGGATTAGATGATTTATCATGTATATGAGCACAAGAAGTAGACGACTTCAGACTAAAAGTAAAAGGAGTACCAACCTGGAAGCCTTTGCTTAACGGGACACCTCTCGGAATCTGGCTTCCTTGCTTTCCTTTGTTGTTATGCTTTCTACTACGAACTTGTTGAAATCCATCATCTTGTTCATGTATAACTGTAGGGGCCACTTTAGGGATAACACGTTTAGGAAAAGTTTCAGCCGTAGGACCAAAGATAGTACATGTAGAGCATCTAGACGGCTTCCACTCATATTCAACCTTGATAGTTTCCTTAGTAAATCCCTCACCCTCCAAATCAGGAACACCAATAGTAATTGTTTCATCTAAATCACAATCAGATTTGACTTCAATTAAACAACGAACAAAACTACTACGACCCCAAGATTCTTTACACATAGTGCTAGTAAAAGAATCAAGCATAATAGGCTTACCAAGATATGTAGCAATCAGACTAATACCCTCTTCCTCAAACACTTGAAGAGGCACATCATGAAGTTTAACCAACACAAGAATACAGGTAAATTCTTCTTTTCGAAGACTAGTCTTCATATTATACCTTTTAAGAATAATGGGAGAATTACGAATCATTCATGGTCCACCTTCTAACACAGCTTCATACCCAGATTGTGCATCAAATTGAAAGAAAAAGAAATCATTGGAATTGATCATGATCCTTTTTAACCCAAACTTAGCCCAATTTGTTTTAGCATAATACTCAACCACTGGAAATGCCATTTGTTTACCAATAATGTATCCATAGAGCGTATTATGAAAACGTGTATTAACCTTCTCAAGCACTTTACGTGGAATAGATACCTGAACACCCTTAAACCTGTTTTCAGATATGGCAGAACCTATATTAACACGAGCAATAGGTGAAACTTGTTGGCTTGAACTAGCAGCAGCTACATAGGAGTTAGATGGACCACCAATATCCACCGACTGTACAATAGGACATTCCTTCACAGTTTCCTCAACATCTATCACTGGATCACTTGGATTAGAAAACGTGAAATCATCCATAGTTGAGTCAAATACATCACTCCTCTCATTAGGTTTTATATCCAATTTTTTAAACGATAGCTCATCATTAACCAACTTACTAAACGTAGGAGATGAGACACTCACCTCTTTATGCTGATCCAAGGACATACGCATTGTGATATTAGATAAATCTGGTGTAACCCTAGCATCATGTCCAAAAGTAGTGGTCATAGACGGATCCCTAGCATCATCACGCACACCTGCTTTGGTAGCATTAACATGTTGATGTTTTAGTGTTCTAACACTGCTCTCCATCTCCACTTGGTTTGCACATACGATATCAAGGGTCTTGGTCCATTGCTCATTAGTCATTCGCTTCAAGAATTCATATTTGTTACTTTGGACGTCCTTCATAAACCTACTAATCACTTCCACCGTATTGAGTGAGATCGAGAAAATTTTTTCAACATCCTCTAATGACCCTACATTCAAATTCGTCGTTCACCATTTGTTGTATCAACAGCCGAACTATGGTTAGAAACAGCAATAGTCAAATCAGTTTTGGAATAAACCATATTAAGTTTACCAGCCCCACCAAATCAAACTCTAACAACGATAAAGTAATCCAACGAAACCCTACCAAAAACATAGCCTTAAAAACAATAAATGTGAATTACAAATAAAACAAAGGAATAACAATTGTCACCAGTGGACACGTGATCCCACTTTATATAAAAACTCCACCGACCAAAACTTTGACAATAAATGGCGCAGCCCCAATCACGTGAAACCTTTAATTAAAATAATGTACACCGACCAATCTTGCGACAATAAACCACCACCTAATAATCCTTAATAATAAATAAAAGAAACGAATCCCTAAAAGTTCCCAACAAGGAAAAAAACAAAACAGTAACTAGTAACCAATCGTGGGGGGGTTAGACAAGTTGACACCAATAAAGCAAATATTTATACCCACGAAACCGACCAAAGAAAAAACAAAAAACAAGGCTACACTAATCGCATGCAGAAACAAGGACAAGACGATTAAAAAAATCAAATTAGGAAGGAAAAAACATTTTGCCGCCATTAGTGTTTTTTTAGGGTTTTTTTTATCAAATTTTGCTATGAGCTTACTTTGTTGATGCTTCCTACTTTTGAGTTGTTCGAGTGTAGAGATGGAAACTATGTATTTTATCTTGGGGTGATTTCTATATGAGAGCTTTCGTATGTTGGACAGACTTGAGACAAGTTAGACCGTTCCATTTATCAAGGCGGATATTGTAAATCTTATAGTAAATGGCAACGTGCTAAGTTTGAGTGTATCATGTGAGAAATACTTTAAAGTGGATATCCTTTATTCTCCCTGATGGTTTTCCCAAGGACAACCTAATTCGGGGCTGAGTCGAGCTAGAGACTTAGGGTTAAAAAAACTCAAGCATTGAATAACTAGGTTAGAAAACGTGGAGTAGATCTAAATAGGTTAGGTTTAATTAAAGGATGTTATAGTAGAGTTGAAGTGGAGGGGTGGCCTTTCTTCGTCTTTTGGTGTTTGTTTCAAGGGTTTCTCTCTCTCATCGTATGCATTGGAGCTTATGGAGGAGGCCCTTGTATTAGGTTCACTTTGTTACTATTGTGATTTTTCATTACCACATTGTGCTTTAAAATGAATTCACTATAGTAGACCTTTCCTTAGCTTGGGTTAAGCAAAGTTATCAATCTCATAAGTGTAGGGTAGTTTACTCCAATACTCTTAAACATTGAGGACAATGTTTATCTTAAGTGTAGGGGTGTCTTCTATCGATTGACGTTACCTAGAACATTGTCATTGACCTTCATGATAACTTGGAAATTATTTTTCAAACATTTTTCAAATTTTTGATCTACTTTGGCCACAAAAATATGCATTCATAATTTTTGCATTAATGATTTTTCATTTGCATAACACATGTGCATTGTATTTTTCTTCTTCTATTTTTCATAAAAATATAAAAAAATATATAATAAAGGACATGGTTTAACAAGTTTAGATATCTTTGACATATTAGGCCCGCCATGGACACTTTGACTCAACCCGAGTTTGCTTATCCAAGCATTCTCTACCTAGTAGCCTTAACTATGTAGACCTTCATTGGTTTATTAGGCTAAGCATCCACTAATCTCATTATTTGAGATTTTAAACTGTGGAGAACAAGAGATGATAGAGTTTGAAGTAAGTGTTAAGGGCTAGATAAACCTCATATTAATTAATTGTGGCTTTTATATCCCATTTCGTAACCTTTACTTTCTTGTCAACGCATGTATATATGTTAATAAATAATCAATAACGATTTTAATCGGTTTGTAGTCTCGTATGTACTTTTGACTAATCATTCGTGGTTGGTATAAGTACGTCTTAAGATTCTAAGTTAGAACGTTTTATGTGTACCGGACTTATGTCATGCTTAATACTTAGCGGGTGTTTTTCCTTTTATTCTTTTCAATTTTTTTTGTGAGAAATAAAGAAAATTAAGAGCGGCTTATGAAAAAAATGAGTGGCTAGAAAAAAAAAGAAAAAGAAAAAAAAGAAAAAAATAATTATACAAGACTCCCAAGAGGGGCAGTGAAGTGTTAATTATAGTAACTATTGATTCCAATATTACTCTCACAAGGGTTGCGGGGATTTAATAGTTGCTCCAATCCAATATTACCTTGACGGGTTGCGGGATTGAAGATCCAGAGTCTCAAAAAGGCGGAGGATATAAATTATAGCGTGAGTTTTATTTTTCTCTCCTTAGCGAGTGTGTAGCTACTTATTAATGCATGACATAAGGATCTTACACGTAAGGCGAATTACTTATTACTATTGAGTGGGACTCATATCAGTTGTGGGAGGTTTTTCGAGTAATGGATGAGATGGTTACTTAGGATTAAAACCGTGCTTCCTTATTTTTAGATTTTACATTTATTATATTTCACGCTTTAAATAATGACGAATTTGCCCTCAAGAAATTTGCTCAAATAATAACCGGTCTTAGAGGCATAATAAGTGGGGGTATGAGAGTAACAAAATTAATCTATATGAATGAGTTGATGCACTTTCACTTGTGGAAAACAATGATCTTGTTTTTAAGCTTAGTATGGGGAAAGTGAAACTTGAGGATGATAAATGTTCATTGTACCAAAACCCCTAATTAAAGTTTTTGATTTCTTTATGAGTTATTTCCATCAAAACTAGTTCAAGAAAATTAAAAATATAAATAAGATTGCTTTCTTTGCATTGCATTGTAAATATTCAAAATCATTCATCATGTAGCATAGTATAGTTTATTAACTTATAAAATGGCTAAGGTGGATTAATTATGAGAGAAATGCACTCTTGAGCTTTGAACTACTGCATTGCATGGGGCCATGACAATTGTCAAGTGGATGGGAGTTGATAAGTGTGAAAACACTCATCAATTATTATCCAAAAACCACTCAAAACACAGTCAAATACATTATATTTAACTAAAAAATATCAGAATTACGTGGGTATTTGTGTGTTTCTGTTTGCAGGTAAACAAGATGCATTTTTGAGCAAAGACGCGTTTTCAATGGATTTATATGATAAAAGACAAAGAAAAGGAAAAATCAAGCTTCAAGGACCTTACTTGCCTTTATTTCAAACATGGAGGGCTTAATTTTACTTTTCACAAAGAAAAAGGATGAAAAAGGAGTTTAGCATAAAAGTTATAACTCTTTTATATAACTTTTGAAAAGATTAAAAGTGAAGGACCAAAAAGAAAATAAATGGGAAACTTTATCTCAATATATTCAGTCAAAGTCATATTTTCAACTCATTCCAACACGTCTCATCTTCATCAGACGAAAAGAGTGAGAAAGAGAAAGTATAATAGTTGGTTTCATACTTTATTCACCAAACCTGCAAGTTCAATTTAAGAGGGTTCAAGAAAGATTCAGGCGAAGATCGAAGAAGCAAAAAAGCTCATCATCATCTCCTCTACAAGAAGGTAGCATTTAATTTGATCAAGAATGAAGAATGAAGAAACCCCTAATTTGGGGAGGTGAAGAATCCTAACAGATTTATCCTCGTATTTTCCACGTGGAAGAAGATGATTGGACAAGACACATCACCACCACCTCTCGACGCCTATAAATACCAAGGGATCCCCTCACTTCAAGATGGTTATCTTAGGTGTAGGATTCACACAGTTAGGTTTAGGAGTAGAGTTAGTTAGTTAGAAATTCATACAAAGTTTCATCTTGTTAGTTAATCTTGTAACTGACTTAGTTTCATTTGTAACCGTTTCTGTTTCAACCATTAATGAAATCCTTCTTATTCTTTTAAAAGCTTCCATTAATCTCTGCTTATAAACAGTTTGATCGTAGTCATAGTATCTTGATAAGAAGTTTAAACGTTTTGAATACTTGAGTTTCATTACTGAGTTTCATTACTGTCTCGATTTAATTCTTGTATTAGTATACCAGATTTTCAGTTTAAATCAGTTAGTTACTTTGTTGTCAGTTAGTCAGTTTATTAGAGTTTGGTTATGCTATTAGTCCTACAGGTTATGAGTGAGGAAAAATATTTTAGTAGTTTATAAGATTCTACTCATTCTGAATATGTTAGGATTAAGTCGGAATATTTGGAATTTAGTTTAATTTTTAATATTGTATTCAGAAAGTTGATTGTAGGTAGTGTACCACTTAAATCACTCAAAAGGATTTTATATAAGAAAATAACAAATTTAACTTTTAGAAGCTAAAACTTGATCCCAGTACATTCGTAGAGTAATCTGCTAGTTTTGTGTTCGTAATGTTGTGTTCGATTAAAGATTAAGCATATTTGTCATTTTAGACAATATGTTTGGTTGTTCTTCGTTTTTGTTTCAAGTTTTGTAAGGAAAGATAATAATGGCAGTTCACAAGTAGTTAAAAAGATGTTGATGGAGATGAATTAGAAAAGCGAGCTCAGCGCTTCGCTTCGCCCACAACGGAGGCTTGTTAAGCAGGTTACCTGCATTTTATTTTCATGCAAATTCTTCATCATAGCAGCTAAAAAGTTTTAGTGTAACTTGACTTGTTATGGCTGTGATATGATCTGTTCTAAGGTAGTAGCCATTTTTACTTGATTTGTGCTTCCAATCAGTCATTTTGATCTACCTAGTTTCTGCGTATTTTGTTAATAGTGATTGGCAATTTGGGTTTTACAATTCTTGCTTTACACAGTTTTGATGTAGATTGATTTTTGATGGCTAAGTCAATGTGATGATAGTTGATCCAACATATGAAATGGATTTAACACGAAGTCTACTGTGTAGATGAATTTGCAGAAGTTTATCCAGTTTACATGTTTAGCCCCTGAATTGTTATAGGATTATTTCAGTCAAGGTCCTGTATGCTAGGTCAGTTACATATTAGGTCCCTTATATTAGAAAATTAGTTACAATAGTAGTCCTGTATGTTGAGTATAAATGGTTCTGATAGATCGTTATTCTGTAGTTAGAATGATATGTTTTTGGGCCTTCTTGATTGGGCTACTTGAAACCCGTTTAAGCACCTGCTAGATAAAATATCAGCATTCCATTGTTAGTTTTTTTGTAAAATTTGTTTTCTTATACATGTGTAGATTACTTGGTAGTTTTATTAATTTTGTATTTTACATCATTGTAATTTTTGTGCTTTATATGTTGTAATTGCAATATTTTTTGTAGTAGGTATACGTAGTACCTAGATAATATTTTCTCTTTTTACTCGCTTTGTGCCAAGTAGAAATAGAATCGAATCAAGCCTTTTATAACCAAAAACAATAAAGTGATACTTGATATTGTTAAATCAATTCGATTAGATACCGAGACGAACTATACTAAAAATGAAATATTAAAAATCCGACACCAGATGGTGCAAATTTCTGTGTGATGTAGAGTGCATTTTTTACACAGAAGAAAATTTCCATCATATTCACCGTAGGTTGGATTAGTAACTTAAGTTATGGTAGTTTCTCATTCATTATAATTTACGAACATTCTTTCCTTGCTGAATTTATGCTTAAGATTTTTCCGATTTTTGCATAGGATTGTGCTAAATTACCTTGTTCATCAACTTTTGGAATAGGTTAATGACTTTTTCCAATATTTTGGGATTTTGGAAGTGGTAATCTTTAAAATCTTTGATAAATTTCCTTAACTAATAAAATCTTCTGATGAAATCTTCTTAATAGACTTTCATACGAAATTCCATGATAAAATCTTCATCATTCTATGGAATAAGATAAACTCTACTAACTTTTGAAATTTCCTGGTGTATGTCTCGAGGTTATTTCCTTTCATCGCCAGATAGCGGAATTCTCCTTTCACCTTCTCGATCATTTTTATAATTAACAACTGAAATTCAGCCAAGCGATCTTACGAACTTCTTTGATCTCAATAAGTTTAGTATAAAGAATTTACCAAGATAACTGACGAATTGCTATCTTCTTATAGCAAGCTTCATTTTATAACTTCAAATACGATTAATACGATAGAAAACTGAATTGTCTGTCTCAATCCAAAGGGTAATACTAATAGCATCTTTTCTTCCTTGGATATCAAAAACTAACTAGTCACCGAGTCTTCTTCCAGATAATACTTCTTATTGACAATTTTTACTTGCAGGATTACACCCACACCATCGTCAATTCTTAGTCAAATACTTTTAGGGTTTATGTTAGCCTCAAAATATTGAGTCAAACAAGAATGCTCGGTCATATGTTTATTATGTATCGTATATTAGAACGTTGTAATAGGTAGTAGATTAGTCGTGTTATACGGGCTTAACTTTAGGCTTAAGTTCATTCATAAGTAACTAAAGCCCAAAAGGAAAGCCCGACCCATTAGACAATATTCCATAAACAAGCCCGCATGTGGGTGGACTATATATACCCTTCCTAGCATGTAAGGAAGGGTGTTGGTCATTTCATTTTTTCACTCTCTAATCTAATCCTCCAAAAAGTTCCAACCATTTTCTCTCTACTTTCTCTCACTACTTTCTCTCTCTAGAATTCATCTATTTTCTACCTTTCTTTCTTGCTTAATCATCACAAATCATGGGAAAACAATTGGTATCAATCGCCATGGGGAAGTTTTGTGATTCATTGTTGATAAACACTTTGGTTCGTGTGATTTACTCCTAAAATCATCTCGAATTCAAGTATTTTCTTGTTTTTCGTTGATTTTCGTGGTCTAAATCGTACTATAGATCATCTACATACTTGTGGTAAGATTTTGTTTATTTTGGTTTGGCTAGAAACACGAATTCCTAGGTAACAATCTCATCTTTCTTGTTGCCTAAAAGTCTCGAACTTTTTATTCGTTACGATACGAATATTGCGATCGCATAAATAATAAGTGTGTAAAGACTTATCCTTTTACCACTAATATCAAGGAAAAAAAAGACCTGATCATGTGTTTACTATCTTAAAAGTCGGAATTACGCGTAGTTTTGTGTTTTTGTGTGAAATAGATACAAAAGATCAAAAGGAAAGAAAACACGGGATTTCACGGTCAATTGTTGAAGAAGAGTTAAAGAAAGAGATAAAGTCAAAGGCAAAGAACCAAAAGTGTACTGAAGATCACGAAAACCGGTAAAATCAACATGACTTTGAAGAAAAGATCAACAAATCCAAATTCAAGCTCGTTTTTAGCGGATTTAATCTTTATGAAGACATTTGAGCCTTGTGGGACCCACATTGGATAATTGGGCTCAAAAGCCCAATAGTGAAAACTAGTTATACATTTTTCATAACTAAAACCTAAATAAGGCCCAAATCCATTTACAAGGGTCGGATGTGTGTATATTTGGGCCAACAGCCCAATCTTACAACAATAAACACGAGACTGGGATGTTTTGGGTTTACATGGCCCATTAGGTCAAGAATAAGGGACGATTAAAGTGAAAAGTTTTCACTCGTTTTTGGTCAACTCTCACTCACACACACGTTTATTAAATATTCACCCACTCACACACACGTTATCCTTCGATATAACCTATGAACCCTCATCTCTCTCATTCCCAAATAACCAGTTAACTTTTCACTGTTTACCCTAACCCTAAATTACAATCAAAATTGGGGCTTTATGAATTGAAGGCGCGTGTAACTCACGTTCCTTAATTAAATCACCATCTTTTTTGGAGCATGATGATGGAGGAATTATCAAACGTGGCACTCCTTCCCTGTTTTAATTGGATGATACACATCACCATCACCACTCTTCCAATCAAATTAGGCCACGTCCTCACGAAAGAAACACAACTAGCACAAACCCATCCATGGTGGCAGTCCGTGTGATGGGTAAATGTTTATCAGCCGTAGATCAAGAAAAAGAGAGAGAGAAGATGGATTGGACGGTCAAGATTAGAGATGCATCTCAACAAATCTTCATCAACAAGGCTAGGGTTTGCCTATAAATACCCCTCTTTTTTATTCAGTAGTCTGTCCCATTTTTATTTTTCATTGTTATTATGCTAAATAATTTTTAGGATATTTGTATTTTTTCTTTTCAATATTGTAATCACTTTTTATTATTAATAAAAGTTTATTTATGTTTAATTTGTTCCTTATTTTCTGTTTAAATTTAATATTGCAAATTGTTCTTAAAATATGTTTCGTTATAATGACTATTAAATTTATTTAAGCAAGTTAAATAACAGCTTGTTTTGAATAAATAAAATAATATTGGGGATAAAACTTCCCCACTGGAAGTTTATAAAAAACTATATCGAATGATTGTATATGGTTCGAGTGGTGTTGATGGTTCGATAGTGTTTGGTTAAAGGTGGTTTCGTTTCGGTTAAATTAGACGGCTCAGCGCCGCTCTACTGCTTAAAGGTTTCGTCAAAAGGTTAACGTCTATTTTAATATTCATGTTTTTAGTTTAACTTTGTTAAATGTTTATGTTATTTAGTTAGATGATTGAGGTGTTATGATTTTTATTATTTAGCTTGTCTGATTTTATTGGCCTATCTGTTTAATTGATTTAGTTTGCATTCTGCTTGGATTTAAAATCTTAATCTGCTTGCTAGAAGTTTAATATGTTTTACAAAAGGGTTTTTGATAAATCTGAAATAGTGATAAGCAAGTTTTTTTAGCTGATAGTTTGCTGATTTGGTTTATATGGTTTGAGTGAGTTGTTTGTTATAGCTTAATATCTACTGAATGATTCCTTTTATAGAAGTCTTTTTAATCTGGTAATGTATTGAATTGGGCTAAGTTTGAATTTATATATCAGTGGTAGTGCTGTATAGTTTGCTGATAAATTTGGTTACATTTTTGTGAGTTCATTTGTCATCTGTCTCGTGTTTGGATTTGAGGTTAACTCGCATATCTGAACTCCAAAAATATAATTCACAAAAAAGTAGTCCACCAAGGGACTCGAACTCGTGACCTCTTGGTTACAGCCAAACGCAACTTCCATCTGTTCTAGCTCCTCTTTTGAGTTTATTTACAGTTTTTCTAATTAATATAGGTACTTCAAATTGTAGCTGTCAATTTTAATTTTATAGTTTTTTTTTATTTTTATATATTTACTTAATAGTTTTCTTAAATTTCTTTTATAAAGTTTAAAAAATATAAAAAAAATAAAAAATAAAAATATTTTATTACTTTTATAAATTTAAATTGATTTTAATAAAATAGTTTTTAAATAATTTAGTTTTATATAAAATTAGTTTTAAGTTTTGTTTGAATTTAAAATAGTTTATAAATTTGTTTAAATAATATTATTTTAAATAGTCTAAATTTGTTTATAAATTTTAATAATTAAGTTAGTTAACTTCATTAGTCTATAATTCTGAATAGTTTTAAATTAGTTTAATTAGTTTTAATTAATATTTTTAATAGTGAAAAAGTATTTTTAATTAAATATTTTCTTTTTAATTATATTAAATAGTTTTTAGTTTTAAATACCCAACAAAGTACTTTTAACCAAGAACAATTAATCTTTACGTATAAATTAGAAATCAATTCGAGTCGAGTCGTGGAAAACGATACACTAAAAAATGCTATATTAAATTGGCACCGCTGCCGCTTCGCTCGTTACGATTGACGATTTTTCGTGAGAAGCTTTGGATTATGGGATCCGTTCAATTTTGAACGTTACTTTTCTTGCTAAAAAAATCAAAAACATAAAAAATACAAAACTTAAAAATACAAAAAAAAAAACATCAAAAGCAAACTCTTTCCTAAGATTTGCACCAAAAAAATTAAAAAATCTAAAAGTAAACTTTTCTTAAAGTATTACACCAAAAATATTACGTATTATTGTTATTTTTCTTATTTCGATTTCTTTCGCTTTTTATTGTGAATATATATTTTTCTAAAAAAATACAAAAAGATTTTTCTTTTACTATATTGTATTACGTAGAACAATCAATTTAACTACATCCAAATAAGTCCTTAGTTGGGATTTCATCACCTAGCTATTGTATTCGAATCCAAAACGAATAAAAATAGGCAAATAGATAAATACTAGTAAAAAGTTTGAACTCGATTTATACAAACTATAAGGTGGGTATAAGGCGACGCGCTATAAAAGGTCGTCTAAGGAAAAAGGTTTTTAAGTGCTTTGTGCAACCTCGTTTCCCCGCTTGCTTGTGTGTATATTGAGAGGGACGACCGATTATTGGTTTGCCAACTCAAGTAGTATTACGTATACATTTGTTGTAGCTTTTTAATATTGAACCTCGAGAGGGATAATCCCTTTCCTCTCAAAGTCGACTGAGGTCTCCTACCTCATTCCTCGAGTTTAGTCGTATGCGCACTTGCGCGCGTACACACATACCGAGTGGTGTACCAAATACTTCTAATTCTTCCAAAAAGAAGAAGAAGAACAAAAAGACCGTCAATCAAGCCGATCCCGAGAATCGAGCTTTGAACAACACGATGGCAATGGATAATCGACCATTGATTGAGATTTTACATTCTCACGTTGAAGGAAATGATGACGCGATTGTGGTGCCGGATATTGGAGCAAATAATTTTGAATTAAAAACGGGTTTTATTCAAATGGTTTCCGCTACACCATTTTTAGGCCGTACTAATGATGACCCACAGGCTCATATAAAACGTTTCATACAATTGGCAAACACCGTCAAATACAATGGGGTGCCACAAGAGGCCATTTGTTTACTCCTCTTTCCTTTCTCCCTCGAGGGACAAGCCCGGATTTGGCTTGATAAGGAACCACCCCAAAGTATCACCACATGGATTGATTTAGAGACCAAGTTCATTCACTACTTTTTCCCACCATCACGGACCAACGCTTTAAGAAATGACATCATTACCTTTGAAAAAAAATATGGGGAAACGTTTAGTGAGTCTTGGGACCGTTTTAAGGAGCTTTTACGAAAATGTCCACAACATGGTTTTACAAAAGTACATCAAATCAATACATTTTACAATGGTTTAACTCTTAATGACCAAGACTCACTTAATAGTGCCGCGGGGGGTAATATTCTTGTGAAATCCATGAACGAGGCTTGGGCAATAATTGAAAACAAGGCAAAAGTACAAACCAAGAGTGTTAGGGCTACTATGGCAAGTGCTAGTACTAGCGAGGATGACAAGAAAATTGACAAGTTTACTTCAATCATGACCGACATTGCTTTACATGTTAAGAACAATGTGCAAGTAAATGCCTTAAAAGAGACTTGTGAAACGTGTGAGACTTGTGGTGGACCACATTCGTACTATAATTGTGACAATGTTTACAATCAACAACTCGAAGTTTATGCTTATAACAGAAATGAAAATGAGCGGGTTCATTTCAAACCAAAAGTTGATGTTAACCATTTGTCTTATATGTCTAATAACTATTTGGCTCCCCCGATTTTTGTATCTCCACAAAGACCACCCCCACCCGCCCAAAATAGGAACCAAGGTCCTCAAATGGGTAATTTTCAAGGGAATTCAAATACAAGGGGTTTTAATCAAAATCAAGGAAATTTCAAGGGCAAAACCAAGGGTTTCATAATCAAAATCAAGGATTTAATAACCAAGGTTTTCAAAATCAAGGTTTTAATCAAGGTTTTCAAAATTGTAATCAATATCAAAACCAAGGTTATCCTAATCAAGGTTTTCCTAATCAAGGGTTTAACAATCAAGGGTATAATCAAATGAACATGCATAATCCTCAAATGGACTTGGTTCTACAAAATTAACCGAACATGAGCGAAACATGAGAGAAATGCAAGAATCGACCGATAAGAAATTTTTGCAAATGATTCAAACCCTTCGTCCCCATGGTGCCCTCCCTTTTAATACCGTGACCAATCCTAGGGATAACGTTAATGCCATCACTACTAGGAGCGGTAAGACCACCGTAGAACCTTCTTATTCCCCACCTAAACAAGGACCCGAGATTCCTTCTTCTTCTACCCACCCTCCTTCACCTTCTACTTGTGACATACCACCCGTTATGCCTTCGTCTACACCTTATGTTCCACCTTTACCTCAATCTTATACCACACCTTCGGTTCCCAAACCGATTCCTTCACTTTCTATTTCTATCCCTCCTCCACCAAAGGATGTGAGTGAGCAATCCACTCCAAAGCCTTCATCTCAACCTAATATACCTTATCCCTCAAGGTTGAGGAAAGAGAAATTGAAGAATAAGGATGATATTCAAGTTTCGAACTTCCTAAAAATGTTCAAAAAATTGAATTTTTATATCACCTTTGCCGAGGCTCTCGCTCACATGCCTAAGTATGCTAAGATGTTTAAGGACCTTTTAAGTGATAAGGAAAAATTGCTCGATATTTCCAATACCCAATTGAATGAGAATTGTTCAACGGTTCTTTTGAGAAAATTACCGGCTAAGTTAGGAGATCCCGGTCGATTCCTTATTCCTTGCAATTTTCCGGGTGTAGAGAATTGTATGGCCTTGGCGGATCTCGGAGCGAGTATCAATCTTATGCCATTGTTCGTGTGGAAACAATTTTCTTTACCCGAGCTAGTCCCCACTCGTATGACCTTGGAAATAGCTAACCGTACGGTTGCTTATCCGGTGGGGATAGCCGAGGATGTTTTCGTAGGAGTCGACAAATTTACTTTTCCCGCCGATTTTGTTGTAGTCGATTATGAGATGGATCCCCGTGTTCCCTTAATTGTGGGACGACCCTTCTTGAGGACCGGGCGTACATTGATTGTGTAGCCGCGGGTGAGCTTATCATGAGGGTAGGGGATGATAAAATCGTCTTTAACATGGTTAAACTTTCCAAACTTCCCGATGAGCCCGAATCCGTGAATTACATCGATGTGCTCGACGAAGCATGTGAAGAATACTTTCACGAGGCTTTTAAGAGCGGGATTTCTCATTTACCTCATGTTGAGACCATAGCTTCTATTTCTCCATCATTGACTCCATTTGGAGAAAGTGACTTTCTTTTACAAGAATTTGAAGCAAGTTTAGGGGATGTGGATTTAAAATATGACGATTCTCCCACCGATTGGGAAGAATACATTCGTACCATTGAGAGACTTCTCAATGAGGACCATATTTCTCCACCTACTCCTAAGGAAGTTACAAACGATGATCCAAATTTGACTAAACCTTCCACCGACAATCCACCGGATTTTGAGCTTAAGGATTTACCAGTTACCCGTCATAATTGCTAAGGACTTAAAAGAAGATGAAAAATATCAACTTATCGAAGTGCTTAAAAATCATAAGAAAGCAATTGCTTGGAAAATCTCTGACATCCGCGGAATTGATCCTAACTTTTGCACTCATAAAATTCTCATGGAAGGTGACTTTAAACCCGCAATCCAAAGCCAAAGAAGGGTCAATCCAAAAATTTATGAAGTCATTAATAAAGAAGTTATCAAACTTCTAGATGTCGGCATGATTTACCTTATTTCGGATTCGCCATGGGTTAGTCCCGTCCATTGTGTGCCTAAGAAAGGCGGAACAACCGTTGTTCCCAATGAAAACAACGAGTTGATTCCTACTCGACTCGTAACGGGTTGGCGAGTTTGCATAGACTATCGTAAGCTCAATGATGCCACTCGTAAGGATCATTTTCCTCTTCCTTTCATGGACCAAATGCTCGAGCGTTTGGCGGGTAATGATTACTATTTCTTCTTAGATGGTTTTTCTGGATATTTTCAAATCCCTATCGATCCAAAAGACCAAGAGAAAACCACTTTCACTTGTCCTTATGGAACATTTGCTTACAAAAGAATGCCTTTCGGCTTATGCAATGCTCCCGGGACTTTCCAATGGTGTATGATGGCTATATTCCATGACATGGTTGAAGAAACTATGGAAGTCTTTATGGACGATTTCTCGGTCTATGGTGATTCTTTCTCTTCTTGCCTTGCTAATTTAGAACGTATGCTTAAACGGTGTGAAGACACTCGTCTCGTTCTTAATTGGGAAAAATGCCATTTCATGGTAAAAGAAGGCATCGTCCTCGGTCAAACAATTTAAAAAGTCGGTATCGAAGTCGACCATACTAAAGTTGACGTCATTGCTAAGTTGCCTCTACCTACCACCGTCAAAGGAGTTAGAAGTTTTCTAGGCTATGCGGGATTTTATCGACGTTTCATCCAAGATTTCTCTAAAATAGCTCGACCTATGACTCATCTCTTTGAAAAGGATGCTCCTTTCATCTTTTCTCAAAAATGTCTCGACTCTTTCGAACTTCTTGAAGGTAAATTAACTAAGGCACTGGTCTTAGTCTCTCCAAATTGGGAGTTACCTTTCGAGCTCATGTGCGATGCTAGTGATTTCGCGGTAGGATCGGTTTTAGGTCAACGAGTTAACAAAAACTTCCAACCAATCCATTATGCTAGCAAGACAATGACGAGGACTCAATTGCATTATACCACTACCGAAAAAGAGATTTTAGCCGTAGTGTATGCTTTTGAAAAATTCCGCCCTATCTTGTGCTTTCCACCACCATCGTTTACACCGACCATTCTGCCTTGAAATACTTGTTGACCAAGCAAGATGCTAAACCGAGACTCCTTCGTTGGGTTTTGCTCCTACAAGAATTTAAAATAAAAATTTGTGATAAAAAGGAAGTGGAAAACCTAGCCGCGGATCATCTTAGTAGACTTGAGGATCCTTATCAAGGGGAACTTCCAAATCAAGAGATTAATGAATCTTTTCCCCTTGAGACCTTAATGTCTATTAATTCCAATCTTGATGATACCTCATGGTTTGCGGACATTGCAAACTATTTGGCGGGTGGTGTTCTTATCGAAGGGTTAACGTCTCAACAAAAGAAAAAATTCTTTAAAGACATAAAAACGTACTATTGGGACGACCCTTATCTTTTCAAGCAATGTGCAGACTTAATCATTCGTAGATGTGTTGATGGGCCGGCGGCTTTACAAATCCTTGAAGCTTGCCACAAAGAACCCACCGGTGGTCACTTTGGTCCTAACTACACCGCCAAAAAAGTTTTCGACTCCGGATTCTATTGGCCCACCATTTATCATGACGCTCATGAAATGGTTAAGCATTGTGATGCTTGCCAAAGACAAGGCAAGATCACACATAAAGACGAGATGCCTCAAAATTTCATCCAAGAATGTAAAATCTTTGACGTATGGGGCATCGACTTTATGGGGCCATTTCCATCATCCGAAGGGAACAAGTACATCCTCGTAGCCGTTGACTATGTATCAAAATGGGTTGAAGCAAAGGATTTACCTACTAACGATGCGAGGGTGGTTGTCAACTTCTTGAAACAATTGTTTGCTCGATTCGGTATGCCTCGTGCTATTATTAGTGATCACGGGACTCATTTTTGCAATGATCTATTCGCACGAGTCATGGCTAAGTATGGTGTCAATCACCGACTTTCCACCACGTATCATCCACAAACTAATGGTCAAACCGAGGTTTCCAACCGTGTACTTAAGCGAATCTTAGAGCGCACCATGGGAGAGCATCGTGCCTCATGGGCCGATAAATTAGATGATGCATTGTGGGCTTTCCTTAACGCTTATAAGACACCTATAGGTTGTATTCCTTATCGCCTTGTGTACGGAAAGGTAATAACTGGGTTTTGCCTAGTATAAAAATTAAAGTTCGTTGAAGTGGTCTCCTTGAATTGACTTTCGGTTTAAGTGCGACTCAGTCGTCTTTTGGTGGGAAACAAAGATTTGTCGTTGTAGTGTAATTAAAATGCAAAACGTTAACGTAAATGACGGTTAATTAATTCTAAAACTAATTAAAACTTAAATGTGAAATATTAAAACTTTGAAAAGTAAAATGATTAAATGACTTGAAATTAAAGCGTGACGAAAATTAAAATTTGACAAAGTATTAAAAATGTAACTTAAAAATCAAACAAAGCAAAATATAATCCCAAACCCAAGACCATCGGAATGTCAGATCAGAAAGCTGTCACCATGCCCATCGGAATCCAGATCGCAATGTGTCTATCGGAATGTATAAAACTAGGTCTATCGGAATAAGGAAAAGTGCTATCTATCGGGATGTATAAAAGTGCAACCTATCGGAATCCAGATCGCAATCCTCAGATCGCAATGTTGCTAAGTAAAATCGGGCAGAACTTCGACTTAGAAAACCTCAAGAACCGTCAGAATATGCAATCGCAATATGCGATCGCAATCCCAGATCGGAATGAGGGGGTTATACTCTAGATCGCAATGCCGTCGTAATCCAAAACCCTTGTCCCAATTCTGTCACAATCGGAATGTGGCTAAGTGAGGCTGTCGCAATGTGTAGAATCCCTTCTTTCTGATGGAGTTACAAATTCGCAATAAGCACAAGTCCAAATAAGCTAGAACTAATAAGTTGAATTCAAATACTTAAATGAAATGGTAACAAAACAAGACAATAAGCTAAAAAGTTAAAACCTTTCAAAATTTAAAAGACGAAACTTAATAAAATGGATTTTACAAAGATAAAACTTTTAAGAAAACTTTGAAAACAATTGAGCCAAATACCAAATAAGCACATAAGATTGTCAAACTTATGGCTTATTTCGTATGAAAGCTTAAAGGGAAAAGAAAAGACAAAACCTTTAATCAAATAAGCAAAGAGATTAAGCAAAAACTTGCTTAGTCCGATTTTAAAACAAACCAAAAACAAGAGAAAAGTAGAAGGAGAATAATAAAAGTAAACTTGATCAAAGGTAAATAAAAATCAAAGCAACAAAATTAAGAACACTTACTTGGAATTAAAAGGAATTAAAGTGCAAGACAAGTATTTAAAAAGACATGAAAAGTAAATTTTGCAAGAAATGAAAATGGAAGAACTAGTGTCACTCTAGCCAACACCTCAAATGAAGAGGTGTGGCGTCTATTTATAGGGAGAGGGGAGCATGTGTTGCTTCCTTCCTTCTTTCCTTCTTTCTTTCTTTCTTTCACTCTTTTCGTCTCCTTAATTCTTCGACTTTTTCGACGTTGTATCGGGATTAATTAAACTCGTCTTGAAAATTCTTCATTAATAAGACTTGAGTTCCTCGGCTTTATTAAACTTTCGTCTTTAGACTTGTTCTTCGATAAATCTTCAGAATAGGTCTTGGACTTCCGTTCTTTTTCCACTCTTGATTTCTTGACTTCGTCTTTTGTCTTTTTCTTCGATAAAAGCCCGTGAAAGCCCGTGTTTTCTCCTTTTTTCACATTTTCGTCCTAAATCACAACAAAAACACAAACCACGCATAATTCCAACATTTATGACATAAAATACACCTTTGGGCTTGGTTATTATTGTAATTAAGTGGTAAAAGGATGGGTGTTTTCACACCTATCAAATCCCCTACACTTGACCATTGCAATGTCCTCATGCAATGCATTAGTTACAAAGCAGGTTTTACATTCTCCATCATAATCAATCCACATTGGCCTTTATTAAAAAGATAGAAAATGCTAAAACATTAAAAGGAAGAAAATAAGTAAAGAAATCAAAGGCATACCTTGGGGTTTTGGAAATGTCATGAATGATCATCATCCTCAAGTTTTCACATTCTCCAAACCAAGCTTAAAAACGAGATCATTGTTATTATAAGTTAGCAAACTAACACGAACTCATGTGGGCCAATTATTTACTTAGACTCCCTTATTCCTAGGTGTATCTCTTATATTTTATTATTGTCTTGAATGATCACGAGGATGCATTGTTGACTTATTTCGATAGTTATTAAGGCTGAAAATAAAGTGGGACGATTTAATCAATAGTTAGCTAAAGGACAAAATCTTTTAAAACTGCTTCTCGGGACCTCAAAAAGTTCATATCTTGGCATAACTCGCTTCGCGATTTGAGACCTTTCTCGGACCGATATTTGGCAGCGACTTCATACTTCAAATCTTGAGAGACGTTCATGAAATGGTCTTCTCTTCATAATAGGAATTTCTTCACTTGAACTTTTTGAGAGATTCTTCATATTTGGACCATGACTTCTTCATTTTTCTTCAATCTTTATTTGGGATTTTGATATACAACGATCCGCCTCCTTTTAAGACTTGGATCTATTTATCCTCATACCTTCTTAGGGCCTTTTTGGATAGACTTCTCCATGATCTTTAGGGGAGTATTTGCTTTTCGTCGTGTGTCTCGATCCTTCATATTGATTTTTGATAAATGATTCTTCACATCACTTTTGGATCTTTAGCAACAAAATGTAGCCCTCATGCCTTGTTAGGGCCTTTTCGGACTCGCCAATCTTCGCATCCCGCTTCAATAAGTTATGCCTTGGCTATGAACTTTAATTAATACCGAGCAACTTTTAAACAATCTTGGGCTAGAAGCTAAGTAACTTTTTAAATCGTACGACCTTACTTATTGCAGATAAATTTATTAACAGGCGATGGGAGAATAGGCTTATAATCAACTCACATAAATTCACGAAAGAATACCAAACTTATAATTGACTCTATCATCTCTCGTTCTCCACAGTTTAAATCTCAAGGAATGAGACTCATGGATGCTTAGCCTATTAAATCAAAGTTTTGGGTTTTCGAGTCATCTATAGGATCTTGCAAATTCTTAGGCTTTTTCAAGTTTAGAATTCGCATTTTAAAGTTCCCTTGATAAACGACTCTCTAGGATCAATTATAGGAACTTACGAAAAGTTCTTGTTCTTAACCCGTGAGAGTTAAGACTTTCGCGTTTTATAGCTCCCTATATAAAAGCCTAGCAAAACTTGACTTAAACACATTGAGGATACTAGCTAGAGTAAACTAAGATAAGTAAACTCGGGTTGAGTCAAAAGATTCACAACGTTGAAAATTAAAACCACTTTATTAAAATTTATTCTAGTAAAGAAAGAAAATAACTATACAAAGGTAAAACTACTAATAGGCAAAAATAGATCAAAAATTTTAAAAAATGTCGAAAAATTGATTTTCCGGTTAAAATGAGGACAAATACAAGGAAAAGACCACTTAACTTCGATAGAAGTCCCCCCTACACTTGATATAAACATTGTCCTTAATGTTTAAGCATGTGGGAGTAAACTCCCCTACACTTAGGACATTGTGCACGTTGAGTAAATCTTGCTAAGAAAGAGACAACTAAAGAGATTCATATTTTAATATTGAGAAATATAAAATAGTGAATCGAAAAGAGTTTAGGATAGAACTGGGAAGAAGGGAACACGGAATCACGGTTCATCAATAGTCATCAAGAGTGTGTCTTTTGAAAGCTCGAATCCCTGCACATGATTAGAAATAAGACAACAAACATACTAGGGTCTCCCCTACACTTAGGATAAATATAGCTAAAATATAGATACTTGGGTTGCCTCCCAAGATGCGCTTGATTTTTGATCACCGAGTCGTGAGCCTGACTCGACCTTGATTAGCATAGGAAGAAGCATGAAACATATCCACCAGGATCAAATACATAGTTTTCGTCCATCAAATAGCACAAGCTTAAGGCGAACAAGGCAAGCCAAAGAAGAGTAGGCAAGGTTCCCTTAGGCAAAGATGGAGCACGTTGGTAGCAAGGGTGAAGAGGTGCAAGCATATCTCCAGTAGTTCCAAAAATTTTTCCTTTTATTTCATCAAATGGATACTGAGATGGCTTAAAAATTTCAATACCGGGGTCGAACACCTTTTCCTTTAGGGGAAAATAGCACTCAGGCTCAGCAGAATTTGAAGAACATCCGCTAAGAAAATGCACAACCTCGTCCTCAGAAGCTGGACAAAGAGGTGTCAAAACATACGTGCTACGGATGTTGGTGTCGTCCGGTTTCTTCTCCTTTGAAAGAATTTTCTTCAAATTCGTAGAAGAATGAAGAGCATAATCATCAAAGTCTAAAGGAGGAGCATCACTCTCATTTGGAAAGTATGTATTAAGAAAAGTAGAGAAGTCTTCCTCAAACGAGTAGTCATCCAAAGTAGTATCAAGTATGGATGGCGGAGGATCTTCATCATGAGAAAAATCACTCTAAAGAGTATCGACCTCATCAAAATCATCATAAGTGGGCTTGTCGGGATACTCGGAAGTAAAATCATCATAATCATCCCCATCGGAGCTAGAATCATCATCATAAGCATCATAGATCGGTGGAGAATCATATATGGGTGGAGGTTCCCAATTTGAGAGAGAATCATCCACATCATCTTGAAACAGTGAATTATCATTGCAAGAATCAAATAGAGGATTGTTGTAGACGACAAAATCATCAAGCACATTAATCATATTCGCTGATTCTCTTCATAGGATTTGCTTGTAAGCTTCCCATTTCAAAAACTTGTGCATCATCCCCGACTCTTAAGATGAGTTCACACTTATCCACATCTATTAAAGCTCTATCGGTTCTCAAAAATGGGCGTCCAAGTATTAACGGAATACGAGGGTCCATTTCATAATCAATAACGACGAAGTCGACTGGAAAAGTGAATGTGCCAACTTTAATGAACACATCTTCGGCAATACCAACGGGGTAAGCGAGAGTGCGATTGGCTAGTTCAAGAGTCATCTTGGTGGGTGTAAGGTCGGGCAATGATAACTTTTTCCAAATGCTGAAAGGCCTCAAATTTATACTTGCCCCGAGATCGGCTAAGGCAGTAAATTCGTCGGTTTGGTTAAAAGTACAAGGTAGCACAAAACGACTGGGATCTCCAAGTTTTTCCGGAAGTTCTTTAAGAAGGATTGCAGAGCAATTTTCATTCAAGCGAGTATTATCAAACTCGACCATCTTCTCCTTCTTATTAAGCAATTCCTTAAACATCTTGACAAATTGTGGCATTTGGGCAAGAGCTTCAACAAGGGTAAAGGTGACTTTCATGCCGACAATCTTTTCCAAAAAGTTAGAGACTTGAATGTCATTCTTAGTCAAAATTCTAGCCATGTTGAGTCGAGAAGGGTAAGGAATGCTAGGGTTGGGTGGTGGAGGTGTAGAAGGGGAAGGTTGAGATGTTGAAGGGGAATTCGTCTTGGGTACTTCTTCACGACGAGGCGGAGACGGTAATGGTGTACTAATACTAGGTGTTGGAGTAGTAGGGATAAATGGTGGTGGAGGAGGTGTAGATGGTGTAACTGGGGGTGGGATAGATGGTCCTACTAATGTAGCTCCACTACGGGTAGTAATAGCACTCACATTCGCTCTCGGGTTGGTGACGGTGTTTGAAGGTAGAGAGCCCGAAGTAGAGGGTTGAGTGGTTGGTAAGAAACTAGACAGCATATTCTTCAAATCATTCGTTTGATTGCTGAAGGAGGATTGTATATCATTTTGAAGCTCAGATCTAATGTCATTACCTTGCTTAATGATATCTCTTTTCAAATTGATAATTTGGCTTTGTAGATTCTTGATTTGCTCTCCTTGGGTTCTCATTAAAGCTTCAACATATTGATTGATGGGTGGGGCTTGTTGAGCGGGTGGGTGATAAGGATTAGAAGCTCTAAGTGGGATTTGGTTGCTTCTAGTGTAGTTCTTGTTGGGGTTGTGGTTTTGAGGAGAAAAACCGGGTGAAAGATAGTTGTTGGACCGGTAACTTAGCAAATTTCGATCCCCTTGAGGTCGGGCTTGGTAATTTTCCTGTGAATAATTACCATAAGCCGCATACACATTTTCCGGATTGCCTTGAGTAGAAGGACAATCAGTGTATGAGTGAGGACCGCCGCATGTCTCACAAGGATTGGCTACCGCTTTAACTTGTTGTTGTTGGTTTGAAGCGATGAGCAAGATATTTTTGTTCATTTCGGCCATCATGCGGGTGAATTCGGTCATGTTGGGGCTTGCTGAAGTAGAAGAAACATTGACTCTCGGGTTGTTCCTTGAAGAAGCGGAGGAATCCCAGTTTTTGTGATGAGTAGTCATGTTCTCAATAAGCTCTCTACATTCCTCGGGTCTTCTTTTCATAAATGTGCCACCGGCGGCTGCATTAATCGTATCACGATCACGAAAAGTCAAACCGTTGTAGAAAGTATCAATTAAGGTAACGGGGAGCATGTTGTGGTTTGGACATCGATCGATCAAAACATTATATCTTTCCCAAGCATCAAAGAGAGATTCATCGGGTTCTTGCATGAAACCGCTGATTTGATTTCGAAGGCTCGTGACCATGGATGGTGGAAAGTAGCGCGACAAAAAGCGTTGAGTCATGTCATCCCAAGTATGAATGGAATTCTTCGGGAGACGATCAAACCATTTTTCGGCGTGGTGTGATAAAGTATGTGGAAAGAGTTGAAGGCGAAGAACATCCATAGTAGCACCGAACAACTTCATGCTTTGAGTAATAGTAATGAATTTGTCGAGGTGCTTGTTGGCATCATCATCCGGCAATCCGCGAAAAGGGTTAGTTTTGACTTGTTAGATCATGTGATGCTTCAACGAAAACTCCGGAGCCGTGATTTGCATCGGCGCAATCGGTCCTCCTCGTCCAAACATTGTGGGTTGACAAAGCTCCTCCATTGTCCGAAGATCGGGCTGTGGAAGAACATTGTTGTTGTTATTGTTGAGGTGCGGTGGATTATTGTTGTTGTTCACACCTGCCATATCTAAATCTTCACGAGTCTCGGGCTCTGGATAAGTTGAAGATCTAGTACGCATACACCTGCAAAAGCAAAAGAAAAAGATACCAAAGCAATAGACAATATATATACACTATAAAAATAAAATCTTTTTTTGAAAATTTTTAATTTTTATGGATTTTTAACAATTTTTAATTTTTATGGATTTTTGAAATTTTTAAGCAAGCAAAATAACGCTCACGAATGAATTGATCCATAAAAGCAACGCGTCTCTCACAGAAAACCGTTAATCTCTACGAAAAGAGCCGGCAGCGGCGCCATTTAATAACTGGTTTTTGCCTAGTATAAAAATTAAAGTTCGTTGAAGTGGTCTCCTCGAATTGACTTCCGGTTTAAGTGCGACTCAGTCGTCTTTTGGTGGAAAACAAAGATTTGTCGTTGTCGTGAAATTTAATTGCAAAACGTTAACGTAAATGACGGTTAATTAATTCTAAAACTAATTAAAACTTAAATGTGCAATATTAAAACATTGAAAAGTAAAATAATTAAATGACTTGAAATTAAAGCGTGTCGAAAATTAAAATTTGACAAAGTATTAAAAATGTAACTTAAAAATCAAACAAAGCAAAATATAATCCCAAACCCAAGACCATCGGAATGTCAGATCGGAAAGCTGTCACCATGCCCATCGGAATCCAGATCGCAATGTGTCTATCGGAATGTATAAAACTAGGTCTATCGGAATAAGGAAAAGTGCTATCTATCGGGATGTATAAAAGTGCAACCTATCGGAATCCAGATCGTAATGTGTCAGATCGCAATCCTCATATCGGAATGTTGCTAAGTAAAATCGGGCAGCACTTCGACTTAGAAAACCTCAAGAACCGTCAGAATATGCGATCGCAATCCCAGATCGGAATGAGGGGGTTCTACTCTAGATCGCAATGCCGTCGGAATCCAAAACCCTTGTCCCAATTCTGTCACAATCGGAATGTGTCTAAGTGAGGCTGTCACAATGTGTAGAATCCCTTCTTTTCGATGGAGTTACAAATTCGCAATAAGCACAAGTCCAAATAAGCTAGAACTAATAAGCTGAATTCAAATACTTAAATGAAATGGTAACAAAACGAGACAATAAGCTAAAAAGTTAAAACCTTTCAAAATTTAAAAGACGAAAGTTAATAAAATGGATTTTACTAAGATAAAACTTTTAAGAAAACTTTGAAAACAATTGAGCCAAATACCAAATAAGCACATAAGATTGTCAAACTTATGGCTTATTTCGTATGAAAGCTTAAAGGGAAAAGAAAAGACAAAACCTTTAATCAAATAAGCAAAGAGATTAAGCAAAAACTTGCTTAATCCGATTTTAAAACAAACCAAAAACAAGAGAAAAGTAGAAGGAGAATAATAAAAGTAAACATGATCAAAGGTAAATAAAAATCAAAGCAACAAAATTAAGAACACTTACGTGGAATTAAAAGGAATTAAAGTGCAAGACAAGTATTTAAAAAGACATGAAAAGTAAATTTTGCAAGAAATGAAAATGGAAGAACTAGTGTCACTCTAGCCAACACCTCAAATGAAGAGGTGTGGCGTCTATTTATAGGGAGAGGGGAGCATGTGTTGCTTCCTTCTTTCCTTCTTTCTTTCTTTTCTTCCGTCTTTTCGTCTCCTTAATTCTTCGACTTTTTCGACGTTGTCTCAGGATTAATTAAACTCGTCTTGAAAATTCTTCATTAATAAGACTTGATATCCTCGGCTTTATTAAACTTTCGTCTTTAGACTTGTTCTTCGATAAATCTTCAGAATAGGTCTTGGACTTCCGTTCTTTTTCCACTCTTGATTTCTTGACTTCGTCTTTTGTCTTTTTCTTAGATAAAAGCCCGTGAAAGCCTGTGTTTTCTCCCTTTTTCACATTTTCGTCCTAAATCACAACAAAAACACAAACCACGCATAATTCCGACATTTACGACATAAAATACAAGTTTGGGCTTGGTTATTATTGTAATTAAGTGGTAAAAAGATGGGTGTTTTCACACCTATCAAATCCCCTACACTTGACAATTGCAATGTCCTCATGCAATGCATTAGTTACAAAGCATGTTTTACATTCTCCATCATAATCAATCCACATTGGCCTTTATTAAAAAGATAGAAAATGCTAAAACATTCAAAGGAAAAAAATAAGTAAAGAAATCAAAGACATACCTTGGCGTTTTGGAAATGTCATGAATGATCATCATCATCAAGTTTTCACATTCTCCAAACCAAGCTTAAAAACGAGATCATTGTTATTATAAGTTAGCAAACTAACACGAACTCATGTGGGCCAATTATTTACTTAGACTCCCTTATTCCTGGGTGTATCTCTTATATTTTAATATTGTCTTGAATGATCACGAGGATGCATTGTTGACTTATTTCGATAGTTATTAAGGCTAAAAATAAAGTGGGACGATTTAATCAATAGTTAGCTAAAGGACAAAATCTTTTAAAACTGCTTCTCGGGACCTCAAAAAGTTCATATCTTGGCATAACTCGCTTCGAGATTTGAGACCTTTCTCGGACCGATATTTGGCAGCGACTTCATACTTCAAATCTTGAGAGACGTTCATGAAATAATGGTCTTCTCTTTATAATAGGAATTTCTTCACTTGAACTTTTTGAGAGATTCTTCATATTTGGACCACGACTTCTTCATTTTTCTCCAATCTTTATTTGGGATGTTGTTATACAACGATCCACCTCCTTTTAGGACTTGGATCTATTTATCCTCATACCTTGTTCGTTGAAGTGGTCTCCTCGAATTGACTTCCGGTTTAAGTGCGACTCAGTCGTCTTTTGGTGGAAAACAAAGATTTGTCGTTGTAGTGAAATTAAATAGCAAAACGTTAACGTAAATGACGGTTAATTAATTCTAAAACTAATTAAAACTTAAATGTGCAATATTAAAACTTTGAAAAGTAAAATGATTAAATGACTTGAAATTAAAGCGTGACGAAAATTAAAATTTGACAAAGTATTAAAAATGTAACTTAAAAATCAAACAAAGCAAAATATAATCCCAAACCCAAGACCATCGGAATGTCAGATCGGAAAGTTGTCACCATGCCCATCGGAATCCAGATCGCAATGTGTCTATCGGAATGTATAAAACTAGGTCTATCGAAATAAGGAAAAGTGCTATCTATCAGGATGTATAAAAGTGCTACCTATCGGAATCCAGATCGTAATGTGTCAGATCGCAATCCTCAGATCGAAATGTTGCTAAGTAGAATCGGGCAGCACTTCGACTTAGAAGACCTCAAGAACCGTCGGAATATGCGATCGAAATATGCGATCGCAATCCCAGATCAGAATGAGGGGGTTATAATCTAGATCGCAATGCCGTCGGAATCCAAAACCCTTGTCCCAATTCTGTCACAATCGGAATGTGTCTAAGTGAGGCTGTCGCAATGTGTAGAATCCTTTTTTTTCGATGGAGTTACAAATTCGCAATAAGCACAAGTCCAAATATGCTAGAACTAATAAGCTGAATTCAAATACTTAAATGAAATGGTAACAAAACGAGACAATAAGCTAAAAAGTTAAAACCTTTCAAAATTTAAAAGACGAAACTTAATAAAATGGGTTTTACAAAGATAAAATTTTTAAGAAAACTTTGAAAACAATTGAGCCAAATACCAAATAAGCACATAAGATTGTCAAACTTATGGCTTATTTCGTATGAAATCTTAAAGGGAAAAGAAAAGACAAAACCTTTAATCAAATAAGCAAAGAGATTAAGCAAAAACTTGCTTAATCCGATTTTAAAACAAACCAAAAACAAGAGAAAAGTAGAAGGAGAATAATAAAAGTAAACTTGATCAAACGTAAATAAAAATCAAAGCAACAAAATTAAGAACACTTACTTGGAATTAAAAGGAATTAAAGTGCAAGACAAGTATTTAAAAAGACATGAAAAGTAAATTTTGCAAGAAATGAAAATGGAAGAACTAGTGTCACTCTAGCCAACTCCTCAAATGAAGAGGTGTGGCGTCTATTTATAGGGAGAGGGGAGCATGTGTTGCTTCCTTCTTTCCTTCTTTATTTCTTTCTTTCCGTCTTTTCGTCTCCTTAATTCTTCGACTTTTTCGACGTTGTCTCGGGATTAATTAAACTCGTCTTGAAAATTCTTCATTAATAAGACTTGAGTTCCTCGGCTTTATTAAACTTTCGTCTTTAGACTTGTTCTTCGATAAATGTTTAGAATAGGTCTTGGACTTCCGTTCTTTTTCCACTCTTGATTTCTTGACTTCGTCTTTTGTCTTTTTCTTCGATAAAAGCCCGTGAAAGCCCGTGTTTTCTCCATTTTTCACATTTTCGTCCTAAATCACAACAAAAACACAAACCACGCATAATTCCGACATTTACAACATAAAATACACGTTTGGGCTTGGTTATTATTGTAATTAAGTGGTAAAAGGATGGGTGTTTTCACACCTATCAAAAGGCGTGCCACCTCCCCATTGAGTTAGAGCATAAGGCTTATTGGGCCTTGAAATGGGCTAATTTTGACATAAACAAAGCCGGTGATCTTAGGAAAATCCAACTCAATGAACTTAATGAACTTAGGAATGAGGCTTATGAGAATTCATTGATCTACAAGGAGAAGACTAAGCTCATTCATGATTCCAAGATTAAGAACCGAGAGTTCCACGTTGGTGATCAATTGTTACTCTTTAACTCTTGGTTGAAAATCTTTTCGGGTAATCTTAGGAGCCGTTGGTCCGGTCCATTCACCGTGGCCCAAATCTTTCCTTATGGCACCATTGAGTTATCCCAACCAAATGGGCCCAACTTTAAGGTGAATGGCCAACGGGTTAAGTTGTACTTTGGAGAGGACATCTCTCATGAGATGATTCCATCCCTCTCCATGTTTCCCTTGAATTAATTCGGGAAATTGAGTCGAGCTAGAGACTCGTGATAAATAAATCAAGTATCGTATAACTAGGTTAGATTTTTACCTTTTCCATCCTTTCCACCCTTTTTCACCTTCACCCATTTCCACCAACAAGAGTAGGGGGAGCCAAGTAGGTTGTTTGTGATGTGATGTTGTGCAGGGATGTGTGCTTTAATGATCCACTTTTAGTGTTTTTGACGCGACTCGTGATCCCGTGTTCCCGTGTACCCAGTTCTATCAAAACTATTGTGATTCATACATGTATATAAATAAAATGATTAAATGTAATCACTTTAGTTGTCTCTTCCTTAGCTTGATTTAAACAACGTGCACAATGTCCTAAGTGTAGGGGAGTTTATTCTCCCACATGCTTAAACATTGAGGACAATGTTTATATTAAGTGTAGGGGGGACTTCTATCGAATTTTAGTGGACTTTTCCATGAATTTGACCTCATTTAAACGAAAATTAAAAATTTTCAACGTTTTTCAAATTTTTTATCTATTTTGGCCTAGTAGTATTTCGATTTATTTTCTTTTATTTTCTTTCTTTTGTCATCGCATCGTATTTATATTTTCCATTTCAAAGAATAAAGTCAACAAAAATTAAATAAATAAATGAATAAAATGGTTTTAACAAGTTTAGATGTCTTTGATATATTAGGCCCGTCGTGAATATTTTGACTCAATCCGAGTTTACTTATCCAAGTTTACTCTAGCTAGTATCCTTAACCATATGGACCTTAATTGGTTTATTAGGCTAAGCATCCACGAGTCTCATTTCTTGAGATTTTAGATTGTAGAGAACGAGAGATGATAGAGTTGATAATAAATTTAAGGGTTAATTCTTGCTTATATGAGTTTTTGTGGCTCTTTCTTCCGGCTTGCATATTTAATTGCTTAATAAATGAGGATTTTTGCGGTGTAGATTCGATATCTTAGCTCTTAGCCAAATCTCTTATCTCTTTGTAATTAAAGCATGAACACATTGAGGGTGCCAGAGTTGTGGACTTCTGACTAACGTGGCTCATAACCACTAAGTAGGAGGTATTCAGACCATGGGACCACGGAATTTGGCCTAATATATATATCATAAATAAAGAAAGAATAAGATTAAAACATGACCTCAAGGAGCCTTAGGGTGTGGGGCATGTAGCACGAACCTTGTCATTAGAGCCTTAGGGTGTATGGCATGGTAAGTGTTGAATTAAAATAGATCAAAAATCAATTCCCTTGTTTATGGTTCAAGGAGACTTAGGGTGTGGACCATAGATGAGGAGCATTTTTACATCTTAAATAGCCTAAAGGGTATATGATGTGAACTTGCTAAACTCCACATAAACTCCACATGACTTTGGAGGAATTAATAAGTAGTACTATTGGCCAAATTTCAGATCCGGGAATTTATTCCCCAAATCGTGTTAAATTATCCTTGATGTGGGCTTACTTTAGTGACAACGTTTTTTAGGACGAGGTTAGGTTCTGAGTGTCGGGTTTGTACCGTTTTGCCTTCCTTTTTCGACTAAAGATTATTAAATAAGTCAAATGAGCCTACGGGTGAATGACAATCTTTAAAATCTAGAGATACAACTTAGGAATTAGGGAAAGAGTATTACACAATTGTCTTATATATGTGGTTTTAACTTGAGAACTTATGGTAAACAATGATCTTGTTTTTCAGCTTGGTATGGGAAACGTGAAACTTGAGGGTGATTAATATTCATAACACCACAGCCCTAATTTAAGTCTTAGATTTATTTACAAGTTTCTTCCATCAAACAATTTCAAAGTTAATAAATTAATGGAAGTTATAACTTTTGTTTCCTTGAATAAAGTTTTTATCTTTCCATCGTTCTTTAATAGTAATAGTGTATCGTAATAAAGGCCAAGATAGGTTAATTATGATGAAAATGTAACTTTATGCTTTAAAATTATTCATTGCATGGGGTCATTGCAATGGTCAAGTGTAGGAGATTTAATAAGTGTGTAAACACTTATCCTTTTACCACTAAAATCAAGGAAAAACAAGACCTAATCATGTGTTTACTATCGTAAAAGTCGGAATTACGCGTGGTTTTGTGTTTTTGTGTGAAATAGGTACAAAAGATCAAAAGGAAAGAAAACACGGGATTTCACGGTCAATTGTTCAAGAAAAGTCAAAGAAAGAGACAAAGTCAAAGTAAAAGAACCGAAAGTTTACCGAAGATCACGAAAACCGGCAAAATCAACACGACTTCGAAGAAAAGATCAACAAAGCCAAATTCAAGCTCGTTTTTAGCGGATTTAATCTTTATGAAGACATTTGAGCCTTGTGGGACCCACATTGGATAATTGGGCTCAAAAGCCCAATAGTGAAAACTAGTTATCCATTTTTCATAACTAAAACCCAAATAAGGCCCAAATCCATTTACAAGGGTCGGATGTGTCTATATTTGGGCCAACAACCCAATCTTACAACAAATAAACATGAGACTAGGGTGTTTTGGGTTTACATGGCCCATTAGGTCAAGAATAAGGGACGGTTAAAGTGAAAAGTTTTCACTTGTTTTTGGTCAACTCTCACTCACACACACGTTTATTAAATATTCACCCACTCACACACAGTTTATCCTTCGATATAACCTATGCACCCTCATCTCTCTCATTCCCAAATAACCAATTAACTTTTCACTGTTTACCCTAACCCTAAATTACAATTAAAATTGGGGCTTTATGAATTGAAGGCGCGTGTAACTCACGTTCCTTAATTAAATCACCAACTTACTCGGAGCATGATGATGGAGGAATTATCAAACGTGGCACTCCTTCCCTATTTTAATTGGATGATACACATCACCATCACCACTCCTCCAATCAAGTTAGGCCACGTCCTCACGAAAGAAACACAACTAGCACAAACCCATCCACGGTGGCAATCCGTGTGATGGGTAAATGTTATCAACCGTAGATCAAGAAAAAGAGAGAGAAAAGATGGATTGGATGGTCAAGATTAAAGATGCATCTCAACAAATCTGCATCAACAAGGCTAGGGTTTACCTATAAATACCCCTCTTTTTTATTCAGTAGTCTGTCCCATTTTTATTTTTCATTGTTATTATGCGAAATAATTTTTAAGATATTTGTATTTTTCCTTTTCAATATTGTAATCACTTTTTATTATTAATAAAAGTTTATTTATGTTTAATTTGTGCCTTATTTTATGTTTTAAATTTAATATTGCAAATTGTTCTTTAAATCGATTTGGTTATAATGACTATTAAATTTATTTAAGCAAGTTAAATAATAGCTTGTTTTGAATAAAGAAAATAATATTGGGGATAAAACTTCCCCACTAGAAGTTTATAAAAAACTGGATCGAATGATTGTATATGGTTCGAGTGGTGTTGATGGTTCGATAGTGTTTGGTTAAAGGTGGTTTCGTTTCGGTTAAATTAGACGGCTCACCGTCACTCTACTGCTCAATGGTTTCGTCAAAAGGTTCACGTCTATTTTTAATTTTCATGTTTTTAGTTTAACTTTGTTAAATGTTTATGTTATTTAGTTAGATGATTGAGGTGCTATGATTTTTATTGTTTAGCTTGTCTGATTTTATTGGCCTATCTGTTTAACTGATTTAGTTTGCATTCTGCTTGGATTTAAAATCTTAATCTGCTTGCTAGAAGTTTAATCTGTTTTACAAAAGGGTTTTTGATAAATCTGAAATAGTGATATGCAAGTTTTTTTAGCTGATAGTTTGCTGATTTGGTTTATATGGTTTTAGTGAGTTGTCTGTTATAGCTTAATATCTGCTGAATGATTCCTTTTATAGAAGTCTTTTTAATCTGGTAATGTATTGAATTGGGTTAATTTTGAATTTATATATCTGTGGTAGTGCTATATAGTTTGTTGATAAATTTGGTTACACTTTTGTGAGTTCATTTGTCATCTGTCTCGTGTTTGGATTTGAGGTTAACTCGCATATCTGAACTCCAAAAATATAATTCACACAAAAGTAGTCCACCAAGGGGCTCGAATTCGTGACCTCTTGATTACAGCCAAACGCAACTTACATCTGTTTTAGCTCCTCTCTTGAGTTTATTTACAGTTTTTCTAATTAATATAGGTACTTCAAATTGTAGCTGTCAGTTTTAATTGCATAGTTTTTTTTATTTTTATAAACTTACTTAATAGTTTTCTAAATTTCTTTTATAAAGTTTAAAAAAATATATAAAAAATAAAAAATAAAAATACTTTATTACTTTTAGAAATTTAAATTGATTGTAATAAATTAGTTTTTAAGTAATTTAGTTTTATATAAAATTAGTTTTAAGTTTTGTTTAAATTTAAAAGAGATTTAAATTTGTTTAAATAATTTTATTTTAAATAGTCTAAATAGTTTATAAATTTTAAATAGTTAAGTTTTAGTTAACTTAATTAGTCTATAATTTTAAATAGTTATTAGTTTAATTTGTTTTAATTAATATTTTTAATAGTGAAAAAGTATTTTTAGTTAAATAATTTCTTTTTAATTAGATTAAATAGTTTTTAGTTTTAAATACCCAACAAAGTACTTTTAACCAAGAACAATTAATCTCTACGTATAAATTGGAAATCAATTCGAGTTGAGTCGAGGAAAACGATACACTAAAAAATGCTATATTAATAAACCTGGGGTTTCTACTTGCGATCGAATACTACGATCACCTCTTACGATCTGTGTTGTGATTTGACACTACGATCTGTGTTACGATCTAACACTGCGATCGGTGTTACGATCACGACTTGCGATCATGTGTTGCGATCAAGAGTTAGGATCAAGGTTGCGATCAGGTGTTGCGATCGAGAGTTGCGATCTGGGTTGCGATCACGTGTTATGATCGAGAGTTACGATCAGGGTTCCGATCACGTGTTACGATCAAAGAGTTACGATCAGGGTTGCGATCCAGACTTACGATCCAACATTCCGATGGGTGACATTGCGATGGGTATTCCGATGGATATTGCGATGAGACATTGAGATCAGTTTGGTTAAATTTTGTTTGAGTATTTTTTAGACTTAGCCACTATCTAGATTAGTCCCGGAACATAGTTTACACGAAGATTTAAAAAAAAAGAGTTAAAATTTTTAGGTCAAGTAAAATCAAAATTTTTCCCTACTAGTTTTTGGCTATCTCTAACTCAATTTAAAAATTTGGCTATACAAAATTCTTTTAGCTTACCGTTTTGTCGGACTAAGGAATTTATTGTCGGACTGAGAAAAAATCGGAATTTTCGAAATTTCTACTTCAACAACAATGAACACATCTACTTAAGATCCATATTCACTTCATCAATGCATAATATCGTGTAGCGAACAATAATATAATGGTGGTGGGTAACAAAGGGAGACCACCAATGCTTGTGTCGGGTCGATATGATCAATGGCAATCCCGTATTCTACGTTACCTTGACACAAAGCCTAACGGTGATTCTTTAAGGCAATGTATCTTTGATTGACCCTATAAACTCTCAAGGATTCAAGTTCCTGGAGTACCAGCCACAGATACAACTGAAGAACAACTTGCATATGAACGTGATGAAAAGAGAAACGACCTCACACCAGAGAACCATGCTTGGTTTGATGAAGAAAAGGAAGCAATCTACTTAATTCCCAGTGCCATTGGAGATGATATTTATTCCACGGTTGATGCTTGTTCTATTGCTAAAGAAATGTGGACGGCTATTGAAAGATTGCAAAAAGGTGAATCACTTAACAAACAAGACATGAAAACTAAGATGTTTTGGGACTTTGGCAAGTTTACATCAAAGGATGGGGAATCAATTGATTCTTATTACTCCCGATTCTACAAAATGATGAACATGACCCGAAAGAACTTGCAAGTTTCCACCATGCAAGTCAATGTCCAATTTCTACAGAAACTTCAACCAGAGTGGACACGGTTTGTCACCTTGGTGAAACAACAAAAAAGGTTAGATGAAGTTTCATATCACACGCTCTTTGATGTTTTGAAACAATTTCAAAATGAAGCAAATGAACTTCGAGCTGAACGTGCTGAAAGGTTTCAAATCCACTTCCTTTGGTGTCTACCACTCAACACTACCCAGATTATCGTTCTCATGTTCCAAAGTCCTACTCCACTCAATCATCATCACCACGATCATCCACTGTCTCTAAGTCACATGCTCCAACAAGATCCCGAGGCAAAGAAGTTGCAAGAGCACCATCAACCACACCTGAGCAATCATCCGAAGAAGACAGTAATGAAGAACTTGCTCAAAAGGATAGGGAATTCAAGCAACAAGAGGCTTTTATTATGAAACAATACAGGAAAATCTACAAACCTACCAACAACAACCTCAGAACATCATATAACACGAGGAGCAACTATGCTCAAAGTCCTCCAAGGTATGACACACGAAGACGTGCTGAGAGTCCTCCAAAGTATGACCGACAACCCGCAAAGTATGATAATCAGAGGGTTGCTACTGTTGTTGGAAATAGGGAAACTGTTGGTACTCAAGCTGTGTAACAAACTAGGATTCAGTGTTATAACTGCCGAGGTTATGGGCATTTGGCTAAGGAATGCAGTCAACCAAAGAGGGTCAAAGATTATGGTTATCATAAGGAAAAGATGCTGCTATGCAAGAAAATGGAAGCTGGGATAAAGTTATCAGCTGAGGAAGGAGAAATGCTTGACGACACAGATGATGAACTCTCCAACCAAGAACTCGAGGCACATTATTCATACATGGCAAAGATTCATGAGGTCCTTAACGTCACTGAAGATGACAATGGTCCTATCTTTGATATCGAGCCAATTGATAAGGTACGACATGATGATGAATATAATGTGTTTGGTGATACACATGAGCATATTGATCTACCAACAACAATTACTGATACGTGTATGATGGAAACAGTTGATAGCAATTCCACACCCGATTCATTAGACATGTGCAATAATGAGTTTGAGGATGATCACTATGCAAATGGGTATGATGATGAGGAGCGTGTCGCGCTTGCTAATTTAATTGCTAGTTTACAAAAAAATGTCAATGAAAATAGAAAGAGTCAAAGGCAATTAAAGAAGGCAAACGCAGCGCTCACTCAAAACTTTGAAGAAAGCAAAGCCGCTCTTATAAAATCTAGTGAGACTATTGATACTTATAGGGCTGAGCTTCTTCAAACGACCAAAGAGCTTGAGGGGTACAAAAGTCGTGTTCTCAACGTTAAAAAGGAGGATTTTGAAAATAAATACAACGAAGCTCTTGCTTTGTTAACAAAAGAAAAACGTCAATTTAATGTCTTATTAAGTGATGAACGTCAAAAAACGTAACATGCCACAACAGAAGTTAATGAACTTGAACAGAGGCTTTCTATGAATACCACCGATTCTGCTAAAATTCTTGACGAAAATAAACAAGAGGTTGAAAAATTAAAACAAGATTTCAAAAATAGACAAGGCAAAGATACTGAAAAAGTAAAGGATCTCGAAGAACAAGTCGATTTTTTGGAAAAAGTTGTTTATAAAACGCATGACTCTATTCAAACCGTTAGAATGATAGCACCTCGGTCGTTTTTCAAAGGTCAACCTAGTTTTGCAAGCCCCAAGTACCTCGAACAAGCTCAAGCTGCTAACCCTCACTTATATCTTGATGAGTCCGAATGGACCGATCATGATTGCCCAGAAACTAGCCTTGATAGTGAAGAGACGTCCCTTTGGGATGAGGAGAGTAGATAGCCGGTCAACAAAGACTTTGTGACATCATATAATTATGCTTGTGAAAACATTCTTTATGGTCTTTTCACTCCACAAAAACAGAAATCTCGTGAGGAATTGTTTTTAGAATGCAAACAAACACGAATTCAATGGTAGAAAGCTTTTGCCACTAAGAAGAAAACGAATGCTTTTAAATATATTAACTAAGTTCCTCTTGATGCTTCTAAAAAAAGTAGAAAAACACTTGGTTTTCTTAAACAATATATTGATAATGTTCAATCAATTGTTGAAAGCGATTGGGAAAAACATCAAAAAGATAAGTAGAAAACAGATATTCCTCACAACATAACTGTTCTTGTGAAAGAACTTTTTGTGGAGTCCAATGATCGTTAGACTCAATTGTTTAGACCATTTATCTAGGATTATATCAAGTTCTTATGTAATCAAACATAGCGGAATTAAAACAAGATATAAGAACAAGATGTTATGAACAAGATGAATTTCCCCAATTGTAGGTTTACATTGTGAATGAATTGTTATGTAAAACCTACGTCTATGTTTTCTTTATATACTAGAAAACATATCTTACAAAGAAAGCTAAAATAATAAAAAGACTCCAACGGCTTGTTCTTTTGCAAGTTGTACTCTTTAGCCCTTGTCTTCTTATTTTGTTGTTTTTGACGCATCAACTCATAATTTCGACCCAACAGTCTTCCCCTAGTTGATGATATCAAAAACACTTCCCCTTAAGCTCGCATTCTTTGTAAAACATATAACACCAAGGATCAACAGATTGCATTGTGTAGACTTCTTCCCCTTTTTGACATGATCCAAATAGGGGTCTTGTACATAAGCAACCTTGATTTCGACCACTACTAACCAATATCACACTTCTAACCCAAGTTTTTAACTTCTCAAAGTTCCTTCCATGAAGCACGGGTAATGCATTATAATGAATTTGAGAAATAAAAAACTTATATTAGTTGTAATAATACTAATGAGCAGTGGCAAAAACCTTCAGCTTAATGTCATATTTGAATGACCAACACTTCAACAATTTAACTTCCCCTTAAATTGTGCCAATCATTCTTGAATCTTCAAATTCTGTAGGCTTTATGTAATAATTACATATGAAGAAATCTAATTACGACTTACTTGATGATGAAGTAGAATAACACGAACTTGCGTTTCATTTCTTGTACTAAACATGTAACAAAGAACTTATACTCATGGCAGTACACTTGAACGCTGACAAGAAGAAAACAAGCGTTGATAAGAAGAAAACAAACGCTGACAGATCAAGCGTTGACAAGAAGAATTCAAGCGTTGATAGGTTGAAGACAAGCACTGATATAAAGATATAGTCTACGCGTATTATGTTTCTAGTTTGTTTCTAGTAAAGATAGGATCAACAATTGTATTTTCTATAATTATCTTTACCTAGAATAGCTGATACGTAGACTCTTGTACAAGGCTTCTTATGTCTATAAAAGAAGACCTTTAGGTTATGTTTCATATAATTCTTATATACGTTTAACACTTTCATTATAAGCAAGTTCGTTATTATCAATCAAGTGAAAGTTTGTTTTACAACTGTTTGTGTGTTCTTGTTTGAGTGGTAATTCCGCATAACACTTAAATTGTTTTATACATAAACAAAGTTTCTCTACGTGTTTAACTTGATCTAATCTCGTTTACACAAGCTAAATCGATCTATGTTTGGGATAAACAAGTGGTATCAGAGCCTCGTGGCTCGTGATGCTAGGACCAACAAGGTGTTCGTGTATTGTGAAGAAGAAGAAAAATCCATCTAGGGTTTTTCTGGACGTTTTTGTGTGCGCAGCAGTATTCAGAAGGTCATAACTTTTAATTGGACCATTGGATCGTCACAAAATTTCGTGTGTGTATTCTATACATATATATCTAGACATCCACTGGAGGGATTGTCAAGTTTTATCCCCAAGAAAAAGTTATTAAGCGTCGAAGTCTGCAGCAGGAGGTATGCAGTTTTCTGTGGACAGCCATGTTCAAAACACGATTTCTCCTTCGTTAACCGTTGGATCAATGTGAAATTCGCGCTGTAGGTTCTTGTCACATGTGTCTTGGATCTCACCGGAGGGATCGTCGATGTTGGCAGTTATGAGGGAGTTATTGTTTGTCGACATTGACTGCAGTAACAATGTTTGTTTTTAGGGTTTTATCTAAAAACCCTAGAATCGTTGGTTGTTTCTACTGGTAATGATGGATCATACTAGCTTTGATGAGTGGATTCATGAATCCACAATGAACCCTAGTATGATGAGGTCCTTGTTTCATGGTTTCTATGAAGTTCGTTATATTAGGGTTTTCTTAAACCCTAGATCCATGATTTGATCTGGTGGCAGGTGTGTTACTGTATGATGATGGTTTGATCATCTATGTTTATGGAGACTGCTCCTAAGAGCTCAAGACAGCAGATCGTGACCCTAGTTAAGATTCGTTGGAGCATAAAGGGTGTATTAAAAGAATATCTTTTAGATACAAAGATGTGAATGATCACGTGTTTCTTTTTGCTTTACTGTATTGAAGATTGATGGTCATTGAGCTTATTGTGGACATGTAAAGCGCTGCTAATATCACATGGGAAACTCGTTTTGAGTACATGTGACAAACAATGACGTGATCAAGCCTATGTCAAGAGTGTTTCTTCATGTGTGCTCTTCCATACAAGCTTATTGTGGTCCACATATAATTAAGAAATAAAAGAGACGTCTGATGTGTGACGCTATTTCACAAAAGTGGTCATAAGGTAACTAGAAAAGGTACTATTGTTTGTCCCATCTATTTTTAGAGTATATCTCACGTGTCCTACTCTTTTGGAAGCAAGTATATTTGGATCGTATGAAAGGGACTGTTTCTTAAACGTGGGTCATACTTTTTATTCAAGTGGTATTTTGGTTACTATATTTGATGGACATCACGTAAGGATGTTACAAGGGATATACTATATTTTAGTATTTATCCCATGATAATAAGCTGATATATTGGACGTGATGGGAGTTAAATTAGCCACTGACAAAAGTTTTTGAAGAGGCGCTGGCAAAGAATAAGTTAAGCGTTGTTGGAAAACACTGACATGTGTTGTCCGAGGAATGATTGTCCAAGCGTTGATAGGTATTGTCCGATATGGGACAATACACATGGAAAGGATATTGGACAAAGAAAGTTCTTGGATAACAAAAGAATAGCTGCTGTTTGAGAAAATTGGTACATTTTTAGCACACAAAAAGGAGGTATTTACACGCAAAGGTACATGGAATCTCCGTTTTTATTTAGAATATCAATTTGATATTAATGCCACGGATATTTTTAAAAAGGGACTTATGATTTTAATGCGAGTTAGCAATAATTCATGAAGAATTTGATGGATATTTTAGATTATGTAATCGGGGTAGCCTTGTGAAAGAGTTATCCAATCTAGTACTTTTACATATGGTATGAAGAAGTTATTTCATTAAATTCGTCATGAAGAGGTGTTGGCTTAAGGGGAAGAATTCTTATGGTAAGTTTGATGTTTGAAGAAGATTTTCGCGAGTTTGTGTTCTATCATATCTTAAAGTCATGCACTTCCAGTCATGGACTTTTAAGGTAACTTGTTCGTACATTAAATGTTTGGTGACGAAGACTTGTCATAACACTTGAAGGAGTTACATTATCGTGCTCAGTGTCTCACAAAGGATGAGAATATTGACAAGGGATCGAGGTCTACTTATAATTTGCAATGGATATAAGTTCTTCATCACATGGATAGTACAAGACATGGAACACAAGGTTAGGTTACTATACTTCTACATCAAGAATATTATATTTATTTTTCTTCGAGATCATTACACAGAGCCTACATTTGGAGAATCTTCAAGATTGCATACATTTTTTACTTCCCTGTTGATGGGACAAAAAGGGGAAGACATACATGCTACAATTGAGGGGAAGCAATTTGAAGATGATGTACAACTTACAAGAGATACACAAAGAGTTTTGCCGACATCAACTAGGGGAAGATTGTTGGGTCAAAAAGTTGATGTGGCAGAAACTCAAAAACGAAGAAAACATGAAGGCATTTGTCTAAGCGTTGACAAGTGTATTCTAGGCGTTATCAAGAATAAATCAGGCGTTGACAGAAGCAAGCATTGTCAAGTTCAATTCAAGCATTGTCACATGCAATCCAAGCATTGACAGAAACATTGACAAGAAGCCTTTGGAAGCTTCTATTTTGATAAGTATGCAGAATATATTCTATATTAGTTTATTTAAATAGAAGATTTATATGTTTATTTGATATTATCTCTTGTAAACCCTATTCCTTACACTATAAAAGGAACCAAGGATATTAGGTTTATTCATAACTTTCATTCACAATGTAAACCTAAAGCGTGTGTCGACTAGACGTGGGATTCAATGTATACACGTCTAGTGATTGTTTGTTATTAATATAATGAACAATACATTTGTTTTAATTCATGTTCTTTGTGTCCAAACACCTTGTTAATGTGGTGTGTTCTAATTCCGCTTTGATTATCTAATCATATGAACATGATGCATTCCTAGTAGCTAAAAGATCGAGGAAACCAAGGTTTCCACACTTTCTTGTTAAAAAATGCAAACTTTAGCATGTCCATGTTCCATAAAAGTCGAATAGAAAATGAACAAAAATTAATTCCATCCTAATTATTACTAATTGACATTACGTTGAGTTCAGTGAATACTCTTTGGATTATATAATCGTCGTACAAATCCTAATGTTCGAGTACACATACCGATTGCATGTCACGCGTGTTGGAAATACGTTTTTACATATTTTGGGAAGATTAGGTCACTCCGACAATATATTAAGTAGTACCTCATAGTCTAGTTACATTACATTAATTAAACAAGGAAAAGCCCGGTCCATGTCATGTATGGCCAACCCAACTTGTAAGCCTAAGCCCATCTCATGGGCTTGGTATATAAACCCTCTCCTTAGTTGGAGAGGGTGTGGTTCACATTGTTTTTCACATAGTAAAGTGTGTTTTACACAACTTTCTCTCTCTAAGTGTGTGTGTGTTCTCACCTTTTCTATCTCTTTCTCTCTCTAGATTAAGTAAGATTTACAATATCCTACAAATGGTATCAGAGAGCCATGGGATGATTGTATTTTTTATGTGTTTGTGTTCTTGATTTTCATGTCTATTTTGATTCAAATCATAAATTCAATTTTTTGTGTTGTTTATGGTTTATCTTGATACAAATCATCTACATAGTTGTGGTAGAGATTTGGTATATTTACTTTGGCTAAAAACACAAAAATTTTGGTGTTTGGATCAATCTTTGGATTAAAATCTCAAATTGGCTGAGTTTTATCCGAGAAAAGTGGAAGTTGGAATATTTTTTATTATTGCGAAATCTTTTCTGTCGCAATGCACTAGGGTTTATATTATTGCGAAGTGTTATTGTGAAGTGTTATTGCGAAGTGTTATTACGATAAAAACCATCAGGACTGCGAAGTGTTGAATTCATGTTATTGCGAAGAAAATCATCAAGATTGCGAAGTTTAGTTTTGAACATTGCGAAGTTTCGTTGTGAACATTGTGAAGTTTGGTTTTGAACATTGCGAAGTTTCATTGTGAACATTGCGAAGTTTGGTTTTGAACATTGCGAAGTTTTGTTTTGAACATTGCGAAGTTTGGTTTTGTGCATGATGAGACTGCTTTTATACATAGTCTCATCTTCCAAAAAGGGCTTAAAATGTATTAAATATCATCAAAATACCCAAATATATGCTTGTGTTTGTTGCTTGTGTATTTTAGGTACGGATATTGAGAAAATGACAAAAGATCACAAGAATCAGTCAAAAACGAACACGGGAAACGAAGCCGCACAATGAACCAAGCCCTAATGAAGAATTTTCCAAGAAAAACCTTGAAGATTTGAAGAATTATGAAGAAGGGTCCTCCAATATGGAAGAGTTGACACTTTATACCCTTGTATCTTCATAATTACAAGTTTGGTCCCTAAAGTTTGTCAAAATTACAAAAAGGACCCATAACTTTGAAGAATTGGCAAATTTAGTCCCTCAACAAAACTAAATTGTCAATATTGGTCCTCCAAGAAGTCAACAAACAAGTCAAACCTTGAAGAATGAAGAAAATGCCAAAATCAGTCCTTCAAATATCATCAAATTGCATGTTTAGTCCTTGAAACAAGTTTAAAAACTTGTTGTGCCAAAAGTGTCAAACTGCCAAAGTTGCTTATAAAGGGAATTGAAGTTTATGCTGTTTAATACTAAATGAAGACAATGGGAACTTTGGGGGGCCATTTCAGTCAAACACACAAACTCACCACCACCAATTGTTTTGCCATGTCACCTCCATCCTCCAATCACATTCCACCACATCACACCCCTCCCACACGTCACCCTCCACTCACATCTTAAACTGGTTTAATTAATCAATTTTAAACTTCCCTCCAAACAACTTTTTTAAATTTAATTACCCCTAAATCGGATTAAAACCACCCCATTATCCCCATAAACCCTAAGCTATCCCCAGCTTCAATTAGGCTTAAAACAAAGGGTTTTGTGCTCAATATTTCCAGATTGATAATTAACCATCACCTAATCCAAACCCAACTCCCAAATAACCCGTCACTCTCACCCATGTGATACCTTGGCCCTCCCCTGCACAAGCGAACAAAAGGGTGACAGCAGGATCAACGACTCATAACATTTTCGTGTCCCCAAAGGCTCCTTTTAATGGCCAAGATCATTTTTATCCAGCTTGCATCAACATACAGCCAAAAATCATCACATGAAGGCCAATTAACCATTTTCAAACGCCAAGAGACAAAGGGAATTTCTGGAAAAGCTAGCATTAGGGTTTTAGCTTTTGAATTTTTTATTATTAGTTCTAGAATCATCTTGTGACCCTATATAAAGGGCGTTTAGGACTTAGTATAGGCTGTTCTTGCTTTCCTTGTTCACATCCTTGTAAAGCCCCTTTTTAATGAATGAAAGTGGTGAAGTGTTATGTGAAGAAAGCTAGTCCCATTCTTATATTTCAGTTGATTTAAGTTATCATTGTTCAGTTTGGTTTTAATTTTCAGCAAGTTTATCAAGTTTTCCAAGTTTCTGTTTTCATTTCAAGGTTTCTTAAACTCTAAATTTTCATAAAAATCTGATATAATGGTGATGAAATGTGTTAGTTCAGTGGTGTTTGAGATTGTGTATGTCCATGATAACATGGCTTGTTCTGGTATAGTGGGTACCCAATCTTAGACAGCCATAGTTTGGTCCATTATTAAGCTTATTCTAGCTCTAACCTAAGCTCAAGCTTACTTCTAGCTTCATCCATAAGCTATGAGTTAGCTTTTAGCTTTTTACACAGCCTTTTCCTTTTCTCTTAGCAGGATTAAAATCACTAAAAAAGTTTTTGAAGAAATATTGGGTGTGTGTGTCTTTGTGACCACCACTAGCATCTCTACTTGCATCATTGTTCCTATAATCCAACTACACAAGCCTCAGCTTGTAGGAGAAGGCATAGCAGCCTTAGTGGGGCCTGGATGTGGGTCCCACAAGGTATAAACCTTGAATCTCTTGTTTTCAAGTTTTAGTTTTTTATTTATATGAGATTTGGTGAATTTGCATGATAATTGTTCAAGTGTTTGTTCAAGTGTTTGATTTTGCTTTATTTAGGTTTACATGCATGCTAGAAGTGTTTGAAACAATATTTAAGTAGAATTGAATAGGATTGCTTTGTAATTTTTGGTTTTCAGTAATTAAAAGGGTGTTTAGGACTAGGGATTTTAGGAGCTTAAAAGTTTGTTAAGTTGTTAAATACTACTCAAACTCACTCTCTTTTTTGTATTTAGTGCAAGTGTCCTGTTATTGTTAGTTGGTAGTGCTCAATCAAAAGTTTGAATGCCACAAGTAGCATAAAAACAGTCAAGCAATTTAAGTGCCTTTGTCATGCCTGTTTTGTGAAATTTTGTGCCATCAAAACTTGTTAAGTGCTAGGAGATAGGGACATCTAGGTTTGCTGTTGATTGTATGCTATTTGGTGAACTTATATGCAAGTTATTAGGATTTGAAATTCGGATTTGTGTCATATAGATCAGTTACCATTCATCAGTAAACATTCATCCTTCATCAGTAACATTGAGCGATTGATTTGCTTGATTCTTGTGTTAGAACTTGTGAGTTTCTTGTTTAACTGACTTCCCACAACCCAATTGGTTGTGGGAGTGCCCCTATTGTCCATCAAACATCATCAAATCTCACTGAACAAGGCCTCTTGTTCTTATCTTCACAAGTGAAGATACGTTTGTTTTACTCTTGTGTTCATCAGTCAACTTGTAATCTGGGCTTTGTTTTGATCTTAGTTACTTGATTCTAACTTATTTTCTTTGATATAAAGTTTGTTTAGAGTGAATTAGGGTTACCGTGTTTGAGTATTTAAAGTTTAAAAAATAAAAAAAAGTTTTTCAAAAAGGACGTGGCCAGGACTCGAACATGCGCCACTCCTCTCACACACCAACGTGATAACCAGTTGCCCTAGGGTCTTTGACTGGTTATCACTTGGTTTGTTTAATATTTAAGTAGTATCTGTTTTTAGCTTATATAACTTAACAGCTTATTTAAAAGCTGATTCCAGCTTATTTCTTGTAGGTTTTTGCAAATTAACATTTTTCTTGTGTTCTTATTAGGATTTAGGACTTTTTGGTTTAAAAAGATTATTTTTCACGTGCTTATTTAATTTTCTAGGATTATTTTAAATTTAAATTTTGAAAAGTAATTTAAAAATAGGAAAAGGTATTTTAAAAATCTGGAAAAATAGTTTTTAGGTTTTTAATTATATTCTTGAGGTTTACAGCTATTTAACTTTTCATTTTAGCTAATTTTTGATTTTATATGATTTTAGGGTTTTTAACCAACTTTGAAATTTAAAATAAAATTATTTAAAAGGTTTTGGAAACTTTTGATTGCATTTTTGTCTTAGTTACATTATTCTAGATTTTTGGTAATTTTTTAGAATTTTTTTATAAACTTTGAATTTTTTTTGAATATTTTAATATTATTTTATTATTAAAAATTGAAATTTTTAAGTTTGTACATTTTTCCTAGATTGTAGACACTTAATTAGGAGTTTTGTAACTTTCCAAATATTTTTAGGGCTTTTCAATTATTTTCTAGAATTAATTTAAGTTTAAATTGATTTTAATAGCTTTCAAGTGTTTAAAAATAGTTTTATTTGGTGTTAAAATTTTAAAAAAAATACTTTTTAGCTTAATTAGTTTATTTTTGAGGTTTACAAACTTTAAAATCTTGTTTAGGGCTTTTTAATAATTAATTGTGATTTTTAGGGCTTTAATTAGCATTAAAAAGTCATTATCTAATTAATTAAAAGGTTTTAGCAAGTTTGGATTTTTTGTAAACTCTTAGAATATTATTGTGGATTTTTAGTAATTTTTAGGAATTTTTAGGTTAAAATTTTAATTTTTGCACTATTTACGGTTTTACGTGATCGCCTTTTTCGTCCTAGTTTAATCCGTCTTCGTAACCGTCTTTCTCTTCTAATCTCATTTCTTTCTTTCTTTTTCAATCATATAATCACAAATCAAAAATCATCTCTTAACACAACGCACTTGCCTCCTTGGGAAACGAACTTGGACTTATTTGGTTATTAGTGCTCGGTTTTCCTAAACCGACACTTAATACTTGCCACTTTTACCTTCCTTTTCCTAAAGGGGTAATTTTACTACAATCATTTTTGGCTCCGCTGCCGGGGAGGCGTGTTGTGTTTTGATTTGAACATTGTTGTTTTTATATATAGCCATAATAGCTATTTGTATTAGTAGCACTCTACTAATACGTATTATCGGTTTTTCGTTTTTTGTGAATACTATTACTATATTGTATACGTAGAACAATAAATTTACAAGTACTCCAAATACGTGAGAAATCACAACCTTGACTTGGGAGGTCATTACCCAATCATTGTATTCGAATCTCAAACCAAAGAAAAAGGCAAAAATAGATAAATACTTTCGTGAAGCTCAATTTTGAAAAATACAAACTATAAGATGGGTATAAGGCGGTTGTATTTCACGAACTAAAGGAAAAAGGATCTTAAGTGCTTCGCGTTGCCTTGTTTCCTCCGCTTGCTTGTGCGTATTTTGAGATTGAAAGCTAATCGAGGGTTTTGCCGCCCAAAGTATTATTAAGTATCATATATATTTTCTTGGTTTCAATTGATTAAACCCTCTTGAACGATTTGGTGTTCCACCATCGTTCTAAAGTCATCGAAGGCGTTCACCCCACGTGATCGTTTTCATTCCTTGAGGCTTCTTTAATCGAGAGATTTGATTAAGGAGGAGATTTGTAGATTTTTGTCTACCTAATACATTCCACAAAATCCAAAAAAAAAGTAAAAACAATCAAAAACCACAAAAAAAATTGAAAAGGTAAAAACACCAAGAAGAATCTTCTTTGCTCACCCTCTCGTTGTACGTGACGTTTATGCAAACTCGCTCCAAAGCAAGACGTGCTCGTAAACGAAGAAACAAATCAACCACTCCTTCTAGTGAGGAGTCTCCTATTGACGAACCCATCGTAGTGAAAGAAGCACCCATGGCTAATCGAACTATGATGGAGTTGCTTCAAGCACCCACCGAGGGTTATGGAGAAGCGATTGTGATTCCCGCTATCCTTGCGGAGAATTTTGAGGTTAAGACGGGTTTGTTGTCCATGATTCAAAACAACAAGTTTCGGGGTGACGAAAAGGACAACCCTCATAACCACATTCGCCAATTTAATCGTCTTACCGCCACTTGCAAGTTTAAGGACGTCTCTAACGACTCAATTAAGATGATGCTTTTTCCGTATTCCTTAGCGGGGCCCGCAAAAATTTGGTTAGAGAAAGAGCCACCCAATTCTGTATTGATGTGGAAGGATCTCGTTTCAAAATTCGTGAACCAATTTTTTCCGCCCTCTAAGACTACGCATTTGAAAAACGAGATTTCAAAGTTTTCACAAGAGTATAATGAGAGTTTTTCAACGGCTTGGAATAGGTTTAAGGAAATGTTGCACGAATGTCCTCATCATGGTTTTTCTGACTTGTATCAGATTGACACGTTTTACAATGGCTTGAACGATCATGAGCGTGATTATCTTAATGCCGCCGCGGGTGGTAATATTTTGTGTAAGACGGTCGAGGAAGCATTGTTAATCATTGAAAATAGGTCTAAGGTCTACAGTCCTCGTAGCACGTCGAGTGTTCGTAAGACTTCATCTTCGCCTTCATTGTCACATACCGTTGATGCTTGCCAAATCGAGGCTAATTTGGAGAACAAGATTTTTGATAAGCTTAAGGTATTGTTAATTGAGTTTAAAGTTGGTGAACAACCCACTCCCGCTACGGCTAAAGCGGTTGAGGTTTCTTGTATGTATTGTGGTGGAGCTCACGATTACTCCGAGTGCATTACCAACGGTGGTAACACTTCGAGTGCCTTCACGGCCGCGGGAACTTATAACCAAAACGGTCAAGTTCCCCGCACTAATCAATTGTCTCCACCGGGTTTTCCACCAAATCAAAATGCTAACAATTATTGAAACAATCAAGTTGGTTACCAAAATAATCAAAGAAACAATTACAAGGGTAATAACAACTATGGGAATCAAGGAAGTAGTAGCCAATTGCAAAATCAAAACCAAAACCGTAATTTTCAAAACACAAGTCAAGGTCTTCAAAATGTTTACACTAAAGAACTTCCAATGGACTTTTTGAATTACGCCACGACAAATGATAAGATTTTGGAAAACAATCAAGAGCAATTGGCTATTCAAGCTAGGGACACGACTAAAAACACCAAGGAGTTAGCTAATTTTGTGAAGGAAAATCTTAACATGAGAAATGAGTTGAAAAATGATTTTGCTAATCAAATTAGAGGTCAAAACAATAAAATTAAACAAATTCATGCTAGGCTTGAACAAAGAATTGACCAAAAACCCGCTAGTCAAGATGTTAAGCTTAATGCCATTCTAGAAGCCGTGATGGGGAACAAAGCCTCTACTTCGGGTAGTTTGCCTAGTAACACCGTATCAAACCCGAAGGGAGAGATGAAAGTGATTACCACACGAAGTGGTAAGACACTTAAAGAACCGACTCCTCAACCAATTACTCCAACGGTGGAGGAAATTGAGGAAGAACCCGAGGTGGTGGTCGAAAAGGAGCATATCTCAAGCCCACAAAGTACCGCTCATGCCACACCTACGGTCGACCCATTACCAACATTGGAACCCGAGATTCCAAAGGCTATGCCTATGCCCCAACCCACACCACCCTTACCTTACCCATCGAGACTTAGGAAGGAGAAACGACAAGAGCGCGACAACTATCAATTTGAACTTTTTATGAAAATGTTTCGTGAGTTGCACCTTAATGTGAGTTTCGCCGATGCTTTGGTCATGATGCCTCGATTTGTCGCTAACTTTAAGAGTATGTTGAACAACAAGGAGAAATTGCATCAATTGTCTAGTTGTTCGTCGGTTTATCTTAATCGCATACCTCAAAAAGTCGGTGATCCCGGAAAATTTTTGATCCCTTGTACAATTCAAGATATGGAAGAATGCCATGCCTTGGCCGATCTTGGTGCTAGCATTAATTTGATGCCACTTGCAATCTTCAAGTCGCTCAATCTTCCTAATCTTACTCTCACTAATGTCTATCGAGATGGCCGACCATTCCACAATTCGTGCATGTGGTTTGGCGGAAGACGTTTTTGTGAAAGTGGGGAAGTTCTACTATCCCGTAGACTTTATCGTTGTTGATATCCCCACGGATCCTCAAGTTCCTCTCATTTTAGGTCGTTCGTTTTTAGATACGTCTATGGCTTTAATTGATGTGCATGCTAGAAAGATCACCTTACGTTTCAACGACGAGGAACTTGTTATAAACGCAACTCAAAATTCTCAACTTTCTCATGTTTATTCTGTTGCTACCATAAACCTCGTTGATATGATCGACGTGGTTTGCAAGGAATTTTCACAAGAAGTTTTAGGGTTTGGTGATGAAGAAACTAGTGGCAATTCCACTATGTTAGTTCCAATTCTTGATAATTCGACACCAACCTTCACTCCATTTGAAGGTGGTGGTATTACGTTGGAAGAATGCAATGTTCCACGTACTTGTGATGAAGACCTCGACAACGATGAGGACTTCTCGATTATCAAGGATTTTCTTAACGATTTCCCATTTCCTCCACCCGAGGAGGTTATGAGTATCGAGCCCAAATCTTCACTTGAGGAACCACCTATCCTTGAGTTGAATGATTTACCTCCTCACCTCGAATATGTCTATTTGGAGGAGGACGACAAGTTGCCGGTTATTATTGCGAAGGAACTTTCGAATGATGAAAAAACCGCACTTGTCGATGTTCTAAAGGATCACAAGGGGGCGATTGCGTGGAAGTTATCCGACATTAAGGGAATCGATCCCAAGTTTTGTACCCACAAAATCTTAATGGAGGAGGATTTCAAGCCCACAATCCAAAGTCAAAGGAGGGTGAACCCCAAAATTCACGACGTCATCAAGAAGGAGGTCCTTAAACTCCTTGACGCGGGAATGATTTACCCTATTTCCGATAGCCCTTGGGTGAGTCCTATTCATTGTGTCCCTAAAAAGGGAGGGATGACTATTGTGCCAAACGATGCCAATGAGTTGATTCCAACTAGACTCGTGACCGGATGGAGAGTGTGCATTGACTATCGAAAGTTGAATGAAGCCACTCGAAAAGACCATTTTCCCTTGCCATTCATGGACCAAATGTTGGAGCGTCTTGCGGGAAACGATTTCTATTGCTTTTTAGATGGTTTTTCCGGTTACTTCCAAATTCCCATTGATCCTCGTGATCAAGAAAAAACTACGTTTACGTGTCCATATGGAACGTTTTCCTATCGTAGAATGCCATTCGGACTTTGCAATGCACCGGGAACCTTTCAAAGGTGCATGATGGCTATTTTTCATGATATGATCGAGAAGACGATGGAAGTCTTCATGGATGACTTTTCCGTGTTTGGTGATTCTTTCACTTCGTGTTTGTCGAATCTATAGAGAATGTTAAAACGTTGTGAGGAAACCAACCTTGTGCTCAATTGGGAAAAATGTCATTTTATGGTTAAGAATGGAATCGTCTTAGGGCACAAGGTCTCGAAAGCGGGGATTGAGGTAGACCAAGCTAAGGTAGATGTCATCGCCAAATTACCTCATCCCAAAACCGTTAAGGGAGTTAGGAGTTTCCTAGGCCACGCGGGCTTTTATCGTCGATTCATCAAGGATTTTTCGAAGATTTCTCGACCCATTACACATCTTCTTGAAAAAGAGGCACGTTTTGTCTTTGACGAAGATTGTGTACGAGCCTTTGAAATCCTTAAGAGGAAACTTACCGAAGCTCCCATTCTTGTTGCTCCCAATTGGAACCTCCCCTTTGAGCTCATGTGTGATGCTAGTGATTACGCCATAGGGGCCGTTTTGGGGCAACGTCATGATAAGCACTTCTTGCCTATTCACTATGCTAGCAAGACGATGACCGAGGCTCGACTTAAATACACTACAACAAAAAAGGAGTTCCTTGCCGTGGTGTATGCATTTGAGAAATTTCGACCTTATCTCGTCTTGACGAAATGCATAGTGTATACGGACCATTCGGCTATTAAGTATCTTATGGCAAAGCAAGATGCTAAGCCTAGATTACTTCGTTGGATTCTCCTCCTTCAAGAATTTGATCACACCATTGTTGACAAAAAAGGAGCCGAGAATCTAGCGGCCGATCATCTCTCTCGTTTGGAAGATCCTCACCAAAGTGTTTACGAGCCCAAGGAAATCACCGAAACATTTCCGCTCGAGACACTTGGTGTAGTGAATTCTAAATTTGATTCTTCCACCCCATGGTTTGCGGATTTTGCAAATTACCATGCGGGTAACTTCATCATTAAGGGTATGGCGACTCAAGAAAAACGGAAATTCTTTCGTGACGTCAAGTTCTACTTTTGGAACGACCCTTACTTGTTTCGAACTTGTGCGGATCAAATCATCTGACGTTGTGTTTTTGGCACCGAAGCTTCTAACATCCTTAGAGCTTGTCACGAGGGACCCACGGGTGGTCACCACGGTGCTAATCTCACAGCTAAAAAGGTGTTTGATGTCGGCTTCTTTTGGCCTACTATTTACCGAGATGCACAAGATCTTGTGAAGTCGTGTGATGCATGCCAACGACAAGGAAAAGCCTCACAAAAAGATGAAATGCCACGAAATATCATCCAAGTGTGTGAGATCTTTGACGTTTGGGTTATAGACTTTATGGGGTCGTTCCCATCATCTCGTGGTAATAAGTACATCCTTGTTGCGGTTGACTACCTATCTAAGTGGGTGGAGGCCAAGGCCTTGCCCACCAATGATGCTCGTGTGGTAGTTAAGTTCTTGAAAAGCTTGTTTTCTCGGTTTGGAACCCCTCGTGCTATCATAAGCGATCGTGGAACCCATTTTTGTAACGACCAATTCGAAAGGGTCCTAAGGAAATATGGGGTTACACATCGGCTTTCTACGGCTTATCATCCACAAACAAGTGGGCAAGTCGAGGTTTCAAACCGAGCGTTGAAGAGGATCTTGGAAAGATCCGTTGGGGAAAACTGACAAACTTGGTCGAATAAGTTGGACGATGCTTTATGGGCCTTTAGGACCGCTCATAAGACACCAATTGGGTGCACTCCCTATAAGCTTGTGTATGGAAAGAATTGTCATTTGCCTATCGAATTAGAACACAAGGCTTATTGGGCCCTAAAGCATTGTAATGATGATATGGAGACCTCGGGAAAACACCGGAAAATGCAATTGAATGAATTAGATGAATTGAGGGATATTGCTTATGAAAATTCATTGATTTATAAAGAAAAAACTAAAAAGTTGCATGATTCTAAAATTAAAAATCGGGTTTTTAACATTGGGGATCAAGTTTTGCTTTTTAATTCAAGATTAAAATTCTTTTCCGGTAAATTGAAATCCCATTGGTCTGGTCCATTCACCGTGACTCAAGTATTTCTGTATGGGACCATCGAGCTAGCTCAAGATGATGGTCCTAACTTCAAGGTGAATGGACATAGGTTGAAGCACTACTTTGGTGGGGAAGTTCCATCCTTGAACTACCTCGACCAAGTCACCTTCCCCAATGATAATTAGTATGGAGGGGATTAGGTCGTGCTCATGACTCGGTAATCAAAAACGAGGTGCCTCGTGGGGGAGTCCCATGCTTATCCTATGTACATATTATCACTTTCTAATGTAGTTAACGTGTGGGGATTTGTGCCCTTCCAACCTTTGTTCCGTGGTTGTTTGTGCATTGTGGTTTTTAGATCATGATCTTCACGATTGGAGCATCTCGTGTTCGTTTTATGGGAGCACTCGATCGTTTGCTTTGAACACTTTCTCAATATCCATGATATATCCTTGATTGTTCTAACCTTGGGTTTTTAGCACACTTCATAAACGGCTTTAAATTTATTGGTTACACCCTTTCCATGCTAGATTAGGCATTCGACTACGTCTCTAGTATGGGGGTGTTTTGCACCCCTAGACTCGAAACATTGAGGACAATGTTTAACTTTAGTATGAGGGGTGAATAGATACTTGCCTTACCAAACCTTCACGCTTTCCAAAGTTTATCTTTTTGTTTATCGTTTTTGTTGCAAAAAAAAGGCTAAAAATGGCCAAATTTTAAAATTTTTCTCATGTTTTATAAGTCTTTGAAGACACGAATGTAGGTTTTCCGATGGCGAGAATAAGAGTAATTTTTGACTCGAACGTGCGTGTTGAGCACTTAGCTTTGATTCCTTAACTACACATTAGGCTAAGTCTCTTAATGAGGACGAGAAATGATAGAGTTAATTATAAGTTACTATGCTAAACGTAGAGTACTCGTATTCTTTCAAAAACTCATGTGTTCTCGTTGTTTGCTTATTCTCCCTTCGCATGTAAATATTTTTTGCTTAATAAATATTGACTTAGCGGTTTAATTAGGATTGTTGGGTTTCTAGTCTTTTCTAGTAGCTTCCGTGTAATTAAATTGGGAAGACATTAAGGTATCGCCAGCTTCACGGTTTTGAAGTATTGGCACCCGAATAATCGAAAGCTTCACCCAATAATAAGATTTCAAGTGCTCACCTAAATCTAGCAAACAATTTGAAGCCCCACAAGGCCTAAAATCTATGCAAAATTGAAAGTGAATCAAGCCTTAATCTTCGAAGCTTTAAAGATCCAAAATTCGCCTTAGCGTGAGGATAAAAGATGGAGGTGGATAATAAAAGGCAAGGCAAGACCGAAGTCATAATAAAAGCTTCATGGCGAAGTTGAATAAAAGATGGAGGTAAACCAAAGATAATAAGGCCCTTCCGTTAGGGGGCGTATAAAAGTCTTGGTAATAAGTCTCATGTTCAAAACCGTTATAAAACCGTGTTTATCGATCCTTCTTGTTGACTTAATTTTTTGACATCATTGTCTATTAGGAGGGGTTATTGATTTGATGGTCTTAGCTACACCGTTAGGACTCTATTTTTAGACCTAAATCTCTATTATCGCATAAGTCAACAATGTATCCTCGTGAAACATTCAAGACAAAATAAAATATAAGAGATACAACTTAGGAATAATGGGAGAATAAGTACGTGATTAGGGCATATGAGTAGTGTTAGCATTACTAACTTATAATGACAATGATCTCGTTGCACGCTTAGCATCGAATTGGAGTGAAAATCGAGGACGATGAAATTACTTCTAACGAAGCATTCACGTGTTCTTATTCTATGAACCTAAACGTCCCATTTTGCGATGAAAATCATACATTATGTCTAAAACACAAGTAGTAGCAATAGTAGTAATGTAGCTAGTTAATCATTTAATAAAGTGAATAAAAATGAATTTTGGAGGTGCTATGATACTTTATTCTAGCATTGCGTGAGGGCACGGCAATGGTTTAGTATGGGGGAGTGATGAGACTGCTTTTATACATAGTCTCATCTTCCAAAACGGGCTTAAAATGCATTAAATATCATCAAAATACCCAAATATATGCTTGTGTTTGTTGCTTGTGTATTTTAGGTACGGATATTGAGAAAATGACAAAAGATCACAAGAATCAGTCAAAAACGAACACGGGAAACGAAGCCGCACAATGAACCAAGCCCTAATGAAGAATTTTCCAAGAAAACCCTTGAAGATTTGAAGAATTATGAAGAAGGGTCCTCCAATATGGAAGAGTTGACACTTTGTACCCTTGTATCTTCATAATTACATGTTTGGTCCCTAAAGTTTGTCAAAATTACAAAAAGGACCCTTAACTTTGAAGAATTGGCAAATTTAGTCCCTCAACAAAACTAAATTGTCAATATTAGTCCTCCAAGAAGTCAAAAAACAATTCAAACCTTGAAGAATGAAGAAAATGCCAAAATCAGTCCTTCAAATATCATCAAATTGCATGTTTAGTCCTTGAAACAAGTTTAAAAACTTGTTGTGCCAAAAGTGTCAAACTGCCAAAGTTGCTTATAAAGGGAATTGAAGTTTATGCTGTTTAATACAAAATGAAGACAATGGGAACTTTGGGGGGCCATTTCAGTCAAACACACAAACTCACCACCACCAATTATTTTGCCATGTCACCTCCATCCTCCAATCACATTCCACCACATCACACCCCTCCCACACGTCACCCTCCACTCACATCTTAAACTGGTTTAATTAATCAATTTTAAACTTCCCTCCAAATAACTTTTTTAAATTTAATTACCCCTAAATCGGATTAAAACCACCCCATTATCCCCATAAACCCTAAGCTATCCCCAGCTTCAATTAGGCTTAAAATAAAGGGTTTTGTGCTCAATATTTCCAGATTGATAATTAACCATCACGTAATCCAAACCCAACTCCCAAATAACCCGTCACTCTCACCCATGTGATACCTTGGCCCTCCCCTGCACAAGCAAACAAAAGGGTGACAGCAGGATCAACGACTCATAACATTTTCGTGTCCCCAAAGGCTCCTTTTAATGGCCAAGATCATTTTTATCCAGCTTGCATCAACATACAGCCAAAAATCATCACATGAAGGCCAATTGACCAATTTCAAACGCCAAGAGACCAAGGGCATTTCTGTAAAAGCTAGGATTAGGGTTTTAGCTTTTGAATTTTTTATTAATAGTTCTAGAATCATCTTGTGACCCTATATAAAGGGCGTTTAGGACTTAGTATAGGCTGTTCTTGCTTTCCTTATTCACATCCTTGTAAAGCCCCTTTTTAATGAATGAAAGTGGTGAGGTGTTATGTGAAGAAAGCTAGTCCCATCTTATATTTCAGTTGATTTAAGTTATCATTGTTCAGTTTGGTTTTAATTTTCAGCAAGTTTATCAAGTTTTCCAAGTTTCTGTTTTCGTTTCAAGGTTTTCTTAAACTCTAAATTTTCATAAAAATCTGATATAATGGTGATGAAATGTGTTGGTTTAGTGGTGTTTGAGATTGTGTATGTCCATGATACCATGGCTTGTTCTGGTATAGTGGGTACCCAATCTTAGACAGCCATAGTTTGGTCCATTATTAAGCTTATTCTAGCTCTAACCTAAGCTCAAGCTTACTTCTAGCTTCATCCATAAGCTATGAGTTAGCTTTTAGCTTTTTACACAGCCTTTTCCTTTTCTCTTAGCATGATTAAAATCACTCAAAAAGTTTTTGAAGAAATATTGGGTGTGTGTGTCTTTGTGACCACCACTAGCATCTCTACTTGCATGATTGTTCCTATAAGCCAACTGCACAAGCCCCAACTTGTAGGAGAAGGCATAGCAGCCTTAGTGGGGCCTAGATGTGGGTCCCACAAGGTATAAACCTTGAATCTATTGTTCTCAAGTTTTAGTTTTTGATTTATATGAGATTTGGTGAATTTGCATGATAATTGTTCAAGTGTTTGTTCAAGTGTTTGATTTTGCTTTATTTAGGTTTACATGCATGCTAGAAGTGTTTGAAACAATATTTGAGTAGAATTGAATAGGATGGCTTTGTAATTTTTGGTTTTCAGTAATTAAAAGGGTGTTTGGGACTAGGGATTTTAGGAGCTTAAAAGTTTGTTAAGTTGTTAAATACTACTCAAACTCACTCTCTTTGTTGTATTTAGTGCAAGTGTCCTGTTATTGTTAGTTGGTAGTGCTCAATCAAAAGTTTGAACGCCACAAGTAGCATAAAAACAGTCAAGCAATTTAAGTGCCTTTGTCATGCCTGTTTTGTGAAATTTTGTGCCATCAAAACTTGTTAAGTGCTAGGAGATAGGGACATCTAGGTTTGCTGTTGATTGTATGCTATTTGTTGAACTTATATGCAAGTTATTAGGATTTGAAATTTGGATTTGTGTCATATAGACCAGTTACCATTCATCAGTAAACATTCATCCTTCATCAGTAACATTGAGTGATTGATTTGCTTGATTCTTGTGTTAGAACTTGTGAGTTTCTTGTTTAATTGACTTCCCACAACCCAACTGGTTGTGGGAGTGCCCCTATTGTCCATCAAACATCATCAAATCTCACTGAACAAGGCCTCTTGTTCTTATCTTCACAAGTGAAGATACGTTTGTTTTACTCTTGTGTTCATCAGTCAACTTGTAATTTGGGCTTTGTTTTGATCTTAGTTACTTGATTCTAGCTTATTTTCTTTGATATAAAGTTTGTTTAAAGTGAATTAGGGTTACTGTTTTTGAGTATTTAAAGTTTAAAAAAACAAAGTTTTTCAAAAAGGACGTGGCCAGGACTCGAACCTGCGCCACTCCTCTCACACACCAACGTGATAACCAGTTGCCATAGGGTCTTTGACTGGTTATCACTTGGTTTGTTTAATATTTAAGTAGTATATGTTTTTAGCTTATATAACTTAACAGCTTATTTAAAAGCTGATTCCAGCTTATTTCTTGTAGGTTTTTGCAAATTAGCATTTTTCTTGTGTTCTTATTAGGATTTAGGACTTTTTGGTTTAAAAAGATTATTTTTCACGTGCTTATTTAATTTTCTAGGATTATTTTAAATTTAAATTTTGAAAAGTAATTTAAAAATAGGAAAAGGTATTTTAAAAATCTGGAAAAATAGTTTTTAGGTTTTTAATTATATTCTTGAGGTTTACAGCTATTTAACTTTTCATTTTAGCTAATTTTTGATTTTATATGATTTTAGGGTTTTTAACCAACTTTGAAATTTAATATAAAATTATTTAAAAGGTTTTGGAAACTTTTGATTGCATTTTTTTCTTAGTTACATTATTCTAGATTTTTGGTAATTTTTTAGAATTTTTTTATGAACTTTGAATTTTTTGAATATTTTAATATTATTTTATTATTAAAAATAGAAAGTTTGATTTTTTAAGTTTTTACATTTTTCCTAGATTGTAGACACTTAATTAGGAGTTTTGTAACTTTCCAAATATTTTTAGGGCTTTTCAATTATTTTCTAGAATTAATTTAAGTTTAAATTGATTTTAATAGTTTTTAAGTGTTTAAAAATAGTTTTATTTGGTGTTAAAATTTAAAAAAAATACTTTTTAGCTTAATTAGGTTATGTTTGAGGTTTACAAACTTTAAAATCTTGTTTAGGGCTTTTTAATAATTAATTGTGATTTTTAGGGCTTTAATTAGCATTAAAAAGTCATTATCTAATTAATTAAAAGGTTTTAGCAAGTTTGGATTTTTTGTAAACTCTTAGAATATTATTGTGGATTTTTAGTAATTTTTAGGAATTTTTAGGTTAAAATTTTAATTTTTGCACTATTTACGGTTTTACGTGATCGCCTTTTTCGTCTTAGTTTAATCCGTCTTCGTAACCGTCTTTCTCTTCTAATCTCATTTCTTTCTTTCTTTTTCAATCATATAATCACAAATCAAAATCAATTCATTACACAACGCACTTGCCTCCTCGAGAACGAACTCACTTTTAGGGTCATTCACACACGGTTTTCCTAAATCGTCGTGCCTACTTGCCCTAATTACCTTCCTTTTCCTAAAGGGGTAATTTTACCACAATCAGTGCACACTGCGAAGTTTAGCAGTTTTTAGCATTGCAAAGATTAATCATTTTTAGTATTGCGAAGAATTTTTTCTTTGAGATCATTGCGAAATCTTTGCAAAACTTGTTGATCCCAAACTTAGATCGATTTAGCTTGTGTAAACGAGATTAAATCAAGTTAAACACGTAGAGAAACTTTGTTGTATATGAAAAATTCAAGTATTATGCGGAATTAATAATTAAACAAGAACACATAAACAAGATAAACCAAACTTTCACTTTGATTGATTAATCGAACTTGCGTACAATGAAAGTGTAAAACATATATTGAACTAAACCTAAAGGCCTCCTTTTATAAATTAAGGAACCTTGTACAAGAGTCTACGTATCAACTATTTTAGGTAAAGATAAACATAAGAAATACATTGTCGAACATATCTTTACTAGAAACATGCTAGAAACATTAAACGTGTAGACTAAGTATCCTGTCAGTGCTTGAATTCTTCTTATCAACGCTTGACTTCTTCATGTCATCGATTGTCTTGACAACGTTTGATTTTTTCCTATCAACGTCCAATTTCCTCTTGTCAGCGTCCAAGTGTCTTGGCTACATTTTATTCCCAACAATCCTCCCCTAAACTTGATATCTACTCTAGTAATCAAGTTTCTGAATAAAACTGAGTACAAGGAGGATTCTTACAAATCTTATCAAGTTGGAAATAAATATATCTAATCAAATCTTTGCCAACGTCACTTGTATAATCCATTTCCAGCTGTGTTGAACCATTTTCTTCAAAACTTCTTTGGACATAGGATCTCAGCATCCACAAGAAGATATTCATAAAACTTTGTAGTACTCAAATGATACACACCAGCTGCTGAATGTAGACGTCATTGAAGTCCACTGACATTATCAAGATCCTTCCAAACTGGATCTTCTTCATCTGGTGCACACATTCTTTTGAATGTTGACCAAATCTTTATTCCATTGACTGAAGTAGGTGCTTCAGTCTCATACTTGGCCTGCATCAACCTCCAAAGGTCTGCCAAGTCTTCCCTATCCAGGCTTGCAAACAAAGACATAAGAGTAGTGAAAGTATGTACCTTCTTCCAATATCTACCAATCATCCAAAACCCACTCGCATCTTCCTCATAGTTAACTATAGGGTTTCTGGAATCATGTGCTAACACTTCTACCATATGTGAAACTTCCAAAGGTGAGAGATTAATACTCTTTCTAATAATAGCTTCACTAGGATTCACTCTATCCAAAGTTTCTGGAAACTCAAGAGGGACTCCCTTCTTCAATGGTCTTGGTGTAACCAAAGCCTTTTGGATCTCCATTTCTTCTACAAGTTCTTCCTTTCTTTCATCTGAAAGAAATCTAATGATGTTCTACTCTTGCACACTTGCCCATATAGGATAAGCCTTATACTCCAATTCATCAAAGGACAATCCCTGCAACTTTCTAAAAGTTCAACCTGTTTGATGACATTTGAGCAACATGTAGTAGAGCTCCCTTCTTTCTGTCTTAGTCTGTGAAAGAACTTTGCTAGCTTTATATTTCAGAATCACCTTGCAATCTCTTTGAACTCTGAGTAGAATTTCCAAACCCCAAATTTGATCTGATAAAGCCTTGTCTTGAATCTCCATTACTTTATTCTCCAATGCAAAGTACATCTGAGCAACTTCAGGCATCTCATAATCTACCTGATTCTTCAACTGTGCAAGCTTTTCCCTTTCCAACTCATCACCATATTCAAGCCTTTTTGTGCTCTCATCACCACTGCTTTCCTTACTCTCAACAGCAGTCTCCTTTATCCTATCTTCTTTCTCAAGTTATGCAGCCAACATGGAATCAAATTTTACTTGAGCTGCATCCTTGGGAACCACTGTTTCTACCATAATCCCTTTACTCTTATCTAATATATCAATGATGGGTAAAGATGATGATGGTACCTGTGTAGACACTTCCTTTATGATAGCTGATGACTGGGATACATCAACCATACCTGCAGGTCTATCGACGCCCAAAACCTGTGTGTCAACGCCTAACTTACTCTTATAAGCGCTTGGCTTGTCAGCGTCAAAAATTTGCTTGTCAACGCTCATTCTACTCTTGTCAGCGCTTCTTGTGAACTGCTCCATCATCTTAGTAAAAGATAAATTCAAAATTGTAGGAGTAACCAATGAAACATCAAAACCTGGTTGCTTCTTCAAATTTGTTAGAGCTTCAGCTATACCCAAAGATTATCCTTCATGTGAGCCTTTGTCACTCACATGTATCTGCTCATCCTCCCCTTTGGAAGAATCCTCCACTCCACGCCTAGGGTTAGCACCTTCCAAAAGAACAATCCTCTCCCTCAATTGCTTGAGTTCAAGGCCTTGTGTAGAGACAATATGTACAAGGTCTACATTTTGGTTTTGCAAGCTAATGCAGATTGACATCAATTCCAACAATGTAAAGGGTTCCAATCTGCCCTCCTCTAGAATGGGAATTTGACCTCCTAAAGTAGAGTCATGGGGCATGGATGGGGTATTAATGATGTTAGGACTGGCTTGGCCTGCATCTAAGCTAGTACCAATAGTCCTAGCCCCACCCACGTCACCAACCACACTTGTGGTGGTGGTTCTCTCTACAACATGGCTAGGACCACTAGAGGAGAACACTCTAGTAGTCCTTTGGCTTTTTTCCATCCTAAAGTCTGGGGGTGAAGAGGATGATGTAGATTGGGTTCCAGTTTGGAGGTTAAGGGGTGTTTAGGATTGTTGTAAAAGGGTGTCAACGTTTGGATTTGAAGTGTCAACGCCAACATTTAACATGTCAGAGTTGAAGGGATCTTGGTCAAGTTCCATATGCTGGGGTGATGGTGATGGTTCAAGTAATGGGTCTGGGTGTGGTTGTGGGTTAGGTTGAGGTTGTGCTGCTGCAATAACAGCAAGCATGGCTTGGGTAAGGGGTAAGTCTCTGTGTGGGGTGAATTCATCTTTCCAAAAATTGCTTTCTTTTGCACAGAGATCATATAAAAATCATCATGATCCCTGGTGCAGTACCTTTGTTCATCAAAAACCAGTTGCAAAAATCTTGGGTAAGCAAGAGTCATGTTGCAACCCTTGTTTTTACACATGCCATCAAAAATAATTTTAGAAAAATTATATTTTTTCCTAGTAGCAATACACACAATAGCACTCCCAATTGACCTGTTAATTTCATTGTGTGCAGTACATTTGGGACTCAAACATTGAAGTATGACATGTATTAAGTACTTCCAAGCTGGGGGAAATTCCTGTTTTGAATATTTGTTGAAAGTGCCCTCTTCAGGGAAAGGATAACCCAAAGCTTGAAGTCCTTTTTCTAGCTCACCAATGGGTAGGGTGGTTATACCATCTGTATCATGAAGATGCAAAGCCTGGCGAACTAAGGCTTCAGTAACCACCCATGGAAGCCCATGTACTGTAGTAGTCAACGTAGTCACATTATTAACCGTTGGGGAAGTGACAGTATTCCAAGACTGCTTAATTTGAGTGGCAGGGATAAGAGGAGCATGAGAAAGTGCATACCTTAACAGGGATGCATTTAAATACTCCACCATCTGAGTATATTGAGGAAACAGAGTGTTGTCAGCCTCCAAATAGGCAACCATGTTGTGCTGACTTCTGAACCCCAATACCAAATCACTCGGTTTAAACTTAGGCGCCATTGATGTAGAAAGCTGTGATATATGTTATGAAAGATGAATATGAGTGAAACTTTAGTTAAACAAGAATAAGCAGTTACCATGTTTCAAAATAATGAGCCAAATATATAGGAGAGGTAGGCACATGTGATTGGTAAAAAATGAGGCAGTTATTTTTCAAAATATAATGATTAATATCTTGAAAAGATATAACTTATCTTGTGCATTATTAAAAAGTTACCAAATCCTAAAATTACGGCCCAAATTTTCGTCAAAAGTAATAACTGGGTAGGACCCAATGTTTTTCAACGGTCAAAAATAACTTATCAACGCCCAACGGCTATTTTCTTGTCAACGTTAGAAAATGCCATGTCAACGTCAAAATTGGTCCTAACAACGTTTGGAAATAAAACTGTCAACGTCCAAAAATAAAAATAATAAAATTGAAAAAGGACCTTAACAAAGTAATTTATCCTAGTGAAGATAACCTATAGACTAAAAATTACTATTGGGTGGCAAGCATTGTCCAATCATGCACACTTGCTTAAGCAAGATAGACATAATTTTCCTCAAGTGTCCCTTGCTAACCAAAGTTCTTAGCAGTGAAATTATATCATAAAATCCTTTGTAACTTCCCACGTAAGCCCAATAAAAATCATACCCAAGTCTCCCAACAGACCACATCTAATTCTAGGCCAAAAAGTCTTGGCAGCGTGCATAGTATATCAACTTTGCATGCTACAGTGCCTCACGATTTAGTAAACTAATTCGTACTCACCAGTGGACACAATCTAGAATTGTGATAAGAATATTATATGAATATCCAAAAAATCCTAAAGGTTTCCTAAACCTCCCCTTAAACTATGATGCATAAGTTGCCAAATAAAACGCATGCAACAAAAATTTATGTCAAGATAGGAATATAAATATTCCAACCATCATCCATAAACTTGAACATGCTCCAATAATGCTCCAAGAATCCATAAGCAACTCTATATCCATTTGTACAATGCTAACAACGCCTGCATAATTAGATCAAAAACCACAAAACTAACAGGTTGCTGACAACGTCAATTTAACACTTGTCAACGTTAAAATAACCTTTGTCAACGTTAGACAAATAAAGTGAAAAATCTGATTTTGTACAAAAACAAATAACAATGCATATCCTGTACATACTTATACAATAAGTCCCCAAAATACATATTAAGTAAGATTGATCATTCCAATACTTGTTACCAAGTATTGAAATCTCCCAGTATCAAAAGGTTTAGTTAATAAATCAGCCACATTTTCCTCTGTGTCAACCCGATCTGGTTGTATTAAACATTTTTCAAAACAATCTCTTATAAAATGATGTCTAATTTCTATGTGTTTTGTTTTGGAGTGATGTACAGGATTTTTAATAATGCATAGAGTACTGTTATTGTCTACAAAAATCTTGGTATGCATGAAAATATACCCATAATCTAACAGCTGGTTCTGAATCCATAAGACTTGTCCATAACAAGCAGCTGCAGCTACATATTCTGCTTTAGTTGTAGAGTTGGCCACCACTATTTGTTTCTTGCATTGACACGATATCAACCTACACCCAAGAATTTGGCATCCACTAGTTGTGGATTTTCTATCAAACTTGTCACCACCATAATCACTGTCTGAATATGCTATAAGATCTAATGGAGAATCTTTTGGATACCATAATCCCAAGGTGGGATAGCACCTAAGGTACCTAAAAATCCTCTTTATAGCATGAAGATGCCACTCTTTGGGAGTCACTTGATGGCGTGCACATGCGCACACAACAAACATAATATCAGGTCTTGAAGCTGTGAGATACATCAATGATCCAATCATTGACCTATAATGCCTGACATCCACCTCTTTTCTATCTCTAACCTTTCCCCGAGGGTGTTCCCTATCCATGGGTGTGCTAGCCCATTTCTCATGTAGAGAAAAGCCAAACTTCTTCAAGATTTCTGCTACATATTTTTCTTGAGAGATGAAGATACCATCTTCTTTCTGCTGAACTTGTAACCCTAGAAAGAAATTCATCTCTCCCATTGCACTCATCTTGAACTTGTCTGTCATGAGCTTAGAAAAGTCTTCACTCATCTTTGAACTAGAAGAGCCAAAGATGATATCATCCACATAAACCTGAACAAGTAATAAATCCTTACCAGTCTTCTTTGTAAACAAAGTCTGATCTATGGTGCCCCTTTCGAATCCATTTTCCACCAGATAGGTGGACAATGTACCATACCATGCTCTTGGGCCCTGATGAAGTCCATACATAGCTTTCTTCATTCTATACACCTTGTATGGATGTTCTGAATCTTCAAAACAAGGAGGTTACATTACATAAACCTCCTCTGCAATAGTGCCATTAAGAAAAGCACTCTTCACATCCTTTGATAAAATGTGAAGCCCATGCAAGAGGCATAGGCTAGGAAAATCCTTATTGCTTCAATCCTTGCAACTGGTGCAAAAACCTCTTCATAGTCTATCCCCTCCTCTTGTGTATAGCCTTGAGCCACTAAACGCGCCTTGTTTCTGACCACAATTCCTCTCTCATCCTTTTTATTTCTAAGAACCCATGTTGTCCCAATAGGTCTGACATGTCTGGGACAATCAACTAACTCCCAAACATCCTGAATATCAAATTGGTGAAGCTCATCTTGCATTGCTTCCACCCAACTTGTTTCTTTGAGAGCATCAAAAATCTTCTTGGGTTCCTGTTGTGACGAAAAACAGGCAAACAAACATGCTTGAACAAGAGGGGTATCAATCTTATAGTGAATATTGGCAATAAATCCTCCATGATTCTGATGAGACCTTCTAGTTTGTACAGGAGTCATCACATCACCAATGATTAGAGAAGAAGGATGATTCTTCATAGTAGATGTAAGTACGCCTCCTTCAATTATTGTGTTATCATCAAATTCAGTCTCCAAGTTGCCAATATCTTCTTCAAATGCTCTTCCATCATCATCTGAATGAACCTCTCCATTTCTGTTTGAAGGTTCACCTTGTTCAAAAACACTGGAAGAGAATAAAGGGTCAAAAGAGTTGTCAACACCTGAAGTAGGACTGTCAATGTTTGAGCCATCAACGCCTGAACTTGTCTTGTCAGCGCAAGATTTTCCTTTGTCAGCGCTTGAAGAATCATGCATGTTTTAAACTGGTGATACTTGTGGACCACCGTTCTCTTTTCCAGCAGCAACAACAAATGCATCTGTGCATATAGGAATGGTAACATACTCAAGTATGGGTGCTGATTCGTCTGCTTGTGATCCAACCTCCTTATCAACCTGTATACCTAAAATTTCAACAACTAGTTCTTCCACAACATTTGAAGTTACCTTCACAATGTCTGGATTAGTAACAGGCATATAATTCAAAGTTCTAGATAGAGGTTCCAAGTCAAATAACCAATTTGGTCCACTTTCAGGATCACTAGGTTTACTTTCTAAAAACCTAACATGTACCTTTTCAAGTATACGTTTTTCTTTCTTAATGTAAACTCTATATCCTCTACTCTACACTAAATAACCCATAAAGTAGCCTTCATCACCTTTAGCACTAAACTTTCCTAAGGCATCACTAGTGTCTAAAACAACTACATGACAGCCAAAGGGTTTAAGAAAACCAATATTAGGTTTCCTACTCCAAAATAGCTCATAAGGTGTCTTGTTGTGAATCTTGTTGATTAATGCCCTATTCTGAACATAACAAGCTGTATTCACAGCCTCAGCCCAAAATGCTTTGGGGAAGTGAGCATCAGCCAACATAGTCGTAGCTGCTTCTATGAGTGTTCTATTTTTCCTCTCAGCCACCCCATTTTGTTGTGGGGTTCTAGCTATACTAAATTGTCTAGTAATCCCTTTCTTGGCACAAAAGTCATCTAACAACTTATTTCTAAACTCACCACCATTATCACTTCTAAGTATTTTAACCTCATTCCTTGTCTTTTTCTCCAATTGGGTAATAAAGTTAATCAAAATATCAGCAGTTTCACTTTTCGAAGCCAAAAAGAAAGTCCAAGTAAATCTAGAAAAATCATCAGTGATGACAAAACAGTAGGATTTACAATTTAGGCTTTCTATATTAGTTGGACCAAACAAGTCCATATGCAGCAAGTGAAGTGGTGTAGAACTAGAATTTACAGGTTTAGACTTAAAGGAGACTTTGTGTTATTTGCCTTTAAGGCATGCAACACAAGAGTGGTCATTGTGGAAAGCCTTTTCAAGCAAACCATCAACTATACCATGTCTCACAAGTCTATTTATGTTCTTAAAATTAATGTGCCCTAACCTTCTGTGCCAAAGATTACTCTCATCAACTGAAGCATTAGCATATAGACATGACAGACTATTATTTATCCTAATTCCATTAAGATTCACAATGTAAATATCCTTATGCCTAGGTGTTCTATAATCAATGAATTTCTCATCTGGTATTTTAAAATCTTTGCTCAACACCAAGCATTCAGTATCAGTGAAAAGAACCTTAATTTTGTAATTACACACCTGTGATACACTAAACAGATTATAGTCGAGTTCTTTTACCAGAAATTTGTTCTCAAAACGCAAATTGTTGGTGATAAGAGTGCCTTTGCCAGTGATAGTTCCATATCCGCCTCCAAAGTACACTTTGTCACCATCTTTAATGGGGGTAAAGTTTGTCAAGTAGTCTTCTGTCACACCCCACCATGGCGGAATCAGAGGCGCGACGTATGGATATCATCACAACATGGCGTGTCTATAGAGATAACTATATGAAATAAGAAATGTCATAAAATTGAGACACAAAGTCATGACAATATCTCATCAGACTCAGGATTCTAGGTAAGTAGGTAACAGTCCTACCGCTTACCCAAGACAAACAAATAACATAACCAAACAAATATATGTGTGCCACAGTATCACTTATTAAAAGAACAAATAAAAACTAAGAAGGAAACGGGGATTCTCCTTCTATATGCATTCCTAAGCTTCTCCAATCCTAGCCACTTATGTTCTCATGCTTAACCATAGTATCACCTGAAAGAGACACTAAAACACGTCAACATAAAGTTGGTGAGAGTCATAGGTTTAGACTCCAACGCTAAATAAATTACAAGCTGTGAAAAACAACCATCAACACAATAACATATGGACAATGTGCTACAATTATGTATTAACAACTAGCATTCAAGATCAATCATTCCAAACCAAAATCCAAGGCTCCTACCTTGCCAAACATCATGGTACCATAGATGATCACACTATGTACCTATCCCAAGGCCACTACCTTGTCAAACTACAAGGCCACTACCTTGTCAAACCACAAGGCCACTACCTTGTCAAACCACAATAACTGAGACGACACGTGTCCCCCGATCCAAATCATACACAATCAAAAATCACATAGCAGTTAATCACATAATGTACACACAAGTCCATCACAAATCACAAACACATTCACAGCATCAAATTAGAAAATAACTCAACACAGTGTCTCTTCCATCCCATCTGGAAGTCAAAATCAATATTAAACATGGGACTATGAAACTCACCTGATAGCTTCTTCACAAGTCCTCGCACTAGCAACAAGCTAACAAACCAAAAACACGAAATCAATACATGAACCAATCACTAAGATGGCTCATCAACCTATGATGGACATCTAGTCTATTCCCGTATAATTACCTCATTTTAAGCTCTAATCACCCCATTACCCTTCCTTAACAAGTCCCTAACTTGGTTAAGTTTAATAGCTATCCCGTTCATAATTTTACACAAAACAGTCCCAGTTTTAGGTCTCAAAACGTTAAGTCAAACGTCCACTTAAACATACCCATGGTTTCTGTAAAAGAAATATTCACACTTTTATACATGTTAGCTAAAACCTCCCACTTGCCCTAACCTTAAAGCTACTGTTAAGGCCCAGATATATGTGTATATATTGCTACCGATCCAGAATTCACTAATTTTAAACGTATGAATAGTTCATTACCATTAGAGGGTCTTACCCTAAACCAAAATCTTAGCCCAAGTTTAGATCCTTACTAAAATATATAACCATCTCTCATGTTCGTGAGAAGATCCCAATGCAACCCTAAGTACCCCAAACAACCCAAAACATAAAAAGAAAACAGGCTGTTCAAAACTATTTTGACCTCCGACTGTTGTAACCTGTTTTTGACCCACTTCCCGACCTCCAATTTAGTTCTCGTTTCTTGATTTAGAAAGCCAACTCAATTACCTATCTAGGGCTAGTTTGATCGCATCTTGAATGTTCCTAGAACTCGAGATATGATCAAAACAATAGACTTAAAATTCTGCCCAGTTTTTAAAAACGGGTTTTAAACAAATTGATCTAATTAATCACCTATAACCCTTCTAATACAAGCCCTAGATTATATGATCATCATATTATGATTAATACATCATTAATATACTGTTTTTATATAAACCCTAACCCTTAATCCATCATAATAATGATTAATTAAACATAAAAACAATTTAATTAAAAAGGTTAATGAAGGTTTTTACCTTAAATCAATGGAAGATGAAGAAAACTTAATTTTTTTGAAGAACCCTAATTCTCCTCTATGGAACCCACGAATTTTTCTTTGTCTCCAAGGGATTTATGTTTTTTTTTTATTTATTAGATAACCTTATATAGTGTGTACATAAAATCCTAGTCAAAGTATAACACCCAACTTTCCTTTTTTTTCCCTTTTTCCCTTTTTCTCTTTCTTTGGTGCGTCTAAACCGACCCAAACACCCAATAAATTCATTTTTTTATTATTTAATATTATGTTAATAATATTACCTTAATTTTCCTTAATTTATTTCAGCTTCTAAAGCATCCAAAACCTCGAAACCGTAAAACTGGTCAAATTTACGCGTTTTACCGTAAAAGACGTAAAATATACACTTTTATAAAAAATCTCAAATTTTGAAATAAAATTTATAACTAAGTCTTAAATGAATTAAAACCATCCCGAAAAATATTCATATGAATAATTACCTCACCCGAGACCTCTAAATACTAAACCGTAAATCCTAAAAAATACTATTAATATAATACTTATACGTATAAGTAAACACCACAATATCACCATTTTCATTTCATAGTCACCACTTGTGAGCTCATGAATATGAAATAACCGTTCCTCGATTAACTTATGAGTACTCTATACTCATAAATGATAACCACACCAACCTCGTTCACACAAAATAAACACATAAACACACAATTCAAGTAAGCACACATAAAATAACCTAAAAGTAAGACCAAGTGACAAACCCAAAACCACGGTTGTCACATCACTCCCTCCTAATATAAATCTCGTCCTGAGATTCACTACCAAACTCAAACTTATTCTCACCAAACAAACGAGGATGCATATCCCTGATAAAACCTTCACGTTCAAACGTGAACTCTGTTTACACGAAAATAATCTCAACCAACAACACATGCGCCTTAACCGTCCGCGAGGAAACTTATCAAAACCATAAAGTTATATAACCAACCTAACTAAATCTCGCAACTCATCAAACAAGAACTGTCTTGAAACCAAGTTAGGAGCCGTCACATAACTCAACGGGTTTAAAACTGTCACCCCGATTTCAGTCTTACTCATAAATACCATAAATCAAAACTCATCAAAATATAACCACGTATAATAAGGTCTAAAGAATTCTCTAATTCCTTCCCAACTCATCTCTATGTTAACCCTCCAAGTGTTCATTACCGCAAAATACCCAAAACACGAGTTTAAACCATGTTGTCTGAAAATTAACCTTGAACTCAACACTTGTACAATTAATTCGACCAAGCTACTGACTTCCAATTACGAAACTTTCTGAATAATTGAAAAGTATGTTCCGAGTACATAATTTTAGGCTTTTGAATCACCCAAAAACCTTGAAAAACGAATATGTTATGACCAAAACGATTTTTCTTAAAATCTGCCTAGGCATTAGCGACAGTTTCTGACAGTTAGCGACATATTTTGACAGATTAGCGACAGTTTCTGCCTACTCCGATTTATACCAAAAAAAAACCGATTTTTAAACCCTAAACCCCCCCATTAATTACCAAAACTAGAACCTAATTTATTTTAATTCCAGAAAATTAAAACTCTATTAATTACATGATTTTAACATATTTCACTAAATAAGAGCAAAATTTTTAACTTAAGAACAATAACTTTAGGTGATCAAAACCAAAATATTTTAAAATAACCGGGTCATGCTTATATGTTAAAGAATTTATATTCCACCTTATTTGAAACATGATCCCGACACTTCCTTATTTCATCGACTACCGACAAGTATTTTTTTTTCAATTTGCATGTGCTATTTTTTTTAACATGTATAACTCGAAACAAAAGACATCGTTACCCCAAAAAGAAATCTCCACCATCTCAAAATCCTTCACGCCAAAAGTACCGTACAAACAAACACGTGAAATGAGGACCCGAGAAATGCGCTACTATAGAAGTTGAACATCTCAAAGAGAAACGAGCTAGCAACCATCCCAAAAATACAACCGGTAAGTAGAAAATAATTTTACATACATAGGCATAAGCGTACATACACTCAAATCCATCCAACATATACTATACAAGCATGTATTAACTCTCTTTCATGCAATCATACTTGAAAGTCCAGTGGTGTTGTGGCACATATATAATTATGTAGGCCTCCATAATTATACATGTTCCCTTTCACCAATGTACTCCCTCCTATGATGACACTTATAAGAAATTAATACTACACATAACACATAATCCAACAACTCACAAGCACATAACCACACAAGATAAGATCTAAAACCCCATGTATTAAAATAACATAGCCAATGCACGAAACACATAAACTCGTAGTCCAGCTGAACCAGTGTAGACAAAATTCAAAATGTATAAAGAACATGAAAACATAATTATGCGAAATCCAACAATGACTAGCGTATACGACCATGGTTCCACCCGCACTAATCAAAACTCGTAATGAAAATAACATGTAGTTAAGTATGAACCATAGTAGTTCATAACCTAACAAATACTGCGAAAATAATATTCAAACACATCAATTACTATAAAATGTACACATACTCCTATGACGCCTATATGCAGGGACCCTTAAGCTATAGACTAGGCTACACGACTAGGCAACCTAATTCTCTATAACCATTGTCTCTGATACCATTCTGTCACACCCCACCATGGCGGAATATGGGGCGCGACGTATGGATATCATCACAACATGGCGTGTCTATAGAGATAACTATATGAAATAAGAAATGTCATAAAATGGAGACACAAAGTCATGACAATATCTCATCAGACTCAGGAGTCTAGGTAAGTAGGTAACAGTCCTACCGCTTACCCAAGACAAACAAATAACATAACCAAACAAATATATGTGTGCCACAGTATCACTTATTAAAAGAACAAATAAAAACTAAGAAGGAAACGGGGATTCTCCTTCTATATGCATTCCTAAGCTTCTCCAATCCTAGCCACTTATGTTCTCATGCTTAACCATAGTATCACCTGAAAGAGACACTAAAACACGTCAACATAAAGTTGGTGAGAGTCATAGGTTTAGACTCCAACGCTAAATCAATTACAAGCTGTGAATAACAACCATCAACACAATAACATATGGACAATGTGCTACAATTATGTATTAACAACTAGCATTCAAGATCAATCATTCTAAACCAAAATCCAAGGCTTCTACCTTGCCAAACAACATGGTACCATAGATGATCACACTATGTACCTATCCCAAGGCCACTACCTTGTCAAACCACAAGACTACTACCTTGTCAAACCACATGGCCACTACCTTGTCAAACCACAATAACTGAGACGGCACGTGTCCCCCGATCCAAATCATACATAATCAAAAATCACATAGCAGTTAATCACATAATGTACACACAAGTCCATCACAAATCATAAACACATTCACAGCATCAAATTAGAAAATAACTCAACACAATGTATCTTCCATCCCATCTGGAAGTCAAAATCAATATTAAACATGGGACTATGAAACTCACCTGATAGCTTCTTCACAAGTCCTCGCACTAGCAACAAGCTAACAAACCAAAAACACGAAATCAATACACAAACCAATCACTAAGATGGCTCATCAACCTATGATGGACATCTAGTCTATTCCCGTATAATTACCTCATTGTTAAGCTCTAATCACCCCATTACCCTTCCTTTACAAGTCCCTAACTTGGTTAAGTTTAATAGCTATCCCGTTCATAATTCTACACAAAACAGTCCCAGTTTCAGGTCTCAAAACTTTAAGTCAAACGTCCACTTAAACATACCCATGGTTTCTGTAAAAGAAATATTCACACTTTTATACATGTTAGCTAAAACCTCCCACTTGCCCTAACCTTAATGCTACTGTTAAGGCCTAGATATATGTGTATATATTGCTACTTATCCAGAATTCACTGATTTTAAACGTATGAAAAGTTCATTACCATTAGAGGGTCTTACCCTAAACCACAATCTTAGCCCAAGTGCAGATCCTTACTACAATATATAACCATCTCTCATGTTCGTGAGAAGATCCCAATGCAACCCTAAGTACCCCAAACAACCCAAAACTTAAAAAGAAAACAGGCTGAATTCAAAACTGTTTTGACCTCCGACTATTATAACCTGTTTTTGACCCACTTCCCAACCTCCAATTTAGTTCTCGTTTCTTGATTTAGAAAGCCAACTCAATTACCTATCCAGGGCTAGTTTGATTGCATCTTGAATGTTCCTATAACTCGAGATATGATCAAAACAATAGACTTAAAATTCTGCCCAGTTTTTAAAAACGGGTTTTAAATAAATTGATCTAATTAATCACCTATAACCCTTCTAATACAAGCCCTAGATTATATGATCATCATATTATGATTAATACATCATTAATCTACTGTTTTTATATAAACCCTAACCCTTAATCCATCATAAGAATGATTAATTAAACATAAAAACAATTTAATTAAAAAGGTTAATGAAGGTTTTTACCTTAAATCAATGGAAGATGAAGAAAACCTAATTTTTTTGAAGAACCCTAATTCTCCTCTATGGAACCCACAAATTTTTCTTTGTCTCCAAGGGATTTATGTTTTTTTTTATTTATTAGATAACCTTATATAGTGTGTATATAAAATCCTAGTCCAAGTATAACACCCAACTTTCCTTTTTTTCCCTTTTTCCTTTTTTCTCTTTCTTTGGTGCGTCTAAACCGACCCAAACACCCAATAAATTCGTTTTTTTATTATTTAATATTATGTTAATAATATTACCTTAATTTTCCTTAATTTATTTCAGCTTCTAAAGCTTCCAAAACCTCGAAACCGTAAAACTAGTCAAATTTACGCGTTTTACCGTAAAAGACGTAAAATATACACTTTTATAAAAAATCTCAAATTTTGAAATAAACTTTATAACTAAGTCCTAAATGACTTAAAACCATCCCGAAAAATATTCATATGAATAATTACCTTACCCGAGACCTCTAAATGCTAAACCGTAAATCCTAAAAAAATACTATTACTATAATACTTATACGTATACGTAAACACCACAATATCACCATTTTCATTTCATAGTCACCACTTGTGAGCTCATGAACATGAAATAACCGTTCCTCAATTTACTTATGAGTACTCTATACTCATAAACGATAACCACACCAACCTCGTTCACACAAAATAAACACGTAAACACACAATTCAAGTAAGAACACATAAAATAACCTAAAACTAAGACCAAGTGACAAACCCAAAACCACGGTTTTCACATCACTCCCTGCTAATATAAATTTCGTCCCAAGATTCACTCCCAAACTCAAACTTATTCTCAACAAACAAACGAGGATGCATATCCCTGATAAAACCTTCACGTTCAAACGTGAACTCAGTTTACACGAAAAGAATCTCAACCAACAACACATGAGCCTTAACCGTCCGCGAGGAAACTTATCAAAACCATAAAGTTATGTAACCAACCTAACTAAATCTCGCAACTCATCAAACAAGAACTCTCTTGAAACCAAGTTAGGAGCCGTCACATAACTCAACGGGTTTAAAACTGTCACCCCCGATTTCAGTCTTACTCATAAATACCATAAATCAAAACTCATCAAAATATAACCACGTATAATAAGGTCTAAAGAACTCTCAAATTCCTTCCCAACTCATCTCTATGTTAACCCTCCAAGTGTTCATTACCGCAAAATACCCAAAACACGAGTTTAAACCATGTTGTCCGAAAATTAACCTTGAACTCAACACTAGTACAATTAATTCGACCAAGCTACTGACTTCCAATTACGAAACTTTCTGAATATTTAAAAAGTATGTTCCGAGTACATAATTTTAGGCTTTTGAATCACCCAAAAACCTTTAAAAACGAATATGTTATGACCAAAACGATTTTTCTCAAAATCTGCCTAGGCATTAGCGACAGTTTCTGACAGTTAGCGACATATTTTGACAGATTAGCGACAGTTTCTGCCTACTCCGATTTATAACAAAAAAAAACGATTTTTAAACCCTAAAACCCCCCATTAATTACCAAAACTATAACCTAATTTATTTTAATTCCAGAAAATTAAAACTCTATTAGTTACATGATTTTAACATATTTCACTAAATAAGAACAAAATTTTTAACTTAAGAACAATAACTTTAGGTGATCAAAACCAAAATATTTTAAAATAACCGGGTCATGCTTATATGTTAAAGAATTTATATTCCACCTTATTTGAAACATGATCCCGACACTTCCTTATTTCATCGACTACCAACAACTATTTTTTTTTCAATTTGCAAGTTCTATTTTTTTACCATGTATAACTCGAAACAAAAGACATCGTTACCCCAAAAAGAAATCTCCACCATCTCAAAATCCTTCACGCCAAAAGTACCGTACAAACAAGCACGTGAAATGAGGACCCGAGAAATGTGCTACTACAGAAGTTGAACATCTCAAAGAGAAACGAGCTAGCAACCATCCCAAGAATACAACCGGTAAGTAGAAAATAATTTTACATACATAGGCATAAGCGTATATACACTCAAATCCATCCAACATATACTATACAAGCATGTATTAACTCTCTTTCATGCAATCATACTTGAAAGTCCAGTGGTGTTGTGGCACATATATAATTATGTAGGCCTCCATAATTATACATGTTCCCTTTCACCAATGTACTCCCTCCTATGATGACACTTATAAGAAATTAATACTACACATAACACATAATCCAACAACTCACAAGCACATAACCACACAAGATAAGATCCAAAACCCCATGTATTAAAATAACATAGCCAATGCACGAAACACATAAACTCATAGTCCAGCTGAACCAGCGTAGACAAAATTCAAAATGTATAAAGAACATGAAAACATAATTAAGCGAAATCCAACAATGACTAGCGTATACGACCATGGTTCCACCCGCACTAATCAAAACTCGTAAAGAAAATAACATGTAGTTAAGTATGAACCATAGTAGTTCATAACCTAACAAATACTGCGAAAATAATATTCAAACACATCAATTACTATAAAACGCACACATACTCCTATGACGCCTATATGTAGGGACCCTTAATCTATAGACTAGGCTACACGACTAGGCAACCTAATTCTCTATAACCATTGTCTCTGATACCATTCTATCACACCCCACCATGGCGGAATATGGGGCGCGACGTATGGATATCATCACAACATGGCGTGTCTATAGAGATAACTATATGAAATAAGAAATGTCATAAAATGGAGACACAAAGTCATGACAATATCTCATCAAACTCAGGAGTCTAGGTAAGTAGGTAACAGTCCTACCGCTTACCCAAGACAAACAAATAACATAACCAAACAAATATATGTGTGCCACAGTATCACTTATTAAAAGAACAAATAAAAACTAAGAAGGAAACGGGGATTCTCCTTCTATATGCATTCCTAAGCTTCTCCAATCCTAGCCACTTATGTTCTCATGCTTAACCATAGTATCACCTGAAAGAGACACTAAAACACGTCAACATAAAGTTGGTGAGAGTCATAGGTTTAGACTCCAACGCTAAATCAATTACAAGCTGTGAATAACAACCATCAACACAATAACATATGGACAATGTGCTACAATTATTTATTAACAACTAGAATTCAAGATCAATCATTCCAAACCAAAATCCAAGGCTCCTACCTTGCCAAACAACATGGTATCATAGACGATCACACTATGTACCTATCCCAAGGCCACTACCTTGTCAAACCACAAGGCCACTACCTTGTCAAACCACAAGGCCACTACCTTGTCAAACCACAATAACTGAGACGGCACGTGTCCCCCGATCCAAATCATACACAATCAAAAATCACATAGCAGTTAATCACATAATGTACACACAAGTCCATCACAAATCACAAACACATTCACAGCATCAAATTAGAGAATAACTCAACACAGTGTCTCGTCCATCCCATCTAGAAGTCAAAATTAATATTAAACATGGGACTATGAAACTCATCTGATAGCTTCTTCACAAGTCCTCGCACTAGCAACAAGCTAACAAACCAAAAACACGAAATCAATACACGAACCAATCACTAAGATGGCTCATCAACCTATGATGGACATCTAGTCTATTCCGTATAATTACCTCATTGTTAAGCTCTAATTACCCCATTACCCTTCCTTAACAAGTCCCTAACTTGGTTAAGTTTAACAGCTATCCCGTTCATAATTTTACACAAAACAGTCCCAGTTTTAGGTCTCAAAACTTTAAGTCAAACGTCCACTTAAACATACCCATGGTTTCTGTAAAAGAAATATTCACACTTTTATACATGTTAGCTAAAACGTCCCACTTGCCCTAACCTTAAAGCTACTGTTAAGGCCCAGATATATGTGTATATATTGCTACCTATCCAGAATTCACTAATTTTAAACGTATGAAAAGTTCAGTACCATTAGAGGGTCTTACCCTAAAAAACAATCTTAACCCAAGTGCAGATTCTTACTACAATATATAACCATCTCTCATGTTCGTGAGAAGATCCCAATGCAACCCTAAGTACCCCAAACAACCCAAAACTTAAAAAGAAAACAGGCTGAATTCAAAACTGTTTTGACCTCCGACTGTTGTAACCTGTTTTTGACCCACTTCCCTACCTCCAATTTAGTTCTCGTTTCTTGATTTAGAAAGCCAACTCAATTACCTATCCAGGGCTAGTTTGATCGCATCTTGAATGTTCCTAGAACTCGAGATATGATCAAAACAATAGACTTAAAATTCTGCCCAGTTTTTAAAAATGGGTTTTAAACAAATTGATCTAATTAGTCACCTATAACCCTTCTAATACAAGCCCTAGATTATATGATCATCATATTATGATTAATACATCATTAATATACTGTTTTTATATAAACCCTAACCCTTAATCCATCATAAGAATGATTAATTAAACATAAAAACAATTTAATTAAAAAGGTTAATGAAGGTTTTTACCTTAAATCATTGGAAGATGAAGAAAACCTAATTTTTTTGAAGAACCCTAATTCTCCTCTATGGAACCCACGAATTTTTCTTTGTCTCCAAGGGATTTATGTTTTTTATTTATTTATTAGATAACCTTATATAGTGTGTACATAAAATCCTAGTCCAAGTATAACACCCAACTTTCCTTTTTTTTCCTTTTTTCCCTTTTTCTCTTTCTTTGGTGCGTCTAAACCGACCCAAACACCCAATAAATTCGTTTTTTTTATTATTTGATATTATGTTAATAATATTACCTTAATTTTCCTTAATTTATTTCAGCTTCTAAAGCTTCCAAAACCTCGAAACCGTAAAACTAGTCAAATTTACGCGTTTTACCGTAAAAGACGTAAAATATACACTTTTATAAAAAATCTCAAATTTTGAAATAAACTTTATAACTAAGTCCTAAATGACTTAAAACCATCCCGAAAAATATTCATATGAATAATTACCTCACCTAAGACCTCTAAATGCTAAACCGTAAATCCTAAAAAAATACTATTACTATAATACTTATACGTATACGTAAACACCACAATATCACCATTTTTATTTCATAGTCACCACTTGTGAGCTCATGAACATGAAATAACCGTTCCTCGATTTACTTATGAGTACTCTATACTCATAAACGATAACCACACCAACCTCGTTCACACAAAATAAACACGTAAACACACAATTCAAGTAAGCACACATAAAATAACCTAAAAGTAAGACCAAGTGACAAACCCAAAACCACGATTGTCACATCTTCCTTCCCCGTCATGTGCCTAGAGCATCCACTATCCCAATAGCCATAATCATTAACCTACTTTTAAATGTCCTGCACATAAAGAAAACAAATTAGTTTTCTTTGGGAACCCAAGCCTGAGCAGACTTGGATTCATTTGGTTGTTAACAAGAACAGACTTAGTCCTTATGACAACCCCTTGTTCATCTCTTTTTGGATTAAACACCCAGTTAACCCCAATTGGTTTAGTTATGACCTTTGAAATATAATGAAATCTGTTACAGGTCATAGAAATCCCATCTGAATTAGGGTTTTGGTCTTGTTTAGGTCTCCAAGATAAGCTACAAGAAGCTTTAAACCCCTTCCCCTTTGGTTGCAAGTATTTTTCATTTCTTGGTCTAACAGCATTGGAGACATTTCTGTCAGTGTTACAATTGTTCTTGTCAACGCTGAAATTACCTTTATCATCGTTGAACCTAGGGTTTGCTACAGGAACCCATTGTCTATTAAACCACGTATTGGTCTTCTGAAAAGGCCTTTGTCCATAAATATTAGACCCTTTAGTAAAGAATGGGGCTGGTCTAATGACTTGTGGACTTTTCTGGACAAAAGGTTTGGGTTTGACTATGGTTGACTTTCTATCAGCGTTGACCTTTGAAGAATTGACACATTTATAAGCCAAATGTGAAAAGCTTCCACAAGTATAACATGCTTTTCTAGACATGACTCTAGGTCTAGATGAAAAGAAACCTGTCCTATTATCACTATTTTGACTTTTTGGTGACCTAGGTTTTCTGTACATTTCTACATATTTAATACTAGGTTTTCTATCAACGTTTAAGCGTTCAACAGTCTTGCCAGTAGTAGGATTGGTCACTTTTATGGGTGTAGACTCATTTGGGCTTTCACTAAGCATCCCACCTCTAACAAACAAAGTAGGGTTAGCTTTCTTCCATTGGTCTAAATCTGTTAATTTTGATAGGTGTGTAAACACCCATCCTTTTACCACTTAATTCTGGCTAAAACAAGACCAAAACACGTATTTAATATCATTTGTTTGGAATTATGCGTGGTTTTTGTGTTTATTGTGTTTTCAGAGCAAACCGGATGAATATTAAAGAAAACATGGGATTGCACGGGTTTTATCAAGGAAAAAGACTAAAAACGAAGTCTATTGTCCAAGAGATGCAGAAGATTTGAAGTCAATGGGCCGATTCGAAGATTTATCGAAGAAAAGGACCAAAGACGGAAGATTTACATAAGTCGAAGAAACTCAAGTCTATTTAACGAAGAAATTAAAAGACGAGTTGGATTTAATCGACGACAAATCCCGAATCAGAATCGAAAACGTCAACTTTTCTGAAAAGACGAGAAGACAAGAAGAAAGGGAGAAAGCCCACTCACCAACCAACCACTAGAACTATAAATAGACTTTTCCTTCACACAATTAGGGAGTTAGCTTCATTTTTTCTTTTTCCCAGTTCTTGGTTCGGTTCATCACAAACACCATTAGGGTGTTTAGTGATTTTTCATCTTTTTCTCTCAATCTTGTAACTCTTAATCATTACTCTTGTTATTTTTACATTAATCAATCTATTCCATCTTTTCATTCATCTTGATCTTCATCATCTTTTATTCCAAGTTCTTAAGTTTTTATTTGATTCAAGTTTGATCTTAAAAAGTTGTTGATTTAGTATTTTCATTGGTGGGATTTGTTACTTAAGGTATTTAAATGATTTGTGTTTAATTTGGTAAAACCTTTTTGAGTATTTTGGTGTTTAGATTGAAAATCGTTTGGTATTTGCTGTTACTGTTCTTCGCTGCCCAGATTATTCCGAACAAGACCAATATTCCGAATAGGCGAATTCCCATTTCCCTTATTCGGAATTTTGGATATTCCGAATAGGGTTTTTCACTTTTCTCTTACTCGGAATATTTTTAAATATTCCGAACAGAGTAACATTTTCCGCATAGGCTTCAATATTCCGAATAGGCTACATTTTCCGAATAGAACTTATTTTTCCGCATAGCCATACTTTCCGCATAGATGGATTTTTCCGCATAGAGTCTATTTTCCGCATAGGATATTATTTTCCGAATAGAATTGATTCCGCATAGATGGATTTTTCCGAATAGCATGTTTTCAGCATAAGCCATTATTCCGAGTAGGCTTCATTATTCCGCATAACACAATATTCCGAATAAAGCATCTTCTCCATTTATTCCGAATAACACTTGTTTTCAGTAAGGATCTTTACAGTTTTATCATTTAATTGCTTTTGATTTACTGTTTCTGGCTTTAATTTTTATTTACTTCATTTATTTAGAATAGAAAACCAAATCCACTTTTTGTCACCAAGAACAAATCATTCCACTTTTAACTGAGATCAATTCGAGAGGATTCCGAGAAATATTTTGAACCCACTAAAAAGCGTGTATCAAATGGCGCCGCTGCCGGCTCTTCTCGTTAAGATCAAAAGTTTTTTGTGAGAACTTGGATTTTGGGATCCGTTCCCCGTGAACGTTACTTTTTCACAAAAATTTTCAAAAATCCTAAAAAATATAAAATTTTCAAAAATACAAAAAAAATTAAAAAAACATAAAAAACCAAAAATATTTTTGCTTTGTTTTTCTTTGTTCGTTCTTTTGCAGGTGTATGCGCACTCGATCCACGTCATATCAAGAGCCCGAGCCTCTCGATCACTTAGACATGGCCGGTGTACCACCTCCAAACAATAATAACAACAACAACCCACCTTTTAACAACATGAATAATAACAACAACAATGAGCCCCTTCCGGATAATCGCCTGATGATTGAACTGCTGCAAGCTCATGTAGATGGCAACACGGATCCAATTGTTATACCACCAATTGCCGCCAACAATTTCGAGCTAAAGTCAGGCTTTATCCAGATGGTCTCCGCTCAGCCATTCTTGGGACGAACCATTGATGATCCACACGACCACATCAAGAGATTTCTACAACTCACCAACACGGTCAAGTTCAATGGTGTTCCACAAGAGGTTATAAGGTTACAACTTTTTCCCTTTTCTTTAGAGGGACAAGCCCGGCATTGGCTTGCTAAGGAACCGCCACAGAGTATTCTCTCGTGGACGGATTTGGAAACAAAGTTTATCAATTACTTTTTTCCACCCTCTCGTACTACCGCTTTGCGGAATGAGATTATAAACTATGAACAAAAGTACGATGAGTCGTTCAGTGAATCTTGGGATCGTTTTAAAGATCTTTTAAGAAAATGCCCACAACATGGTTTTACCAAAGTACATCAAATCAATACTTTTTACAATGGTTTAAGCATGAGTGACCAAGATTCACTGAACAGTGCCTCAGGGGGTAATTTATTGGCTAAGACTTCCAATGCTGCTTGGGACATCATTGAGAATAAATCTCGTGTGCAAACCAAGAGTGTTCGGACCAATGTTGCTAGTGCTAGCACTAATGACAGCGACAAGCGACTTGACAAAATCACCACGCTTCTTGAATCGCTTGTCACCCACACCGTCAGCAACAACAACAGCAACAACGCCAAAAACGCTCAAGTGAACGCTGTCAGCCAACCTTGTGAAATATGCGGTGGTCCTCACTCTTACACAACTTGTACCGCCACTCAAGATTACCCTGCTGAGAATGTGAATGCGGCATATGGCACCTATCCTCAACCTGCTTATCAAGCTAGACCCCAAGGTGACCGTAACTTGCTTAGCTACCGCAGCAACAACTATCTTTCACCACCTGGTTTCCCTCCTGCCAACCCAAACCAACAACAAAACCTTAATCGCCCTCCTCAACAACAACAACAACAACCTCGACAACCATACATCCCACCTCACAAGCAGCAACAACCACCTCAACGAAACAACCAAGTCTACCAAAAACCTGCTTACCAACCACCTGCATACAATGCTCCTCCCAACAAACCCACCGCCCTTCACCAAGAAGTGGAAACTTATATGAGGACTAACGATGCGATAGTGGGAAATCTTCAGAGAGAGGTGCTCAACCTGAAAGCAGACTTGGTCAAGCAAGGAAACGATTTGAGAGCAGACATGAGAAACACGTTGGATAGCCAAACTAATGATTTGAGGAACATGATGGCTAGTTTCTTCCAAAGTAGTCAACCCTCTTCTTCGGGTACTCTTCCGAGTAACACCGTTGCAAATCCAAGAGGGGAGATGAAAGCAATCACCACTCGAAGTGGCAAAGGTACCAAGGAACCCGAGCTTCCTATACCTCCACCGGTGGTTGTGACTAAGGAGAACGAGTCACCTGCTCCTATTCCTCACCCTTCTCCTTCCCCAATTTCTCCACCTCTTCCTTCTACCCCTCCTCCACCCGTGGTAGTGAGTGATCCTATTCCCCCAAAGCCTTCCTCTTCTTCCAATATACCTTATCCATCTAGGTTGAGGAAAGAGAAGCAAACGAGCAAGGATGATATTCAGGTTTCGAACTTCCTTAAAATGTTCAAACAATTGAATTTTAACATCTCCTTCGCTGAGGCTCTCGCTCACATGCCCAAATATGCCAAAATGTTTAAAGATCTTCTGAGCGACAAGGAAAAGCTCCTAGATATTGCCAACACCCAACTTAATGAGAATTGCTATGCAGTGCTCTTAAGGAAATTGCCAACCAAGCTTGGTGATCCGGGTCGTTTTCTTATCCCTTGCAATTTCTCGGGAGTAGAGAATTGCATGGCCCTAGCCGATCTAGGTGCCAGTATTAATCTCATGCCTCTAAGTGTTTGGAAGCAATTATCTCTCCCAGAGCTAGTCCCCACCAAAATGACTTTGGAATTGGCCAACCGTACGGTTGCTTATCCAGTGGGGATAGCCGAAGACGTCATTGTAGGAGTCGACAAATTTACCTTCCCTGCTGATTTTGTTGTCGTCGACTACGAGATGGACCCCCGTGTGCCACTCATTGTTGGTCGTCCATTCTTGAGGACCGGTCGCACCCTCATTGATGTTGAAGCCGGTGAGCTTATCATGAGAGTGGGTGACGATAAAGTAGTCTTCAACATGGGAAAGCTTTCTAAACAGCCTTATTCTTACGAGAGTGTTAATTGTATTGACGTTCTTGATGAGGCTTGTGAAGAACACTTCAAGGATGCTTGTAAAAATATTCCTACCTCTCTTCCCAATGTTGAGACCGTTTCCTCTATCGACTCATCACTATCTCTATTTGGAGAAAGTGATTTCCTTTGGAAAGATTTGGAAGCCACCTTGGAAGATGTGAAGCAAGACAATGACGATTCTACTGCCAATTGGGATGACGATCTTAGTTTCATTGCAAACCTCCTAAGAGAAGACAATCCTTCCCCTCCATCTCCCACTGCTATTGCTATCGAGACTCCGACTTCGAATACGCCTCCCGTCGAAAATCCTCCGGATTTGGAACTTAAGGAGTTGCCGCCCCATCTTGAGTATGTATTCCTCGAAGAAGAGAAGAAGTCGCCAGTCATCATTGCTAAGGATTTGAAGGATGAAGAGAAAGCCCGACTTGTCGCCGTGTTGAAAGATCATAAGAAGGCTATCGCTTGGAAGATTTCAGATATTCGTGGAATTGATCCTCACTTCTGCACACACAAAATTCTCATGGAGGACGACTTTAAGCCCACAATTCAAAGCCAACGAAGGGTGAATCCAAAAATCCATGAAGTCATCAAAACAGAGGTTCTAAAACTTCTTGATGCGGGTATGATTTACCCTATTTCGGATTCACCATGGGTTAGTCCAATCCATTGTGTGCCTAAGAAGGGCGGAATAACCGTTGTTCCCAACGAACACAACGAGTTGATTCCCACTCGTCTCGTTACTGGGTGGAGAGTTTGTATAGACTACCGCAAACTCAATAATGCCACGAGAAAGGATCATTTCCCTCTCCCTTTTATGGACCAAATGCTTGAACGATTAGCAGGAAATGAATATTACTGCTTTCTTAATGGTTTCTCGGGTTATTTTCAAATACCCATCGATCCCCAAGATCAAGAGAAGACTACATTCACTTGTCCCTATGGCACTTTTTCTTACAAAAGAATGCCTTTTGGCTTATGTAATGCGCCCGGGACTTTCCAAAGGTGTATGTTAGCTATCTTCCATGACATGGTTGAACAAACCATGGAAGTCTTCATGGATGATTTCTCGGTCTTCGGGGATTCCTTCTCTTCTTGCCTTGCCAATTTGGAACGTATGCTAAAGAGGTGCGAAGACACTCGCCTAGTTCTGAATTGGGAAAAATGCCATTTTATGGTAAAAGAAGGCATCGTGCGTGGACATAAAATCTCGAAAGCCGGTCTTGAAGTAGACCGTGCTAAAGTCGATGTTATCGCAAAGTTGCCTCCACCTTCAACCGTGAAGGGTGTGAGAAGTTTTCTGGGTCATGCGGGCTTCTATCGTCGATTCATCAAACATTTTTCTCAAATCGCTCGCGCGATGACCCACCTCTTGGAAAAAGATACTCCTTTTATCTTCTCCAAAGAGTGTCTTGAAGCCTTCAACTCGCTTAAGGATAAGCTAACTAAGTCACCCGTCTTTGTTACCCCTAATTGGGAGCTGCCTTTTGAGTTGATGTGCGATGCTAGTGATTTTGCTATTGGAGCGGTTCTTGGACAAAGAGTGAACAAACACTTCCAACCGATCCATTACGCTAGCAAGACAATGACGGTGGCACAATTGCATTATACGACAACCGAAAAAGAGCTTCTAGCTGTTGTCTATGCTTTTGAAAAATTCCGCCCCTATCTTGTCCTTTCCACCACAATTGTGTATACCGATCATTCCGCGTTGAAGTACTTGTTGACAAAGCAAGATTCCAAACCAAGACTTCTTCGCTGGGTTTTGCTGCTCCAGGAATTTAAAATCGAAATTCGCGATAAAAAAGGAGCAGAAAACTTAGCCGCGGATCATCTCAGCAGACTTGAGGATCCTTATCAGGGGGATCATCCGAACAAAGAAATCAATGATTCTTTTCCCCTGGAGACCTTAATGTCTATAAACTCGAAGCCGAATGAAACCCCGTGGTTTGCGGACTTTGCAAACTACTTGGCGGGTGGAATTCTCAAGGAAGGGTTGACGTCTCAACAAAAGAAGAAGTTCTTCACCGATATCAAGACTTACTTTTGGGACGACCCTTACCTATTCAAACAATGTGCCGACCTGATTATCCGCCGATGTGTTGACGGGCCGGCAGCGTCTGAAATCCTTGATGCTTGCCACAAAGGACCCACCGGTGGTCACTTTGGTCCTAACTACACCGCAAAGAAAGTGTTTGATTCGGGATTTTATTGGCCCTCCATTTATCGTGACGCTCACGATATGGTTAAAAAATGTGATGCTTGCCAGAAACAAGGTAAGATCACACATAAAGACGAGATGCCTCAGAATTTCATTCAAGAGTGTGAAATTTTTGATGTTTGGGGTATCGACTTTATGGGGCCATTCCCTTCCTCTAAAGGAAACAAATACATCCTTGTAGCCGTTGACTACGTTTCAAAGTGGGTTGAAGCCAAAGCTTTGCCTACTAATGACGCAAGGGTGGTTTGTAACTTTTTGAAAGATCTTTTCGCTAGATTCGGTGTGCCTCGCGCCATTATTAGTGATCGTGGGACTAATTTCTGCAATGACCAATTTGCTAGAGTCATGGCTAAGTACGGTGTAAATCATCGTCTTTCCACCGCCTACCACCCATAAACTAATGGCCAGGCTGAAATCTCCAACCGAGGACTAAAGCGAATTCTGGAAAGAACCGTGGGAGAGCATCGGGCCGCATGGGCTGATAAACTTGATGATGCTTTGTGGGCTTTCCGTACTGCTTACAAGACCCCGATCGGCTGTACGCCTTATCGTCTTGTGTACGGGAAAGCGTGCCACCTCCCCATTGAGTTGGAGCACAAGGCTTATTGGGCCTTGAAATGGGCTAATTTTGATATTAACAAAGCCGGTGACCTACGCAAGATCCAACTCAATGAGCTGAATGAACTCCGTAATGAGGCTTATGAAAATTCTTTGATCTATAAGGAACGAACTAAGCTCATTCACGACTCCAAGATCAAAAACCGAGAGTTCCATGTTGGAGACAAAGTCTTACTTTTTAACTCTCGGTTGAAAATCTTTTCGGGCAAGCTCAAATCTCGTTGGTCCGGCCCATTCACCATTGCCCAAATTTTTCCATATGGTACTCTCGAGCTCGCTCAACCTAATGGACCTAATTTTAAGGTGAATGGCCAACGAGTGAAGTTGTACTTTGCTGAGGACACCTCTCAGGAGGTGATTCCATCCCTCACCACGTTCCCCATGAACTAATTTTGGGTCGAGTCAGGCTCGTGACTCGGTTATCAAAAACAAGCGCTCCTCGGGAGGCAACCCGAGTATCTATCCCTTTAACCCCCTAAGTGTAGGGGAGGACCTATTTTGGTCATTTGTGTTTGTGTGGTGATGTGATTACAGGGATAACTGCAATCTTGGAATTCTTTAAAGAACCGTGCTCCCGTGTTATCTGAAATCCGGTTCTATCTCTCAACTATCGTGATTCAATTTTCTTCATAATCACATTTGAAATTGATCACTTTAGTCGTCTCTTCCTTAACTCGAGTTAACCAACGTGCACAATGTCATAAGTGTAGGGGAGATTTTTCCCACATGCTTAAACATTGAGGAAAATGTTTATCTTAAGTGTAGGGGGGACTTCTATCGAAGTTTTAAGTGGACTTTTCCATGAAAATGCCTTCATTTAACCGGAAAATCCTATTTTTCAACATTTTTCAAATTTTTTATTAACTTTGGCCATTTAGTCGTAAATTTTAAATTTTTATCGTTGCTTTCGTATGTATATATCCCACAATAAAATCAAAATTATTAATAAAGTGGTGAAGCTAGTTTAGAAATCTTTGACATATTAGGCCCGTTGCGTTTATTTTGACTCAACCCGAATAGACTTATCCAAGTTTATTCTAGCTAGTATCCTTAACCATGTACACCTTAATCGGTTTATTAGGCTAAGTATCCGCGAGTCTCATTACTTGAGATTTTAAATTGTGGAGGACGAGAAATGATAGAGTCAATTATAAGTCGGTATTCTTGCGCAAGCTCACTTGGTGTAATTATTTGCCTATTCTCCCATCACTTGCTAATAATTTATCTGCAATAAGTAAGGTCGCACGATTTGAAAAGTTACTTAGCTTCTAGCCCAAGATCGTTTAAAAGTTGCTCGATAATGATAAGAGTTCATAGCCAAGGCATAACTTATGAAGCGGGGCGCGAAGATTGGCGAGTCCGAAAAGGCCCTAACAAGGCATGAGGATTCCATTTTATTGCTGAAGATCCAAAGTGATGTGAAAAGCATTATTCCTAAAGTCAATATGAAGGATCAAGACTCACGACGAAAAGCAATCAACTCCCATAAAGATCATGGAGAAGTCTATCCGAAAAGACCCTAACAAGGTATGAGGATAAATAGATCCAAGTCCGAAAAGGAGGCGGATCGTTGTATCTCAAAATCCCAATTAGAGATTGAAGAAATAATCATGAAGTCGTGGTCAACAAAGTTGGAGTACCCCTCAAAAGTCTCCAAGTGAAGAAACTCTATTATGATGAGAAGACCATTATCTCAAAAACGTCTCTCGAAGATATGAAGTATGAAGTACATGCCAAATATCGGCCCGAGAAAGGTCTCAAATCGTGAACCAAGTTATGCCCAGATATAAACTTTTTGATATCCCGAGAAGCAGTTTTAAGAGATTTTGTCCTTTAGCTAACTATTGATCAAATCGTCCTACTTTGCTTTCATGATCATTCTAAGCTTAGTTTGGGGAACGTGAAACTTGAGGGTGATAAATCTTCGCAACACCAAAGCCCTAATGTAAGTCCTTGATTTCTTTACAAGTTATTACCATCCTTTTGTTCATTTTAAAGTTTTAATTTCTCTTAGCATTTTAATTTTTGTTTAGTAGTATGTAATAAGGCCAAGGTTGATTAATTATGAGAAAAATGTAAAATTGCTTTATCACTAAGCATTGCATGAGGGCATGGCAATGGTTAAGTGTAGGGGATTTGATAGGTGTGTAAACACCCATCCTTTTACCACTTAATTCTGGCTAAAACAAGACCAAAACACGTATTTAATATCATTTGTTTGGAATTAGGCGTGGTTTTTGTGTTTATTGTGTTTTCAGAGCAAACCGGATGAATATTAAAGAAAACATGGGATTGCACGGGTTTTATCAAGGAAAAAGACTAAAAACGAAGTCTATTGTCCAAGAGATGCAAAAGATTTGAAGTCAATGGGCCGATTCGAAGATTTATCGAAGAAAAGGACCAAAGACGGAAGATTTACATAAGTCGAAGAAACTCAAGTCTATTTAACGAAGAAATTAAAAGACGAGTTGGATTTAATCGACGACAAATCCCGAATCAGAATCGAAAACGTCAACTTTTCTGAAAAGACGAGAAGACAAGAAGAAAGGGAGAAAGCCCACTCACCAACCAACCACTAGGACTATAAATAGACTTTCCCTTCACACAATTAGGGAGTTAGCTTCATTTTTTCTTTTTCCCAGTTCTTGGTTCGGTTCATCACAAACACCATTAGGGTGTCTGGTGATTTTTCATCTTTTTCTCTCAATCTTGTAACTCTTAATCATTACTCTTGTTATTTTTACGTAAATCAATCTATTCCATCTTTTCATTCATCTTGATCTTCATCATCTTCTATTTCAAGTTCTTAAGTTTTTATTTGATTCAAGTTTGATCTTAAAAAGTTGTTGATTTAGTGTTTTCATTGGTGGGATTTGTTACTTAAGGTATTTAAATGATTTGTGTTTAATTTGGTAAAACCTTTTTGAGTATTTTGGTGTTTAGATTGAAAATCGTTTGGTATCTGCTGTTACTGTTCTTCGCTGCCCAGATTATTCCGAACAAGACCAATATTCCGAATAGGCGAATTCCCATTTCCCTTATTCGGAATTTTGGATATTCCGAATAGGGTTTTTTACTTTTCCCTTACTCGGAATATTTTTAAATATTCCGAACAGAGTAACATTTTCCGCATAGGCTTCAATATTCCGAATAGGCTACATTTTCCGAATAGAACTTATTTTTCCGCATAGCCATACTTTCCGCATAGATGGATTTTTCCGCATAGAGTCTATTTTCCGCATAGGATATTATTTTCCGAATAGAATTTATTCCGCATAGAATTATCTTTCCGCATAGATGGATTTTTCCGAATAGCATGTTTTCAGCATAAGCCATTATTCCGAGTAGGCTTCATTATTCCGCATAACACAATATTCCGAATAGAGCATCTTCTCCATTTATTCCGAATAACTCTTGTTTTCAGTAAGGATCTTTACAGTTTTATCATTTAATTGCTTTTGATTTACTGTTTCTGGCTTTAATTTTTATTTACTTCATTTATTTAGAATAGAAAACCGAATCCACTTTTTGTCACCAAGAACAAATCATTCCACTTTTTACTGAGATCAATTCGAGAGGATTCCGAGAAATATTTTGAACCCACTAAAAAGCTTGTATCAAATTTCTTCTTGTATTCCTCTACTGTGGTAAGAACTCTAGGTGGAGGAATAAATTCCTCTTCTTGGAGTTCTGGAATACCAGTCCAAGACAGATCCTTTCTAAGGACACCATAAAAGTTCCCAGCAGGTGGTGGAACACCAACATACTCTTTCATCCCAATCTCACTCCTATCCCTAGAATCCCTTTGTTCACTAACACATTTTTCTAGGGTTTGAGAAGCTTTATCAAATTTTTGAATTTTAAGATCTACATTATCTTAGTTTTTTATAGCCTCATCTAACTTAGCTTGTAAAACACCATTAGATCTCTCCAAGATGTTCCTAACCTCAACACTAGCATTTAGATCATGAGTCAAAACATTAATTTGATCTTTTAGGTCAAGCTCCATTTTCTTATATTCAGCCACAGTCTTTTCAGTTTGAGTAATAGCAAGTTGATAATTAGATAACTTGCCTTTTTCATCAAAAACATCTGATGTTAATTTTAAAACTTCTTTGTTAAGCTTTTCAGTGTTTAGACGACAACCCTTACTACAAAATGCATCATCATATACCTCATTGTCTGATGAAGATGAAGAATGTGCCATGAGAGCATAGTGAACATGCTCCTCTTACTCCTTTTCTGCAACCAAGGCATTGTTCTCTTCCACATCCTTGGCCAAAAAGCTCCAATCCCAGCCAACACCATCTATGTCTTGCATGGAAACCATAGCTTTTGTATCTTCAACCTTGACGATTTGGCTTGAAGGCTTTCCAGCATCAGATCTTCTTGGAGATCTACATCTCTCATAAAGTGATCCATTCTGTGGCAATTGTAACACTCAACCTTGGATTTATCAAACCCAGCAGTGTCTTTAGCATTAAAAGTCATCTTCTTCCTGAATCTTCTATTCCATCTATTGGCCCTTATGCTTGCAAGTGCCATATTCCACTTTATGTCCATCTCCTCCAAGTGCTCATCACTAATTTGCTCAAGTTCCTCATATGTAATCACTAAACCATTAGGCAATGAAGCAATGTATGCACACACTGTATCTAGATCAATACCAACAGGCTTAACTCTTGGTGAGTCAACATTGTATGTGTCAGCGTCTGAATGTGAGGCGTTGACAAAGCTTGATCCAACGTTGACACAAGGTGATCCAGTAACGGGGTGCATGTATGAATCCCTTTGATCAAATTAACCTTCACTATGTGAGAAGAAGGCCATATTTCCATTAGTAGACTTTCTTCCTTGATCCAAAAGAATTTCACTCTCTACAAGCCTCAGTTTATTGTAGACATCATCAAAGGTGGAACTTTTGTGAGTATTATTAGCAATCATAGACCTTGCTTCAATCTTCCATGCATCACCAAGACTTTTAGGGAAAGTGGTGATGATATCAGCATCATCATGCACTGTTCCCATAAATGACAACTGGCTTGTAATGTCAAGAAGTCTGCTTCTGAGTCCAGTTAGCTTTTCATTGGGAAGGGCTTTAAATACAACATACTCATGCAAGAGTTGCTTCTTTTTCTTTGAGGAAGTATCATCATTACCACCATAAGCAACTTGAAGGGCTGTCCAAAGATCTTTTGCAGAATCATAGCCTCTATACTTGTGCTGATTTTCTTGTCCCAAGTAAAGTTTGAGGATGCTTAGGGTTTTCATATCATTCCTTCTCTTTGCAATGTCCTTAGTTGAGACAGCTCTTCCATCTTCAGGTTTTCTTTTCGATCCTCAGCACTTGAGCCTGGAGTTGATCTTAGAGTGATAGCAGCTAGGATCTTGGCAGCCTTATTGAATGTGTTTCCATATTAAATAATTTCCCATAGGGTGTGGTCATGGATTTGAAGATACTGCTCAAAATTGAACTTCCACGGCTAAAAGTTGTCTGGGTCTAGCATGGGAATCTTGATGTTATGGCTTGAGGAGGAGGAGGTTAACTCTGGAGTAGACATGTTGTTTGAATTTTAAGGTTTCTTGAAAATTATGGTTTTTGGCGATTTAGGGTTTTTGTGTTCTTTAGGTCAAATTTTCGCAACAAGCTCTGATACCACTTGTTGATCCCAAACATAGATCGATTTAGCTTGTGTAATCGAGATTAAATCAAGTTAAACACGTAGAGAAACTTTGTTGTATATGAAACAATTCAAGTATTATGCGGAATTAATACTTAAACAAGAACACATAAACAAGATAAACCAAACTTTCACTTTGATTGATTAATCGAACTTGCGTACAATGAAAGTGTAAAACATATATTGAACTAAACCTAAAGGCATCCTTTTATAGATTAAGGAACCTTGTACAAGAGTCTACGTATCAGCTATTTTAGGTAAAGATAAACATAAGAAATACATTGTCGAACATATCTTTACTAGAAACATACTAGAAACATTAAACGTGTAGACTAAGTATCCTGTCAGTGCTTGACTTCTTCTTATTAACACTTGACTTCTTCCTGTCAACGCTTGTCTTGACAACGCTTGATTTCTTCCTATCAACGTCCAATTTCCTCTTGTCAGCGTCCAAGTGTCTTGGCTACATTTTATTCCTAACAAAACTATTCTGTAAAAAATTTCGTGAGTATTTGTTTGCCTTGGATTTTTTTGGTTTATCGAGAACATATTTGAGGGGATTTCAACATTAATTCTTGACTTCTAAACACGACAACAAACACATTTACTTTCTCTCATTGTTCGATCAACGTTTGTAAATCTTTATCTTATTGAAACGGAGTTTACTTCACATACGGATAAGTCCATCCTCTCGGGTACGAATAATCATCCACCAATGTTGGTGAAGACTATGTACGAGGATTGGGCTTCACGAATGGAACTTTATATGTTGAATAAAGAGAACGGACATCTCATTCGGGCTTCGATGCTCAATGGACCATTGGTATATGGTACGGTAACGGAAGGTGCAGTTACTCGTCCTCGCACAACGGGTGAATTAACTGGAGATTCTAAGATTCAAGACAAGTGTGATAAACAAGCTACAAAAGTCATTCTCCAAGCCCTTCCTCCGGATGTCTACAAACTCGTGAGTAAACATAAAGTTACCAAAGAGTTAGGGATAGAGTTTGTGTACTAATGCAAGGCACCTCGTTAACTAAACAAGAACGAGAGTGTAAGATATATGATACGTTTGATAAGTTTGCATATGTCCCCGGGGAGACTCTGAATGATTACTATTTTAGATTCACTCTATTGATGAATGAGCTCAACATCTATGGCCTGGCAATTCCTACGTTTCAATTAAACACCAAGTATGTGAATACTCTCCCTTCTAAATAGAGCAAGTACGTGACAGCTGTTAAATTGGCTAAGGATTTGCATGAAACCAACGTGGATCAACTTCAAGCTTTTCTTCAACAACACGAATGCCACGTGATCGAGGCTCGGTTTTCAACACCTCAAGTTCATGATCCACTTGCCATGTGTGCTTTTGAACAAATGACTCCCCAACAAAACATGGCTCACACTTATCAACAACAATTATACTTGCAGCAGCCACCACAACACACCTATCAGCAACCACAACAACCATCTTATCAACCACTAATGATGCCACAGCAAGCATTTCAACAAAGTGTTCTTCAACAGCCTTATCCACAGCAACCATCACATCAGGCATTACCATCACAAGCCATCACTTTTCCAATGGGCTATACTCCTAAGCAAGGATATTTTCCAATTGAAGCACCACCAGCACAAGCCTTTTATTCCAATGAACTCCCACCAATTCAAGCACTGGTCTTTACTCCAAATGATACGCCTACTGATGTCTTAAACCATCTCACTGCCTACTTGTCAAAACTTGTTGCAACTAGAGGATTTCCAGCAACGAACAATCAGCTCCGCACTTCTTCAAATCCTCGACAACAAGCCACTATTCAAGACGGTCAAGTGACGGTGCAATCCATTCAGGAAAGGCAAAATTAATATGGACCCTGTACAAGGACCGTGAATGCTCCAGCTGTGAATTCTCAAGCTAGTGGACATGGAAGCCCCATTACTCCTCAAAAAGTTGTGACTTGCTACAATTATCGAGGACAATGTCATATGGCTAGGCAATGCACTCAGCCAAAAAGGAGAAGGGATGCGACAGTGGTTTCGTGAGAAGATGTATTTGGTCGATGCTAAATCTAAGGGAAAGATTTTGGATTCAGATGAATTAGCATTTCTTGCAGACCTAGGGGCTGCAGATAAGGAAGGCATTGTAGTCGTATCTACTTCTAATGTAACATATCAAGCAGATGATCTTGATGCATATGATTCAGATTGTGATGACATTCACTCAGCCCAAGCTACTCTCGTTGCTAATCTCTCTCACTACGATTCTGATGTCTTCAGTGAGGTACCAATACACAACTAATATTGTTCATGACATGTAAATGACAAACTCGAACAACATTCGGGAACTAGTAACTCAAATGATGTGCTATCCAATCCAACACATTTGAGTGAACCGCAACCAAATGCTACGACGGGTATGGAATCTTATGATCAACATGTTTTGGTAATGATGCCTAAACATATTATTGATAACATGAATGTGCCCGTCTTACAAACCATAGATTTGAATGCCAATCTAACCGCTGAGCTTACGTTGTATATGGAAAAGGTCAAAACTTTTGAAATGGTCCCTCAAGCAGAGAAAATAACTTATTCTGAATTTGACCAATTCCATATTGAAAGGATAGAACACTTAAATGAAATAGAATCATTAAGAGATAATATTTCCAATGAATCAAAAGAAAAAGAGTCGGTTGTAAATGATTTTCAAAAACTTAAAACGGATTTCGAAACTCTCGAGTCTAAAAATTTGAATCGGAAATTAATGCTACCAAACTTCTTAAATTCAAGGAACAACAGCTTTGAAAACAATTCGCTTCCACAGAAAAGGTTCACCTCTTAACCAAGTCATTTAAGGAACTAGAACTTAAGCGTCTTCAAGATTTACCACCTAATCCTGGTTATACAAAACAAGCTCCGGAATATATTCCTTGTCTTTATGATGTGACCCTAATTGGCAAACCGAAAGAAGCACCTTATGTTCGTAACACTGAGGAGACAATGTCACTTGCAGAAGAAACTCGATCTAAAATGCTTTCAACATTCCATAATCTTGATTATGTTAAGCATAATAAAGATCAATTTGATAAAAAGACCCATTTTCGATTACAAAAAGGAATTAGCTCAATTATCAGCTTGTGTGCCCCAAAGTTTGTCAAACGAAAACCTTTCTAGTATGTCTCCTACACTTGTTAAAAAGGATTTAACTAAGTTACTTCCATCGGTATGCAAGGTGTCTAATAGCTTAAATGTGTTGCACCAACACTTTGTTGATTTTGACACGGTCATTAAGGAACGTATGACAGCTTCGGCCATAACGGAAGGTGAACGAAAATTTGAGCACACTAGAGCTGCGTTTAGAGACGAAATTATTCCGTTAGTAAACAATATTAAAGCATGTTTTAGCAATATTGATCAAGATTTGGTTTTGAAATTAGATGAAGTTAAACCTGTTTTTAATGAAATAGATGATGCTTATGAAAACGGTTTACTTGAAATAGAACGAACTTCACGCCAAAATGATCAGCTTCTGAAGCAAGTGATGTCGCATGATATTGTATCCGTTTGTGTGAATAAAAGTGTTGATAATGATTCTATTGTGCATAATGTTGAATCTATGGATAATGTGGTAGATAGTACTTGTCACAAATCTGACGCTTAATTTTTAAAGCTTCAAGATTCTTATACTTCGCTTTCAAAACGTTTTGATGAGATTCAAAAACATTGTATTTCGCTTGAATGTAAGCAACAATTTAGTCAAGAGATCTTTGAAATGTCATTCGAAGGTGTTAATATAAATGATCCAAATTTTCAAAAGGATTTTTGATTGAATTTACAAACAAAATAGTGTCAGCCAAGTGACAAGGTTGCTAAATCATTGCCAATAGACATAGAGACATCTAAGGAGATTAACTGTGTGAACGTACTTGAGGCTGCTGAGAATTTTAAACTTGATCCAGATAATCGAGTTCCAAGATTTTGTCCAAAGTTGATAACTTAAAACAGAAAAATACACAACTCTTCGATTCAGTAAAGCCCGCATGTGCTAATACCACTGCCCAGAATCAATCATTGATTGAACGGTTGCATCGAAAGTCGGTGGAAATATCTGATTTGAGGGAACAATTTTGTGATAAAAATTTGTCTTTGGCTGAGTTAAAGGAAACACTTCGTACCCTAAAAGGAACCTCATTGCCGTCACACCACTAAACAAGGGCCCTAGGACTAAACCATCTCAGACATTGGTCACTAAAGATAAGGCAAAATCAAAATCAGCTTTTAATATTCTCGTGTTGCATTCTACAGGAGTAAACACCACTACTAAGGCTCAAAGATCTAAGCTTAAAAGAAACACGAAGAATAATAGGATCTTGCCCCCATCTAGTAGTCAAGTAAAGAAGCAAGTAGAAGCCCACCTTAGGAATGTTATTTCTGTTTTGAATAAAAAGATTCATGTAGCTAAACCTAAAGGCTCTACGGTTGTGCAATGTTCTAAGCCTACTGTGAATTCTAATTTGAAATGTTGGAATTGTAATGAATGTATGTTTTCTAGTCGTCATGACTCTTGCCTTATTGACCATGTGAATGAGATGAATGCCCGGAAAAATGGTTTAGAATGGAAACCGACTGGGAAAGTGTTAACCCAAGTTGGTTGGACGTGGCGCCGCACTGGTAGAACTTTCACTATAGTAGGAAATGTGTGCCCTTTAACTAGGATCACTCCCACTAAAGCGAAGAAAGGGTGCCCTTTAACTAGGAGTACCAAGGCTACCAAAACAAAAACGTGTCCTTTAACTAGGAACACCGACACTACTATAGGAACCAAGTGCCCTTTAAATAGGTCTACTCCCTGTTGGGTCTACTAGATGTAGATCTTGCAGCTTGTCAGGACCGGTGAATGACTTCTGTAATCACAAGTCAAATCACAAAGAGACTCTATACACAATATGAATGTAAAATATAAATATAATCAAGGAGAACAGAATAACTATAAAGACTTGATCCTTTCTAAGGATTTCTAATATTGATAATCACTAGAACTACGTTTTGTGAAGGTGTGTATAACCCTTCTGCCTAAGGTTCCTTTTATACTACAAGGAAACCCTAATACAGCATTAAAGAAAACGTGTAAAACTGATATGCATATCCTTTCCTAACATATCTCATGCATATCCTAACAGAATATTAAGTAAATAATAAAGTTTGACTTCGACTAGGACCAGGAGCAGGACTTGCTCCTACTACTACTAGGACCAGGAGGAACTACATACCTCCTAGTCTACCTATTACATTTAACTATTACAATGGTCCTAACAATCCTCCCCTAAACTTGAATTTGAACTGTTGAGTTCAAGTTTCCTGGAAAACGTGCAAATAAAGCTCGAGGATTGTATCAGCAAAACAAATAGCAGCATCAAAAAGATAAGAATCAGAGTAACCGCCGCAACATGAAACACTAGAAGCTTCTCCAAAGCTTGGAACAAATCAGCATCGTGTTGAATCTTTGCAGCAACATGAGCAGATTTGATGAGCCTTTACCAAGTAGCTGCTCGCTCTTGGGCTAGCCAGTCTTTCTGGTGGAATAAGCATCACCCTGGGAGACTAGAACCCAGCCCAACTCTTAGAACGTGAATCAATGGTGAGTGGGAGTACCCTGATGATTTTAGGCAAACCATCACAGCCGTCAACGGATTTGATGCGTCTTTACCAGAAGCCGTACCCCTCTGGACTCGCCAACTCTTAGCAATGAAGCATTGGTGAGTTGAACACCCTATAGCTTTAAGCGAGCTATTACAGCTATCAACGGATTTGATAAGATCTTTACCAAGATCCGTACCCCCTTGGATTAGCCACTTTTCAGTCCAAGACTATGGCAAGTGAAAACCATCCAGTTTTGGGTAACCTGGCAACCATCAACGGATTTGAGAATCGCACCAGGAGCCGTACCCTCAAGGTGAATCAACTTTTTCTTGTCGATTAGACATGGTAAGTTGAGAACCATTTGTTGTGTGGACCACGTCCAAAACCAAGTGAAACCAAGTACCAGTACAAGCACAAATCAGTAACCAGAACCCACAATGTGAAGCAGCCAACGGATATTATTCACAAGTATAAAATCCAAGATGTGTTAAAAGTATAAGTAGATATTATATAAAAAGTATATTTTTTTTTATTTTTTTTAACTATAAAGAATGAAATTCACCAATAACTGTACATATTGGTGAAAAGTATGAAAATAAGAACAAAGAAACAAAAATACAAACCATAAACACTTACAACCCAATCACATCACATACCAGAAGCAGCCTTCTTATCTGCTATCAACCGCGCCTGAATACCTTCCACCAATGTCGTGGCAATAGAGGACTCATTTCCAGATGAAGCAGTAGAAATTTGCAAGTGACTAGCCAACATCGCCTCCATCGAAGAAATTGTCAAAGGATACTCCACATCCGTCAGCATAAAAACCATATGACCAGATTCTAATTCCAACATATGAACACCACATCCTGCATATAGCTTCCAGCACTGAATCACCCATTGCATTTGATCCTTCCATATGCCCGAAACAGGAGCATTAGGAGGAGCATCCAACATCAGCTTAAGATCAGCCCAGATACGCAGACCAGGCCATGAAGACACAACCATGGGGTCAAAAGGCATACTAGAATCCACAAGTCCATACAACGCCATAAGATCCATACGGTCAGCCCAAGACAACACACCCTGCAAACCCGTTGCCAAACGCACAGACCCATCACTTAAAGTAATTCGATGGGATACGCCACCAGGAAGTGTTGTGGAACGCTCAACCGTATAACCAGTAATGTTCCCATTGCCCAAAGGTAAGTCAGAATCACTGTCAGAAGCTACATCAATCATCTCATAAGGGACTGTCTTACCACGGCGAACACGACGAGCTTGTTTCTGGCGAAGGGAACGTCTAGGTGTGGGATCTTTAGGTGTGGGTTCAACCTTTACCCTAACCTCAGCAGCAGCAGTGGGAGCAGTAGAAGTAGACTCATGAGTGTGCCCACCCAATGGATCAATAGGAGCTGCATCAGAAGTAGGATTTGGTTGAGTTCCAGGAACTGGTGGTGATGGAGATGACAAATCAGGTGTAGTAGCAGTAGTTGTGGTGGTGGTAGCAAAGGTGGTGGTTGGAACATGTGTGGTGGTGGTAGTAACAGGTGTGGTGGTAGAAACATGACCAGCAGTAGAACCCAAAGGAGCAACCAAAGGAGAAGTAGAAGTACCAACAGTAGTAGCAACAAAACCAGATGGACTAGCAGCAGAAGCAGGAGTGGGAGCAGATGAAGGACCAGTAGAAGCAGCAGGCGAAGAAGAAGTCACACCACGAGGATGGTAAATAAATATTTCCGGAATTGATTGACTCTGACGCTTAACCATACTTTCATAAAGTGCCTTGAGCTCATCAAAGGTCAAAGCCCGAACCCGGTCCCACTTCCAAGGAGCATTAAAATGAGCAGCAGATTGATATTTCACATAGCGTTGCATCTGCTTGCGCTCCTCAGTCCGAGATAAAGGTCTGTTCTTTCTCTTTTCCCTAAGTTGTGCAGCAAGGGCCAACTGGTGCTTACGCATCAATACCATAGCTCTCGGAATACAATTGTGCTCATCAACATCGTCACCCAAAAGATCTGTAAACTGAGCATAATCCCGGGTGAGAACAGTCAAAACTTGCATCCATTCACTATCACTCCAGTGCATGGCATCGTGCTGAAGTTGTTCACGCCTCCGCTTTCGAAGCTCTTCTTCAGCAGCCCAATCAGCTTTATCAATCTCGGCTTGAATCCGACGAGCAGCCTCCTCACCTAGCCTTTCTTCTTCAAGCTGTCGACGGGAACGCTTGCGAGATGGTGATGGAGCATCAGTCATTGGGGCCTTGCCCTTCGAATCATGAGAGGGACCAGCATTGAAACCAGCAGCAGGATCAGAATCACCATCCATAGGAGTGGGAATAGCACTAGGAGAAGGAACACTGGAGGATGTCGGAGGAACCGGCAAATCATCATAAACTTTATCAGCAAAGTCAGCCTTTGCCAATAATGTCAAACCATCCTCAACATGCTCCGTACCCTCCTCATCAGAATCTGAATGGATCACATGCTTCTTGCGGCGCCGTCACTGAGTTTCCAAAGCTTTGATGCGTTCAGCCAGAGGAAGAACAAAATCCCTAGTAAGTTTCCGATGTTGGTTCAAATCAGCTTCCAAAGAAATCATCCGCTCATGGTACCTGCGCATAAGATCAAGCAAAGATATAAGTGTAGTAGGCTCCTCCGCCTGTCCACCAAGAGAACTTGGATCAGGGAAAGCGTCATTGGAGCCCGAAGCAACATATGGGTCAACCTGTGGAGTACTAGCACCAAACTGTGTATCAGTCGAGTGTGGGGCAGGACTAGGAGGTGGAGTCTCCACAAATGGAGACTTGTGTGGGACTGAAGAAGGACCAGCCTTGGAAGGGGATGGTTTTTCAACCACCACCTCCTCAACCAGCTCCTCCTCAACCACATGAGTGGCACCATCAGTAGGAACCTCCTCCTCCATGGGGTCATTATCAATCACAACAAACTCAGGAGCCTCCTCCGCCGCACCCATAGGACCCTGAGCCAGTCCCAACATGGCCTCAGTCAGGGCCTCCATTCCCCAGTAAACCCATTGACCATATTGTAATACACTTTTGCTGTAAGCTTAGACGGCACATGCTCAGTCCTATCACGAGGAATGCAAACCAGTATCTGCTGAAGTAACCTAGGGTACATACCAAACTTCTTTCTCGAACCAGCATTAGACAGATTACTAACCATCCCCTCAAATAGATAATGAGAAAAGTTAAAAACTCTACCCTGGGCTAAGCAAATAAGACCAGTAGCCAAAGGAGTAGGGAAAGCATCCTAACTCCCAGACTTGGGACTCATACAATGGATTAAAAAGTGGACCAGAAGCTTCCATTGGGGGGAAAACCTATTTTTCTGGAAGTTAAACTTCCCCCCATGTTCGTATCCGAAAGCAGCCATCCCCTCCAATACTTCCGAATTGGGGATGGATTCAACACCACCCTCATCCTGAAGATGAAGAGAAGAGCGAATAGAAGCCTCAGTCACCACATATGCACGTCCATCTATGGTAGCATGGAGTGCACGTGGACGACCAACCACAGCCACAAGTCGAGCAGACGCCCAAAATTGACGAATAACACTATCATATATGGTGGGACATACAGTAAATGCAAACCTTAGGTTGGAAGCTTCAATGAAATCTAGAATGTCAGCAAAATGTTCACGATGTGGACCATCACCCAGATAAGCAACTCGGTTGTGAGCAGGTTGGTAAGCAAGAGCAGCCATGGATCGTGATGAATTGATGGAAGAAGGATTGTGATTAGGGTGGAGATAGTAGGAGCGGTTTTATGTGTGTGTTAATTGTAATGAGTGAGTCAAGGGTGTATTTTGACCATAAATAAAGAAAATGGTAACTGTTCATTGACCCCTATTAATGGGGGGTTGCCCTTTCAAATTTAACCATAATTGCATAGTAACCACTTGCCCTTTTTAACATAATTACCAACTCCCAATTAACCATACTTAATTAAAAATGTAAATACCAGGATTGGGAGCGTTGACCAAAAGTCAAAGCACACAATGGTCAGACCAGGAGCAAAACGTGATTAACAAAGGACAAAAGGAATGAAAAGTGTCCAAGACTAGTACCAGGAGCCAAACACCACTTGACATGGAAGGATTTGGAACCACCAGAAGACACCAATGATGACTAGAAGCTGACCAATGAGGACCAGAAGCCAGTCATGTATGACCATATCCACCGAAGTGAGCAAAATCCTCCACCAGAAGCACCACACACAACCAGAACCAATAAAATATGTTGTTAAAATCTATCAATACGTTAGTCTGTCCTAAGAATATGTACACAGAGCCTCCCCTTAGGCTTTGCCTCCCCTCAATCCTAGACCTCAAGGATTGACCATCCCAATATGAACCACCAAGTGGTTAAACTGAGGACCATCAAATGCTTTAGTCAGCAAATCAGCAACATTATCATCCGTATGAACCTTAAGAACCTGAATCAGCTTCTTCTCATTGGCATCCCGTATAAAATGATGCCGAATTTCAATATGCTTCGTTCGCTGATGAAAAACAGGATTCTTCACAATGCAAATAGTGCTTTGATTGTCTATAAAAATTTTGGTGTTCATAAAATTGAAACCATAATCCATCATCTGATTTTGGATCCACAAAACTTGTCCACAACAACTAGCAGCAGCAACGTATTCAGCTTCTGTTGAAGAAGTAGCTACGATTGTCTGTTTCTTACATTGCCATAAAATAAGCCGACGACCCAAGAACTGACAACCACCAGTAGTAGACTTTCTGTCATTATTAGAACCAGCATAGTCACTATCACTATAAGCTTCTAGAACAAAAGGTGATTCTCTAGGATACCATAGACCCAATTTAGGTTGAGCCTTGATATACTTAAAAATCTTCTTCACTATATTTAAGTTCGAAACCGTTGGAGTCACCTGGTGTCTAGAACAAGCACTTACTGCAAACATGATGTCCGGACGTGATGCAGTCAAATACATGAGGGAGCCAATCATAGACCTGTACATGTGAACATTGACCGGGGGGTCTGGCTCATTCTCAAGTTTGATTTTAGCAACTTCATAAGGAGTCGCTGCTGGTCTAAGAGGATCCATGTCAAACTTCTGAAGAATCTCATGAACATATTTATCTTGATTGATGAAAATCCCATCCGATTGTTGCTTGACCTGAAGACCAAGGAAGAAAGAAAGTTCTCCCATCGCACTCATCTGAAATTCGCCTTTCATCAACTGTTCAAACTCATCACACCATTCCTTCCTAGTAGAACCAAAGATAATGTCGTCCACATAAACCTGAACAAGGATAATGTCCTTGGTATTCCTCCGAAGAAATAGTGTTTTGTCAATGGTACCCCTTCTATAGCCATTCTTCAACAAGAAAGTGGAAAGACGCTCATACCAAGCTCTAGGAGCCTGATGTAATCCATAAAGAGCCTTGACCACCTTGTAAACTTTCTTTGGATGAAGTGGATCAACAAAGCCCTTAGGTTGAGTGACATACACCTCCTCATCAATTTTGCCATAGAGAAAGGCACTCTTGACATCCATTTGAAACACCGTAAAGCCCACATAAGAAGCAAAGGCCAAAAACAGACGAATGGCCTCTATCCTTGCGACCGGAGCAAAAACTTCAGTGTAGTCAATGCCCTCAATTTGAGTGTGTCCTTGTGCGACAAGCCTAGCTTTATTCCTTACGACAATTCCCCGTGCATCCTTCTTGTTCTTGAGAATCCATTTGGTATTGATAGCTGTCTTTCCATCTGGTAAGTCAACCAGAACCCAAACAATCTGAAACAAGAATTGCTGCATTTCCTCCTGCATAGCCTCCACCCAACTTTGATCCTCAAGAGCATAAGAAACAGACCTAGGTTCCACCTGTGAAAGAAAACAAGTAAATAAACAGTGTTGAAAGTCCGTATGATTATTACGCTTTTGATCTTCAATATAGCTCACAAGAGCATGATGATCAGACGAGGCCTTCTGCTGCATTCTGCGTGTCTTGACAGTAGAACTAGGATCTCCAATTATTTGAGTGGTAGGATGATCTTTGTGTGATTGCAAGACTCGATTGGAAGAAACCTCCACTTCTGGTGCCATGTTATTGATATCACTAACAAAGTCAGCATCATATGAAGCATTGTGGAAAATCCCATCTACTGGTTGTTTATGAATATCATCCAGCTTGGTAGAAGACTTCTTTTGATGGTTCCCCAAATTAGAAGGACTGGAGAAACGAGTATTGGAAGTAGACTCACTAGCCGGAGTACCAGTAGGTGATAAGCTAGCACTAGGAGCAGAAGCTGGAGTACCAGGAGCAGCTTTGTCAGAAGGCGCAACCAAGGGAAACTCAAAACCACCTTGAGCAGCTGCTTTAGTAGTTTCTTGTTGTTGTTTGAGTAGAGTGTCAAGAGCTACTTGGGAATCCTGTACATCCAATGGAGTTGCATCACCAGGAGGAGTAGGAGTGACAGTGGTGGAGTAGGATGGAACCACAAAATGTCATCCTGATCATCTGAATCAGAAAGATTAGAAGGAACACTAGTACTAGAAGTTGCAAACACTTGTGGTCCTGCATCATGGTTAGTTTTGAAACGAAAACATCCTAATGAATCACTAAGATAATCAAGATCAAAATACCATTCTGGACCCTTGCCTTGAATGTTTGACTTCTCTTCAAAGTACCTGAGATTTATAGTTTCAATGATCCGCTTGGCTTGGAGATTGTAGACACGATAAGCCCGAGAGTGAGCTGAATATCCCACAATGTATCCTTCATCTGCCTTGCCATCAAACTTCCCCAAATAGTCACTAGTATTCAGAATGGTGACTGGACACCCAAAAGGCTTCAAGTGAGCAATATTAGGAACTTTGCCCGTGAGCAGCTCATAAGGAGTCTTCTTGTGAGGATTGGTAATAGAAACCCTATTCAAAACATAACTTGCAGTATTAACAGCTTCGGTCCAGAACATGGTTGGAAGCTTGGAATCGGCAAGCATAGTTCTTGCTGCTCTATAATCTCTTTTGATGCCCTTAGCATTACAAAGTGCGATGAGGTCTTTATTTTTAAACTAGGTTCCATTGTCGCAACAAATACCTTTAACTTTATTTGACAACTGGTTCTCTATCAGGGTAAGAAAATCTCTAAGAATTGAGTAGGTCTCACTCTTGGCAGCCATGAAGAACACCCACGTAAACCTGCTATATCCATCAGTTACCACCAGACAGAATTGCTTGTGGTCAATGCTTCTAATGGAAGTAGGACCAAATAAATCCATGTGTAGTAGCTGCAATGGTTCAGTTATAAGACTAAGAGCAGTAATGGCTTTGAAGGATGCTTTGTGCTGTTTGCCTTTGCTACAGGCAATACAATTTATATCATTTCTAAACGTCTTGGGAGGTAAACCAGAGACCAGATTCAGATTTGCAAGTTTGTGAATTGTCTTGAAGTTCACATGCCCTATCCTTCGGTGCCATTTAGTGGCTTCATCTTCTGAGGCTTTAGCAACTAGACATGCTAGTTGACCAGTAGGGTTGACTACATTCAACTTGATGCTATAGAGATTGTGTCTTCTAGGGATTCTGAGTAGAACTTGTGAGTCATCCGGAAGCTGAAAGTCTTTGGAAAGCACAAGTGCATCAGTATCGGTGAAGAGAACAAACTGCTTCTTGTCACAAATCTGAGAGACCGATATCAAGTTGAAGTGCTGAAGTGCTTCCACATAGTAGACCTGCTCAAAATTTAGATTAGGAGTCTTTATCGTTCCTTTTCCAGTGATTCTGCCTTCACCCCCACCAAAATAGACCTTGCCTCCATGAAATGGTACAAAGTTAGAGAGAAGACTTTTATTTCCTGTCATGCTCCTGGAGCAACCACTATCAACAATGCCTAGACTAGGATCCCGGTATGGAGTAACCTACAACAACAAGTTAATAAAAATGCAAAAGTTAGTGTCTTAAGGGGACCTAGACCTTTTCAGGTTTGAGCCTGCCTTGTGGATCTTTAGAAGAGTGCCAAGAAGATTGATGAGATCCACCGTTGTTCCTTGGTTTCCAATGCATCATTTGGGTATTATTATTTGACCAAGAACAACCTGTTGAGGGCTTAACAGCAGTTCCAAAATTTCCCAAACCAAAATACGTGTGGTCCAAATTAAGTGGATAGATTGGATTAAAATGTTGAAAATAATTACTGGTGGTTTGGAATCCAATATTTCTCCAATAATCAGAAGCTAAAGGAGAGGGCACTCTAGAAGAAGTAAACGATTGAGCACTAGGATTAAGTCTTCTAGAAGCATATGGGGCAGCTCCTAGTTGACCAGGAGCAGGAAAAGCATGTGTGTCATAATAATCACAATCTTTAATTAAGTGAAAGGCACTGCCACAAACAAAACATGTTTTGAGAGACCTTTTATTAGAATGAGATTGTTTCATACTGCCTACTTTATTACACACAATTCTAGGAGAAACATTCTTCCTAGGACTCAATAAACTAGGACCAGACACACTTGACATAACAGCAACTCCTTCTTCACACTTCCTAGCACCAATAGAAGCATGTTCATTCAACTTGGAACTTGTAGGTCTTGACTCTTCACTTGAACCACTAGATGCAGAGTCACCGGCTTTGTCACTGAAAGTACATGAGACAAAGTCATTAGTATTAGTAGAACTTGTTGGGGACTCAAGCATCTGTGATCCATCCAAGTCATTATGCCATGAAGTGGGCATAAAAGTTCCAGTAAGAGGAGGAGGGACAACATGCATTTCTGTTGCTGGTTTAAACCTATTGTAACTAGGTTTTCCCTCATCCTCTTTGTCGGCATCAAAGACACTTGAAAAAGATAAATCAAAGACATCTTCTGAGTCAATATATTTTTCAAATCCTAAGCCTCTTTTAGTTCTGCCAGACATGCTACTATCAATTAATTTTGAAAGATTTTTAGGTGCCTTTTGCCATTTTTCAAATCTTAGCATTGTAGCATCTAATTTTGCTTGCATCTCCTCTTTTTCTTTGATACTAGCATCTCTTACTGTTTCTGTATATTTAAGCATATTTGTCGTGTTTTCTAAATCAATGCTTAGTATCCTAATTTTATCCTCATACGCACGTTGTGTATCTTGTAACCACCTCTTTTGTTGTTCCAATGTGTTTAAAGAAGCCTTATAGGCTTGAACCTCTAAAAAATACTTATCATTTTGATCATTTACTTCATGAAATTGGGACAACAATTCTGAGTATTTATCATGACAACCAAGAGGACAGTGTTGTACCTGAGGTGAGATGCCCATAAGAACAAACTCGTCTGCTTCTTCTGCATTAGAGAGATTCCCAGCAATCATTGCAAACACGTCAGTCGAGGACTCAGCTGATTCCAGAGTAGAAGCCTGATGATCATTCCAGTTGACCATAGAGTCAACAAATACCGATGCCTTCTTGTCATCTTTTATCTCCTGAACCTTGAAAGCGGAGTACCTGCTCTTCTCCTGATCATTCTTGCTAGGGCACTCCCTTGCAAAGTGACCTTGTTGCTGACAGTTATAGCATCGAACCTTGCTTCTGTCGAATCTTGCTGGCTCCCGAGGGTTGTAATTAAATTTCCTTCCTGCTTTCTTCTCAAACTTGTGAACCCTAAGAGTAAGCATGGCCATCTGCCATTTAAGATCCATCTCATCCAGGTCAAGTTTATCAACCTGTTTGAAGTCATCAAAAGCAAGTTGTTGTTCAGCATTCACATCAGCCACAAAAGAATGAAGAACGGCTTCTACCATACTACCATACTTGGCAGTAGTATCAGGAGCAGAAGTATGCTGAACAGTATGCTGAGAGGAGACAGTATTGCTTGGGCTACTTGCATATGACATGGGACTAGATGCCATAGAACTCACAAAGGCAGAATTAGCAGGAGTGGGAAAAGAGTCACTCGAAAATCCTCTCACATGAGGTTCGAAAGTTCTGAGCCTATGAAACAGATCATCAAAGTTGAGATAGTCAAGCCCACCTTTGGCTTTGAGAGAGATCACCACCTGATTCCATGAGTAGGGTAAGGCTTTAAGAAACCTTGCATTAATGTCACCATCATCAGGCTTTGACCGAAGTTGATTCAACTGGCTCAATATCTTCTGGAACCTATCATACCCTTGATGTAAACCTTCAGTTTCTGAGATTTTGAATTCTGTGAATTCATCTCTCAGCATGGATCTTCGCATTTTCTTTGACTCCTCATTCCCACCGAAGCTTGCTTTTATACCATTCCAGGTCTCTCTGGCATCATCCAATTGGTAGAAGTCACCCATGTGATCTTCAGGAAGAGATTGATGGAAAATCGTCTTTGCTTTGACCTCCTTCTGAATAGCTATGATTTCTTTATGAGACTTAGGGTCAAGTAGAGTAATATTACCATTCTTGTCTCTTCCAGTAAGCTTCCTGCTGTTCCCATTCAGAATTATCTTCCAAAGATCTTGATCAGTATTGGTGATCCACCATTCCATCTTCATTGCCCAGTTTTCATATTCACCCTTTTTCAGAAGAGGGAATTTACCATTCGTGTTTGAGACTGTAGCAAGGATCTGCTGAGGTTGCACAATTTTAGGAGTGCTGTCTTCTCCTATTTGAGTAGAAGTTGAGGCAGACATTGATAAAAATAAATGTCAGAAATAAGAAAACTTGATTCTTCTTGTATAGAGACCCTTCCAGGCTCTGATACCACTTGTTGGGTCTACTAGATGTAGATCTTGTAGCCTGTCAGGACCGGTGAATGACTTCTGTAATCACAAGTCAAATCACAAAGAGACTCTATACATAATATGAATGTAAAATATAAATATAATCAAGGAGAACAGAATAACTATAAAGACTTGATCCTTTCAAAGGATTTCTAATATTGATAATCACTAGAACTATGTTTTGTGAAGGTGTGTATAACCCTTCTGCCTAAGGTTCCTTTTATACTACAAGGAAACCCTAATACAGCATTAAAAAAAACATGTAAAACTGATATGCATATCCTTTCCTAACATATCTCATGCATATCCTAACAGAATATTAAGTAAATAATAAAGTTTGACTTCGACTAGGACCAGGAGCAGGACTTGCTCCTACTACTACTAGGACCAGGAGGAACTACATACCTCCTAGTCTACCTATTACATTTAACTATTACAATGGTCCATAAGATGCTGAGTTTCCAAAGTTTTGATGCGATCAGCCAGAGGAAGAACAAACTCCCTAGTAAGTTTCTGATGTTGGTTCAAATCAGCTTCCAAAGAAATCATCCGCTCATGGTACCTGCGCATATGATCAAGCAAAGATATAAGTGTAGTAGGCTCCTCCGCCTGCCCACCAAGAGAACTTGGATCAGGGAAAGCGTCATTGGAGCCCGAAGCAACATATGGGTCAACCTGTGGAGTACTAGCACCAAACGGTGTATCAGTCGAGTGTGGGGCAGGACTAGGAGGTGGAGTCTCCACAAATGGAGACTTGTGTGGGACTGAAGAAGGACCAGCCTTGGAAGGGGATGGTTTTTCAACCACCACCTCCTCAACCAGCTCCTCCTCAACCACATGAGTGGCACCATCAGTAGGAGCCTCCTCCTCCATGGGGTCATCATCAATCACAACAAACTCAGGAGCCTCCTCCGCCGCACCCATAGGACCCTGAGCCAGTCCCAACATGGCCTCAGTCAGGGGCCTCCATTCCCTAGTAAACCCATTGACCATATTGTAATACACTTTTGCTGTAAGCTTAGACGGCACATGCTCAGGCCTATCACGAGGAATGCAAACCAGTATCTGCTGAAGAAACCTAGGGTACATAAGAAACTTCTTTCTCGAACCAGCATTAGACAGATTACTAACCATCCCCTCAAATAGATAATGAGAAAAGTTAAAAACTCTACCCTGGGCTAAGAAAATAAGACCAGTAGCCAAAGGAGTAGGAAAAGCATCCCAACTCCCAGACTTGGGACTCATACAATGGATTAGAAAGTGGACTAGAAGCTTCCATTGGGGGGAAAACCTATTTTTCTGGAAGTTAAACTTCCCCCCATGTTCGTATCCTAAAGCAGCCATCCCCTCCAATACTTCCGAATTGGGGATGGATTCAACACCACCCTCATCCTGAAGATGAAGAGAAGAGCGAATAGAAGCCTCAGTCACCACATATGCACGTCCATCTATGGTAGCATGGAGTACACGTGGACGACCAACCACAGCCACAAGTCGAGCAGACGCCCAAAATTGACGAATAACACTATCATATATGGTGGGACATACAGTAAATGCAAACCTTAGGTTGGAAGCTTCAATGAAATCCAGAATGTCAGCAAAATGTTCACGATGTGGACCATCACCCAGATAAGCAACTCGGTTGTGAGCAGGTTGGTAAGCAAGAGCAGCCATGGATCTTGATGAATTGATGGAAGAAGGATTGTGATTAGGGTGGAGATAGTAGGAGCGGTTTTGTGTGTGTGTTAATTGTAATGAGTGAGTCAAGGGTGTATTTTGACCATAAATAAAGAAAATGGTAACTGTTCATTGACCCCTATTAATGGGGGGTTGCCCTTTCAAATTTAACCATAATTGCATAGTAACCACTTGCCCTTTTTAACATAATTACCAACTCCCAATTAACCATACTTAATTAAAAATGTAAATACCAGGATTGGGAGCGTTGACCAAAAGTCAAAGCACACATGGTCAGCCCAGGAGCAAAACGTGATTAACAAAGGACAAAAGGAATGAACAGTGTCCAAGACCAGTACCAGGAGCCAAATACCACTTGACATGGAAGGATTTGGAACCACCAGAAGACACCAATGATGACTAGAAGCTGACCAATGAGGACCAGAAGCCAGTCATGTAAGACCATATCCACCAGAAGTGAGAAAAATCCTCCACCAGAAGTACCACACAACACCAGAACCAATAAAATATGTTGTTAAAATCTATCAATACGTTAGTCTGTCCTAAGAATATGTACACAAAGCCTCCCCTTAGGCTTTGCCTCCCCTCAATCCTAGACCTCAAGGATTGACCATCCCAATATGAACCACCAAGTGGTTAAACCGAGGACCATCAAATGCTTTAGTTAGCAAATCAGCAACATTATCATCCGTATGAACCTTAAGAACCTAAATCAGCTTCTTCTCATTGGCATCCCGTATAAAATGATGTCGAATTTCAATATGCTTCGTTCGCTGATGAAAAACAGGATTCTTCACAATGCAAATAGTGCTTTGATTGTCTATAAAAATTTTGGTGTTCATAAAATTGAAACCATAATCCAACATCTAATTTTGGATCCACAAAACTTGTCCACAACAACTAGCAGCAGCAACGTATTCAGCGTCTGTTGAAGAAGTAGCTACGATTGTCTGTTTCTTACATTGCCATGAAATAAGCCGACGACCCAAGAACTGACAACCACCAGTAGTAGACTTTCTGTCATTATTAGCACCAGCATAGTCACTATCACTATAAGCTTCTAGAACAAAAGGTGATTCTCTAGGATACCATAGACCCAATTTGGGTTGAGCCTTGATATACTTAAAAATCTTCTTCACTGCATTTAAGTTCGAAACCGTTGGAGTCACCTGGTGTCTAGAACAAGCACTTACTGCAAACATGATGTCCGGACGTGATGCAGTCAAATACATGAGGGAGCCAATCATAGACCTGTACATGTGAACATTGACCGGGGGGTTTGGCTCATTCTTAAGTTTGATTTTAGCAACTTCATAAGGAGTCGCTGCTGGTCTAAGAGGATCCATGTCAAACTTCTAAAGAATCTCATGAACATATTTATCTTGACTGATGAAAATCCCATCCGATTGTTGCTTGACATGAAGACCAAGGAAGAAAGAAAGTTCTCCCATCGCACTCATCTGAAATTCGCCTTTCATCAACTGTTCAAACTCATCACACCATTCCTTCCTAGTAGAACCAAAGATAATGTCGTCCACATAAACCTGAACAAGGATAATGTCCTTGGTATTCCTCCGAAGAAATATTGTTTTGTCAATGGTACCCCTTCTATAGCCATTCTTCAACAAGAAAGTGGAAAGACGCTCATACCAAGCTCTAGGAGCCTGATGTAATCCATAAAGAGCCTTGACCACCTTGTAAACTTTCTTGGGATGAAGTGGATCAACAAAGCCCTTAGGTTGAGTGACATACACCTCCTCATCAATTTTTCCATAGAGAAAGGCACTCTTGACATCCATTTAAAACACCGTAAAGCCCACATAAGAAGCAAAGGCCAAAAACAGACGAATGGCCTCTATCCTTGCAACCGGAGCAAAAACTTCAGTGTAGTCAATGCCCTCAATTAGAGTGTGTCCTTGTGCGACAAGCCTAGCTTTATTCCTTACGACAATTCCCCGTGTATCCTTCTTGTTCTTGAGAATCCATTTGGTATTGATAGCTGTCTTTCCATCTAGTAAGTCAACCAGAACCCAAACATTCTGAAACAAGAATTGCTGCATTTCCTCCTACATAGCCTCCACCCAACTTTGATCCTCAACAACATGAGAAACAGAACTAGGTTCCACCTGTGAAAGAAAACAAGCAAATAAACAGTGTTGAAAGTCCGTATGATTATTACGCTTTTGATCTTCAATATAGCTCACAAGAGCATGATGATCAGACGAGGCCTTCTGCTGCATTCTGCGTGTCTTGACAGTAGAACTAGGATCTCCAATTATTTAAGTGGTAGGATGATCTTTGTGTGATTGCAAGACTGGATTGGAAGAAACCTCCACTTCTGGTGCCAAGTTATTAAGATCACTAACAAAGTCTGCATCATATGAAGCATTGTGGAAAATCACATCTACTGGTTGTTTATGAATATCATCCAGCTTGGTAGAAGACTTCTTTTGATGGTTCCACAAATCAGAAGGACTGGAGAAACGAGTATCGGAAGCAGACTCACTAGCCGGAGTACCAGTAGGTGATAAGCTAGCACTAGGAGCAGAAGCTGGAGTACCAGGAGCAGCTTTGTCAGAAGGCGCAACCAAGGGAAACTCAAAACCACCTTGAGCAGCTGCTTTAGTATCTTCTTGTTGTTGTTTGAGTAGAGTGTCAAGAGATACTTGGGAATCCTGTACATCCAATGGAGTTGCATCACCAGGAGGAGTAGGAGTGACAGTGGTGGAGTAGGATGAAACCACAAAAATGTCATCCTCATCATCTGAATCAGAAAGATTAGAAGGAACACCAGTACTAGAAGTAGCAAACACTTGTGGTCCTGCATCATGGTTAGTTTTGAAACGAAAATATCCTAACGAATCACTAAGATAATCAAGATCAAAATACCATTCTGGACCCTTGCCTTGAATGTTTGACTTCTCTTCAAAGTACCTGAGATTTTTGGTTTCAATGATCTGCTTGGCTTGGAGATAGTAGACACGATAAGCCCGAGAGTGAGTTGAATATCCCACAATGTATCCTTCATCTGCCTTGCCATCAAACTTCCCCAAATAGTAACTAGTATTCAGAATGGTGACTGGACACCCAAAAGGCTTCAAGTGAGCAATATTTGGAACTTTGCCCGTGAGCAGCTCATAAGGAGTCTTCTTGTGAGGATTGGTAATAGAAACCCTATTCAAAACATAACTTGCAGTATTAACAGCTTCTGTCCAAAACATGGTTGGAAGCTTGGAATCGGCAAGCATAGTGTTGGGTCGAATTATTGAGTTGATAAGTCAAAACACAACAAAATAAGAAGACAAGGACTACTTTTGCCAAAGTGAAATACAACAAGCCGTTGGAGTCTTTTTATTACTTTAGCTTTCTTTGTAAGCTATGTTTTCTAGTATATAAAGAAAACATAGGACGTAGGTTTAATATATATCATTCATTCACAATGTAAACCTAAAGTGTGTGTCGCACTAGACGTGGGATTCAATGTATACACGTCTAGTGGTTGTTTGTTATTAATATAATGAGCAACCCATTTGTTTTAATTCGTGTCTTTTGTGCCTAAACACCTTGTTATGATCATTGTTCTATTCCGCTATGTTATCATATGAATGATGATCAACCTAGATATAATGGTTCTTAACCATTGAGTCTAACGATCAATGGACACAACAATTGGTATCAGAGCCTAAGGCTCTTGATATCTAGGTCCGACGAGGTGTTCGTGTATGGTGAAGAGAAGAAAAATTCGTATGGAGTTTTTCTGGACGTTTTTGTGTGCGCAGCAGTATTCAGAAGGTCATAACTTTTGATTGAACCGTTGGATCGTCACGAAATTTTAGATGTGTGTTCTACATACATAGATCTAAACATCCACCGGAGGGATTGTCGAGTTTTATCCCCAGGCAAAAGTTATTAAGCGTCGAAGTTGGCTGATGGTTGATTTGCAGTTTTTTGCTTTTACATAAAATCATGAACTAGGGTTCCTCAAACCCTAGATCTACTTAAAGAGCAGGAAGAATTGCAGTTGGAGGCTGTTATAATGGATTATGGTGTTTAAATTCGAATCTGATTAGGCTTAAAACCCTAATTAGGGTTTCGAATTAAACAATCTTCGTTCTAGGGTTTGTATTATAAGCAGCAGGTTACGATCAAGAATGGTGTTACAGCAGATGTTCGTCGTTCTTATGGGCTTATTTAATTCACAAAACCTTAATTTAAGGTTTCTGATAAATATTATAGCAGCTGCTTATACAATGTTTGAACGTGAGATCTTCATGTGCATTCACACGACCAAGCAAGTACTATATATGGATTCTGTTCACACGATCTGTATTAAATATAGCTTTGATCCTCTACATGCTGGTCTACCATACTCACGTGGGGCTACATGTGTTCACACGGCCAAGGAGAAACCCTAATAGCTGTTATCTAAAGCTTCGATCGTATACATGCTACTCCATGATATTAGGTTAGGCCGCTTGATTCTGATTGGTGCTTAACCATGTGTTCACACGGTTAGAAGGTTTTTATTGGTCAAATCCTTGATGGTTAACAAACCTTGCGTTCACATGGTGCATCAATTTTGATTGGTCTAAATCTTTTGCATTAACACGGTTACAAGCCTCTAATTGGAGTAAAGATATGTTTATTATGAAGCGAATATAAGTTAGCATTCACACAGTTAAGCAACGTTGACAAGAGAATGAGTGCAACGTTCACAGGTTATGTTTTGATGCTGACAAGAAAGAAGCGCTGACAAGGGTTATGGTTGGCGCTGACATGTGTAATTCAAGCGCTGACAGGAAGGGTTTCGACGCTGACAGGAATAAGTCAACACTGATAGGTTGACAGTGTTGTCCGAGATATGTGTTTTAAACGCTGATACGTGTTGTCCGATATCGGGCAATACACATAGAAATTTATTGGACAAAGGAGGATCTCGGGTAACACACTGATTGCTGCTGTTTGAGAAAACTGGTACGTTTTAAGCATACAAAAAGAAGGAAAATACACACAAAGGTACATGGAATCTCCGTTCTAATTTAGAATATCATGATGATATTTATGGCTCGGATATTTTTAAACGGATTAATGATTTTAAAGTAAGTTAGCAACAATTCGTGAGATACTTTATTGGATTTGATTATGTAATCGGGGTAGCCTTGTAAAAGAGTTATCCGTCTTAATGCTTTTACATATGATATGAAGATTAAGATTCTTCATGAAGAGGTGTTAGCTTAAGGGGAAGAATTCTTATGGTAAGAGTGATGATTGAAGAAGATTTTTGCGAGTTTATGTTTCATCATATCTTTAAATCATGGCTGGATAACATTGGTTTAAAGGTAACTTGTTCGTGCTTACATGGTTGGTGATGAAGACTTGTCATATCTAGCAAACCAATTGCTATCACTTGAAGGAGTTACATTATCGTGCTCAGTGTCTCACATAGGATGAGGATTTTTGACAAACGGATCGAGGTCTACTTATACTTTGTACCATGAGTATGAGTTCTTCATCACATAGATAGTACAAGACATGGAACATAGGTTTGTGGTATTTTACTTCTACATCAAGACTACTTTATTTATTTTTCTTCAGGATCATTACATAGAGCCTACTTTTGGAGAATCTACAAGATTGCATACTTTCACATATTCCCTATTGATGTGTCAAAAAGGGGAAGAATATGTGCTATACTTAAGGGGAAGCTTCTTGGAGATCATGTACTACATACAAAGGATTCATGCTTAAGAGGAGTGTTTTGACATCATCAACTAGGGGAAGATTGTTGGGTCGAATTATTGAGTTGATAAGTCAAAACACAACAAAATAAGAAGACAAGGACTACTTTTGCCAAAGTGAAATACAACAAGCCGTTGGAGTCTTTTTATTACTTTAGCTTTCTTTGTAAGCTATGTTTTCTAGTATATAATGAAAACATAGGACGTAGGTTTAATATATATCATTCATTCACAATGTAAACCTAAAGTGTGTGTCGCACTAGACGTGGGATTCAATGTATACACGTCTAGTGGTTGTTTGTTATTAATATAATGAGCAACCCATTTGTTTTAATTCGTGTCTTTTGTGCCTAAACACCTTGTTATGATCATTGTTCTATTCCGCTATGTTATCATATGAATGATGATCAACCTAGATATAATGGTTCTTAACCATTGAGTCTAACGATCAATGGACACAACACATAGTTCTTGCTGCTTCTATTAGTGTCCTATTCTTTCGTTCTGCCACGCCATTCTGTTGAGGAGTCCTTGCTGCGCTATAATCTCTTTTGATGCCCTTAGCATTACAAAGTGCGATGAGGTCTTTATTTTTAAACTCGGTTCCATTGTCGCAACGAATACCTTTAACTTTCTTGGACAACTGGTTCTCTATCAGGGTAAGAAAATCTCTAAGAATTGAGTAGGTCTCACTCTTGGCAGCCATGAAGAATACCCACGTAAACCTGCTATATCCATCAGTTACCACCAGACAGAATTGCTTGTGGTCAATGCTTCTAATGGAAGTAGGACCAAATAAATCCATGTGTAGTAGCTGCAATGGTTCAGTTATAAGACTAAGAGCAGTAATGGCTTTGAAGGATGCTTTGTGCTGTTTGCCTTTGCTACAGGCAATACAATTTATATCATTTCTAAACGTCTTGGGAGGTAAACCAGAGACCAGATTCAGATTTGCAAGTTTGTGAATTGTCTTGAAGTTCACATGCCCCATCCTTCGGTGCCATTTAGTGGCTTCATCTTCTGAGGCTTTAGCAACTAGACATGCTAGTTGACCAGTAGGGTTGACTTCATTCAACTTCATGCTATAGAGATTGTGTCTTCTAGGGATTCTGAGTAGAACTTGTGAGTCATCCGGAAGGTGAAAGTCTTTAGAAATCACAAGTGCATCAGTATCGGTGAAGAGAACAAACTGCTTCTTGTCACAAATCTGAGAGACCGATATCAAGTTGAAGTGCTGAAGTGCTTCCACATAGTAGACCTGCTCAAAATTTAGATTAGGAGTCTTTATCGTTCCTTTTCTAGTGATTCTGCTTTCACCCCCACCAAAATAGACCTTGCCTCCATGAAATGGTACAAAGTTAGAGAGAAGACTTTTATTTCCTGTCATGCTCCTGGAGCAACCACTATCAACAATGCCTAGACTAGGATCCTGGTATGGAGTAACCTACAACAAAAAGTTAATAAAAATGCAAAAGTTAGTCTCTTAAGGGGACCCAGACCTTTTCAGGTTTGAGCCTGCCTTGTGGATCTTTAGAAGAGTGCCAAGAAGATTGATGAGATCCACCGTTGTTCCTTGGTTGCCAATGCATCATTTGGGTATTATTATTTGACCAAGAACAACCTGCTGAGGGCTTAACAGCAGTTCCAAAATTTCCCAAACCAAAATACATGTGGTTTAAATTATGTGGATAGATTGGATTAAAATGTTGAAAATAATTACTGGTGGTTTGGAATCCAATATTTCTCCAATAATCAGAAGCTAAAGGAGAGGGCACTCTAGAAGAAGTAAACGATTGAGCACTAGGATTAAGTCTTCTAGAAGCATATGGGGCAGCTCCTGGTTGACCAGGAGCAGGAAAAGCATGATGAACAGAAGCATGTGTGTCATAATAATCACAATCTTTAATTAATTGAAAGGCACTGCCATAAACAAAACATGTTTTGAAAGACCTTTTATTAGAATGAGATTGTTTCATACTACCTACTTTATTACACACAATTCTAGGAGAAACATTCTTCCTAGGACTCAATAAACTAGGACCAGACACACTTGACATAACAGCAACTCCTTCTTCACACTTCCTAGCACCAGTAACAGCATGTTCATTCAACTTGGAACTTGTAGGTCTTGACTCTTCACTTGAACAACTAGATGCAGAGTCACCGGCTTTGTCACTGAAAGTACATGAGACAAAGTTATTAGTATTAGTAGAACTTGTTGGGGACTCAAGCATCTGTGATCCATCCAAGTCATTATGCCATGAAGTGGGCATAAAAGTTCCAGTAAGAGGAGGAGGGACAGCATGCATTTCTGCTGCTGGTTTAAACCTATTGTAACTAGGTTTTCCCTCATCCTCTTTGTCGGCATCAAAGACACTTGAAAAAGATAAATCAAAGACATCTTCTGAGTCAAGATTTTTAGGTGCCTTTTGCCATTTTTCAAATCTTAGCATTGTAGCATCTAATTTTGCTTGCATCTCCTCTTTTTCTTTGATACTAGCATCTCTTACTGTTTCTGTATATTTAAGCATATTTGTCGTGTTTTCTAAATCAATGCTTAGTATCCTAATTTTATCCTCATACGCACGTTGTGTATCTTGTAACCACCTCTTTTGTTGTTCCAATGTGTTTAAAGAAGCCTTATAGGCTTGAACCTCTAGAAAATACTTATCATTTTGATCATTTACTTCATTAAATTAGGACAACAATTCTGAGTATTTATCATGACAACCAAGAGGACAGTGTTGTACCTGAGGTGAGATTCCCATAAGAGCAAACTCGTCTGCTTCTTCTGCATCAGAGAGATTCCCAGCAATCATTGCAAACACGTCAGTCGAGGACTCAGCTGATTCCAGAGTAGAAGCCTGATGATCATTCCAGTTGACCATAGAGTCAACAGATACCAATGCCTTCTTGTCATCTTTTATCTCCTGAACCTTGAAAGCGGAGTACCTGCTCTTCTCCTGATCATTCTTGCTAGGGCACTCCCTTGCAAAGTGACCTTGTTGCTGACAGTTATAGCATCGAACCTTTCTTTGGTCGAATCTTGCTGGCTCCCGAGGGTTGTAATTAAATTTCCTTCCTGCTTTCTTCTCAAACTTGTGAACCCTAAGAGTAAGCATGGCCATCTGCCATTTAAGATCCATCTCATCCAGGTCAAGTTTATCAACCTGTTTGAAGTCATCAAAAGCAAGTTGTTGTTCAGCATTCACATCAACCACAAAAGAATGAAGAACGGCTTCTACCATACTACCAGACTTGGCAGTAGTATCAGGAGCAGAAGTATGCTGAACAGTATGCTGAGAGGAGACAGCATTGCTTGGGCTACTTGCATATGACATGGGACTAGATGCCATAGAACTCACAAAAGCAGAATTAGCAGGAGTGGGAAAAGAGTCACTCAAAAATCCTCTCACATGAGATTTGAAAGTTCTGAGCCTATGAAACAGATCATCAAAGTTGAGATAGTCAAGCCCACCTTTGGCTTTGAGAGAGATCACCACCTGATTCCATGAGTAGGGTAAGGCTTTAAGAAACCTTGCATTAATGTCACCATCATCAGGCTTTGACCGAAGTTGATTCAACTGGCTCAATATCTTCTGGAACCTATCATACCCTTGATGTAAACCTTCAGTTTTTGAGATTTTGAATTCTGTGAATTCATCTCTCAGCATGGATCTTCGCATTTTCTTTGACTCCTCATTCCCACCGAACCTTGCTTTTATACCATTCCAGATCTCTCTGGCATCATCCAAATGGTAGAAGTCACCCATGTGATCTTCAGGAAAAGATTGAAGCAAAATCGTCTTTGCTTTGACCTCCTTCTGAATAGCTATGATTTCTTCATGAGACTTAGGGTCAAGTAGAGTAATATTACCATTCTTGTCTCTTCCAGTAAGCTTCCTGCTGTTCCCATTCAGAATTATCTTCCAAAGATCTTGATCAGTATTGGTGATCCACCATTCCATCTTCATTGCCCAGTTTTCATATTCACCCTTTTTCAAAAGAGGGAATTTACCATTCGTGTTTGAGACTATAGCAAGGATCTGCTGAGGTTGCACAATTTTAGGAGTGCTGTCTTCTCCTGTTTGAGTAGAAGTTGAGGCAGACATTGATAAAAATAAATGTCAGAAATAAGAAAACTTGATTCTTCTTGTATAGAGACCCTTCCAGGCTCTGATACCACTTGTTGGGTCTACTAGATGTAGATCTTGCAGCCTGTCAGGACCGGTGAATGACTTCTGTAATCACAAGTCAAATCACAAAGAGACTCTATACACAATATGAATTTAAAATATAAATATAATCAAGGAGAACAGAATAACTATAAAGACTTGATCCTTTCTAAGGATTTCTAATATTGATAATCACTAGAACTACGTTTTGTGAAGGTGTGTATAACCCTTCTGCCTAAGGTTCCTTTTATACTACAAGGAAACCCTAATATAGCATTAAAGAAAACGTGTAAAACTGATATGCATATCCTTTCCTAACATATCTCATACATATCCTAACAGAATATTAAGTAAATAATAAAGTTTGACTTCGACTAGGACCAGGAGCAGGAGCAGGACTTGCTCCTACTACTACTAGGACCAGGAGGAACTACATACCTCCTAGTCTACCTATTACATTTAACTATTACAATGGTCCTAACAATTGTTGGGTCTACTAGATGTAGATCTTGCAGCCTGTCAGGACCGGTGAATGACTTCTGTAATCACAAGTCAAATCACAAAGAGACTCTATACACAATATGAATGTAAAATATAAATATAATCAAGGAGAACATAATAACTATAAAGACTTGATCCTTTCTAAGGATTTCTAATATTGATAATCACTAGAACTACGTTTTGTGAAGGTGTGTATAACTCTTCTGCCTAAGGTTCCTTTTATACTACAAGGAAACCCTAATACAACATTAAAGAAAACGTGTAAAACTGATATGCATATCCTTTCCTAACATATCTCATGCATATCCTAACAGAATATTAAGTAAATAATAAAGTTTGACTTCGACTAGGACCAGGAGCAGGACTTGCTCCTACTACTACTAGGACCAGGAGGAACTACATACCTCCTAGTCTACCTATTACATTTAACTATTACAATGGTCCTAACAATCCTCCCCTAAACTTGAATTTGACCTGTTGAGTTCAAGTTTCCTGGAAAACATGCAAATAAAGCCCGAGGATTGTATCAGCAAAACAAATAGCAGCATCAAAAAGATAAGAATCAGAGTAACCGCCGCAACATGAAACACTAGAAGCTTCTCCAAAGCTTGGAACAAATCAACATCGTGTTGAATCTTTGCAGCAACATGAGCAGATTTGATGAGCCTTTACCAAGTAGCTGCTCGCTCTTGGGCTAGCCAGTCTTTCTGGTGGAATAAGCATCACCCTGGGAGACTAGAACCCATCCCAACTCTTAGAACGTGAATCAATGGTGAGTGGGAGTACCCTGATGATTTTAGGCAAACCATGACAGCCGTCAACGGATTTGATGCGTCTTTACCAGAAGCCGTACCCCTTTGGACTCGCCAACTCTTAGCAATGAAGCATCGGTGAGTTGAACACCCTATAGCTTTAAGCAAGCTATTACAGCTATCAACGGATTTGATAAGATCTTTACCAAGAGCCGTACCCCCTTGGATTAGCCACTTTTCAGTCCAAGACTATGGCAAGTGAAAACCATCCAGTTTTGGGTAACCTGGCAACCATCAACGGATTTGAGAATCGCACCAGGAGCCGTACCCTCAAGGTGAATCAACTTTTTCTTGTCGATTAGACATGGTAAGTTAAGAACCATTTGTTGTGTGGACCACGTCCAACACCAAGTGAAACCAAGTACCAGTACAAGCACAAATCAGTAACCAGAACCCACAATGTGAAGCAGCCAACGGATATTATTCACAAGTATAAAATCCAAGATGTGTTAAAAGTATAAGCAGATATTATATAAAAAGTATATATATTTTTTTTATTTTTTTTAACTATAAATAATGAAATTCACCAATAACTGTACATATTGGTGAAAAGTATGAAAATAAGAATAAAGAAACAAAAATACAAACCATAAACACTTACAACCCAATCACATCACATACCAGAAGCAGCCTTCTTATCTGCTATCAACCGCGCCTGAATACCTTCCACCAATGCCGTGGCCATAGAGGACTCATTTCCAGATGGAGCAGTAGAAATTTGCAAGTGACTAGCCAGCATCGCCTCCATCAAAGAAATTGTCAAAGGATACTCCACATCCGTCAGCATAAAAACCATATGACCAGATTCTAATTCCAACATATGAACACCACATCCTGCATATAGCTTCCAGCGCTGAATCACCCATTGCATTTGATCCTTCCATATGCCCGAAACAGGAGCATTAGGAGGAGCATCCAACATCAGCTTAAGATCAGCCCAGATACGCAGACCAGGCCATGAAGACACAGCCATGGGGTCAAAAGGCATACTAGAATCCACAAGTCCATACAACGGCATAAGATCCATACGGTCAGCCCAAGACAACACACCCTGCAAACCCGTTGCCAAACGCACAGACCCATCACTCAAAGTAATTCGATGGGATACGCCACCAGGAAGTGTTGTGGAACGCTCAACCGTATAACCAGTAATGTTCCCATTGCCCAAAGGTAAGTCAGAATCGCTGTCAGAAGCTGCATCAATCAAATTCTCAGGATCACGCTTCTCATATGGGACTGTCTTACCACGGCGAACACGACGAGCTTGTTTCTGGCGAAGGGAACGTCTACGTGTGGGATCACTAGGTGTGGGTTCAACCTTTACCCTAACCTCAGCAGCAGCAGTGGGAGCAGTAGAAGTAGACTCATGAGTGTGCCCACCCAATGGATCAATAGGAGCTGCGTCAGAAGTAGGATTTGGTTGAGTTCCAGGAACTGGTGGTGATGGAGATGACAAATCAGGTGTAGTAGCAGTAGTTGTGGTGGTGGTAGCAAAGGTGGTGGTTGGAACATGTGTGGTGGTGGTAGTAACAGGTGTGGTGGTAGAAGCATGACCAGCAGTAGAACCCAAAGGAGCAACCAAAGGAGAAGTAGAAGTACCAACAGTAGTAGCAACAAAACCAGATGGACTAGCAGCAGAAGAAGGAGTGGGAGCAGATGAAGGACCAGTAGAAGCAGCAGGCGAAGAAGAAGTCACACCACGAGGATGGTAAATAAATCTTTCCGTAATTGGTTGACTCTGACGCTTAACCATACTTTCATAAAGTGCCTTGAGCTCATCAAAGGTCAAAGCCCGAACCCGGTCCCACTTCCAAGGAGCATTAAAATGAGCAGCAGATTGATATTTCACATAGCGTTGCATCTGCTTGCGCTCCTCAGTCCGAGATAAAGGTCTGTTCTTTCTCTTTTCCCTAAGTTGTGCAGCAAGGGCCAACTGGTGCTTACGCATCAATACCATAGCTCTCGGAATACAATTGTGCTCATCAACATCGTCACCCAAAATATCTGTAAACTGAGCATAATCCCGGGTGAGAACAGTCAAAACTTGCATCCATTCACTATCACTCCAATGCATGGCATCGTGCTGAAGTTGTTCACGCCTCCGCTTTCGAAGCTCTTCTTCAACAGCCCAATCAGCTTCATCAATCTCGGCTTGAATCCGACGAGCAGCCTCCTCACCTAGCCTTTCTTCTTCAAGCTGTCGACGGGTACGCTTGCGAGATGGTGATGGAGCATCAGTCATTGGGGCCTTGCCCTTCGAATCATGAGAGGGACCAGCATTGAAACCAGCAGCAGGATCAGAATCACCATCCATAGGAGTGGGAATAGCACCAGGAGAAGGAACACTGGAGGATGTCGGAGGAACCGGCAAATCATCATAAACTTTATCAGCAAAGGCAGCCTTTGCCAATAATGTCAAACCATCCTCAACATGCTCCGTACCCTCCTCATCAGAATCTGAATGGATCACATGCTTCTTGCGGCGCCGTTGCTGAGTTTCCAAAGCTTTGATGCGATCAGCCAGAGGAAGAACAAACTCCCTAGTAAGTTTCGATGTTGGTTCAAATCAGCTTCCAAAGAAATCATCCGCTCATGGTACCTCCGCATAAGATCAAGCAAAGATATAAGTGTAGTAGGCTCCTCCGCCTGCCCACCAAGAGAACTTGGATCAGGGAAATCGTCATTGGAGCCTGAAGCAACATATGGGTCAACCTGTGGAGTACTAGCACCAAACGGTGTATCAGTCGAGTGTGGGGCAGGACTAGGAGGTGGAGTCTCCACAAATGGAGACTTGTGTGGGACTGAAGAAGGACCAGCCTTGGAAGGGGATGGTTTTTCAACCACCACCTCCTCAACCAGCTCCTCCTCAACCACATGAGTGGCACCATCAGTAGGAGCCTCCTCCTCCATGGGGTCATCATCAATCACAACAAACTCAGGAGCCTCCTCTGCCGCACCCAGAGGACCCTGAGCCAGTCCCAACATGGCCTCAGTCAGGGTCCTCCATTCCCCAGTAAACCCATTGACCATATTGTAATACACTTTTGCTGTAAGCTTAGACGACACATGCTCAGTCCTATCACGAGGAATGCAAACCAGTATCTGCTGAAGAAACCTAGGGTACATAAGAAACTTCTTTCCCGAACCAGCATTAGACAGATTACTAACCATCCCCTCAAATAGATAATGAGAAAAGTTAAAAACTCTACCCTGGGCTAAGCAAATAAGACCAGTAGCCAAAGGAGTAGGGATAGCATCCCAACTCCCAGACTTGGGACTCATACAATGGATTAGAAAGTGGACCAGAAGCTTCCATTGGGGGGAAAACCTATTTTTCTGGAAGTTAAACTTCCCCCCATGTTCGTATCCTAAAGCATCCATCCCCTCCAATACTTCCGAATTGGGGATGGATTCAACACCACCCTCATCCTGAAGATGAAGAGAAGAGCGAATAGAAGCCTCAGTCACCACATATGCATGTCCATCTATGGTAGCATGGAGTGCACGTGGACGACCAACCACAGCCACAAGTCGAGCAGACGCCCAAAATTGACGAATAACACTATCATATATGGTGGGACATACAGTAAATGCAAACCTTAGGTTGGAAGCTTCAATGAAATCCAGAATGTCAGCAAAATGTTCACGATGTGGACCATCACCCAGATAAGCAACTCGGTTGTGAGCAGGTTGGTAAGCAAGAGCAGCCATGGACCTTGATGAATTGATGGAAGAAGGATTTTGATTAGGGTGGAGATAGTAGGATCGGTTTTGTGTGTGTGTTAATTGTAATGAGTGAGTTAAGGGTGTATTTTGACCATAAATAAAGAAAATGGTAACTGTTCATTGACCCCTATTAATGGGGGGTTGCCCTTTCAAATTTAACCATAATTGCATAGTAACCACTTGTCCTTTTTAACATAATTACCAACTCCCAATTAACCATACATAATTAAAAATGTAAATACCAGGATTGGGAGCGTTGACCAAAAGTCAAAGCACACAATGGTCAGACCAGGAGCAAAACGTGATTAACAAAGGACAAAAGGAATGAACAGTGTCCAAGACCAGTACCAGGAGCCAAACACCACTTGACATGGAAGGATTTGGAACCACCAGAAGACACCAATGATGACTAGAAGCTGACCAATGAGGACCAGAAGCCAGTCATGTAAGACCATATCCACCAGAAGTGAGCAAAATCCTCCACCAGAAGTACCACACACAACCAGAACCAATAAAATATGTTGTTAAAATCTATCAATACGTTAGTCTGTCCTAAGAATATGTACACAAAGCCTCCCCTTAGGCTTTGCCTCCCCTCAATCCTAGACCTCAAGGATTGACCATCCCAATATGAACCACCAAGTGGTTAAACCGAGGACCATCAAATGCTTTAGTCAGCAAATCAGCAACATTATCATCTGTATGAACCTTAAGAACCTGAATCAGCTTCTTCTCATTGGCATCCCGTATAAAATGATGCCGAATTTCAATATGCATCGTTTGCTGATGAAAAACAGGATTCTTCACAATGCAAATAGTGCTTTGATTGTCTATAAAAATTTTGGTGTTCATAAAATTGAAACCATAATCCAACATCTGATTTTGGATCCACAAAACTTGTCCACAACAACTAGCAGCAGCAACGTATTCAGCGTCTGTTGAAGAAGTAGCTACGATTGTCTGTTTCTTACATTGCCATGAAATAAGCCGACGACTTATGAACTGACAACCACCAGTAGTAGACTTTCTGTCATTATTAGCACCAGCATAGTCACTATCACTATAAGCTTCTAGAACAAAAGGTGATTCTCTAGGATACCATAGACCCAATATGGGTTGAGCCTTGATATACTTAAAAATCTTCTTCACTGCATTTAAGTTCGAAACCGTTGGAGTCACCTGGTGTCTAGAACAAGCACTTACTGCAAACATGATGTCCGGACGTGATGCAGTCAAATACATGAGGGAGCCAATCATAGACATGTACATGTGAACATTGACCGGGGGGTCTGGCTCATTCTTAAGTTTGATTTTAGCAACTTCATAAGGAGTCGCTGCTGGTCTAAGAGGATCCATGTCAAACTTCTGAAGAATCTCATGAACATATTTATCTTGACTGATGAAAATCCCATCCGATTGTTGCTTGACCTGAAGACCAAGGAAGAAAGAAAGTTCTCCCATCGCATTCATCTGAAATTCGCCTTTCATCAACTGTTCAAACTCATCACACCATTCATTCCTAGTAGAACCAAAGATAATATCGTCCACATAAACCTGAACAAGGATAATGTCCTTGGTATTCCTCCGAAGAAATAGTGTTTTGTCAATGGTACCCCTTCTATAGCCATTCTTCAACAAGAAAGTGGAAAGACGCTCATACCAAGCTCTAGGAGCCTGATGTAATCCATAAAGAGCCTTGACCACCTTGTAAACTTTCTTGGGATGAAGTGGATCAACAAAGCCCTTAGGTTGAGTGACATACACCTCCTCATCAATTTTGCCATAGAGAAAGGCACTCTTGACATCCATTTGAAACACCGTAAAGCCCACATAAGAAGCAAAGTCCAAAAACAGATGAATGGCCTCTATCCTTGCAACCGGAGCAAAAACTTCAGTGTAGTCAATGCCCTCAATTTGAGTGTGTCCTTGTGCGACAAGCCTAGCTTTATTCTTTACGACAATTCCCCGTGTATCCTTCTTGTTCTTTAGAATCCATTTGGTATTGATAGCTGTCTTTCCATCTGGTAAGTCAACCAGAACCCAAACATTCTGAAACAAGAATTGCTGCATTTCCTCCTGCATAGCCTCCACCCAACTTTGATCATCAAGAGCATGAGAAACAGACCTAGGTTCCACCTGTGAAAGAAAACAAACAAATAAACAGTGAAAGTCCGTATGATTATTACGCTTTTGATCTTCAATATAGCTCACAAGAGCATGATGATCAGACGAGGCCTTCTGCTGCATTCTGCGTGTCTTGACAGTAGAACTAGGATCTCCAATTATTTGAGTGGTAGGATGATCTTTGTGTGATTGCAAGACTGGATTGGAAGAAACCTCCACTTCTGGTGCCAAGTTATTGAGATCACTAACAAAGTCAGCATCATATGAAGCATTGTGGAAAATCCCATCTACTGGTTGTTTATGAATATCATCCAGCTTGGTAGAAGACTTCTTTTGATGGTTCCCCAAATCAGAAGGACTGGAGAAACGAGTATTGGAAGCAGACTCACTAGCCGGAGTACCAGTAGGTGATAAGCTAGCACTAGGAGCAGAAGCTGGAGTACCAGGAGCAGCTTTGTAAGAAGGCGCAACCAAGGGAAACTCAAAACCACCTTGAGCAGCTGCTTTAGTAGCTTCTTGTTGTTGTTTGAGTAGAGTGTCAAGAGCTACTTGGGAATCCTGTACATCCAATGGAGTTGCATCACCAGGAGGAGTAGGAGTGACAGTGGTGGAGTAGGATGGAACCACAAAAATGTCATCCTCATCATCTGAATCAGAAAGATTAGAAGGAACACCAGTACCAGAAGTTGCAAACACTTGTGGTCCTGCATCATGGTTAGTTTTGAAACGAAAATATCCTAACGAATCACTAAGATAATCAAGATCAAAATACCATTCTGGACCCTTGCCTTGAATGTTTGACTTCTCTTCAAAGTACCTGAGATTTATAGTTTCAATGATCCACTTGGCTTGGAGATAGTAGACACGATAAGCCCGAGAGTGAGCTGAATATCCCACAATGTATCCTTCATCTGCCTTGCCATCAAACTTCCCCAAATAGTCACTAGTATTCAGAATGGTGACTGGACACCCAAAAGGCTTCAAGTGAGCAATATTTGGAACTTTGCCCGTGAGCAGCTCATAAGGAGTCTTCTTGTGAGGATTGGTAATAGAAACCCTATTCAAAACATAACTTGCAGTATTAACAGCTTCTGTCCAGAACATGGTTGGAAGCTTGGAATCGGCAAGCATAGTTCTTGCTGCTTCTATTAGTGTCCTATTCTTTCATTCTGCCACGCCATTCTGTTGAGGAGTCCTTGCTGCGCTATAATCTATTTTGATTCCCTTAGCATTACAAAGTGCAATGAGGTCTTTATTTTTAAACTCGGTTCCATTGTCACAACGAATACCTTTAACTTTCTTGGACAACTGGTTCTCTATCAGGGTAAGAAAATCTCTAAGAATTGAGTAGGTCTCACTCTTGGCAGCCATGAAGAACACCCACATAAACCTGCTATATCCATCAGTTACCACCAGACAGAATTGCTTGTGGTCAATGCTTCTAATGGAAGTAGGACCAAATAAATCCATGTGTAGTAGCTGCAATGGTTCAGTTATAAGACTAAGAGCAGTAATGGCTTTGAAGGATGCTTTGTGTTGTTTGCCTTTGCTACAGGCAATACAATTTATATCATTTCTAAACGTCTTGGGAGGTAAACCAGAGACCAGATTCAGATTTGTAAGTTTGTGAATTGTCTTGAACTTCACATGCCCCATCCTTCGGTGCCATTTAGTGGCTTCATATTCTGAGGCTTTAGCAACTAGACATGCTAGTTGACCAGTAGGGTTGACTTCATTCAACTTGATGCTATAGAGATTGTGTCTTCTAGGGATTCTGAGTAGAACTTGTGAGTCATCCGGAAGCTGAAAGTCTTTGGAAAGCACAAGTGCATCAGTATCGGTGAAGAGAACAAACTGCTTCTTGTCACAAATCTGAGAGACCGATATCAAGTTGAAGTGCTGAAGTGCTTCCACATAGTAGACCTGCTCAAAATTTAGATTAGGAGTCTTTATCGTTCCTTTGCCAGTGATTCTGCCTTCACCCCCACCAAAATAGACCTTGCCTCCATGAAATGGTACAAAGTTAGAGAGAAGACTTTTATTTCCTGTCATGCTCCTGGAGCAACCACTATCAACAATGCCTAGACTAGGATCCTGGTATAGAGTAACCTACAACAACAAGTTAATAAAAATGCAAAAGTTAGTGTCTTAAGGGGACCCAGACCTTTTCAGGTTTGAGCCTGCCTTGTGGATCTTTAGAAGAGTGCCAAGAAGATTGATGAGATCCACCGTTGTTCCTTGGTTGCCAATGCATCATTTGGGTATTATTATTTGACCAAGAACAACCTGCCGAGGGCTTAACAGCAGTTCCAAAATTTCCCAAACCAAAATACGTGTGGTCCAAATTATGTGGATAGATTGGATTAAAATGTTGAAAATAATTACTGGTGGTTTGGAATCCAATATTTCTCCAATAATCAGAAGCTAAAGGAGAGGGCACTCTAGAAGAAGTAAACGATTGAGCACTAGGATTAAGTCTTCTAGAAGCATACGGGGCAGCTCCTGGTTGACCAGGAGCAGGAAAAGCATGATGAACAGAAGCATGTGTGTCATAATTATCACAATCTTTAATTAAGTGAAAGGCACTGCCACAAACAAAACATGTTTTGAGAGACCTTTTATTAGAATGAGATTGTTTCATACTGCCTACTTTATTACACACAATTCTAGGAGAAACATTCTTCCTAGGACTCAATAAACTAGGACCAGACACACTTGACATAACAACAACTCCTTCTTCACACTTCCTAGCACCAGTAGCAGCATGTTCATTCAACTTGGAACTTGTAGGTCTTAACTCTTCACTTGAACCACTAGATGCAGAGTCACCGGCTTTGTCAATGAAAGTACATGAGACAAAGTCATTAGTATTAGTAGAACTTGTTGGGGACTCAAGCATCTGTGATCCATCCAATTCATTATGCCATGAAGTGGGCATAAAAGTTCCAGTAAGAGGAGGAGGGACAACATGCATTTCTGCTGCTGGTTTAAACCTATTGTAACTAGGTTTTCCCTCATCCTCTTTGTCGGCATCAAAGACACTTGAAAAAGATAAATCAAAGATATCTTCTGAGTCAATATATTTTTCAAATCCTAAGCCTCTTTTAGTTCTACCAGACATGCTACTATCAATTAATTTTGAAAGATTTTTAGGTGCCTTTTGCCATTTTTCAAATCTTAGTATTGTAGCATCTAATTTTGCTTGCATCTCCTCTTTTTCTTTGATACTAGCATCTCTTACTGTTTCTGTATATTTAAGCATATTTGTCGTGTTTTCTAAATCAATGCTTAGTATCCTAATTTTATCCTCATACGCACGTTGTGTATCTTGTAACCACCTCTTTTGTTGTTCCAATGTGTTTAAAGAAGCCTTATAGGCTTGAACCTCTAAAAAATACTTATCATTTTGATCATTTACTTCATTAAATTGGGACAACAATTCTGAGTATTTATCATGACAACCAAGAGGACAGTGTTGTACCTGAGGTGAGATGCCCATAAGAGCAAACTCGTCTGCTTATTCTGCATCAGAGAGATTCCCAGCAATCATTGCAAACACGTCAGTCGAGGACTCAGCTGATTCCAGAGTAGAAGCCTGATGATCATTCCAGTTGACCATAGAGTCAACAGATACCAATGCCTTCTTGTCATCTTTTATCTCCTGAACCTTGAATGCAGAGTACCTACTCTTCTCCTGATCATTCTTGCTAGGGCACTCCCTTGCAAAGTGACCTTGTTGCTGACAGTTATAGCATTAAACCTTGCTTCTGTCGAATCTTGCTGGCTCCCGAGGGTTGTAATTAAATTTCCTTCCTGCTTTCTTCTCAAACTTGTGAACCTTAAGAGTAAGCATGGCCATCTGCCATTTAAGATCCATCTCATCCAGGTCAAGTTTATCAACCTGTTTGAAGTCATCAAAAGCAAGTTGTTGTTCAGCATTCACATCAGCCACAAAAGAATGAAGAACGGCTTCTACCATACTACCAGACTTGGCAGTAGTATCAGGAGCAGAAGTATGCTGAACAGTATGCTGAGAGGAGACAGTATTGCTTGGGCTACTTGCATATGACATAGGAGTAGATGCCATAGAACTCACAAAGGCAGAATTAGCAGGAGTGGGAAAAGAGTCACTCGAAAATCCTCTCACATGAGGTTTGAAAGTTCTGAGCCTATGAAACAGATCATCAAAGTTGAGATAGTCAAGCCCACCTTTGGCTTTGAGAGAGATCACCACCTGATTCCATGAGTAGGGTAAGGCTTTAAGAAACCTTGCATTAATGTCACCATCATCAGGCTTTGACCGAAGTTGATTCAACTGGCTCAATATCTTCTGGAACCTATCATACCCTTGATGTAAACCTTCAGTTTCTGAGATTTTGAATTCTGTGAATTCATCTCTCAGCATGGATCTTCGCATTTTCTTTGACTCCTCATTCCCACCGAACCTTGCTTTTATACCATTCCAGATCTCTCTGGCATCATCCAAATGGTAGAAGTCACCCATGTGATCTTCATGAAGAGATTGAAGCAAAATCGTCTTTGCTTTGACCTCCTTCTGAATAGCTATGATTTCTTCATGAGACTTAGGGTCAAGTAGAGTAATATTACCATTCTTGTCTCTTCCAGTAAGCTTCCTGCTGTTCCTATTCAGAATTATCTTCCAAAGATCTTGATCAGTATTGGTGATCCACCATTCCATCTTCATTGCCCAGTTTTCATATTCACCCTTTTTCAGAAGAGGGAATTTACCATTCGTGTTTGAGACTGTAGCAAGGATCTGCTGAGGTTGCACAATTTTAGGAGTGCTGTCTTCTCCTGTTTGAGTAGAAGTTGAGGCAGACATTGATAAAAATAAATGTCAGAAATAAGAAAACTTGATTCTTCTTGTATAGAGACCCTTCTAGGCTCTGATACCACTTGTTGGTCCTACTAGATGTAGATCTTGCAGCCTGTCAGGACCGGTGAATGACTTCTGTAATCACAAGTCAAATCACAAAGAGACTCTATACACAATATGAATGTAAAATATAAATATAATCAAGGAGAACAGAATAACTATAAAGACTTGATCCTTTCAAAGGATTTCTAATATTGATAATCACTAGAACTACGTTTTGTGAAGGTGTGTATAACCCTTCTGCCTAAGGTTCCTTTTATACTACAAGGAAACCCTAATACATCATTAAAGAAAACGTGTAAAACTGATATGCATATCCTTTCCTAACATATCTCATGCATATCCTAACAGAATATTAAGTAAATAATAAAGTTTGACTTCGACTAGGACCAGGAGCAGGACTTGCTCCTACTACTACTAGGACCAGGAGGAACTACATACCTCCTAGTCTACCTATTACATTTAACTATTATAATGGTCCTAACACTCCCACTGTAGTGCCTGCTAATAATCTAAAACCTAAGAAAGTTGGAACAATAAAACCTGTTATTGGTAAAACCCACATTAGAAAATGCTAGAAATCTAAGGATAACACAAAGGTTAGCAATTCTGATAATATTATATTTGTGTATGCTAACACTTTGGAACCAATAGTTTCTAATGCATTGTCTACTATTGTTGCTGAAAACAGGTGGTCCAAATTGTTCTCTGGTATTTGGACTCTGGTTGCTCCAAGCATATGGCCGGAGATCGCTCTCAACTCAGAAATTTTGTCAGCAAGTTTCTTGGTACGGTTCGATTTGGAAATGATCATATTCTAAAGATAATGGGTTACGATGAATATCAGGAATGTTATAATTTCAAGAGTTTATTATGTGGAAGGTATTGGTCACAAATTATTTTCTATAGGACAATTTTGTGATGCAAACCTAGAAGTTGCTTTTCGAGAGCATACCTGCTTCATTCGTAAGTTGGAAGGGGTAGATTTATTGAAAGGTACTCGAGGGAATAATTTGTAAACTTTGTCTCTACAAGATATGATGGCCGCTTCTCCCGTATGTCTTCTCTCCAAAGCATCGAAGACTAAGTCATGGCTATGGCATCGACGGTTATCTCATATTAACTTTGACGCTATTAATCATTTGGAGAAAAATGAACTTGTTCGTGGTCTTCCTAAACTTACATTTCACAAGGACCATTTGTGTCCCGCGTGTACAATGGGTAAAAGCACTAAGAAATCATACAAACCCAAGACTGAATACCCCAACCAAGAGAAACTTTATTTTTTGACATGGATATTTGTGGGCCAATGCGTGTTGAAAGTCTTAGTGGTAAAAAGTACATCCTCGTCATTGTCGATGATTACTCTCGGTTTACATGGGTGAAATTTCTTTAAACAAAAAATGAGGCACCTAAATTCATCATCGGATTTCTCAAGATGATTCAAGTGCGTCTCAGTACTACTGTCTGACGCATTTCTACAGATAATGGAACCGAATTTGTAAATCAAATCTTGCGTAATTATTATGAAGAAGTTGGCATATCTCATGAAACATCCGTTGCTCGCACTCCACAACAAAACGAAGTCGTTGAAAGGAGAAATCGCACATTTATGGAAGCTGCTCGAACGATGTTAATTTACGCAAAGGCTCCATTGTTTTTATGGGCGGAAGAAGTATCTACAGCAGTTTACACCCAAAACCAGTCGCTAATTCGAAAACGCCATGGTAAAACACCTTATGAGCTCCTACATGGAAAAGTATCATATTTATCATATCTTCATGTATTTGGTTCTCTTTGCTATCCAAATAATGATGGTGACAATTTAGGAAAACTTCAACCAAAGGCTGATAATGGTATTTCATTGGTTATGCACCCGCACAGAAAGCATACCAAATCTACAATCATAATTCTCGCAAGATCCTCGAAACTATGAATGTTGATTTTGATGAGCTGATGGCAATGGATTCTGAGCAACGCATATCTGATCCCGCACTTCATGAAATGAGACCCAGTAACATTAGTTCTGGTCTTGTCCCAAACAACCCTACTTCATCATCATTTACACCACCTTCTAGGAATGAATGGGGTACGTTGTTTCAACCGTTCTTTGATGAATTCTTTACTCCTCCAAGTATTGTTGCTCCAGAACCTGAGGTAATAGCTCTGGTTACCGAATTTGTAGCTCCAGCAACCGAAGCACATCAGATACGTCTACACCTACAATTGGTCAAGATATAACTTCAACGAGTAATTCTCAACTAACACCCGAATCAACTACCCATGTCATGATTGTTGATGATGATGATCACGACTTGGAATTCGCTCAAATGCATGAACGTTCATTCTTTGGTGTACCAATTCCCGACCATAATCAAGCCGGGTCGTCCACCTCAAAGGAAGCTCCTACTACGGTCTACTCCAATCCACGGATTCGTGAACATGACACCAAGTGGACAAAGGATCATCCTATAGATTCTATTATTGGTGACCCTAATCGTCCGGTATCCACACGAAGTCAGTTACAAGAAAGTGCAATGTTTTGTCATTTTGATGCTTTTCTCAGTGAAGTTGAACCTAAGACGTGGCAACAAGCATTTACCCAATCTTGTTGGATAGAAGCTATGCAAGAAGAACTTAATGAATTTGTACGTCTTAATGTATGGGAACTTGTACCATGCCCGGATCAAGTGAAGTTACTCACTTTGAAATGGGTTTACAAGGTGAAACTCGACGAGTTAGGCGGCATATTAAAGAACAAGGCTCGACTAGTAGCTCGTGGATACAAGCAATTATTGGGCATCGAATTTATGGAATCCTTTGCACCCGTTTCCCGTTTGGAATCTATTAGACTATTCCTTGCTTATGTAGCCCACATGAATATGATCGTCTATCAAATGGATGTGAAGACGGCATTTCTAAATGGTGAACTCAAGGAAGAGGTCTATGTTCAACAGCCGGATGGTTTTGTGAATTCTAAATATCCTAATCACGTGTACAAGCTTAAGAAGGCTCTTTATGGGTTGAAGGAATCTCCACGCGTGTGGTATGATCTATTGTCATAGTTCCCCATTATGCAAGGCTTCGCTAATGGCAACGTAGATCCCACGCTGTTCATTCAAAAACGAGGGAAATACATGATTATGGTATAAATATACGTCGATGATATTATATTTGCCGCCTCCACCCAACCCTTATCGGATGAGTTTGGGACACTCATGTCTTCCAAGTTTAAGATGTCAATGATGGGAAAGGTATTATTTTTCTTAGGTCTTCAGATATCTCAGAGTCCCAGAGGCATCTTTATCAATCAATCCAAGTATGCCCTTGAATCGCTTAAGAAATATAAGATAGAATCTTGCGACCCCGTGTAAACTCCAATGGCGGAACGAACTAAGCTAGATGCAGATCCACATGGGATTGCCGTTGATCCGATACTTTATCATGGAATGATCGGTACCCTTCTGTATATCACAGCTAGTCGACCTGATCTTCAATTTTCTATATGTATGTGTGCTCGGTATCAAACTCGGCCTACTGAGTTACACTTAGCTACTGTTAAACGAATCTTTCGGTATATTAAAGGAACCGTTAATCGGGGACTTTGGTATTCGAAGGACTCTTCGATCGCACTTATGGCATATGCAGATGCAGATCACGCGGGTTGTCAAGATACAAGGCTTAGCACGAGTGGAACTTTGCAACTACTAGGAGATCGACTAATCAGTTGGGCATCGAAAAGGCAAAAAATCGCTGCAATTTCAAGTACGGAAGCAGAATACATAGCTATGTCCGGTTGATGTGCTCAAATTCTTTGGATGAGATCGTAATTAACCGACTATGGTCTAGGTTTCAACAAAATTCCGATGTACTCTGACAACAAAAGTGCAATTGCCTTATGTTGCAACAACATTAAATTCTCTCGGTCGAAGCATATTGACATTCGCTACCACTTTATCAAGGATGTAGGTCCTTAGTTTCTTAGGATTGTACAAGTGTTGTAATGATTTAAAAGAGAGAGGGAGAGATGAAGATCTTGAGATGAACTAGATAGAGAAAGGAGAGGAAAGGAGATGTAGAGAGAGAAAGTGATATTGGATTAATAAAAAATAAGAACAAAAACTAATGACCAACCCATCCTAACATGCTAGGAGGGGGTATATATAGCCCATCCTACATGTGGGCTTGATGGGCTATATTGTTTACATATTGGATCACGAGCCCAATCTACGTATATATCGTTGGAGTGATCGATCCTTTCTAAATACGTAAAAACGTATTTCCAACAATCTCCCCTTAGGGAGGTCACTCCAAGTTACAATGTCCTAAATAGTCTATAGCTCGTGATCTATGTTAACAATGATGTGACCGAGACTTTCTTTGGAAAAACGTATTTCCAACAATCTCCCCCTAAGGGAGGTCACACCATTTTTACAAAATCTTAAACCTAGCATACTATGCTTGAGTCTTCGATCTTGTTCTTGTGAATATGTTGATGAGATCTTTGACTTTAGTCTTGAGCATGTTTCCTTTCCTTGACCTTGTGCATTCATCACTTGTGAAATTTGCCTCCTCGTGATTTCATGTTCCACATACTTACACCTTTATAAATTCTTGAAAGCTTTAGAGTTTGATACAGCGGAAGACATGACTTTTAGGCTTTCTTGAATTTGTTGACGTCTTAAGTTCAAAAAATATAAGCATGCGAGGACGACTTCTTTCCGGATAGTACACCGCAATGCCACCTTCTTGTTACGCTGCATAAGACAGTTAGCAACAAAACATATACACGGATGAAATGGATTTGAACATTTCATTCTAATTCAGTATCATTTTACCTCCGGTCAGTAAAGACCGTAGGACGATATAAAAATATCATACTTGTGGCAGGTAGTTTCAATTAAGAACCTCCTTGACAAGATTTCGCGGGTAAACCCGTTCTCTTTATTCGACCGTCCAAAGCTGACTGCGAACATAAACAGTGAATCATTTGGATAATAGATATCCTAATGATTGAAGTCGTCAATTCATGAATCCTGCAACAAGTGAATTTCAATTAAGATTATCACCATCGTTGCTTTCCAGTTGTCACGAGCTTGATTCGTATATAATCTTGCAAGTGACCTACCAAGTGTTGTTTGAGGTTAACACTAGAAGGATTTCCACTCATTACTTTAACACTATTGAGTGTCACTCTGAGTATTCTGGCAAGATCACTAAGATATTGCGTAGAGGCCTGGAACGTGTTTAAGTTCAGTTAAGAATTAAACCACTGTTGCTTTCCAGTTATCACAAGCTTGATTCATGAAGAATCGCACAAGTCACCTACCATGAGCTTTTTGATATTCGCTCAAGAAGGATTTCCTTCTTCATTGTAAATACTTTCGTATTACTCGGATGTTCAGGCAAGATCATGAAGATTTTGCATAGGACTCTTAAGATCTTTCTTACTTTTCACAGTGTGTGAAGAAGCAAGGAATTATGAAAGTGTGTCCTAATGAGATATTTGATGATTTCAAATGGCTCTAGACTCGATAGTTCATTTTGTATTTTAGTTATCGGAGGCTGGAAAGGAGTGCCACCATTTCAATATCAATTTATTCGGAGTGAATAAATCAATAGATAATGCGTTGTCTCCGTGTGATTAAAACAAATATCTTTTGAGAGATATCTGAGTTAGCTGGGATGGGTTGTGCATTGCATCACTGGATCCATGATGTATTATCTTTAATATCAAGCCTCATTAAAAAATGATCTCAATAGCATATGTATTGACCCGGTTTCTGCCTATGGTTGTATGGAGGGCTACTTTCTTTACACTCTTTATCTTTACAATTCTTTTTCATTCTTCAACCCCTTCAATGCTTACCAATACGTCATAGCTAGCACCTTGTTGTGATTGTTCCAGTGCTAACTTAAGTACTTGGTCGGCATTCAGCTATGTTCACAATCTTTCTCCATCTTTTCTAAGGACTACTATTTCTAGCTATGGGATGTCCTTGGGAAGATTCCTCCGGTTCTAGAAGAATCATTGGACTTAAACCTATCCTACCATCCTTATGTCACCACAATCTTCGCCGTCGTGAATAGAGATGTTTTGGGTAAGTGTATGTCACCATGAAATCTATTTTGATATCCAAATCCATTTTGCTCCCTCTTAACATATGCCATTATATTTGAAAATATTTCGCACATGTCGGGATGAGCCAGCACATTAAGTAAACCATTATTGATCTCAATATTAAATCACATTTTCTCTCCTATATTAAAATTATTAACCCAATCGATGTTTTTAATATCAACTGATTTAATGAAATTTTAAGAAAATTTGGGAAGAAAAATGCAAATCCAATTATCTTCATGACTTTCACAAGCTCCCCCTCAAATTAATGAGGGTGTACTTAAAACGTAAATTAACTACCTTTTAAACACAAGTGTAAGGTATTTATCATGTGCAAATATCATATATGATAATGTATTCACAAGATTAGCAATTTACGAGGTTGGACCTGAATGATGGAGAACATCATATGATAAAATCACATGGTTCTTGTTCACGAATGTTGGTCGCCTCGTCACGTCTGAAGTTATCTCTTGACACCATGTGTATGTGATATGAGCAAAAACTCATATCAATTTATCAACAAATAACCCTAAAACATGAAGCAAAATACCAATTTATCTTGTAAAAACAGTATTATGTGGTATGTTTGTGTTTGTGTACACTTGTGTAGGTAAAAGGATGCATTTTCAAGCAAACAAGGAATAATCAAGCTTAATTTGATGAAAAAGACAAAGAAGGATCAAAAGTGACAAGACTTTGAAAGTGCAAGGACCTATCTTGACAATCTGCCAAAGATGAAGGACCAAAGTGTAAATATATAAAGTCAAGATCATAGTCAAATTTGGTCAACTCTCAAGTCAACTCAGTCAAAGGACCAATTTTGTTCAAGAATGAAGTTTGAAGGACCAAATATGCCAAAGAAATGAAGTTAATAGCTCAAATATATAATCTGCCAAAGTCAATGGATCAATTCTGCCATTTTTGGAAAGTTAATACAAGTGTGATCCGTGTTTTAAACTAAGGACCAATAAGAAGCCAAGAAAGAATTGCCCTGGATTGCCACATCATGGTAATTAATACCCACTAGCGCCGCCACTCATAAATGAGCAAATCACAACAGTGCAATCCGTGTGCACCCTTTTCAACCAATGAAGACTTGACACGTGGTATCTTCAAACTAACAAAATTTCCAGGATCGGGTTAGAGCTAGAGTGGATTTCAAGAGAAGTGCTTAACATCAAACTTGCTCAAAATCAAGAGACAAATCCATTGGTCATAACAAATTAACCTGAAATCAACTCCACAAAGAATCCCCAATTTGAGTTCATACCTGCAAAATCAATTAAGTAGATTCATGACACGTGGAAGTCTGGGATTGGCTCCAACACGTCACCAACACCAACTGCTCTTCCTCTGAAGTCTAGAAATAGCCTGATTAGTCCTCATTTCTAGGAGTAGTAGAAAGTGTGAAAACACACACACTTTTAGATTTCTTTCACCATTTCTAGTTTTTAGCTTAACAACTCAAGAGTTTGACACACTCTTGAGTTAGTTAGTTAGTTTGTAACCACTTAACAGCTTTGTAACCACTTTTCCATTAATAAAATTCAAATTCTTACTTTCCCGCCAAATCTCCTTACCTTCTTTACTGTTCATCTCCTACTACCATTGTTACTCTTGTTGCTGTTTTGAGTTTGTTATGATCATACCTTGATCATAACTGACTTTGTGTGAAGATTGTAGCTGTTTGATGATTTCAGTCCAAGTTCATAGCAGATTTGATGATTTCAAGGCATTTTAGCCTTGTTGATGATGTGTAGCTGTTTGATTGATTGTAAATAGTTGAATCTAGTGCTAAGGTGGTGGTTAGCACTAGACTAGAGAGTTCAGCACTCCTCTACTGCTCAAAGGTTACTACAATAGGTGCAAACGCTTCTGATTTTTGGTTCCTCTCAATTGTAAATGGATGCTTCATTCCTAGCTAAGATCTTTGTTGATTGCATGATAAAACTTGTTTAGCCTGTTCTTGATTTAATTCTAGTCAGTTTGTAGCTTAAGTGTAGCTAAATCTGCTTTTTAATTTGAAATTTGTCCTAGTTGTTAGCTTAATTCAGTCAATATAGATTTGCTGTTCTATTTGAGTCCTAGTAGCTTCCAAGTACTTGCGATTAGCTTTCATACATCTCATTTTGGTCACTGAATTTGGTTTGCTATAGCTCTTATCTCAGTTCAAACTTGTATTCAAAAAGACTTCACAAAAATCTCAAAAAGATCAGTTAAAGAGTGTTTGGCATTAGCTTGTGTAGAATTTTCAAGTGTTGGTTTTTGGCAAACTAGTATTAATTTTCAGTTAATAAGTCATTACAAAAGGTTTTGAGTCATTTTAAAGTCAATTGTTAAGTCAAAAAGGCAAATGGCATTGTAAAAAGTTTGGGTCAATTTCAGTCAGTTTTGTTCAAGAAAAGTTGTCAAATTCATTTACTTAGCATTTACTTGTTTCTTAATGAAATTTCATCAAACCAGTTCTCAAATCTAGGTCATAATATGAAGTTTCAGATTCCATAAGCATTTTGTACAGTATTCAGTAAACAAGTGGGAATAAGCAAAATTCTAAACTGATAAGCAAATGAATGTTTCTGTAACTTGAATTCTGCTTTTTCATATCTCTCAATCCTATTCATAAACTAGTCAATTTTCTTTTACAAATTCACTTAGTTAGTGCTTGTGGTTGATTTTTGAGATTTTGAGTTTTTTGAAAAAAGCTTGGTCAACGCTGGTCAACATAAGCCAAATTTTAGCTTATTTCAAATTCCAAGCTTATTACTGAATGATTTTTAACAAGACTTGATTTCCCGTTCATATTTTGAGTTCATTAATCAGTTTCATTACAAAAATCCAGTTATGCATGTCTAGATTTCTTTAGAGCTTATTTTGTGCTTATTGGAAAGTGCTTATCAGCTTTTTAGCCAGTTTCATCAAATTTCCTTTTACAGGTCTAGCTTATTTTTGATTTTAAGCATTTTGCAAGTGGTTTGAACAATTTTGGTTGAGAAATAAGCTTAAACGAGCTTATTTGTTTTTAAAACCCGTTTTTGCTTATAACTTTTCAATAATTGCATTTCAGTCCTTCTTGTATTAAACTTCTTTAAAACTTAGCTAAACTTACTAGTTTTTAGGGTTTTCATTAATCAGGTCCTTTAACTTTCATACTTTGTTAAAATTTAGTTAAGTAGTTTGGAATTTGTTAAGAATTGGTTAGTTTGTTGCATAGTTTTCATTTTTAATCCTCATAGTTAACTGTTTTTACAATTTCAGTCCTTGTTATCTTTACATTTTGAGCATTTACTTTTCTATAGAATTTACATTTTCAGTCCTTTTAGTTGTAAAATTTACATTTTGAATTTTTCTTGAATTAATACTTGGTATTTGCACGATATTTTACATATAAGTAGATAATATTTTTCAGTTTTGCAAGGCATTGTTTGAATTAGCAAATAGAATATCCAAAAAATATATACAACCAAAAACAGTTAAAAACCCGATATTGTTAGGACTTTCAATTAGACAAGAACTGAGAAAACGAACAACATTATACACAATTTCAAATGGCGCCGCTGCCGGTTCTTTGACTTTACGAGAGACTATCGATTGACGGTTTTCATTGGCTTTTGGGATCCATTCACCTTGTGAACGTTATTTTTACGTATCATAAATAAAAAACAAATAAAAAATCAAAAATATAAAAATATATAAAAACTAAAAAATTAACAAAACAATTCTTTTCCTAAAGAATTGACCAAACAAATTAAAAAATCCAAAAAGCAATCTTTTTCCTAAGAGATTGCACCCAAAAATATATATTATTGGATTCTCTCGGTTTTTATGTACATATAGTATTTTCTCTTAAAAACTCATAAATACAAAAATATTTTCCATATATTATTATAAGTAAATACGTATACGTATAAGAACAACCAACATACATATTCTCCATAAGTATTTCCGAGGCAATACACCGTGTTGAGGGGCGTTCCGGTCCTTGACACGTGTATCGATCAAACAAAATAAAGCAAGAATAGATAAATACTCTCAATAAGCAACAATTCGAAGAATACGAACATTTAAGTGAACAGAAAGGCGATGTGTTATAAAATGCCATCTAAGGGTCAATAGGTACTTAAGTGCTTCGCGCCACCTAACCCCCCGTTCACTTGTGAGTATTCTAAGAAGGAAGGCTTCATTGGGGGTCTTGCACCCAAGTAGTACATACATATATATTATTTTCTTGTGGATATTTCATATTGAAACTCAAAGAGGATAATCCTTTTCTCTTCAAAGTCACACGAGAGCTTCTCTCTCATTCCTCGTATTGAGTTGCATGCTCACTCGCGGGCGTGCACAAATACCGATTGGTGTACAACCTCTTCCTCCGAAAAGGAAGAAAAAGAGAAAGAGTAAGACCACCACCGTCCATCAAGCCGATCACGAGAATCGTGCTTTGATTCATCCACAACAAGAAGCCATGGCTGTCGATAATCGTTCTTTGATGGAACGTTTGCAAACCAATGTTCATGGATATGCTAGTGCTATTAGGATTCCCGACATTCCCACAAATACATTTGAGCTAAAAACGGCTATGATTACTATGGTTTCACAAACACCTTTCTATGGTAACAAGAATGATGATCCTCATGATCACCTTAAGAGATTCCTTTCTCTTTGCAATACCATTAAGCACAATGGAGTTCCACATGATGCTATTAAGTTGATGTTAGTGCCATTTTCACTAGAGGGACAAGCTAAGCATTGGTTAGATACCCAACCACCCGATAGTATCACCACATGGGATGGTTTCACCACTATGTTTTTGAACAAGTTCTTTCCTCCATCTAAGACCATGGCCTTGAGGAACTTAATTATAGGCTTTCAACAAAAACCTAGTCAATCCTTTAGTGATGCTTGGGAAGAGTATAGAGAGTTATTAAGGCGATGCCCTAACCATGGATTGGATGACGTTCACCAAATCAATACTTTCTATACTGGCCTTAAATCTCACCACCAAGATTCACTCAATGCTTCCGCGGGAGGAAATATTCTTCTTAAATCCATGCAAGAGGCCGTGGACATCATTGAGACTAAAGCAATGGTTCAAACAAACTTTCAATTTGAAGAAAGGGTTCATGTTATCCAAAACACTTCTTAAACACCTTGTGATAACCAATTCCTTAAATATCACCAAGAGATCATTCAACAAGTCAAACAAGGTCAACAAGAAATGGTTCAAGAGATAGTTCAAGCCCTTAAGACCGTTTCATTGAACAATTCTTCAAATGATGTGAATGCCATTACTCTTTCTTGTGTAACTTGTGGAGGTCCCCATTCTTATGAACAATGTGATAAGGTGCAAGTTTATCAAGGGGAATGCTATGCTTACCAAGAGGAACATCGTGAACACTTCAAGCCAAATATCAATCCAAATAACCTTTCTTACAAGTCCCAAAACTACCTCACTCCATCGGGATTTCCACCCCAACCACCCACTCAAATTCAACAAAATCCTCCTCAAATTTTACCAATGAATCAAGGGCAAAGACCACCTTACCAAGGGAATAACTATAAGGCACCCAATCATTTTCAACCTCACGGAAATAACTTTTATCCACCAAATCAAGGATTTAATGCTCAACCTCCACCTTTCCAACCTCAAGGTTTTCAAGGAAATGTGTCACAAGATTATAACACAATAGATTTTTTTCACAAAATGAATCAAGAGAATGAAAGGAGGTTCCAAACTATTGAAAAGAGAATGAATGACCAAATGAAACGTATATCGGATGAACAAACCAATAGGCTTTTAATGGTATTAAATCAAAGACCACAAGGGGCTTTACCTTCCAACACACAAACAAATCCAAGGGCAAATGTCAATGCTATTACAACAAGGAGTGGAAAGACAACAAAGGATCCTTCACCTCCTAAACCTCCTATTGTTCCATCCACTTGTGCTCCTACTTGTGACAAGCCTTCTACCTCTACTTCACCACCTCAAAATGCTCCCATTAACTCAAACACACTTTCTCAACCCATTCATACTTCTCCTCTACCTTCCACACCTCCCAATGAAGAAGCCAACAAAGACAAATCTTCCACCACAACACCTATTCCACCTACACCAAAACCTACTCTTCCATATCCTTCAAGGTTGAAAAAGGACAAGTTAAAGAACAAGGATGACATCCAAGTCTCCAATTTCTTAAGGATGTTCAAGCAACTCAACATCAATATATCCTTTGCGGAAGCTCTTGCTTATATGCCAAAGTTTGCTAAGATGTTCAAGGATTTACTCTCAAACAAAGAAAAATTGGTTGATTTTCCCAACACATCCCTTAATGAAAATTGTTCCGCCGTGTTACTTAAAACCTTACCAACAAAACTTGGAGATCCGGGGCGCTTCTTGATACCTTGTAATTTTCCCGGTGTTGAAATTTGCATGGCTTTGGCGGATCTAGGGGCAAGCATTAACCTCATGCCTTTATCGGTTTGGAAAAAACTCTCTCTTCCCGAGCTCACTCCCACTAGGATGACTCTTGAATTAGCCAACCGAACCATAGCTTACCCCGTAGGTATAGCGGAGGATGTGTTTGTAGGTGTGGATAAGTTTACGTTTCCGGCCGACTTTGTAGTGGTTGATTATGACATGGATCCTAGAGTGCCTTTGATTGTTGGTAGACCATTTTTGAGAACGGGTCATACTTTGATAGATGTGGCGGAAGGAGAACTAATTATGAGAGTAGAAGATGAGAGAGTGGTGTTTAAGTTAGGGAAAGTTTGTGATAGGAAAGAGGTTAAGGAGTCTAGACCGTGTGAGACTATTAACATAGTTGATGTGTTAGATGAAGTGTGTGATGAACACTTTCATGATGCTTGCAAGAGTACTAGTGATGAGATGCCCCATGTTGAAACCGTGGCCTCAATTGCTCCCTCTTTAACACCTTTTGGAGAGAGTGATTTCCTCTTGGAGGAATTTGAGTCAAACTTTCTTGGTGATTATGATTCTCCCATTAATTGGGAAGAAGATATTCTTACGATCCAAAAGTTTCTCAATGAGGACCCTATTCCTTCTCCTATTCCACAAGAAGTTACCATTGAGGAACCTTCCATAGTAAAACCTTCCATAGAGAGTCCACCTCCAATTGAACTTAAGGACCTTCCATCCCACTTAGAGTATGCTTTCTTAGAGGGCAAAGACCAATTACCTGTGATCATTGCTAAAGAGTTGAAAGAGGATGAGAAGAAGCAACTTATTGAAGTCCTTAAGAAACACAAGAAAGCCTTAGCATGGAAAATATCCGACATAAGGGGAATTGATCCACATTTTTGTACACACAAAATCCTTATGGAGGATGACTATAAACCCGCCATTCAAAGTCACAGAAGAGTTAACCCAAAAATCCATGAGGTCGTTAAGAAGGAAGTGATTAAACTCTTAGATGCGGGTATGATTTATCCCATTTCTGAATCTCCATGGGTTAGCCCGGTTCATTGTGTTCCAAAGAAGGGTGGTATCACCGTGGTGCCTAATGAGAACAATGAGCTTATTCCTACGAGACTTGTCACCGGTTGGAGACTTTTTATTGATTATAGAAAACTCAATGAGGTAACTAGGAAAGACCATTTCCCATTACCTTTTATGGATCAAATGCTTGAACGCTTAGCGGGAAATGAGTACTATTGCTTTCTTGATGGATTTTCAGGTTATTTCCAAATACCAATTGACCCTAAGGATCAAGAAAAGACCACATTCACTTGTCCCTACGGTACATTTGCTTACAAGAGGATGCCTTTTGGCTTATGTAATGCACCGGGGACGTTTCAAAGGTGCATGATGGCGATTTTCCATGACATGATAGAGCAAACTATGGAGGTTTTTATGGATGACTTTTCCGTATTTGGAAATTCATTTACCTCATGTCTCACCAATCTTGAGAGAATGCTTAAGCGTTGTGAGGAAACACGTTTAGTGCTTAATTGGGAGAAATGCCACTTTATGGTGAAAGAGGGAATTGTTTTAGGACACAAAATATCCAACAAGGGATTAGAAGTGGATCGAGCTAAAATTGATGTGATTGCTAAGCTTCCCCCACCCACCTCGGTTAAAGGTGTGAGGAGTTTCTTAGGTCATGCGGGATTTTATAAGCGCTTTATACAAGATTTTTCTAAGATAGCTAGACCGATGACCCACCTCTTGGAAAAAGAGGCTCCTTTCATTTTAACCAAGATTGTTTGGACTCTTTTGAGACTCTTAAGGAGAAATTGACTAAGGCTCCCGTTTTGGTTTCTCCAAATTGGGAATTACCTTTTGAGCTTATGTGTGACGCTAGTGATTATGCGGTGGGGGCCGTCTTAGGACAAAGAGTGAATAAGCATTTTCAACCTATACACTATGCGAGTAAAACCATGACCGGTGCACAACTTCATTACACTACCACGGAAAAAGAGTTGCTTTCTATCGTATATGCTTTTGAGAAGTTTAGACCATACCTTGTGCTATCTAAAACCATAGTGTATACGGATCATTCCGCTCTCAAGTATCTTATGACAAAACAAGATTCTAAGCCTAGGATTTTGAGATGGGTTTTGTTGCTTCAAGAGTTTAAGATAGAAATTCGTGATAAGAAAGGGGCCGAGAATTTAGCGGTGGATCATTTGAGTAGACTTGAACATCCTTTTCAAGGAGATTTGCCACATCAAGAAATCAATGAATCCTTTCCATTAGAGGAGCTCATGTCTATCTCTTCCCAAGAGGATGCCACTCCTTGGTTTGCGGATATCACAAACTATCTTGTGGGCAATGTGCTTATTGAGGATCTCACTTATCAACAAAAGAATAAATTTCTAAAGGAAGTTAAGCACTACTTTTGGGATGATCCTTATCTTTTTAGGCAATGTGCGGACCAAATCATTAGACGGTGTGTAGATGGGCCCGAGGAATTTAAGATCTTAGAAGCGTGTCATAAAGGACCTACGGGTGGACATTTTGGGCCCAACTATACCGCTAAGAAAGTCTTTGATTCGGGTTACTATTGGCCTTCCATTTACAAAGATGCCCATGAAATGGTGAAATTTTGTGATGTGTGTCAAAGACAAGGAAAAATTACGTAACGTGATGAGATGACACAAAATTTTATCCAAGAGTGTGAGATATTTGATGTGTGGGGCATTGATTTCATGGGACCTTTTCCATCCTCTAAGGGAAACAAGTATATACTTGTGGCGGTGGATTATGTGTCAAAATGGGTGGAGGCTAAAGCCTTACCTACCAATGATGCTAGAGTTGTTGTGAAGTTTTTGAAACAATTGTTTGCTAGATTTGGTGTACCTCGGGCCATCATAAGTGATCGTGGTACGCACTTTTGTAATGATCAATTCATGAGATTTATGAAGAAATATGGAGTTAATCATAGACTTTCTACCGCGTATCACCCTCAAACAAATGGTCAAACCGAGGTCACTAATCGTGGTTTAAAGAGAATTTTAGAGAGAACGGTGGGAGAGCATCGTGCTTCTTGGTCGGATAAGCTTGATGATGCTTTGTGGGCGTTTAGGACGGCTTTTAAAACACCAATTGGTTGTACTCCTTATAGGCTTGTCTATGGAAAAGCGTGCCACCTCCCATTTGAGTTAGAACACAAGGCATCTTGGGCTCTCAAGTGGGATAACTTTGATTTAAACCAAGCCGGTTCCCATAGGAAAGATCAACTCAATGAGATGGATGAAATGAGAGCCAATGCCTATGAAAATTCTTTGCTTTACAAGGAAAAGACTAAGAAATTGCATGATGCTAAGATCAAGAATCGTGAGTTCAAAGTTGGAGAGCCGGTTCTCCTCTTTAACTCAAGGTTGAAACTTTTTGCGGGCAAGCTTAAGTCGAGATGGTCCGGTCCATTCACTATTGCTCAAGTGTTTCCATATGGAACTCTTGAGTTGTCACAACCCGATGGTCCAAATTTTAAAGTGAATGGTCACCGTGTGAAGCATTATTTTGGGGAGGACATTTCCGTTGAAATGGTCCAAGAAATCCCCATTTTCCCCATGAATTGATTCATTGAGGGACGAGTCGAGCTAGAGACTCATTAACTCAAGCATCGTATAACTAGGTTTAGAGTGTTGTAGGTTAGAAATAAAGGGATAGACTTGGAGATAAGTGTAGGGGAGACCTTCTTTTGTCTTCATGATTGTTTGTAGGGTTGCTCACTCATTTCATGCTTTGGAGCTTATGGAGGAGGCCCTTGCATCCGGTTCACTTTGTTACTATTGTGATCTTTCATTGACACCTTGTGCTTAAACATGATTTCACTAATAGTTGCCCTTTCCTTAACTTGGGTTAAGCAAAGTCTATTCATTGTCATAAGTGTAGGGGAAGTTTGTATACTTCCATGCTCTTAAACATTGAGGACAATGTTTAGCTTAAGTGTAGGGGGGGTCTTATATCGAAGTGACCTTACCTAGAACTTGTCATTGTCTTTCATGATAACATGAAAAATTGGATTTTCAAACATTCTTCAAATTTTTGATCTACTTTGGCCACCAAAAATATGCATTCATAATTTTTGCATCATACATTTTTCATTTGCATATCACATTTGCATTGTATATATTTCTTCTTTATGTTTCATCAAAAATATATAAAAAGAAAAAATATAATAAAAACATGGTTTAACAAATTTAGACTTCTTTGACATATTAGGCCCGCCATGGATATTTTGACTCAACCCGAGTTTGCTTATCTAAGCATCCTCTAGCTAGTATCCTTAACCATGTAGTCCTTCATTGGTCTATTAGGCTAAGCATCCACCAATCTCATTCTTTGATATTTTAAATTTGTGGAGAATGGGAAATGATATAGTTGAAGCAAGTATAAAAGAGCTAGATAAACTTCATGATAATTACTTGTGGCTAAACCCTTCTCTTCTTTACCTCTATTTTCTTCGCATGTATATAATTGTTAATAAATAATCAAGAACGGTTTTAATTGGTTTGTAATCTCTTATGCATTTTTGTCTAATCATTTATGGTTGGTATAAGTACGTCTTAAGATTCTAAGTTAGAACGTTTTATGTGTATTAGACTTATGTCATGCTCAATATTTAGCGGGTGTTTTTCCTTTTATTCTTTTCAAATTTCTTTGTGAGGAATAAAGAAAAATAAGAGCGGCTTACAAAAAAATGAGTGGCTAGAAAAAAAAGAAAAAAAAAGAAAAAAAATAATACAAGACTCCCAAGAGGGGCATTGTGGTGTTAATTATAGTGACTATTGAGTTCCAATATTACCTTGACGGGTTGCGGGGATTCAATAGATTGCTCCAATCCAATATTACCTTGACGGGTTGCGGGGTTGAAGATCCAAAGTCTCAAAAAGATGGCGGATGTAAATTATTGCGTGAGTTTTATTTTTCTTTCCTTAGCGAGTGTGTAGCTACTTATGAAAGCATGACATGAGGATTTTACACATAAGGCGAATGACTTATTATTCTTGAAACGGACTTGTATTAATTGTGAGCGGTTTTTCAAGTAATGGATGAGAGGATTACTTAGGATTAAAACCGTGCTTCCTTATTTTTGGATTTTGCACTTCTTATACTTCACACTTGAATAAATGACAAATTTGCCCACAAGTAATTTGCTCAAATATTAAACGGTTCCACATTTAATTGTCATGAATAAGTTGATGCACTTTTTACTTGTGAATGCAATGATCCCATTTTTAAGCTTGGTATGGGGAAAGTGAAACTTGAGGGTGATAAATGTCCATGGTACCCAAGCCCTAATCAAAGTCATTGAATTCTTTATGAGTTATTTCCATCAAACCATTTCAAGAAAAATCAAAAAGATATAGATGGAATTGTATTTTGTTCATTGCATTGTTAAAAATCAAAATCATGCATCATGTAGTTTAGAGTAGTGTAGATGCATTCTATATGGCCAAGGTGGGTTAATTATGATGAGAATGTAAATTTGTGCTCTAAAATATATAGAATTGCATGAGGACATGACAATGTTCAAGTATAGGGGATTTGATATGAGCAAAAACTCATATCAATTTATCAACAAATAACCCTAAAACATGAAGCAAAATACCAATTTATCTTGTAAAAATAGTATTATGTGGTATGTTTGTGTTTGTGTACACTTGTGTAGGTAAAAGGATGCATTTTCAAGCAAACAAGGAATAATCAAGCTTAATTTGATGAAAAAGACAAAGAAGGATCAAAAGTGACAAGACTTTGAAAGTGCAAGGACCTATCTTGACAATCTGCCAAAGATGAAGGACCAAAGTGTAAATATATAAAAGTCAAGATCATAGTCAAATTTGGTCAACTCTCAAGTCAACTCAGTCAAAGGACCAATTTTGTTCAAGAATGAAGTTTGAAGGACCAAATATGCCAAAGAAATGAAGTGAATAGCTCAAATATATAATCTGCCAAAGTCAAGGGATCAATTCTGCCATTTTTGGAAAGTTAATACAAGTGTGATCCGTGTTTTAAACTAAGGACCAATAAGAAGCCAAGAAAGAATTGCCCTGGATTGCCACATCATGGTAATTAATACCCACTAGCGCCGCCACTCATAAATGAGCAAATCACAACAGTGCAATCCGTGTGCACCCTTTTCAACCAATGAAGACTTGACACGTGGCATCTTCAAACTAACAAAATTTCCAGGATCGGGTTAGAGCTAGAGTGGATTTCAAGAGAAGTGCTTAACATCAAACTTGCTCAAAATCAAGAGACGAATCCATTGGTCATAACCAATTAACCTGAAATCAACTCCACAAAGAATCCCCAATTTGAGTTCATACCTGCAAAATCAATTAAGCAGATTCATGACACGTGGAAGTCTGGGATTGGCTCCAACACGTCACCAACCCCAACTGCTCTTCCTCTGAAGTCTATAAATAGCCTGATTAGTCCTCATTTCTAGGAGTAGTAGAAAAGTGTGAAAACACACACACTTTTAGATTTATTTTACCATTTCTAGTTTTTAGCTTAACAACTCAAGAGTTTGACACACTCTTGAGTTAGTTAGTTAGTTTGTAACCACTTAACAGCTTTGTAACCACTTTTCCATTAATAAAATTCAAATTCTTACATTCCCGCCAAATCTCCTTACCTTCTTTACTGTTCATCTCCTACTACCATTGTTACTCTTGTTGCTGTTTTGAGTTTGTTATGATCATACCTTGATCATAACTGACTTTGTGTGAAGATTGTAGCTGTTTGATGATTTCAGTCCAAGTTCATAGCAGATTTGATGATTTCAAGGCATTTTAGCCTTGTTGATGATGTGTAGCTGTTTGATTGATTGTAGATAGTTGAATCTAGTGCTAAGGTGGTGGTTAGCACTAGACTAGAGAGTTCAGCACTCCTCTACTGCTCAAAGGTTACTACAATAGGTGCAAACGCTTCTGATTTTTGGTTCCTCTCAATTGTAAATGCATGCTTCATTCCTAGCTAAGATCTTTGTTGATTGCATGATAAAACTTGTTTAGCCTGTTCTTGATTTGATTCTAGTCAGTTTGTAGCTTAAGTGTAGCTAAATCTGCTTTTTAATTTGAAATTTGTCCTAGTTGTTAGCTTAATTCAGTCAATATAGCTTTGCTGTTCTATTTGAGTCCTAGTAGCTTCCAAGTACTTGCGATTAGCTTTCATACATCTCATTTTGGTCACTGAATTTGGTTTGCTATAGCTCTTATCTCAGTTCAAACTTGTATTCAAAAAGACATCACAAAAATCTCAAAAAGATCAGTTAAAGAGTGTTTGGCATTAGCTTGTGTAGAATTTTCAAGTGTTGGTTTTTGGCAAACTAGTATTAATTTTTAGTTAATAAGTCATTACAAAAGGTTTTGAGTCATTTTCAAGTCAATTGTTAAGTCAAAAAGGCAAATGGCATTGTAAAAAGTTTGGGTCAATTTCAGTCAGTTTTGTTCAAGAAAAGTTGTCAAATTCATTTACTTAGCATTTACTTGTTTCTTAATGAAATTTCATCAAACCAGTTCTCAAATCTAGGTCATAATATGAAGTTTCAGATTCCATAAGCATTTTGTACAGTATTCAGTAAACAAGTGGGAATAAGCAAAATTCTAAATTGATAAGCAAATGAATGTTTCTGTAACTTGAATTCTGCTTTTTCATATCTGTTAATCCTATTCATAAACTAGTCAATTTTCTTTTACAAATTCACTTAGTTAGTGCTTGTGGTTGATTTTTGAGATTTTGAGTTTTTTGAAAAAAGCTTGGTCAACGCTGGTCAACATAAGCCAAATTTTAGCTTATTTCAAATTCCAAGATTATTACTGAATGATTTTTAACAAGACTTGATTTCCCGTTCATATTTTGAGTTCATTAATCAGTTTCGTTACAAAAATCTAGTTATGCATGTCTAGATTTCTTTAGAGCTTATTTTGTGCTTATTGGAAAGTGCTTATCAGCTTTTTAGTCAGTTTCATCAAATTTCCTTTTACAGGTCTAGCTTATTTTTTATTTTAAGCAGTTTGCAAGTGGTTTGAACAATTTTAGTTGAGAAATAAGCTCAAACGAGCTTATTTGTTTTTGAAACCCGTTTTTGCTTATAACTTTTCAATAATTGCATTTCAGTCCTTCTTGTATTAAACTTCTTTAAAACTTAGCTAAACTTACTAGTTTTTAGGGTTTTCATTAATCAGGTCCTTTAACTTTCATACTTTGTTAAAATTTAGTTAAGTAGTTTGGAATTTGTTAAGAATTGGTTAGTTTGTTGCATAGTTTTCATTTTTAATCCTCATAGTTAACTATTTTTACAATTTCAGTCCTTATACTTGTTATCTTTACATTTTGAGCATTTACTTTTCATAGAATTTACATTTTCAGTCCTTTTAGTTGTAAAATTTACATTTTGAATTTTTCTTGAATTAATACTTGGTATTTGCACGATGTTTTACATATAAGTAGATAATATTTTTCAGTTTTGCAAGGCATTGTTTGAATTAGCAAACAGAATATCCAAAAAATATATACAACCAAAAACAGTTAAAAACCCGATATTGTTAGGACTTTCAATTAGACAAGAACTGAGAAAACGAACTGCATTATACACAATTTCAGTATGATTGATATCGTTTTCTTGACACCAATTAGTGACCTTGGCACTTTCGGCATCAAAGATTCTGAATACTGGAAAATTAATTCCCCTCAATTGTTGACCCGTTTTCAATTGAAAGAGTTGTAGTCGCCGTTTGAGTAGTCGCATCATCGAGTATGTAGATATCAATTGTAAATTGATGCGGATTATGGAGATGATAACTTCATAAAAACCAAATTTCTCTTTTTTTAACAAATAAATGCACTGAAGCGTACATATATTCGTGTTAGATTGTGTTATTCCGTAAACACAATCCCTTACATGGTTATAAATAAAACCATGCCCGAGAAAATTAATTCCCGTTGTTGAGTCAAAGCTTTCCGGTGAAATGCTTGACTTGAATAGGAAAAGTGGGTTACTATATGAAATAATAGTAAGCCATTTTGAGCATGTTTTAAAACATTTGAACTTCTGCTCGAACTTTATTTACAACCCCGTGTCATTATTGAATGACATTTCTAGTATCGTAAATATTATCGATTCCAGAAGACATGCTCTTTTTATCAAAACATTTTTGAACACACGATTTTGAAAGATTTAGAAAAACCTTTTGAGAAATTCTCGAAAAATTGTGTTCAATGTTTTGAAAACTAATTACTTGAGCTTAAGATGTTGAATATCTTACAAAACGAGCTCAAGTCCGAGAAGTTGTAAACTTCCCGTGAGAGGATAAGTTTATCATCAGCATAAACTTTCCTTTTAACAGAAGAACGAGTCCTAAGTTGACATTTACTTAGAAGTCGTTTTCATGAGCTTGAAAAACTTTTGAATGTTTTAACGTAAAGCTCATGACCGAGAAAGATGAATTTCCCGTTATTAGGAAAAATTCTCTTATTTAAAAGATACACTTTCCTTTCTGAGCTTAAAACTTGGAATGTTTTAATACAAGCTCATGACCGAGAAAATTTAATTTCTCATTATGAGGATAAGTTATCATGAAAGATAAGCTTTCCTAAAATTGGTATCCGAGTTAAAGTCTGAAATATAATTGTAAGTCGTTGTGCATGAGCTTAAAAACATTGAATGTTTTTAATATAAGCTCATCCCCGAGAAAAATTAATTTCTCGTCGTGAGGATAAGTTTATCATCGGCGATAAACTTTCCTTTCTTTGAAGTCCGGGGCATAATCTGAAATATAATTATACGCCATTTACACGAGCTTAAAACTTTTGAATAGTTTTAATGTTAGCTCGTGTCCGAGAAAAATTTAATTTCTCGTTAATTAGGATAAGATTATCATCGGCGATAAACTTTCCTTTCTTAGAATGGCGGGTTACAATCTGACATGTGACTGCAAGCCGTTGTCCATGAGCTTAAGAAAAACTTCGAATGTTTTTAATATAAGATCATGCCCGAGAAAAATTAATTTCTCGTTGTGAAGATAAGTTTATCATCGGCGATAAACTTTCCTTTATTTGAAGATCGGGTCATCGTCTGATATTTAACGATGAGCCTTATACGCGAACTTAAAACCGTTGAATGGTTTTAGGTAAGCTCGTGTCTGAGAAAACTTAATTTCTCGTTTTGAGGGTAAGTTATCGTTGACGAGATAAACTTCCCTTTCTTTGAAGAACGGGTCATGGACTATGATTTGTCTATGAGCCATATACACGAGTTTAAAAACTTTGAATGGTTTAAAGTAAACTCGTGTCCGAGAAAATTTAATTTCTCGTTAATGAGGATAAGTTTATCAACGGCTATAAACTTTCCTTAATTTGAAGTGTCGGTCATCGTCTGAAATTTAACGATGAGCCATATACACTAGCCTAACTGTAAATCCCCTGAGATACTTGTTTCTCTGATATCAGCTTCTTCAGTAACCAAACTCTGAGAGTATCATTAGTTGAACAGTGTACAAAGATCGGACCGGTTTGTTTTTGTTGATCCTTGACTTTGGTACCTGCATTCTCATTTGGAGTTTGTATGCTTTTATATGGGTTAGCGATATCTATCTCAGAACCCTGCGGGGATTCATGGTTTTCTTTTCTTGTTCCAGAGGTGACCTGAGGAGATGATTCACTTGTCTTAGCTGGCAAACGTTTCCTTTTATAGAATACCTTAAGTTCAGGCTTAAGTGATGTATCATCCTTGTCAATTTTCTCCCTAGTAGTCTTAGTAAAATCAGTGACTATCCTAGTTAAAGGGCACTCGTTTCCTATAAGAGTGAAAGTTCTACCAGTGGGGCGCCAAACTTTACCAATGGGTTTGATTTTAGCTAACCACTGGGATTTAGTTCTAGCATGGGAGTTCACCTCATTAAGGAATTTCTTGACACAAGAGTCATGATTTGCGTTAAAGACACATTTCCTACAAGATTTACAAGTAGCATATTTAATGTCCGAATAAGATCTAGAATTCCTAGATGATTGATTGATGCTCTTAGGATATGAAATGCTACGGTTAGCAGTATTGGGTAATCTAGAAGGCATTTGACTAGGTTTGAAATTCCTATCTCTTACTTGTGTCTTTTGAATAGCTTCCCTTAGACAAACATTATGGCGAACGTCATTTGAACTAGTTCTAGATGTGTTCTTTGTATTGATAGAGAAACTAGAGGCAATCATGTGATTAGGTCTTGCTAAAGCTGATTTAGTCACATTAGGTCTAGTTGGTGGAGTGACTGTTCTAGAAATACGAACCATATCAACTTGGGAGGCAAACCGCAGTCTCGAGGATTGTGTTCGCTCGGATCTAAATGTAGTCGGTTGTCTAACGGACTGATTTGTAGGCGGTTTCCCCAAGATTGATGGTTTTTCAAGCTTAGTGTCCAAACTAGTTCCTTTAGTTTTCCTCAATTCGTTTTCAACGCAGTTATAGCAAAGACCTTTTCCTTTACTTGAGCCTTTAAAGTCTCATTTTCTTTGAGCAATATATCTTGGGATGTCAATTTAGATTCTAGCAAGTTAATTTGTTTCAAAAAAGTATCCTATTCATCTTTAGAATCTAAAACGTTTTGATCCAATTATCGTTCAAGAACAACGTTTGACGTTTCAAGTTTTTCAAAATATGTTTCAAATTTGTTCGTTTTCTTCAAAAATTCAAGTTTGGCATCCTCAAGATCATTTGATTGCTGATTTATGATCGTTTCGAGCTCTTTAATCTTGGAACCAGAAGTAGTTAATGAAACAGTCATAAGGCAATTATCATGATTGTTAGCATTTTGAACACTTTCTCCCTCATTATGACGCACATTGGATGAATCAGAAATGGTATCGCTACCACTCTTTTCCATCCCATGGTTGTCATAATTAGGTTCGAAATTCTCAATATGTGGCATTTCATCAGCATATACATCATATGCAACATTATATTTTACCATGTTTGTAGGCTCTTCGTCATAAACGGGTATGGTCTCATCATAAGAGATGTTTATATCATTCCCTAACGTGTTGCTGATGTCATGCTTAACTGTTGATTCCATGTCCTTGCAATCTTTAGCAGCCTCCAATGCGTCAATCGTATGACCATTTTCCTCTTGCATCGTACATTCTTGCACTCCATTATCATACGCTTGCTGAAGTCCAGATCTTTCATAAATCGAAGACGAGACCGATGTCATGAGTTTCAATAGTGTACCACGAAAATCTTGAAGCTCGGTATGTGTGTCTCGAAGAAATGACTGGCAAATCACTGAACTTTTAGACTTGACAATATTGAAATGGAGGAAAGGCGTGAGTTGTGTCACGAGAGCCTTATATGCAAGTACCGATGCAGGGTGATTAAATTCTTCATTGTGGAGATTTTTTGCTAGTTGGTTCAAGTTGAAGAACATTAATTCCGTGAATATATGACGATCGTGACCAAAGAGTGTCACAAATTTGCTCCCTCCTTGAAGCCATGAAAGAGTCATTAGATGATACTTAAGCATTCGAAATGAAGTTATACCACTTTCTCTATCGTTGTCTTGCATTTGAGGAAATTCTCCCTCTTGAAACGTCGAATTCAATGATTCCATTGAAGTTTGATGAAAATCTTTTGGCTCCTTGTTTGGTGATTTCAATATCAACAATTGAATTTATAACTTATGTCAAATCCGAATATTTGCATTATTATCGAATATTAAGATCTTGGCCCGGTGAAAGTGAAAAACACCCGGACAAAAATTAATTAGAAAGAAAGCTTCTTATTCAACAGCCCAAATACACAAATTGTATAATATCTAACAATCCATCTTTCATCCAAAGCGTGACAATCCGTCAATTTATGATTGATATTTTTATTCTCAATATTTAATTGAAAATATTATTTTAAATGTTATATTATGAACTCACTTATTTTTGGAAAGTAATTTGGATTTACGTCTTGAAGTAGCGTCGACTACGTCAAAACCGGAGGATTCAACGTTACGTGCTTACGTTTACATACACCGTCTTTGGTGACAGTCTGATATTTCAGAAAATAAATTTATCCGTGAATATTATTTTGGAGTTTTAAATTTGTGTTGGTTCATAAAATCACAAATTTACGAGAAGAGATTAAGACTTACGATTTTAATTTAACGTCCTTTACGACTAAACCGGAAACCTTAGGATTACGTATTTACGTTTTCGAACTCCGTTTTTGATGAAACAATTTTTATTAGATTCGTTTTGTGCCGTTGATTCATAATTTATAAAAACGTTTTTCGTAAAACGACCCGAGGGCACGCAAATCGAGGAAACTAGAATCGAGGAGTACCCGTAATTAAATGGGGATGAGACAAGTGGGACACTTGCCCCACCCCCACAAACCCACGGCTACAATACTCCACCACATCACATTTGGTGTCAAGTTGTAAGCTAAGTTTACAGTTGTCATTTTAGCTTACAAAGTAAGCTTTCACTACACCAAAACTAGCACCTCAAACCACTCTTCTCATTTACAACATGAAAAAACAACTCTCATCTCTCTCTCTCTACTGCATGTTTGCCGTCCCATCTCACCCATCAAACACCCCATTTGATCAAATTTTAACCACAAACATTTGTTATAATTAACATATGTTAATCTCCATTCAAAGAGATGAATATTGGTGGAAGTTATAACATCCAAGGAGGAGTTTCTATGGAGTCTTGGGGATGATTTTCCACAAGGAGTCCATGAAGAATGATGGTCTTGAAGATGGTCTTGGTTTATCACAAGTTTCTCCATCAAAATCCATGTTTTGATCACAACCTACATCATCATGGTGGTATAAAGATTGTTCTCCCCATCCTCTTGTTATTTTTGATTATGTAGTATTATATTTCTTTTACTTATGTATATGTATATGAATATTATGATGAATGATGATTAAAAATATTGTGTGCGGATTTGGTGTTGATAATCATGGGTAAAAAGATGAAAAACTATATGTAAAAAGGTTAAAATCATGCTTAAAAATGATGGCTGTATAAAACAGTAAAGAACCATGTCATGAAATGATAAAATGGCATAGATTAATGGATATACAGTAATTAATATGTCTTGTACACATGTGAGAGTTGGCCATGCAATGGAATCATTAGGATGAGTGAGATATGATCAAGACAAGTTTAGAGTACAAATTTGAGTTCACTGTTTTGGACGATTTTTATAAAATACTTCGAGGCTGATTCAACAGTAGCTATAGTAGTGTTAAATGGAGCACATACCATGTAGTTTATGTCATAAAAATTTGAGCTTCTATCTCCATATAGAACTCTAGATATGGCAGTTTTGGTGAACATGAAAATAAGACTCAGATTTTGGGAAATTAAAGTATAATAGTATTATATAAGCACTCAAATAAAAATAGTATAAAATGTGAATTAAAACCCACTAACTTATATAATACATTTATATAAATATGTATAAGGATAAATAAATAGACATTTTATAAAAATGGTAGTTTGATAAGTTTTATAAGTTATAAAACTATAAACATGATTTTTACGACTTTTTCGACTATTACCGTAAAATTAACGTTTTTGTTAAATAAAACTTAGACGATTGGACCCGTCTAATGTAAACTTTTATAAACTCATATACTGATATATAAACATATATAACAAGTAAAAACCGATAAAACCCGAACAATATAACATACGGATATTAACGGGCTAAGTTAACGTTATTGGACTAATAATACAACAAAATGGGCTAAAACACTTATAAACTTATTTATTGGGCTTGACCCATTTGGGCCCAACATGTAAAATATAAATACTGATAATATAAGTATGAAATGGATTAATACAAGTTAATGAACTTATAATAGGCTTATTGGACCTAAAACACGTAAATAGGTAAAACTGGTAAACTAGTAAGAAGTTACCAATACGTAAACACTAAAATGAGTAAAAGAGAATATGTAAACCCACTTGATCATCATATATATATAATCATCATATGTATACATAATTGTTATTTTTATAAAAGTCATTTGACAAGAGTCTAAGACGAGTATTATTTGTCTAGGTTTCCGTGATTGAAGCACGTACCGTACATCCGAAGTGCCGATAAACCGCTTTCCCACATCAACGTGAGTTCATAGCCTCGCACTCTTTTAAATGTTTTTATGAAATGTTTTATAAACCCGCGAGGGAGATAACATGTTAGTTTTGATAAAATAGGACATCATTTGTCCCGATTGTTTGTTTATTGATTTGGACCCGAATGATTGTATGACCCTATGAATGATTAATGACCCGATAGATGAAATAAAATGTATTATTAAAGTTAGGTTATGTCACTAAAAGTCCCATTAGCATGAATTGTGAACTACCGGGATTTGGTAGACGCTTATGCATATAATAGTACTATTTGGGGACGATCACCCCAGTTAATGCCTTGACGGTTGATCCCCGTCGTGCCACATTGATTGGTAAGCCAATTTATGTATGAGAAGATTTCCATAGCGTGACCTTTGTGACGACACGCTAATTTAGATGGGCAAATTGAGTTTCGGGCTAGCTACCCGTTGTTTGGTTTAGTAAGGTAACAATGTCATGCGGCTTATAATAATCCAATTAACTAAATACTGCTATAAGCACCGAATTACGATGTATTGCCTGACTAGCAATACAGGGTCATACAATTGATATTATGTTCGTGTTTTGGTTTTATATAACCATATTCATATAACGGTTTTTATTTAATCTACACGACGTTATAAAACGTATTGTATGATGTTTTTTACGACATTGGCTCGTATAATGATTTTTAAGGCAAATGCCTATATTATGATTTTCGATAAGGATTTGTATAAAAATGACTTTGGCTATTTTATGGCCTATTACAATGATTTGTACGAAATGATTTTTGGTAATAATTTTATACCAAAGTTATATTGATGGAATTTATTAAACTCAATGAATTCACTCGGCGTTATCGCTGACCTTTTCTTTTAACATGTTTTATCTCAGGCACTTGAAGGTAATTCTCGGGAAGACAACAAGAATTCATGGCCCGCACCTAAATACTTATTTCCATTCAAATGCTTTGTAAAACCTGTATTAAATACAATGACTTGGGACCTATGTAAATTTGATATTTATGAATGGAAATACTTTATGATTAAACGACGCGATTTTTTTTAGCGTTGTCTATGATGTGAGTAATGTGCTATCCCGTAACACCAACGAGTCTTCCGCTGTATTGAGTTGTATAAATTTGGGGTGTTACAGTTTGGTACCAGAGCTCTCGTTATAGAGAACGAAAGATTTTTAAAACCAAGGTTTTGAATAAAACATTTCAAAATCTTTTAACTATAAACATTTTTCTCAAAATGTCTAAAAATCTTTTGACTATAACGGTGCCGAAGAATTCCCGAGTTACCGACAAGGCCAGACTAAGAAGTGTTATTTTAATATATATATATATAACTTGGATTATATATATATATATGATGTAATTTTATTACATGATTGTTTGATGATTATTTTGATATTTATACGAGGTATTTATACGACGTATATTGTCACAAGGAACCCTAAATCCCCTAGTAAATTAATCGAAGCTATTCTCGTAGGAATTCTAGCTATCCCAGATCTAAACCAAGTTGTGGATATTTATGATCCCAACAAATGGTTGATATTCGTAGAAATGTAGATATTAGTTGATTGTGATATTAAGAAGAATTAGCGAGATTAAAACTGATATCGATGTCATGACGATCTTTCCTTATAGAGTTGAGTTTGACAAAACGTTACCACCTAGAAAGATGTCATCTGATTCGTTGTAATCCAATTCTTAAATTGAAATCGAAAGCGTGAATGTTGCACTTGAGGCTGTCATTGGAACCATTACCCAAAAGCCTCATGCCACTAGTACCTTTCCGAGAAGTCTAGTTGAATGATCGAGTCATTTCATACTAGCGACTTATTTGATAACTATTGTTGTAAGAGCTATAGGATTGGAAATTAAGTCTTGATTATATCGAACTTTAATTGCCCTATTAAGGTCTAAGAATAAGGTTGAAAGTATTGGAGAATGAAGTAGGATATCGCATTGAGTATAAGTTGATTGAAACTTGAATGAAGTAAAATTTAACTCGTATGGAATATGAGATTGATAAGAGGAAATTATTAAGTCATGTGATTGAATTATAAGGTTTTAAATGATTGTAGGTTCGTGTTAAGGGTTGTTCCTAGAGCATTGTCCACTAACGAGGATGCCTAGTGTCCAAGAAATAAATTGAAGAAATCTTCTTCTAAATTGGGACCGATGGATCTTCCGGGACAGGTGGGACACCTAATGACTCTTGTAGATTAGTATTCATTGTGGTATCTTTTAAAAATAATCCCTAACTTAACTGAGACATCAGTTGGTAGGATGAGTTCATGGAATTGTATGACTTAGTAACACATAATGTGTTACGGTACAATTTTGACTTGTTTGTGATTGATGAAAAGACTACCTTTGATTGCTAAATTCTACATGTATCGATGTTATCTATCCTTTACTGCTTCATCCTAATGTTCGCATTAGTGATGCAACTATTGATCAAGTACTCATCTCTGTTTGAGTTACGTTGTGAATTATTCTCTTTTGAGTGCCATCGAGGTCATGAACCTCATGATTAATTGGCTAAGCTCATTTCCTATCATATCGCAGTTAGTTCTTGTTGAACAACTTTTCATCACTCCTTCGCAGATCACTAATTGTTTTTATAAGATAAAACAGTATCCCTTGAGAAAAATTGAATTTTCATCACTATAAGGATTATTCAAAGTGAGATTTATAAGTGATTGTTATCGAAATGAAGTTGTTTATAAAACACCTTGGAAAACTTAATTGTTTTCATAGCAAAGAAAATCTTTGTAAATTTATTCTTGATTCTTATTTAAGAATTAAGCATGAAAGTGTTTTTATTATAAACATGATGATAAAATTTTGACGAACTGAGTATTGCATCGTTAATCTTGAAATTGTATATAGTTGCGCACCTACATACAATTTGGAATGGACCATGCAAGGCTGATTAGTAGTCACCAGAAAATTATTAATAAACACTACATTTTCTTTGAAGATTGTGAAAGATTAAATTTTATGAGATCTGCAAGAAGTGAAAATTTGGGACATATTTATAGGGACACCTACATATATGCCTGTAGCATCTATTATTCTGAGTCGAATTTACTCATCCGTGGAAATTGTCTTATTTGGCAATTGACAATTCTTTCTTGTCCAATTCTCCCGTGTGAGATTCTTAGGAAAAGTATCTGATTACCGTGTGTTGATACCCGACTGGATGTATCGACGTTCCTACCAATTCTTTTGATTAGATTTCATTTGAATGACCTGGGTAACGATTCGAGGAGCTTTCGAATGCGTACTCAAATTATGAAAACATGGAATATATTCATATTCATTAAATGTTTTCGTCTGTATCTAATTTGAAATTCTCTCGCGTAGATTATGCGTTGACCTTACTCTTTTAATGGAAGTTGTGTCTTCATATATCCTTGAATTTTTGAAGGATTATGAGTTGTTATTAGTCTTTTGAGAAGTTCACATCTTATCAACGGTAATGAAACTAGAAAGTTGATAGTGCCAGTAGAATGGATTGATTGATTATGACATGACGACATTGTCTTAATTGATGGGAACTCGAATAGAATTCCCCTAAATGATAAGATGTTGATTATCAAAAATGATCTAAATAATTCTTGATAGATGACCATATCATGCATTTAGACTTGAAATTATACCGTGAATGGTTGTGAATTAATCATAGATATTATAATCTAGAAAGAACTTAAACTAAAATTATTAAAAGATGTTTCTGTTATCTGAAACTTTAGGAGGTATTTGTTGATGAATTACCTAGACTTTCGCCATTCAGGCAAGTTGAATTTGGTATTGATTAAATTCTCGGTGTTGCACCTGTGGCGCACTGTACGTCAGCACCATCTGAATTAAAAGGAATTACCGTACAACTGAGAGAGTTGTCGGAGAAAGATTTTATTCTACCAAGCTCGTCATCATGAAGAGCTATGGTGTTATCATTCCTTATGTTTACTAATTACTGTGAACTGAGTAAATTGACAATCGAAAACGATATCCATGACTCGAAATGGAAGATTTGTTCGATCATTTACAAAGTTCTAGCGTATTTTCTAAAGATTTGATCCACGGCATGGTTATTATCAACTTCTCATCTGCGAAAAATATTATCTATTCCAATCACTACATCCGGCACTTGTAATGGACATTATGAGTTTCACGTGATGACGTTTGGATTGACCAATGCACATGTAGCATTCATAAATTTGGTGAATCACGTGTGTAGGCTGTAATTTGATAAATCCATGCTTGTGATCATTAAGGACCATCTGTTTGTTTGTAAGAATAGGAAGGAGTTAATAATTATTTATAGACTGCCCTGAATTAGCCGAGTAGTGAAAACCTGTACCTTAAATATTTAACATGTGATTAAAGACTAAATCCTTTAAATTATTTGACCGTGTGATTAATAAATAATGGAATCTATATTGACTCTTCAAAAATTAAGAGCCCTTTTAAGACTTTGGGTTTTACCAAAAAGGAAGTGCAAATGTGTTTTGACAAATGTTTTAACAAAGGATTTTTAAGGGGTTATTTCCTTATACACAAATCATTTAACTAAACTCCTATTTAGGGGTAAATGTTTGTGTATACCTCAAGACAACCTAAGAGGGATTGAGGAAACCTTTTAAACCATGACTTGAAATTTGAAACGATAATTTTTGCTTTTCAACTAAGAAAACTTTGACCAAAGTATAACCAAAGATTTTTCAAACATCTACGAATCTTATTAAATATTTTCGATAAATCAACAAAAATCTTGCTAACTAAATTTAAATTTATTTTTGAACATTTTATATAACTGGTCGAACTAAGAAATTTAAAATTTTTACGTTTACGTTTCATAAGAATTTAATAATTGTTATCTAATTAATTTTAATAATTATCAACGCTTTAGACGCCGGATTGAGAAAAACAGATAAAAATAATAGTTGAGACGAAACTAAAACATAGAAGATATGAAGAAAGAAATTTTGAATTAATACGGTCATGTTATATATATTTCATCAGGAGAAAGTGAATGTAGATACTGACACATTATATAGAAAGGATAACGAACCAATTAGGATGTGTTCCTTAGTAATGATGGTACAAAATAAAATTGCCGAACGATATAAAAATAAATAGTTTGTAAAAAGGATAATATAGATAATAAAAAGGGGTTCGCGTCAAATATGAACCATTAGAATTGAGAAGCCGATAGCGTTAAATGTATAAAAGGCCGCTTGTGGTTGCCTGAATATGGAGATTTTGAGATATAGTTATGTTGGAGTCTTGTAAGTATAAGTATTCTATTCCTGTCATTTCTGATTTAATGTATCTTTATCTGAAGAAGTTGTACTGATGGAAAATTATGAAGGCAGACATCGCCTCATACATTAGTAAACGTCTAACTATTGCAAAGGTCATCATCTAAATTTGATTCGATTTGGGTCATCGTCGACAAACTGACCAAATCTGCTAATATCATTCCTGTTAATGATAGATTCTTGATGAATAAATTGACTCTTTTGTATTTAAATGAGTTGTGTAAACATGGTGTGCCTATATCGATAATCTCTATCGAGATCCTCGCTTCACATCGAATTTCTAGAGATTTGCTCAGAAGTCATTGGGAACGAACCTTGATGAGAGTACTACTTACCACCTCAATCGAAGGGACGAGGTAAAGTAACGATACAAAATACTATAAGTGTTGTTTTATGCTTGAATGATTGACCTTTGGTAATAAACCATATAATCGTTTCCCTTTGGAAAGATTATCATTGATAATTATCGTATTAGGATTGAGATCGAATCTTGTTAGGATCTAAATATTAGAGCATCTGTAAGCAGGAGTTGAGATGAATACACCCGACATACACCCATTGTGAGTTGGACATGTCTTTTAGGTTTAAGGTTTCCTATGATGGCGAACCTAACCTTACAAAATACTCGACCCGAGAGAACTAAAATGATTGACGAAATTAGGATCTGATTATTGACTGCCGGTAGTGGGCAGGAGGTTATGTGAATATGAAATGTAGATCTTGAAGTGCCAGATGGGTAGCGAAGTTATGCCAAAAAATTTAACCATGGAAAAATGAATTAATTATCTGAAAGATCATGGGATATAAGTCCCCGTTGTATGGGACCATTGAGATGATGTAAAAATTGGTTTGAAAGGCATATAAGCTGGATCTACCCTAGGACTTCAAGAGCTGCGTGAATTGTGTTTAGTATATCAAACATGATGGAATATCTATCAAGTGAGAATCTGATTGTTTCTTAGTAAAGTTTAGATCGGCAAAAAGTTGCATTCATCAAAAACCCATGAACATCATGGATAGAGAAAGTAAGTCGACATTAAGCCTGATCTTATTACCGTAAGTTATGTTTGATGAAACTCGCGTATTGTAATGAATTACACTTGTGAGAAAAGACCGAATGTGGAGGAAATACCCACATGGCTTTAACTCTATAAGAAGCGAGTAGTAAGGTAAGATGATCTTTGAGGACAAAGATCCTGTTTAGGGGTAAATGCTGTGACAATCCGTCAATTTATGATTGATATTTTTATTCTCAATATTTAATTGAAAATATTATTTTAAATGTTATATTATGAACTCACTTATTTTTGGGAAGTAATTTGGATTTACGTCTTGAAGTAGTGTCGACTACGTCTAAACCGGAGGATTCAACGTTACGTGCTTACGTTTACATACACCGTCTTTGGTGACAGTCCGACATTTCAGAAATCACAAATTTACGAGAAGAGATTAGGACTTACGATTTTAATTTAACGTCCTTTACGACTAAACCGGAAACCTTAGGATTACGTATTTACGTTTTCGAACTCCATTTTTGATGAAACAATTTTTATTAGATTCGTTTTGTGCCGTTGATTCATAATCTATAAAAACGTTTTTCGTAAAACGACCCGAGGGCACGCAAATCGAGGAAACTAGAATCGAGGAGTACCCGTAATTAAATGGGGATGAGACAAGTGGGACACTTGCCCCACCCCCACAAACCCACGGCTACAATACTCCACCACACCACATTTGGTGTCAAGTTGTAAGCTAAGTTTACACTTGTCATTTTAGCTTACAAAGTAAGCTTTCACTACACCAAAACTAGCACCTCAAACCACTCTTCTCATTTACAACATGCAAAAACAACTCTCATCTCTCTCTCTACTCCATGTTTGCCGTCCCATCTCACCCATCAAACACCCCATTTGATCAAATTTTAACCACAAACATTTGTTATAATTAACATATGTTAATCTCCATTCAAAGAGATGAAGATTGGTGCAAGTTATAACATCCAAAGTGGAGTTTCTATGGAGTCTTGGGGCTGATTTTCCGCAAGGAGTTCATGAAGAATGGTGGTCTTGAAGATGGTCTTGGTTTATCACAAGTTTCTCCATAAAAATCCATGTTTTGATCACAACCTACATCATCATGGTGGTATAAAGATTGTTCTCCTCATCCTCTTGTTAATTTTGATTATGTAATCTTGTATTTCTTTTACTTATGTATATGTATATGATGATGAATGATGATTAAAAATATTGTGTGGGGATTTGGTGTTGATAATCATGGGTAAAAAGATGAAAAACTATATGTAAAAAGGTTAAAATCATGCTTAAAAATGATGGATGTATAAAACAGTAAAGAACTATGTCATGAACTGATAAAATAGCATAGATTAATGGAAATACAGTAATTAATATGTCTTGTACACATGTGAGAGTTGGCCATGCAATGGAATCATTAGGATGAGTGAGATATGATCAAAACAAGTTTAGAGGACAAATCTGAGTTCACTGTTTTGGACGATTTTTAGAAAATACTTAGAGGCTGATTCAACAGTAGCTATAGGAGAGTTAAATGGTGCAAATACCATGTAGTTTATTTCATAAAAATTTGAGCTTCTATCTCCATATAGAACTCTAGATATGGAAGTTTTGGTGAACATGAAAATAAAAATCAGATTTTGGGAAATTAAAGTATAATAGTATTATATAAGCACTCAAATAAAAATAGTATAAAATGTGAATTAAAACCCACTAACTTATATAATACATTTATATAAATATGTATAAGGATAAATAAATGGAAATTTTATAAAAATGGTAGTTTGATAAGTTTTATAAGTTATAAAACTATAAACATGATTTTTACGACTTTTTCAGCTATTACCGTAAAATTAACGTTTTTGTTAAATAAAACTTAGACGGTTGTACCCGTCTAATGTAAACTTTTATAATCTCATATACTGATATATAAACATATATAACAAGTAAAAACCGATAAAACCCTAACTATATAACATACGGACATTAACGGGCTAAGTTAACGTTATTGGACTAATAATACAACAAAATGGGCTAAAACACTTATAAACTTATTTATTGGGCTTGACCCATTTGGGCCCAACATGTAAAGTATAAATACTGATAATATAAGTATGAAATGGATTAATACAAGTTAATGAACTTATAATAGGCTTATTGGACCTAAAACACGTAAATAGGTAAACTAGTAAACTAGTAAGAAGTTACCAATACGTAAACACTAAAATGAGTAAAAGAGAATATGTAAACCCACTTGATCATCATATATATATAATCATCATATGTATACATAATTGTTATTTTTATAAAAGTCATTGTACAAGAGTCTAAGACGAGTATTATTTGTCTAGGTTTCCGTGATTGAAGCACGTACCGTACATCCGAATTGCCGATAAACCGCTTTCCCACATCAACGTGAGTTCATAGCCTCGCACTCTTTTAAATGTTTTTATGAAATGTTTTATAAACCCGAGAGGGAGATAACATGTTAGTTTTGATAAAATAGGACATCATTTGTCCCGATTGTTTGTTTATTGATTTGGACCCGAATGATTGTATGACCTTATGAATGATTAATGACCTGATAGATGAAATAAAATGGATTATTAAAGTTAGGTTATGTCACTAAAAGTCCCATTAGCATGAATTATGAACTACCGGGATTTGGTAGACGCTTATGCATATAATAGTACTATTTGGGGACGATCACCCCAGTTCGCGCCTTGACGGTTGATCCCCGTCGTGCCACATTGATTGGTAAGCGAATTTATGTATGAGAAGATTTCCATAGCGTGACCTTTGTGACGACACGCTAATTTAGATGGGCAAATTGAGTTTCGGGCTAGCTACACATTGTTTGGTTTAGTAAGGTAACAATGTCATGCGGCTTATAATAATCCAATTAACGAAATACTGTTATACGCACCGAATTACGATGTATTGCCTGACTAGCAATACAGGGTCATACTATTGATATTATGTTCGTGTTTTGGTTTTATATAACCATATTCATATAACGGTTTTTATTTAATCTAGACGACCTTATAAAACGTATTTTATGATGTTTTTTTATGACATTGGCTCGTATAATGATTTGTAAGGCAAATGCCTATATTATGATTTTCGATAAGGATTTGTATAAAAATGACTTTGGCTATTTTATGGCCTATTACAATGATTTGTACGAAATGATTTTTGGTAATAATTTTATAGCAAAGTTATATTGATGGAATTTATTAAACTCTATGAATTCACTCGGCGTTATCGCTGACCTTTTTTTTTAACATGTTTTATCTCAGGTACTTGAAGGTAATTCTCGGGAAGACAACAAGAATTCATGGCCCGCACCTAAATACTTATTTCCATTCAAATGCTTTGTAAAACCTGTATTAAATACAATGACTTGGGACCTATGTAAATTTGATATTTATGAATGGAAATACTTTATGATTAAACGACGCGATTTTTTTTAGCGTTGTCTATGATGTGAGTAATGTGCTATCCCGTAACACCAACGAGTCTTCCGCTGTATTGAGTTGTATAAATTTGGGGGTGTTACACAAAGAAACTAGTACAATATGCTCGTCCCAATCCTAAAAAATGATAATACCCATATCAAAGGAGCAAAAATCGTTAAATTGTGTAGTGGTGCCAGTTGCCAAAATATTTCAAAATGTCGTCATAATATGACATTAGACTTTGTTGAATTCATATTACTGAACACATATACGACCTTGTCGTTTCTGATAATTGAATATAGTAATTACTCCAAGTTAAAAAAGAATAGCGTTGTTGACTTCGACGTCTAATCTATACCATCCTATTTAAGTAATCTGAATCCCATTGCTAACCTATTAGGCATGTGTCCTCTACACGTGGTCTCAAATTTTAGATAACACATGAAAAAAATAATACACTTGTGCTGAGAACCCACATGGCATAACCACTTGACTACTAGTCACGTTGACTTCCCCTCTCTTTATTTATACTAACTCCCAACGCAACCTAAATAGCACATAGATAACTCAGACCCTTTCTATATCATACAAGCTCTTCACAACCACCAAGCATAAGCCTCTCATACCTCCACACTTTCTTTTATATATTACAAACCCCTTTTGTTCCAATATCAAACTAAACCTAAACCTAAATCACTCCGCCCCCCACTACTTAATTTTCTCCCACCTTGTAAGTTCTGCCCTGCAAACAAGAAACCAAATCCAATCTCATCTTTACCCAGATCACAATCAAACCCACAAAAACCATTAACACACAGGCTGTGTATAAATCGAAGAACCAAACTAAGGTTCTTTTTAATTGTTAAATCAAAGGCACGAAGGTTATTGTTCTTCAAGATTTCTTAAAAGAAGTCTCGGGTAGGTTTTTTTCTGTTTGGTTTTGGGATCGATGATGGTTTCGTACAACTGAGATCTTTGAGTTGTTTTGAAGCTAGATAAATCAGAGAACCTGAGTAGTTTTAAAAATAGGTGTCGTTGAGTTTGTATTTGTATTTGGAGTCAGTTTTGGTATTTTGTGAATGGGTCTGTGAGTTTGTGTTGGAGTCAAGGGTGGGTGGGTGTGGGAGTCGAGGGTGGGTATGGTGTGTTGGATTCGAGGGTGGGTGGGTGTGCGAGTCGAGGGTGGGTATGGTGTGTTGGAGTCGAGGGTGAGGGTGGTGTGGTGTGGTCTGTATTTATGGGTATTGGGTTTTAATGGAGTCGAAGTTGGTCGAGTCTGTTGTGTGAGTCTGAGTGTGTTTATTGTTTCGATTTGAAGTGAGTGTCGAGTCTTGTGAGTTTTTTGTGAGGTCGAGTGTTGTTAGTTTGACTGAGAGTCTGGTTTGTGTCGAGTTTTCGCAATATGTCTAGGGTGGGTGTGGTGTTAGAGAATGAGTCGAGAGTTCGAGAATGGGTTTGTCGAGAGTTCGAGTGTAGGTTTGTCGAGATTTCGAGAATGAGTCGAGTCTTTAAAATAGATCTTTGTTGATTTCAAAGTGTGTCGAGTCGAGTGGTGTTTGAGTCTGTGTTGTTGGTGTTAGAGTCCAGTCACGGTTTTGAGTGAGTGTTGTGAAAGAGTCTAGTCTTTGGATAAAAATCTCACAAAAAAACACTTCTTCACAATAATAGCAATATTCATAATAACTTTCGGATAAAATTTCTTCGGATAAATTGGAAATGATTGAATTCTTCGGATAAAATGTATATGAATTCTTCGGATAAAATATGTGTGACTTCTTCTGAACAATGTGACTTTTTGTGAATAATTTAGATCTTCGGATAAATGTTGTGCATTCTAAATAATACAGATATTCGGATAAACTCTGATTCTTCGGATATAATATGAACCTTCGGATAAAATATGAATTGGGATTTTCGGATAAAAATAGGATTTCCGGATAAAAATAGAGTAAGTCAGACTTTCGGATAAAGATATTGAAAATATCAGTTTCGGAATAAATAGATATTCGGAAAAAATGAAAGCTTCGGAATAAATAGTATCTTCGGAATAAATGGAATATTCGGATAAATCTGTGCACCCTGTTCCGAAAATCACCCACTGTTAATCAAAAAATACCCCGAAAATCACCCAAATAATAAAAAATTTTGCGATTTTGACCAAATCAATTAACCTAAATCACTACCACATCTATGTAGTCGATTTGTGTACAAATTTAAATAACAAAAACGCAAAATAAAAGTTTAAGATTTGAGCTTGATTAAATCAAAACCCACTAAAATCAATCAAAACAAACACAAGAACAACCAATAAACCATGGCTCTGATACCAATTGTAGGTCCTTAGTTTCTTAGGATTGTACAAGTGTTGTAATGATCTAAAAGAGAGAGGGAGAGATGAAGACCTTGAAATGAACTAGATAGAGAAAGGAGAGGAAAAGTGATGTAGAAAGAGAAAGTGATATTAGATTAATGAAAAATGAGAACAACAACTAATGACCAACCCCTCCTAACATGCTAGGAGGGGGTATATATAGCCCACCCTACATGTGGGCTTGATGGGCTATATTGTTTACATATTGGATCACGAGCCCAATCTACGTATATATCGTTGGAGTGACCGATCCTTTCTAAATACGTAAAAACAAATTTCCAACAAAGGAGCAATTGGAAAATGAAGTGATCGAGCTTTACTTTGTCAGATCTGAGTATCAATTGGCGGATATTTTCACGAAGGCTTTAGATCACGCTCGAATTGAATTTTGGCCGACAAGCTAGGTTTGAGAACATTCTCGCCCGAGACTCTAAAAGAATTGGCAGATGAAGCGAAATAATAGTGGTGGTAAACTATTCTCCGTATCCTTGGTGATCATTTGTATATATTTTTTATATTTTCATCCACAAAGAAAAATACAAGAATATAAAACCATATAAAAACCATAAAAATTAAAAAAAAATCAGAAAAATCCAAAAATATTTTTACTTTATTTTTCAAAGGCATGCATTTTGGTACGATAATATTTACGGGTTTAGAAATGTTTATTAATATCGACACTGTGCCATAAATAGAGTTCTTACCAAAGTTGTAAGTATTTCATAAAACATGCCTATATGGCTTGTAGTTATTTCAGACTGCAACCCGCTTTTCATATTAAAGTCAAGTATTTCTTATGAAAGCTTTGGCTAACAACGGGAATTAATTTTCTCGGGCATGGTTTACTTTATAACCATGTAAGGGATTATGTTTACGTTATAACACAATCTAACACGAATATATGTACGCATTAGTGCATTTATTTGTTAAAATGATAGTTGAGTTTTTACCACTCTTTAGGAAAAGAGGGCAATTTACCACTCTTTAGGAAAAGAGGGTAAATTAGGGTAAGCTTTAACAAGTGATTTAGGAAAACCACGAGTTATGACCCAAAGTGGGGATCGTTCTCAAGGAGGATAGTGTGTTGTGTAGAGAGACGATTAACTTTGTGATTATATTGCTTATGAGAAAAGAAAATAGAAATGAGATAAGAAGAGAATGACAGTCACGATGACGGATTAAACTAAGTCGATAAAGTCGTACACGTAAAACCGTAAAAAGTAGCAAAATTAAAAAATTACCCTAAAAATCCTAGAAAATTGAAATAAATCCTAAATAATGTAATTAGAGTTTACAAAAAATCAAAAATCACCCAAACCTTTTATTTAATTAAATAATAATTTTTTAATGCTAATTAAAGCCCAAAAAATCAATTTAATTAACAAAAATCCCAAAATGAGATTTTTCATTTTGTAAACCTCTAAAATGACCTAACTTAATTTAAAACTATTTATGAAAATTTTAAAATTAATTAAAACTATTTAAAATCAATTAAAACTATTAAAACTTAAAATAATTATAAAAAATAATCTAAGGACAATAAAAATGTTCTAAAAATTGTAAAATTCCTAACTTAATGTATTTAACCTAAGAAAAATATAAAAACTTGTAAAATCTAAATTTTAACTTTTAATAATAAAATAATATTAAAAATCCAAAATTTATAAAAAATTCTAAAAACTTGCAAACTAGTTTATTTTAACCTAATTAAACAGAAAATGAAGTTGAAATTACAAAATACCCCTAATGGGCCTTCAAATGGGCCAAAGTCCAAAACAGACCCTTATTGGGCCAAAATAAGCCCAATAAGAAAAATATTTATAAAAATGGCCCAAAAGCTCCTATCTAACTTAAACTTTGATGCTGAACACAATTTTTCAAAGGCCCAAAAGCTGAAATAAATAAGCTGGCTTATATCAAAAAGCTTATTCTTAATGGGCTTTTTGGCCCATTAAGTTATAAACTGATGCCATAAGATCAAATTAGACACGCAAGCTTCTTTTGAGTTACTTAAGGCTTCTGTAAAAAGAAATTTGAAAAAAGTCCAAGGAATAATCTTGAAAATGCAATAAGCAATCTTCACAAAACGACAAAATAGTCGTTTTCGAGTTCTAGGCCACCCCAAGAGCTAATTCAAGTTTCAAAAGCTTTTAAATGACTTAACTAAGCTTAATCAACAAAAGGTTTTCAAATAAGTTCACTGAATAAGCTGGAATAAGCAAATAAGCACTTCTTTAAAAGTCAACTTTAAGAGTTTTCTAGCAAAAAGTCAAAGTCAAAGTCTGATAAGCTCTAGTTCAAACAAATGGGTCAAATGAGGAAGATTGATCACAAAAAGTAAGTTGTTGCAGGTCTGGATAAGCCAATATGGCTTATAAATAAGCTAACTGAAAATTAACACTAGCAGGGGCTAGTATTGGTGTCTGAGAAGTGGGTAAATATGGCTTATAAATAACACTAGCAGGGGCCAATATGGCTTATAAATAAGCTAACTGAAAATTAACACAATCGCAATCAGCCAATTAGTACAGTTAATTCAATTAATCACCAGACATGCACCAGACTTAGAACAATAAGCAGTATTGGTTCAATCAGCACTTATAGCACAATTCAGCCAACCAAACTTCACCAAATGCATACACAAGCAATAATAAACTTAAATGAACAAGTCTAAACAGGTTTCATGCAATGGTACAAAGTATAGATCAAGATTCAAGCACAATAAGTTACTGATGAACACTTAACACAAGCAGATTTTTACTTTGCTGATGCAATTGACCAACAAGCCAGATTCAAACACTTAGATCTCTAAGATATGTTATAATAACTTTGATTTAACAGCTTATATCCCTAAACATGCATATACTCTAAGTATTACCAAGATTTTAGGTCAAAAACAGTCAAACTTAATAAGTTATAGCACAATCTTTGATTCAAGGGTTTAAGCCCAATAACTTGCAGCAAATAGCACTAAACCAAGTCAATAACAGATAACAAGCACAAACACAAACTTCCAACAAAACAATATCAACTTATGATCTATAACAGATAATCCCAAACACCCCTTATCTTTTTCAAATCAATTTAAAACAAGTATAAGTGTATTTCAAGACCACCCAAGCCCAATAAAACACATTAACAAGTATAATATGCAGTGTTGAACAAGATTAGACCATAAAATCAGCAAGAACACAAGTAGCACACAAATTCACCAAAAATCCAATTTTTTATCAGATTTTGAGTAGAGTGGTGTGTACCTCATGGATGTACATCCACACCCACGAATTTTGAGCTTATGTGCTAGCAAGAACAAGCACAAGCTTCCACAATAAATCCTGCTAAGATTCAACAAGGTTAAGAGCAAAATATAAAAATCAAAAAAATGAAAATCCTTGATTAATGCAACCTTAGTTCCCCACACTTGATTATCCCGAAGTTATAGGCTTCACCACACCTTGATAACTCAATATTAGGATGCTTTGATCAGCTTTATAGCCCGAGAATTCCAAGGTTTGAACAAGACTTAGCAAAATATCAAGAAAAGTGGAAAATATGCAAACTTTTGCACACTCCTTTTGAAAACAGGTTTAAGATTCAAGATTAACAAACAAAGAAAAATAACAAGTAGATAATATGATTGGCACTTGAGTTTTCTTCAAAGATTCAAACACATTTCATTCACTAGAAAATGAGATTTACAGAATTTTGAACAAAGGAAAATTCAAGAGAAAATTGTAAATGAAAGCCTAAATGCCTTTATATAGGCTACAAGTGACCTAAAATGCTGAATGAAATCGTAACCCTAATGATGTAGAAGCCCAAAAATGCCCTTGTGAAGTTTTGAGCTTTGAAGATCATGTGACAAATTCTTGTCTTGTTGTGGAGCTGGCCAAGGTGAAAAGATGATCAACGGTCCAAGTTAAGCTTAAGTTCCAAGCTATGATGTGGGGCGTTGGATGTGGCAGAGGTTTTGGCAGTATCTTCAAAACCATGTGAAGGAGGGAACTCATGTGACTTGTTGAGTGGCGTGGCCAAGCTTTTTAGGTGTGGGATATGATTAAGGTAAGGTTAATCATTAATCTGGAAGGTTTTAACACCTAATTATTTGTAATTAGGAAAAACCCTAACCTTGTGATGAACATGAAGAACATGTTTTTGATCTGTTTTTGTGTTTAAAATTTGTGTTAGGCGCGTAATTTAACTAACTAAATAATTAATTAGTTAAATGGTGAGTCGGATGGTGATGTGGAGCCAGGGAGTGTTGTGATTGGTGGATTTCAAGTAGTGGGGCACGTGTCACAAGCCCATAGGTCTAGGTAAGTATTCATGTCTGTCAGGTTTAGTCCCTTATCTCCCAAACTTCTTTCACTTGCAAATAAACAAACTAAATCCGGATTTCTTTTGTTCTAGAAGTTTTGGTTTTCACACTTTTGCCCCAAATACTTTTCCAAAGTATTTTCAGGGGTATTTCTTGCCAATTCTTGATTCTTGAAGGACTGATTTGGTATTTTCTTCAAGGATTATGGTCTTGACTTGTATGATTGACATTTTGGAGGACTGAAAATGACAAGTCTTCATTTTTGAGGGACCATTCTTGCCAAGTCTTCAAAGTCAAGGGTCCTTTTGGTAATTTTGACATTTTCAAAGGACCAAATTTGTAATTCTTGTAACTTGAAGTCCTTCATGGTATGTTTGATTTTGATGAGGATTAATATTGACATTTTAGTTTTGTTGAGGGACTAAAATTGCCAATTCTTCAAAGTGGAGGGCCCTTTTTGCAATTTTGACAAACTTTAGGGACTAATCTTATAATTATGAAGATACAAGGATATAAAGTGTCAATTCTTCAATATTAGAGGACCCTTCTTCATAAATCTTCAAGGGTTTTCTTGGAAAATTCTTCATTAGGGCTGGGTTCAATGTGCGGCTTCGTTTCCCGTGTTCGTTTTTGCATGATTCTTGTGATCTTTTGTCATTTTCTCAATATCCGTACCTAAAATACACAAGCAACAAACACAAGCATTTATTTGGCTATTTTCATGATACTTTATGCATTTAAGCCCTTTTTGGACAATGAGACTATGTACAAAAGCAGTCTCATCACTTCCCCATACTAAACCATTGCCGTGCCCTCACACAATGCTAGAATAAAGTATCGTAGCATCTCTGAAACTCATTTTCATTCACATTATTGAAGATAAACTTGCTACACTACTACTATTACTACTTGTGTTTTAGACATAATGTATGATTTTCATCGCAAAATGGGACGTTTAGGTTCATAGAATAAGAACACGTGAATGCTTCGTTAGAAATAATTTCATCGTCCTCATTTTTCACCCCAATTCCATGCCAAGCGTGCAACGAGATCATTGTCATTATAAGTTAGTAATGCTAACACTACTCATATGCCCTAATCACGTACTTATCCTCCCATTTTACTAAGTTGTATCTCTTATATTTTATTATGTCTTGAATGTTTCACGAGGATACATTGTTTGACTTAGGCGATAATAGAGATTTAGGTCTAAAAATAGAGTCCTAACGGTGTAACCAAGACCATCAAATCAATAACCCCTCCTAATAGACAACGATGTCAAAATATAAGTCAACAAGAAGGATCGATAAACACGGTTTTAGAACGGTTTTGAACATGAGACTTATTACCAAGACTTTTATACGCCCCCTAACGGAAGGGCCTTATTATCATAGGTTTACCTCCATCTTTTATTCAACTTCGCCATGAAGCTTTTATTATGACTTTGGTCTTGCCTTGCTTTTTATTATCCACCTCATCGGTGGTTTTATTAGCCAAAGACGTATATCCTCAGGCTAAGGCGAATTTTGGATCTTTAAAGCTTCAAAGATTAAGGCTTGATTCACTTTTAATTTTGCATTGATTTTTCGGCCTTGTGAGCTTCAAATTGTTTGCTTGATTTAGGTGACCACTTGAAATCTTATTATTGGGTGAAGCTTTTGATTATTCGGGTGCCAATACTTCAAAACCGTGACGCTGGCGATGCCTTAATGTCTTCCCAATTTAATTACATGGAAGCTACTAGAAAAGACTAGAAACCCAACAATCAAGACTAAACCGCTAAGTCAATATTTATTAAGCAAAAAATATTTACAAGCGAAGGGAGAATAAGCAAATAATGAGAACACATGAGTTTTTGAAAGAATACGAGTACTCTACGTTTAGCATAGTAACTTATAATTAACCCTATCATTTCTCGTCCTCATTTAAGAGACTTAGCCTAATGTGAAGTTAAGGAATCAAAGCTAAGTGCTCAACACGCACGGTCGAGTCAAAAATTACTGTTATTCTCGCCATCGGAAAATCTACATTCATGTCTTCAAACACTTATAAAACATGAGAAAATTTTTAAAATTTGGCCATTTTTAGCCTTATTTTGCAACAAAACGATAAACAAAAAGATAAACTTTGGAAAACGTGAAGGTTTGGCAAGGCAAGTATCTATTCACCCCTCATACTAAAGTTAGACATTGTCCTCAATGTTTCGAGTCTAGGGGTGCAAACACCCCCATACTAGAGACGTAGTCGAATGCCTAATCTATCATGGAAAGGGTGTAACCGTTAAATTTAAAGCCGTTTATGAAGTGTGCTAAAAACCTAAGGTTAGAACATCAAAGTATATATCATGGATATTGAGAAAGTCTTCAAAGCAAACGATCGAGTGCTCCCATACAACGAACACGAGAGGCTCCAATCGTGAAGATAATGATCATCTAAAATCCACAATTTACAAACAACCACGGAACGAAGGTTGGAAGGGCACAAATCCCCACATGTTACTACATTAGAAAAGCGATAATATGTACAAATCCCCTCAATACTAATTATCATTGGGGAAGGTGATTTGGTCGAGGTTGTTCAAGGATGGAACTTCCCCGCCAAAGTAGTGCTTCAACCTATGTCCATTCACCTTGAAATTAGGGCCATCATTTTCAGCTAGCTCGATGGTCCCATAAGAAAAAACTTGAGTCACGGTGAATGGACCGGACCAACGGGATTACAACTTACCGGAAATATTTTCAAACGAGAATTAAAAAGCAAAACTTGATCCCCAATGTTAAAAACCCGGTTTTTAATTTTTGAATCATGCAACTTTTTAGTCTTTTCTTTATAAATCAATGAATTTTCATAAGCAATATCCCTTAATTCATCCAATTCATTTAATTGCATTTTCCGGTGTTTGCCCGCGGTCTCCATGTCATCATTACAATGTTTTAAGGCCCAATAAGCCTTGTGTTCCAATTCAATTGGCAAGTGATAATTTTTCCCATACACAAGCTTATAAGGAGTGCACCCAATGGGCGTCATATGAGCGGTCCTAAATGCCCATAAAGCATCGTCCAACTTATCCGACCAAGATTGTCGGTTTTCCCCAACGGATCTCTCCAAGATCCTCTTCAACGCTCGGTTTAAAACCTTGACTTGTGAAACTAGGATTTTTGTTAATCCAAATTTAAGCAATTAATGTTCGTTTTCGTCGATTCGACTCGAATTTGATTACCGATTAACGATACGACTTAACTTTGTTTTGGTAAAATCTATTTTTTGGTAATTTTAAACTAAAAACTAATATTAAATACTAATTTAAATTTAATAAACTAATTTTTAAGAATAAACTATTTTAAACTAATTTTAATAAAAACTATTTTGAAATAAATCTAATTTAAAAGCTCAATTGAAAAACTTATGTAAAAGCTATTTTAAAAACTAAAAAAAACTTTTAAATGACTTTTAAAAAAAAATCTTCAAATAAAAACTTAATTAAAGCTAATTAATAAACTAATTAAATTTAAACTGATTTTAAAAGTAATTAAAAATTAAAATATATTTTTTTTCGTTTTATTATTTTATTAAAAAAAACTGAGTTAAAAAGATAATTAAAATAAACTTTTTAAATAAAATTTAAACTAACTAATTTTAATTAAACTACTTAAAATAAAACTGCCAACTACTAAAAATCCTATATTAATTAAACTCTACATAAACAAACACAAGAAATAGCCTAGAACAGTTGGTTGGGGCGCTGGGCTGAGGGACGAGAGGTCCTGGGTTTGATTCCCAGCAGACCTTAAACTTTTTGCTATATATTTTTTTTTTGGAACCTTTTTATGTTTTTTTTATATGGAACTTAAACCCACTCAGACCAATTGTGTCTGAGTGTTATAACACAGCAGTTATAAGCACTAATATGAATCAAATAAGCAACAAAGCTTTTACAAATAAGCAATTTAAGAGACTAAACAAGATCCAACAAATATAAAAAAAACCAAATAGGCATAAACAATTAAGCTAAAATCAGTAAATAAACTATGACAAGAAAATGAGCAGGCGAACCGAACAATAAGCTGAATCTAATAAGCTGACAAAACGAGAAATAAGCTGAAACAAATTAAGCTGAAGACAAATAGGAAACTAATCAAGAAGCACCTAAAATAAACAGATATAAGCTACTGCGAAACCAAACCTCAGACACTAATAAGCAGATCCAAAAAAACTGATGAACTAAGCAGATTCCTATAAACTAGCACTTACCAAATGAAAACTAACAAAAATAAATAAGCAGATCTAATGTACTAATATCCAAACAAACATTAAGCTAAAACAGATCCATCAATCAGCTAATAAACCATACGCAGAAGCAGTTTCCAACTACTGAACAAAACTATAAGCAGAATTAGATCCCTATAACTCGAAATCAAACAGCATACTAAACCTTAACAACAAAATAAGAATACTTAAAAATATCGAAACAACTAGCAGATCCAAACCACCTCAAACTAAGCAGATTAATCACAAAACTTAACTTAAAATTAAAAGAAACTAAAACCTGTTTGGCGAAAACCTTTGGGAAGAAGGTAAGGCGCTGAGCCCCCTTAATACCGAAACCAAACACCACCGTATCAACCAAAAATCATCACCTTAGCCTCGAACCAAATAAAATTTCACCGAACAGTAACATCTTATACTTTCCAGTGGGAAAAGTATTTTTCACTTTCTTCTTTATATTTTTTTATATTTTTTTTATAATAATAATAATAAATGACGAACAGTAAATATAAAAAAGAGATTAAAGATTAAATTCAAAACTTGACAGGAAATTAAAGGAGAGACGAAATTAATTTAAACTATTTTTCATTAATTAAAAAGAGAGATTACAAAACTGGAATTAAAAGATTACAAAACTAAACCTATCAATCTAATTTGCAGAAAAATAAAAATATAAAGAAAAGCACACAATTACATGATAAGAGGGGGGTTTTTATAGGGGAACCTCGAACCTTCTAGGTTCTCCTTGGTGCCCAAGCAAATGGATCCTGGCCCTTGATTTCTTCATTCTTCTCTCTCTCTCTTTTCTTCTCTTGATCAACGGATGAAAATGAACCGTGAGTCCGGATTGCCAGCATGGGTTTGTTGTGTTGTTTTAATCCAATGAAAACAAGGGAGGGTGCCACGTCGGTTTGATGTGAGGACCACTGGTGGTGATTGATGCGATTTTCTTGGGGGTTTATTTTCTTTTGATGTGAATTAATTGATGAGGATAAAACCCCTGATTTTTATAGGGTAATTTTTGTGAGGTAAATTGATTATGGTTTGAGGGAAGGGTGGAGAGTATTTGGGGGAGAAGAAGGTGAGCAGTAAAAGTGTGTGTTTTGTATCGAAACAAAATGGGGAAAAGGGTAACCCGTTACTTTTATTTAGGGAAATGGGTAAAGTGGAAAACACGTGTTGTGGGGTAACATGTGAGTTACGTTTGGTAACTTTGACCAGTCAAGCAAAATAGTGACACAGATTCATCCCACTGTTTGAATAGTCAACCCAAGTGAAATAAGATTTTGTTTATCTTTTCATCAATTTGGGCTTGTGGCCCGTCTAACATCTCCTTCCTTTTATATCATAAATGGGCTTGGCCCAATAAAACTAATTCCATCCGAATTATTTGTTAAGTGGTATTGGGCCCAAATTTGGGCTTTTGGGTAAAAAGTAACCAAGTGATTTCCTTAAATGGGCTTTTAGGCCCATTAACCAAATGTGGGACCCACTTGACTTGAATATCTTCAGAAAACGATTAATTCCATTAAAACGAGCTCGACTCCGACTTCTTTGATCATTTCTTCAAAATTAAGTTGACTTTGTCGATTTTCGTGATCTTCGGCACACTTTGGTCTTTTGACTTTGTTCTTGACTCTTTCTTGACTTTTCTTCAACATTTGACCGTGAAATCCCGTGTTTTCTCTTCTTTTGATCATTTGTACCTATTTAACATACAAAACACAAAACCACGCGTAATTCCGACATTTACGACATTAAACACATGATTAGGTCTTGTTTTTCCTTGATTTTAGTGGCAAAAGGATAAGTGTTTTCACACTTATTAAATCCCTTACACTTGACCATTGCAATGACCCCATGCAATGCATTATTTCAAAGCATATAGTTACATTTTTCTCATTATTAACCCATCCTGGCCTTTATTAAGATATACTACTATTACTACGACGGAAAGATAAAACTTAAAAGGAGACAAAAGTTATAACAATTATTTAACTTGGAAATTATTCGATGGAAGAAACTTGTAAAGAAATCTAAGACTTGGATTAGGGCTTTGGTGTCATGAATATTAATCACCCTCAAGTTTCACGTTCCCCATACCAAGCTTAAAAACGAGATCATTGTTTACCATAAGTTAGCACAACTAACACTTACTCATGTGGTTTTGTTAATCACTTAGACCCCCTTATTCCTACGGTGTATCTCTTGTATTTTATTTTTGTCTTGAATGATCACGAGGATGCATTTTTGACTTATTTCGATAATTTATTAAGGCCAAAATAAAGTGGGACGATTTAATCAATAGTTAGCTAAAGGAAAAAATCTTTTAAAACTGCTTCTCGAAACCTCATAAAGTTCATATCTTGGCATAACTCGTTTCACGATTTGAGACCTTTCTCGGACCGATATTTGGCTTGTACTTCAAACTTCAAATCTTGAGAGACGATCTTGAAATTATGGTCTTCTCTTCATATTGGTATACATCTTCATTAGGAGTGAAAGATGCTTCAAACGTTGACCACGACTTCTTCATTTATCCCCTTCTTTATTTAGGATTTTGATATACAACGATCCGCCTCCTTTTCGGACTTGGATCTATTTATCCTCATACCTTGTTAGGGTCTTTTTGGATAGACTTCTCCATGATCTTTAGGGGATTAATTGCTTCTCGTCGTGTGTCTTGATCCATCATATTGATTTGGATTAATGATCTTCACGTCGTCTTTGGATCTTTAGCAAAAAAAAGTAAATCCTCATGCCTTGTTAGGGCCTTTTTGGACTCGAGTATCCTCATGCCTTGTTAGGGCCTTTTTGGATAAGCCAATATTCTCGTCCCGCTTCAATAAGTTATGCCTTGGCTATGAACTCTAATTAATACCGAGCAACTTTTAAACGATCTTGTGCTAGAAGCTAAGTAACTTTTCAAATCGTACAACCTTATTTATTACAAATATATTTATTAACAAGCGATGGGAGAAAAGGCTTATAACTAACTCACATAAGTTAATGAAAGAATACCAAACTTATAATTAACTCTATCATCTCTCGTTCTCCACAATTTAAAATCTCAAGGAATGAGACTCGTGGATGCTTAGCCTAATAAACCAATTAAGGTCCATATGGTTAAGGATACTAGCTAGATTAAACTTGGATAAGTAAACTCGGGTTGAGTCAAAATATTCACGACATGCCTAATATATCAAAGACATCTAAACTTGTTAAAACCATTTTATTTATATATTTAAATTTTTTTTTTTTTTGCTTTATTCTTGAAATGAAAAATATAAGATGCGATGATAAAAGGAAAGAAAATAAATAAAAATACAACTAGGCCAAAATAGATAAAAAATTTGAAAAACGTTGAAAAAATTTTAAATTTTCCGGTTAAATGGGGTCAAATTCATGGAAAAGCCCACTAAAATTTTGATAGAAATCCTCCCTACACTTAGTATAAACATTGCCCTCAATGTTTAAGCATGTGGGAGAATAAACTCCCCTACACTTAGGACATTGAGTACATTGTTTAAAATCGAGCTAAGGAAAGGACAACTAAAGTGATTACATTTATTCGTCTTATTTATATACAAGATTGAATCACAATAGCAAAAACTTATCGAAGGAACCGGGTACACGGGAACACGGGTCACGTCAAAAGTACCAAAAGCGGATCATTTAAGCACATGTCCCTGCACACAACATCACAACACAAACAACCTACTTGGCTCCCCCTACACTTATTGGCAAAAATGGGTGAAGGTGAAAAAGGGTGGAAAAAGGGTAAAAACTAACCTAGTTAAACGATGCTTGATTTTTCATCAGGAGTCTCTAGCTCGACTCGAATTCCCGAATGTCATCATTCAAATGGGAAAATCATGGAAAACCGAGATTTCCAAGGGAGGAAAATCTCTCCATGATAAAGGTGAAACAAAGTCATACAAGGCATACCCCATGAAAAATCCACCCGGGTCAAACACATAATTTCCATCACAAAAGAAATAAACCCCGAGGTGGTACACAAGTCAAAGAAAAGTGGGGTATCCTTAGGCAAAAGTCTCTTACTAGGGACGGTGTTATGGAGATATGGCAATGAAAGCATGAAAGTATCTATTCCGGGATCAAACACCGATTCCTTAACGGGAAAATAGAAAGAGGTGTCGACATTTAAGCTCAAAATGTCGTCAAAATCCAAAGTGGGAAGGTCATCCTCCTCCAAACTCGATGTGAAAACATATGTATCATCGGAGTCATAGGAAAACTCATCCTCAGGAGGAAAATAGGTATTTAGAAAGATATCTAAATCCTCCTCAAATGGAATAACCTCTAAGTTAGGTATGATCTCTAAGAGTGGAGGATCCTCCTCGATAGTCATGACTTCTAAAATTGGAGTATAAAAGTCAAAAGGAGTCTCCATGGAAGAATCACTCATAGAGATATTAGGTGCATTAAGCTCATGGGGTGGGTCATCAAAATTAATGAGATCACTTAAAGAAGTGTCATCATCATAGGTATCAAATATTGGTTGATCATAAATGGGTGGGTCAAAAGTGGGTGGGTCAAAAGTCGAGTCGTCTAAGCCGAAGATAGTGTGATCACTTGAAGAAGTGTCATCACTATCGGTGTCATGAATGGGAGTATCAAAAATTTGAGGCTCTAAAGGAAGGGATGAGTTTATCACAAAATCATTTTGAGTAGACTTTTCAATTCCAAAAGGATTAATAAAAATCTCATCATTATCATAATTAAGAACATCAATCATATTGACCGACTCTTTTCCATTTTATTTTGTTGTGATTTTTCCCATTTTAAAAACTTGTTGTTCATCCCGAACCCTAATAATTAACTCCCCTTCGGCTACATCAACTAAGGCTCTACCGGATCGTAAGAATGGTCTACCAAGTATTAACGAAATACGAGGATCCATCTCATAGTCGACGACGACAAAGTCCACGGGAAAAGTGAATGTACCAACTCGAACAAAAACATCTTCGGCAATACCAACGGGGTATGCGAGAGTTCGATTAGCTAACTCGAGAGTCATACGAGTCGGTACAAGGTCGGGTAAAGACAATTGTTTCCAAACCGAAAGTGGCATAAGATTGATGCTAGCGCCGAGATCCGCTAAAGCCATACAATCATCGATTTGAGGAAACGAGCAAGGTAACACGAATCGTCCGGGATCTCCTAGCTTTTCGGGAAGCTCTTTGAGAAGAACCGCGGATTAATTCTCATTTAAACGGGTGTTCACGAGCTCAACCATTTTTTCTTTCTTATTAAGAAAATCTTTAAACATTTTCACAAATTTTGGCATTTGAGCAAGTGCTTCAATAAGGCTTACGTTAACATTGACATTGGAAATCATTTTCAAAAAGTTAGAGACATGAACGTCATCTTTGGTGAGCACATTAGTCTTGCCTAACCTAGATGGATAAGGAATATTAGGCTTAGAAGGTTGAGAAGGAGAAGGACTCGCTTCTTGAACAACCGTAGGAATAGGATCTTTCGGCAATGGAGAACTAGTACTAGGAGTGGTAGTGGGGGGAATCACCGTAGGGGGAGTAGGATTACTCATTATGACCTCCGGGCCTTGTCTCTCCTTTATGGGCGAAGAGATGGAAGGTCCCACTAAAGTGGCTCCACTTCGAGTATTGATAGCACTCACATTAGCACGAGGGTTTATCTTGGTATTGGATGGTAAGGCTCCTTGGGGTCTAAGGGCTTGCAACATAGTCAAATATTTCTTATCGGTCGATTCTTGCATCTCTTTCATCATTCGCTCAGGGTCGGTCAATTTTTGTAGAACCAAGTCCATTTGAGGATTATGCATGTTCATTTGATTAAACCCTTGATTAGGAAGACCTTGATTAGAAAAACCTTGGTTTTGATATTGAGGTTGAAAACCGTTGTTATTATAAAAACCTTGGTTATTACTTTGAAACCCTTGATTTTGACCATTAAAATTCCCTTGATTAGCATTCCCTTGAAAATTACCCATTTGAGGACCTTGGTTCCTATTTTGGTTTTGGGTATTTTGGGCGGGTGGGGGTGGTCTTTGAGGTGCTACAAAACTCGGGGGAGCCAAATAATTAGTACTCTTGTAAGACAAATGGTTAACATCAACATTTGGTTTAAATGGAACCCTTTCATTAGCATTAAAAGCACAAACGTGTTGTTGTTGATTATAAACCTTGTCACAATTGAAGTATGAATGTGGTCCACCACAAGTCTCACACGTTTCACTATTATCTTTCACGGCATGCACATGTGGAGTGAGGGCGTCGGTTCTTAGAGCAAGGTGTTTCACAATTGAAGTTATCTCCTTAATTTGATTATTCACCTCATTATCACTAGCACTAGCTATTGTAGTCCGAACACTCTTAGTTTGCACTTTTGCCTTGTTCTCAATAATGGCCCAAGCCTCGTTCATGGTTTTCAAAAGAATATTGCCCCCCGCGGCACTATTAAGTGAGTCTTGGTCATTTAGAGTCAAACCATTGTAAAACGTATTTATTTGATGCACTTTGGTGAAACCGTGTTGTGGACATTTTCTCAAAAGCTCTTTAAATCGATCCCATGACTCACTAAACGTTTCCCCATATTTTTGCTCAAAGGTGATTATTTCATTCCTTAAAGAAGTGGTCCGTGATGGTGGGAAAAAGTAATTAATGAACTTGGTCTCTAAGTCGATCCATGTTGTAATACTTTGGGGTGGTTCCTTATCAAGCCAAATCCGGGCTTGTCCCTCGAGGGAATAAGGATAAAGTTGTAGGCAAACGGCCTCTTGTGGCACCCCATTGTATTTGACGGTATTTGCTAATTGGATGAATCGTTTGATATGAGCACGTGGGTCATCATTAGTACGACCTAAAAATGGTGTAGCGGAAACCATTCGAATAAAATCCGGTTTAAGTTCAAAATGATTAGCTCCAATGGTCGGCAACACAATCGCGTCATCGTTTCCTTCAACGTGAGATTGAAGAATCTCAATCATTGGTCGATTATCCGTTGCCATCGTTATGTCGAAATCTCGATTCTCGGGATCGGCTTGAATGACGGTCTTTTTGTTTTTCTTCTTCTTCTTTTTGGAAGAGTTAGAAGTATTTGGTACACCACTCGGTATGTATGTACGCGCGTGAGTGCGTGTACAATTAAAACTTTGGAATGAGGTAGGTGACCTCGGTCGACTTTGAGAGGAAAAGGACTTTCCCTCTCTAGGAGCAATAGTAAAAAGCTACAAAAAATATATACTTAAGTACTACTTGAGTTGGCAAACCAATAGTCGGTAGTCCCTCTCAATATACGCACAAGCAAGCGGGGAAACGAGGTGGCACAAAGCACTTAAAAACCTTTTTCCTTAGACGGCCTTTTATAGCGCGTCGCCTTATACCCACCTTATAGTTTGTATATTTTGAGTTCAAACGTCTTACTAGTATTTATCTATTTTGCCTTTTTATTTTGTTATGGATGCGAATACAATAGTTAGGTGATGAAATCCCAACTAAGGCTTATTTGAAAAGTAGGTAATTTATTGTGCTACGTAATATATTATAGTAAAAGGAAAAATCTTTTTGTATTTTTTAGAAAAATATATATTCACAAGAAAAATCGAAAGAAATCGAATCTAAAAATTAACACTAATACGTAATATTTTTGGTGTAATACTTTTAGGAAAAAGTATTACTTTTACTTTTTGAATTTTTTTTGGTGCAATTCTTAGGAAAGAAATTGCTTTTGTGAATTTTTAATTTTTTGTATTTTCAAGTTTTTTGATTTTTTTGTGTTTTTGATTTTGTTGCAAGAAACGTAACGTTCAAAAAGAACGGATCCCAAAATCCAACCGTCTTCACGAAAAATCGTCAATCGTACGAGCGAAGCGGCAGCGGCGCCAATTTGAAACTAGGATTTTTGTTAATCCAAATTTAAGCAATTAATGTTCGTTTTCCTCGATTCGACTCGAATTTGATTACCGATTAACGATACGACTTAACTTTGTTTTTGGTAAAATCTATTTTTTGGTAATTTTAAACTAAAAACTAATATTAAATACTAATTTAAATTTAATAAACTAATTTTTAAGAATAAACTATTTTAAAATAATTTTAATAAAAACTATTTTGAAATAAATCTAATTTAAAAGCTCAATTGAAAAACTTATGTAAAAGCTATTTTAAAAACTAAAAAAAACTTTTAAATGACTTTTAAAAAAAAAATCTTCAAATAAAAACTTAATTAAAGCTAATTAATAAACTAATTAAATTTAAACAAATTTTAAAAGTAATTAAAAATTAAAATATATTTTTTTTCGTTTTATTATTTTATAAAAAAAAGTGAGTTAAAAAGATAATTAAAATAAACTTTTTAAATAAAATTTAAACTAACTAATTTTAATTAAAATACTTAAAATAAAACTAGTGATGAGACTGTATTTATACATAGTCTCATCGTCCAAATCGGGCTTAAAATGCTTAAAATATCATCAAAATACCCATATATGTGCTTGGTTTGTTCATTGTGTATTTTAGGTACGGATATCGTGAATTCACCAAAAGATCAAAGGAATCAAGCAAAAACGAACACGGGAAACGAAGCCGCACAAAGAACCGGACCCGAATCATGAATTTCCAGTCAAGTCCTTGAAGATTGAAGAATTGGCAAGAATGGTCCCTCTACTTTTGAAGACTTGACATTTTATACCCTTGCAAAACTCATAATTGCATTTGGGTCCCTAAAATGTTGATTATATACAAGTTTGGCCCTTGAAGATAACTTAAATTACATGATTGATCCTTGTTATAAAGTTTGCTAAACCTTGGTGCCAAATTTGACAAGATGGGCAAAGATTTTACAAAGGAGATAGAAGTTGTGGCTGTTTGAGTTAAAGAGACAAGCATTTGGAAGTTTGAGGACCTTTCCTGGCAGACAACAAAACCCCACCAGCCTCTAATATCCTGACACGTCACTGAAACCCACCCAAACCCGTTTACCCTACCCAAACCCACCATTAAACCCGACCCACACCCATTAAACCAGTTATATTAATTAACACATTCAAACGTGTTTAATTAATATATAACTGGCGTCAAACTGCTACTATTCATCATTAACCCCAAAAAACCCCCAAATCCCACATTATGAACCCTAATCCTTAACTTTCAATTAACCAAAAATTAAAAACCTAAAACCTCCAGAACCTTGATTTACTTCAACCTCAACAAAACCCACTTCATAAAACTATCCCCCACTCACCCAAATGGGACCCCCCATTGTCCCCTGCTTCTTCAAAAGTGGTAAAAATCGAATCTCCAGGAATCCAACGGCTACATCACACTCCTTGGTCCCTAAGGAGTCCTATGAACGATTGAGATCATCCCAACAGCTCATCAACATCAACATCAATCACATGGGTCACTTGACCACTTTTTCAAGTTTGAAAAACCAAGGGCAGAATAGGAAATTCATTGTTTAGGGTTTATGCACTCTAGAATCTTCTTTCATGTAGTATTTAAGCTAAGTCGACATGTGACTTCAAGCTTGTTCCAATTTTTTTTGTAAAAGTCTTAATTTAAGTAATGAAAATGAAAAAAAATTGGCTTTTCAAGATTCTGAGTTCCTATCTTTATTGTTATTTAGTTAATGGGTTTATTCAAGATTAGTTTAGATAAGTTTCAAAGTTTCAGTCTTTTTTTAAAAAAAAAGGTTTTCAGTGAGCAATCTGTTTTTGGAGGTTGTGAAAAAGTTGTCCAAATTTTGCAGTCAGCTTTTGTTTGAAGTGATAGTGGATTTCAAAAGCTGGATTGTTTACTTTGACAAATAGTTATCAAAACGTTTTCCAACTTTGGTGGTTTCAAGTTTCAAGAGAATACATCAATTTCAAGATTTTTCTTATAATTTTAGCTATAAGCTATAATCTAGCTTAATCAATAAGCTAGCTTTATAGCTTATTTTCCTTGTATCAGTTACATTTCCTTGGTTTGCTTTGTTCTTAGCAGGTAACAACTAGTCAAGATATATAGGGTGTGTTGGGACTGTTGTAGTCCAACACCACCATCATCTCTACATTCAACAACATACAACATAAGCCAAAAGCTCAGTTTTCAACTGAAAGGAGATGGCATTGCAGCCATAGTGGGGCCTGGATTGTGGGTCCCACAAGGTATTCCAACCTTTAGGCTTGAACCCTCTTTTCATGTTTAAAAAGTGTGATTTTTATGGATATTGTGTATAATGCTGTTCATGTGCTAGGAGTCTTGCCTTGTCCTTATTTCAGCTTGGTATGTATGATTAGATAGATTAGAAGCAGTTTAGATAAGTTTGGTAAGCATTTGGTTTGATAAAAGTTACTTTCTGATTTTAAAAGGGTGTTTGGGTGTAGGGTTTTAATTGGCAAAAGTGACATCAAATTAGTTAAAAATAGCTTACACTCACTTAACTAGTTAGTTTAGAAGTTATTCAGTGGTTGGCTTTAAGTCTGGTATGGTTTCTTAGGTTTTGCATGATCAAATATAGGTAAAAAAACAGTAACTACTTTTCTGCCAGTTGTAGTGTAATTTGTGACCTCAAATTTGGCATGTTGTTAGGAGTCTTGTTAATCTAGGGTTTCATATATTTTACATGTGATTTGGTAGTCATTTGTGCTAAATTTTGTCATTAGAAATTCACCAAGTGACCAATTGCACCAGCAAAATTCCATCAGACCCATTTCTTGTTCACAGTGACTGTAATTGCCCATTTGAGTGTGATTCTTGTATTGAGCTTGCTGTTTTTTCTGTTTATCCTGACTCCCCACACTTCCATGAGTGTGGGGGTGCCCTTGTATCCAAGAAATAGCCATCAAAAAGCTTTCCTAAGCTAAATCATAATATGTCATGTTTTTTTACACTAACAGTGGGAACTAAGTTCCCACTGCTAGCTCAAGAGTTTCCCCTGCTACACTAAAAGACAGAAAGTGAGCACATGTCACTATCAGATTCTATTTCATTTGTCTTTAGTGAACTTAAATAGGAGCTAGGACTTAATTCTTTTTTCATTATTTTTCTTTTTTAATTATTGATTTTTCTGTTTAATTAGTTTTTATTTTACTGTTCATTTTATATTTTTTAGATTAAATTGCTATTTTAATTACTTTTTATTTATCTATTTTTGTCTTTTAGTGGTAAAAATCAGTATTTTTCAGTTTTAAAAATTTTCCTAGAATTAGAAAAGTATTTTAAGATTTTTAGTTTAAAAATATTTCACTGTTCACTTTTTAATTATTTTTATAATTAAATTAGTTTAATTAGGGTTTAATTATTAATCTGTTTTGTCTTTTAGTGAAAAATTTTACATTTTTCAAACTTTTCCAATTTTCTACTGTTCTTTAGGATAATTTAGGATTTTCAAAGTTATCAAATTAATTTTGGCATTATTTTATTATTTTTTATGATTATTTTAGTTTAAAAATAGTTTTTAGTGATTAAAAAATAGAAAAATAGTTTTGAAAATTTAGGAAAAATACTTTTCAGTCTTTAAATAATATAAGTAACTTATTTGTTCAAATAATATTTTGGACATTTTGTTAATTATATTTGAATTTAGGGCTTTAATTAGCATTTAAAATTGAATATTTAATTAATAAAAGGTTTTAAAATATTTTTGCTGGATTTTTATTCTTATTTATATTATCTAAGACTTAGTTTTAACTTTTAATTAATTTTTAGGTTTAATTTTTAATTTCGTCACGTTTTACGTAATTACGTTATCGTTTTACGTCAACGTCGTAGTTTAAATCGTAGTCGTAGCTCGTCTTTACTTTTTCTCTTCTAAACCAAAAACGTCACTAATCCAAACATTGTTATTTTATATATTGGCTCATTAATATACACACCTCCTTCGAGAACGAACCCGCATTTATTCGGTTTTACGTTTTTCCTAAAGCGTGCAACTTAATACTTGCCACTTATACTTGTCTTTCCTAAGACTTGTATATAAAAACCTTCATCAAATTTTTGGCGCCGCTGCCGGGGAGGTGTTTAGTGTGCCATTATTATTAGTATCGTGTTTGTGTGAGTAGTGCGTTTTTGGTTTTCATTTTTGAAAAGCGTGAATATCGTACATACTCATTTTTGTTATTTTATCTTATTATATTATAATATCCAAATAAATCGTGTTTAATTTTCCTAAATTAAACACACAACAATCAATTTAATATATTATAGATATATTGGTTTTCGTTTTTTATTGTGAATATATTATTACTATATTGTACTACGTAAGAACAATAAATATACAAGTACTCCAAAAGCGTGAAAACGCAACCTTGATTCGGGATTTCATCCCTCGATCATTGTATTCGAATCTAAAGCAAAAGTTTAAAGGCAAAATAGATAAATACTTTCGTGAGGCTTAATTTCAATTAACACAAACTATAAGGTGGGTATAAGGCGGTTGTATTTCACGACCTAAAGGAAAAAGGCTCTTAAGTGCTTAGCGCCGCCTCGTTTCCTCCGCTTGCTTGTGCGTGTTTTGAGAAAGAGAGCCAACCGATGGTTTGCCGCCCAAGTACTATCTACGTATATTATATTTGCTTGTGTTTTCAAGATTAAACCCTCTTGAACGTTTTGGTGTTCCACCAACGTTCTAAAGTCATCGAGAACGTTCACTCCACGTGATCGTTTTCATTCTTTGAGGCTCCTTTAATCGAGAAAGTCGATTCGAGGAGAGATTTGTAGATTTGTGTCTACGTAATACATTCAAAAATCCAAAAAAATTAGAAAACAATCAAAAACCAAAAAAATTGAAAAATCGAAAAACCGCAAAAAGAATCTTCTTTGCTACCACCCATTCTACGCTTAGTGCATGCGCACTCGATCGAAGGATTATTCCAATTCTAGCGAAGCTTCGAATCGACGCAATCGTAATCGAAGGAATCGACGACGTAGACGAGAATTAGAAACCGACGTTCCTAATATCGTTGTTGAAGAAACCGTAGAGGAGATGGCCGACAATCGTTCTATGATGGAATTGCTCAAGCGCCCACCGAGGGTTATGGAGACGCGATCGTAATTCCCGCTATCGAAGCGGAGAATTTTGAGATTAAGAGCGGAATGCTTTCGTTAATCCAAGCTACGAAGTTTCGAGGTCGTGAAGCCGATAATCCTCACGACCATATTCGGAATTTTGATCGTCTTTTGGCCACGAGCAAGTTTAAGAACGTCGACACCGATGTCGTCAAGCTTATGCTTTTTCCGTACTCGCTCGATGGTGCCGCCAAGGATTGGTACGAGAAAGAGCCACCTAATTCGATAGTTACGTGGAAGGATCTCGTTTCCAAGTTCGTTAATTATTTTTTCCCACCGTCTAAGACAACGTTTTTCAAAAACGAGATTACAAAATTTGAGCAAAAACCGCATGAATCTTTTAGAGACGCGTGGGATCGTTTTAAGGAATTGCTTAGGCAATGTCCTCACCATGGTTTTTCCGAGTTGCACCAAATCGATACGTTTTACAACGGTCTTAATTTTCACGAACAAGACTCGTTGAATTCCGCCGCCGGTGGCAACTTTTTGTGTAAGACTCCGAAAGACGCTTTGATAATTATCGAAAACCGATCCAAGGTTTACCAACTCCGCAACGCACCGAGTGTTGCCAATGTCGCCAATGTTAGTAGTTCTAATCGCGGCACTGAGAGGGTTGATGCGAAAGTCGATAAGTTGACGAATGTGTTCACGTCTTTTCTCGTTGAGATGCAAAAGAAAGACGCTCCCGCTACGGTGAAAGCGGTTGAGGTTTCGTGTACGTTTTGTGGTGGACCTCATAATTATTACGAGTGTGCGGCTACGGATGGCCAAACGCCGAATGTGAGTGCGTTAAACAAAAATTTTTCTAATCAAAATCAAAATAACGCCGGTCCATCACAACAAGGCAATTATAACCACGGCAACAATTTTCAAAATCGAAACAATTTTCAAGGAAATAATCAACAAGGAAATTTTTCGAATCAAAATCAAGGAGGTTATAATCAAGGTCGTAATATAACTTGGCAAAATCGAGACAATAATCAGAACTCGAATTTTTCAAACAACAACAATCAAGGTAACAATTTTTCAAGTGGTAATCAAGGAAATTTTCAAAGAAACAATCAAAACCAAGGGAACTTTAATTCAAATCAAAATAGTTCGTCAAACGATTTTCAAAATTACATGAAAACGAATGAGGCTAATATGAGACGATTAGAGGGAGAAATTGGTACTTTGAAAAACGACTTTTCTAATACATTGAAATTGCAAAACACAAAGATTGAGCAAGGGCAAATTGACATAAAAAAGATGTTTTCGGACATAATGAACAAGTCCTCGGGTGCGTCATCGAGTTCGTTACCTAGTGACACCGTTGCAAATCCGAAAGAACAATGTAAAGCCGCCTCGTCTCGTGAGAAAGGTCGTGTGATTACCCCTAACCTTGAAGGCTTCCGTGTTGTTTATCCCTCTCAACCCTCGACTTCTAAGACGTCTACTTGTTCTAAAGTCGATGGGGTGAACGTGGTGACCAAGGAAAAGAGTGCACACCCTCGTGTACCTCAAATTCCATCCACGGTTCAAAAAGAGAGCTTTATTGACCTTACAAAAGTAACCCTTGAAGAAACTTGTGCATCGATCCTTCTTAAAAAACCCAAAAGGCGTATGCCGAGAAAGGAAAAGGATCCGGGCCAATTTCTACTACCTTGTGATTTTTCCGAGATTGAGGGATGTTTAGCCCTTGCCGATTTAGGTGCTAGCATCAATCTCATGCCTCATTCTCTTTGGAAATTGATGAGATTGCCTTCGCTTACCCCCACGAACATGACAATCGAGCTTGCAAATTGTACTCCACTTATACCAATTGGAATAGCCGAGGATGTCTATGTTAGGATTGGAAAGTTTGTTTTTCCCGCGGATTTCGTTATATCCGATTACGAGTGTGACCCTAAATGTCCCATTATTTTAGGCCGACCATTCTTATCGACGGCTAGAACCGTAATCGACGTTCACGAGGGGAGACTTACTATGAGATATGGGGATGAGAAAATAGACTTTTTCGCTAGAAAATCCCAAGGGTTTAATGAGAATGAAAAAACCGAGGTTTCAAAACCTAATGATTCAAATCCTAATGATTTCAAAATGTTCACTTTAGCGGAAAGAATGAAGCTTGATGCATGTTTTGAAAGAATTAAGAAAAACGGTTTTAAAGATGATGATTTTAATGATAAAGAATACGTGTACCTAATTCAAAAGGGTATGTGTAAATTTTTGGATTAAAACTCACTTTGGGATGTTTTTAGCGAAACAAGTGAACCACCAATTCCGAAGGGCGACGTTAGTGCCATCACAACAAAGACCAATATGGGCTCGTCTTCACCACCTTCGAAGGACCACGTCTTTGAGGCTTCAACTTCTAACTCCATCAAAGTGCCTCCTTTGCCTAGACCAAAACCCGTTGAGGCTAAAGGGTTTATCGACGTCGATCCTCTCGTCTTAGAAAAGTCAACTAAGCATAGTCATTTGACTTGTAAGTCCATGGTTGTGAGTGCTCACATCGACTCTTTCTTTGACGATGACGATGGCGATTTTGCCGAGATTGATCACGTACTTCGAAATCCACATGCTATTTTTGATTCTCCTAAGAAGAAACATGTGAAGTACGATGATTATGAGTTTGATCCCGAGATTGAGGAAATCATTGAACGAGAGCTAGCTCTTATGCCTTTGCTTCCACCTACAAGTGAGGTCGATCTTTCCAAAATCGAGGATGAACTTAATGAGTTGGAACGTCTTATTTTCGAGGACGAACCAACTCATGTGACCACTAAAAATCCCATTCTCGAGGAGTTATCTAATCAACACTCCTCATTTGAGAATGACGTTTACCACATTCGTGAGGATCTAACTTATCAACGATCCCCACAAAAGAATGATGGTTTCGTGCTTGATCGTGATCTTTTCGAGAGAGTTTCTAAGATACTCAAGGAGGGGAATGACAAACCTTGGTTTGACAAGCCTATCTTTGATGAAGAAATCGATGAGATCGACGTTCATGAGGATGACGAGTATGTAGACCCCGAGGGGGCGGTGTTCTTTATTGACAAACGTTTTGAGAACTTATATAATCCGCCACCCCCTCCTACCAAAGACTTAAATGTGAGGATTTTTAGCGCGACTAATTTTCAATTTGACACGCCAAATATTTTTGACATTATTCAATCGGGTTTTCATAGAGAGTTTTTGAACGATGAAAAAGGAAAAGATTTTAAAAATGTTTTAAAAGATTTTTCTACATGTTTAACTCCGTCATCACATCGTGTTATGAGTGCTACCACCTCGTCTACTCCTTTTGACGACGGTTGGTGTGGTTTTAGTATGGGGGAAGCCCCAAATGTTCCCTCCCATTTCTCCACCGAGGACGAGATTTACGATCCCGGAATTGCTTGTAAAGGGAAATCTCGGTCTTCCACCGATGCAATAAATGGAAAATCTTTTCGTTTGCTTGGTGTGAGTCTACCTCGAGTAGCTCATAAGTTTGCCTTACCCATTGCCCCACCTTTCTACTTCTTATCTCTTTTCTTCTACCCCATGGGGGTTCGTGTTGGAGTAGTGTTGTTTCGTCTTTCATCCAAAAACGAGGACGCTATCTTTGACCCCGGTATACGTTTATCGGGTTTTTAAAGTACTCCATGTACTTTTGGGCCTTGTTTATCATGTAAGCCCCACCAAAAATGACCATACCAAGATTATCCCTAAATGATCATATTTATGGGGATCCGAGTCGAGCTTTTGACTCGGTTATGAAAAACAAGGTGCCTCGTGGGGGATCTCATGCTTATCCTTGTACATATTATCGCTTTCTTAGTTTAACGTAACGAGGGGACTTGTGCTCTTCCAACCTTTGTTTCGTGGTTGTTTGTGATTGTGATTTATTAGGTTCATCGTCATCATTGAAGCCTCTTGTGTTCGTTTTACGGATCACTCGAGCTTCGATCGTTGCCTTTAGAGATTCCGATATCCGATGATATCCTTTTATGTTCTAACGTTTATCTTATTAGCATAATTCATAAACGGCTTTTAGGTTATTCGTTTTACCCTTTCCATGCTCGAGATTAAGCATTCGACTTCGTCTCTAGTATGGGGGTGTTTACACCCCTAGACTCGAAACATTGAGGACAATGTTTAGTTTTAGTATGGGGGGTGAGTAGATACTTCACCTTGCTTACGTCAACACGCAATCCAATATTCATCTTTTTGCTATCGTTTTGTTGCAAAATAAGGCTAAAATGGCCAAATTTTAAAAAAATTTCTAATTTTTCATAAGTGTTTAAGACACGAATGTAGGTTTTCCGATGGTGAGAACGAGAGTAATTTTTTACTCGACCGTGCGTGTTGAGCACTTAGCTTCGATTCCTTAACTTTTTAGGCTAAGTCTCTTAAATGAGGACGAGAAATGATAGAGTTATTTATAAGTCTCGTAATCGTCACAATCTCATGTGTAGTAATTATTAGCTTATTCTCCCAACGCTTTTGCAAAATAAATTGTTAATAAATATTGATTTGGCGGTTTAGCCACTATTGTTGGTTTCTAATTTGTTTTGGTAGCTTCCATGTAATTAAATTGGGAAAACATTAAGGTATCGCTAGCGTCACGGTTTTGAAGTATTGGCACCCGAATAATCAAAAGCTTCACCTAATAATAAGATTTCAAGTGCTCACCTAAATTAAGCAAAAATTTGAAGCTCACAAGGCCTAAAAATCTATGCCCAAATTGAAAGTGAATCAAGCCTTAATCTTCGAAGCTTTAAAGATCCAAAAATCTCTTTAGCGTGAGGATATACGTCTTTGGCTAATAAAACCACCGATGAGGCAGATAATAAAAGGCAAGGCAAGACCGAAGTCATAATAAAAGCTTCATGGCGAAGTTGAATAAAAGATGGAGGTAAACCAAAGATAATAAGGCCCTTCCGTTAGGGGGCGTATAAAATTCTTGGTAATAAGTCTCATGTTCAAAACCGTTATAAAACCGTGTTTATCGATCCTTCTTGTTGACTTAATTTTTTGACATCATTGTCTATTGGGGTGAATTATTAATTTAATGATTTTGGTTACACCGTTAAGTTTCTATTTTTAGACTTAATCTCTATTCACGCATAAGTCAATGATGTATCCTCGTGATCAGTAACAAAATAAAATATAAGAGATACCAAGTAGGAATAAGGGAGTTTAGGTTCGTAATTAACACTCATGAGATATGATCGTGTTGCTAACTTATAATAACAATAATCTCGTTACACGCTTAGCATGGAATTGGGTGAAAATCGAGGACGACGAAATTATTTCTAACGAAGCATTCACGTGTTCTTGTTCTATGATCCCAAAAGTCACTTAATCGTGATGAAAACAATACATTATGTCTAAAACGCATGTAGTAGTTTATTTAAATTTATGTCTTTAATAAATGTCATCATAAAATGAATTTTGGAAGTGCTACGATACTTAATTCTAGCATTGCGTGAGGACACGGCAATGGTTTAGTATGGGGGAGTGATGAGATTGTATTTATACATAGTCTCATCGTCCAAATCGGGCTTAAAATGCTTAAAATATCATCAAAATACCCATATATGTGCTTGGTTTGTTCATTGTGTATTTTAGGTACGGATATCGTGAATTCACCAAAAGATCAAAGGAATCAAGCAAAAACGAACACGGGAAACGAAGCCGCACAAAGAACCGGACCCGAATAATGAATTTCCAGTCAAGTCCTTGAAGATTGAAGAATTGGCAAGAATGGTCCCTCTACTTTTGAAGACTTGACATTTTATACCCTTGCAAAACTCATAATTGCATTTGGGTCCCTAAAATGTTGATTATATACAAGTTTGGCCCTTGAAGATAACTTAAATTACATGATTGATCCTTGTTATAAAGTTTGCTAAACCTTGGTGCCAAATTTGACAAGATGGGCAAAGATTTTACAAAGGAGATAGAAGTTGTGGCTGTTTGAGTTAAAGAGACAAGCATTTGGAAGTTTGAGGACCTTTCCTGGCAGACAACAAAACCCCACCAGCCTCTAATATCCTGACACGTCACTGAAACCCACCCAAGCCCGTTTACCCTACCCAAACCCACCATTAAACCCGGCCCACACCCATTAAACCAGTTATATTAATTAACACATTCAAACGTGTTTAATTAATATATAACTGGCGCCAAACTGCTACTATTCGTCATTAACCCCAAAAAACCCCCAAATCCCACATTATGAACCCTAATCCTTAACTTTCAATTAACCAAAAATTAAAAACCTAAAACCTCCAGAACCTTGATTTACTTCAACCTCAACAAAACCCACTTCATAAAACTATCCCCCACTCACCCAAATGGGACCCCCCATTGTCCCCTGCTTCTTCAAAAGTGGTAAAAAACGAATCTCCAGGAATCCAACGGCTACATCACACTCCTTGGTCCCTAAGGAGTCCTATGAACGATTGAGATCATCCCAACAGCTCATCAACATCAACATCAATCACATGGGTCACTTGACCACTTTTTCAAGTTTGAAAAACCAAGGGTAGAATAGGAAATTCATTGTTTAGGGTTTATGCACTCTAGAATCTTCTTTCATGTAGTATTTAAGCTAAGTCGACTTGTGACTTCAAGCTTGTTCCAGTTTTTTTGTAAAAGTCTTAATTTAAGTAATGAAAATGAAAGAAATTGGCTTTTCAAGATTCTGAGTTCCTTTCTTTATTGTTATTTAGTTAATGGGTTTATTCAAGATTAGTTTAGATAAGTTTCAAAGTTTCAGTCTTTTTTTAAAAAAAGGTTTTCAGTGAGCAATCTGTTTTTGGAGGTTGTGAAAAAGTTGTCCAAATTTTGCAATCAGCTTTTGTTTGAAGTGATAGTAGATTTCAAAAGCTGGATTGTTTACTTTGACAAATAGTTATCAAAACATTTTCCAACTTTGGTGGTTTCAAGTTTCAAGAGAATACATCAATTTCAAGATTTTTCTTATAAATTAGCTATAAGCTATAAGCTAGCTTAATCAATAAGCTAGCTTTATAGCTTATTTGCCTTGTATTAGTTACATTTCCTTGGTTTGCTTTGTTCTTAGCAGGTAACAACTAGTCAAGATATATAGGGTGTGTTGGGACTGTTGTAGTCCAACACGACCATCATCTCTACATTCAACAGCATACAACATAAGCCAAAAGCTTAGTTTTCAACTGAAAGGAGATGGCATTGCAGCCACAGTGGGGCCTGGATTGTGGGTCCCACAAGGTATTCCAACCTTTAGGCTTGAACCCTCTTTTCATGTTTAAAAAGTGTGATTTTTATGGATATTGTGTATAATGATGTTCATGTGCTATTATTTGCTTGCCTTGTCCTTATTTCAGCTTGGTATATATGATTAGATAGATTAGAAGCAGTTTATAAGCATTTGGTTTGATAAAAGTTACTTTCTGATTTTAAAAGGGTGTTTGGGTGTAGGGTTTTATTTGGCAAAAGTGACATCAAATTAGTTAAAAACAGCTTAGACTCACTTAACTAGTTAGTTTAGAAGTTATTCAGTGGTTGGCTTTAAGTCTGGTATGGTTTCTTAGGTTTTGCATGATCAAATATAGGTAAAAAAATAGTAAGTACTTTTCTGCCAGTTGTAGTGTAATTTGTGACCTCAAATTTGGCATGTTGTTAGGAGTCTTGTTAATCTAGGGTTTCATATATTTTACATGTGATTTGGTAGTCATTTGTGCTAAATTTTGTCATTAGAAATTCACCAAGTGACCAATTTCACCAGCAAAAGTCCATCAGACCCATTTCTTGTTCACAGTGACTGTAATTGCCCATTTGAGTGTGATTCTTGTATTGAGCTTGCTGTTTTTTCTGTTTATCCTGACTCCCCACACTTCCATGAGTGTGGGGGTGCCCTTGTATCCAAGAAATAGCCATCAAAAAGCTTTCCTAAGCTAAATCATAATCTGTCATGTTTTTTTTACACTAACAGTGGGAACTAAGTTCCCACTGCTAGCTCAAGAGTTTCCCCTGCTACACTAAAAGACAGAAAGTGAGCACATGTCACTATCAGATTCTATTTCATTTGTCTTTAGTGAACTTAAATAGGAGCTAGGACTTAATTCTTTTTTCATTATTTTTCTTTTTTAATTCTTGATTTTTCTGTTTAATTAGTTTTTATTTTACTTTTCATTTTATATTTTTTTAGATTAAATTGCTATTTTAATTACTTTTTATTTATCTGTTTTTGTCTTTTAGTGGTAAAAATCAGTATTTTTCAGTTTTAAAAATTTTCCTAGAATTAGAAAAGTATTTTAAGATTTTTAGTTTAAAAATATTTCACTGTTCACTTTTTAATTATTTTTTATAATTAAATTAGTTTAATTAGGGTTTAATTATTAATCTGTTTTGTCTTTTAGTGAAAATTTTTACATTTTTCAAACTTTTCCAATTTTCTACTGTTCTTTAGGATAATTTAGGATTTTCAAAATTGTCAAATTAATTTTGGCATTATTTTATTATTTTTTATGATTATTTTAGTTTAAAAATAGTTTTTAGTGATTAAAAAATAGCAAAATAGTTTTGAAAATTTAGGAAAAATACTTTTCAGTCTTTAAATAATATAAGTTACTTATTTGTTCAAATAATATTTTGGACATTTTGTTAATTATATTTGATTTTAGGGCTTTAATTAGCATTTAAAATTGAATATTTAATTAATAAAAGGTTTTAAAATATTTTTGTTGGATTTTTATTCTTATTTATATTATTTAAGACTTAGTTTTAACTTTTAATTAATTTTTAGGTTTAATTTTTAATTTCGTCACGTTTTACGTAATTACGTTATCGTTTTACGTCAACGTCGTAGTTTAAATCGTAGTCGTAGCTCGTCTTTACTTTTTCTCTTCTAAACCAAAAACGTCACTAATCCAAACATTGTTATTTTATATATTGGCTCATTAATACACACACCTCCTTCGAGAACGAACCCGCATTTATTCGGTTTTACGTTTTTCCTAAAGCGTGCAACTTAATACTTGCCACTTATACTTGTCTTTCCTAAGACTTGTATATAAAAACCTACATCAACTGCCAACTACCAAAAATCCTATATTAATTAAACTCTACATAAACAAACACAAGAAATAGCCTAGAGCAGTTGGTTGGGGCGCTGGGCTGAGGGACGAGAGGTCATGGGTTCGATTCCCAGCAGACCTTAAACTTTTTGCTATATATATTTTTTTTTGGAACCTTTTTATGTTTTTTTTTATATGGAACTTAAAACCACTCAGACCAATTGTGTCTAAGTGTTATAACACAACAGTTATAAGCACTAATATGAATCAAATAAGCAACAAAGCTTTTACAAATAAGCAATTTAAGAGACTAAACAAGATCCAACAAATATAAAAAAAACAAATAGGCATAAACAATTAAGCTAAAATCAGTAAATAAACTATGACAAGAAAATGAGCAGGCGAACCGAACAATAAGCTGAATCTAATAAGCTGATAAAACGAGAAATAAGCTGAAACAAATTAAGCTGAAGACAAATAGGAAACTAATCAAGAAGCACCTAAAATAAACAGATATAAGCTACTACGAAACCAAACCTTAGACACTAATAAGCAGATCCAAAAAAAATTGATGAACTAAGCAGATTCCTATAAACTAGCACTTACCAAATGAAAACAAACAAAAATAAATAAGCAGATCTAAAGTACTAATATCCAAACAAACATTAAGCTAAAACAGATCCATCAATCAGCTAATAAACCATACGCAGAAGCAGTTTCCAACTACTAAACAAAACTATAAGCAGAATCATATCCCTATAACTCGAAATCAAACAGCATACTAAACCTTAACAACAAAATAAGAATACTTAAAAATATCAAAACAACTAGCAGATCCAAACCACCTCAAACTAAGCAGATTAATCACAAAACTTAACTTAAAATTAAAAGAAATTAAAACCTGTTTGGCGAAAACCTTTGGGAAGAAGGTAAGGCGCTGAGCCCCCTTAATACCGAAACCAAACACCACCGTATCAACCAAAAATCATCACCTTAGCCTCGAACCAAATAAAATTTCACCGAACAGTAACATCTTATACTTTCCAGTGGGAAAAGTATTTTTCACTTTCTTCTTTATATTTTTTTTATAATAATAATAATAAATGACGAACAGTAAATATAAAAAAGAGATTAAAGATTTAATTCAAAACTTGACAGGAAATTAAAGGAGAGACGAAATTAATTTAAACTATTTTTCATTAATTAAAAAGAGAGATTACAAAACTGGAATTAAAAGATTACAAAACTAAACCTATCAATCTAATTTGCAGAAAAATAAAAATATAAAGAAAAGCACACAATTACATGATAAGAGGGGGTTTTTATAGGGGAACCCCGGACCTTCTAGGTTCTCCTTGTTGCCCAAGCAAATGGATCCTGGCCCTTGATTTCTTCATTCTTCTCTCTCTCTCTTTTCTTCTCTTGATCAACAGATGAAAATGAACCGTGAGTCCGGATTGCCAGCATGGGTTTGTTGTGTTGTTTTAATCCAATGAAAACAAGGGAGGGTGCCACGTCGGTTTGATGTGAGGACCACTGGTGGTGATTGATGCGATTTTCTTGGGGGTTTATTTTCTTTTGATGTGAATTAATTGATGAGGATAAAACCCCTAATTTTTATGGGTAATTTTTGTGAGGTAAATTGATTAGGGTTTGAGGGAAGGGTGGAGAGTATTTGGGGGAGAAGAAGGTGAGCAGTAAGTGTGTGTTTTGTATCGAAACAAAATGGGGAAAAGGGTAAACCGTTAGTTTTATTTGGGGAAATGGGTAAAGTGGAAAACATGTGTTGTGGGGTAACATGTGAGTTATGTTTGGTAACTTTGACCAGTCAAGCAAAATAGTGAAACAGATTCATCCCATTGTTTGAATAGTCAACCCAAGTGAAATAAGATTTTGTTTATCTTTTCATCAATTTGGGCTTGTGGCCCGTCTAACATCTCCTTCCTTTTATATCATAAATGGGCTTGGCCCAATAAAACTAATTCCATCCGACTTATTTGTTAAGTGGTATTGGGCCCAAATTTGGGCTTTTGGGTAAAAAGTAACCAAGTGATTTCCTTAAATGGGCTTTTAGGACCATTAACCAAATGTGGGACCCACTTGACTTGAATATCTTCAGAAAACGATTAATTCCATTAAAACGAGCTCGACTCTGACTTCTTTGATCATTTCTTCAAAATTAAGTTGACTTTGTCGGTTTTCGTGATCTTCGGCACACTTTGGTCTTTTGACTTTGTTCTTGACTCTTTCTTGACTTTTCTTCAACATTTGACCGTGAAATCCCGTGTTTTCTCTTCTTTTGATCATTTGTACCTATTTAACACACAAAACACAAAACCACGCGTAATTCCGACATTTACGACATTAAACACATGGTTAGGTCTTGTTTTTCCTTGATTTTAGTGGCAAAAGGATAAGTGTTTTCACACTTATTAACTTGCCCACTCGTTTGTGGGTGATAAGCCGTAGAAAGCCGATGTGTAACACCATATTTCCTTAGGACCCTTTCGAATTGGTCATTACAAAAATGGGATCCACGATCGCTTACGATCACACGAGGGGTTCCAAACCGAGAAAACAAGCTTTTCAAAAACTTGACTACCACACGAGCATTATTGGTGGGCAAAGCCTTAGCTTCCACCCACTTAGATAGGTAGTCAACCGTGACAAGGATGTACTTATTACCACGAGATGATGGGAACGGCCCCATAAAGTCGATGCCCCCAAACGGCAAAGATCTCACACACTTGGATGATATTTTGTGGCATTTCATCTTTTTGTGAGGCTTTTCCTTGTCGTTGGCATGAGTCACACGACTTCACAAGTTCATGTGCATCTTGGTAAATAGTAGGCCAAAAGAAACCAGCATCAAAAACCTTCTTAACCGTGAGATTAGCACCATGGTGACCACCCGTGGGTCCCTCGTGACAAGCTCTAAGGATGTTAGAAGCTTCGGTACAAAAGACACAACGTCGAATAATTTGATCCGCACAAGTTCGAAACAAGTAAGGGTCGTTCCAAAAATAGAACTTCACGTCACGAAAGAATTTTTGTTTTTCTTGAGTCGTCATACCCTTGATGATGAAGTTGCCCGCATGGTAATTTGCGAAGTCCGCAAACCATGGGGTGGAAGAATCAAGCTTATAATTCACTACACCAAGTGTCTCGAGCGGAAATGTTTCGGTGATTTCCTTGGGCTCGTAAACACTTTGGTGAGGATCTTCCAAACGAGAAAGATGATCGGCCGCTAGATTCTCGGCTCCTTTTTTGTCAACAATTTTGTGATCAAATTCTTGAAGGAGGAGAATCCAACGAAATAATCTCAGCTTTGCATCTTGCTTAGCCATAAGATACTTGATAGCCGAATGATCCGTATACACTATGCATTTCGTCAAGACGAGATAAGGTCAAAATTTCTCAAATGTATACACCACGGTAAGGAATTCCTTCTCCGTTGTAGTGTATTTAAGTTGAGCCTCGGTCATCGTCTTGCTAGCATAGTGAATAGGCAAGAAGTGCTTTTCATGAAGTTTCCCCAATACGGCCCCAATAGCATAGTCACTAGCATCACACATGAGCTCAAAGGGGAGGTTTCAATTGGGAGCAACAAGAATGGGAGCTTCGGTAAGTTTCCTCTTAAGGATTTTAAAGGCTTGTACACAATCTTCGTCAAAGACAAAACGTGCATCTTTTTCAAGAAGATGTGTAATAGGTCGAGAGATCTTTGAAAAATCCTTGATGAATCGACGATAAAAGCCCGCGTGGCCTAGGAAACTCCTAACTCCCTTAACGGTTTTGGGATGAGGTAATTTGGCGATGACTTCTACCTTATCTTGATCTACCTCAATCCCTGCTTTCGAAACCTTATACCCTAAGACGATCCCACTTTTAACCATAAAATGACATTTTTCCCAATTAAGCACAAGGTTGATTTCCTCACAACGTTTCAACATTCTCTCAAGATTCGACAAACACGAAGTGAACGAACAACCAAACACGGAAAAGTCATCCATGAAGACTTCCATCGTCTTCTCGATCATATCATGAAAAATAGCCATCATGCACCTTTGAAAGGTTCTTGGTGCATTGCAAAGTCCGAATGGCATTCTACGATAGGCAAACGTTCCATATGGACACGTAAACGTAGTTTTTTCTTGATCACGAGGATCGATGGGGATTTGGAAGTAACCGGAAAAACAATCTAAAAAGAAATAGAAATCGTTTCCCGCAAGACGTTCCAACATTTGGTCCATGAAGGGCAAGGTAAAATGGTCTTTACGAGTGGCGTCATTCAACTTACGATAGTCAATGCACACTCGCCATCCGGTCACGAGTCTAGTGGGAATTAACTCGTTTGCATTGTTTGGCACAACGGTCATTCCTCCCTTTTTAGGGACACAATGAATAGGACTCACCCAAGGGATATCGGAAATAGGGTAAATCATTCCCGCGTCAAGGAGTTTTAGGACTTCCTTTTTGATGACGTCGTAAATTTTGGGGTTCACCCTCTGATGAGACTGCTTTTATACATAGTCTCATCGTCCAAATAGGGCTTAAAATGCATTAAATATCATCAAAATACCCATATATATGCTTGTGTTTGTTGCTTGTGTATTTTAGGTACGGATATTAAGAAAATGACAAAAGATCACAAGAATCATGCAAAAACGAACACGGGAAACGAAGTCGCACAATGAACCAAGCCCTAATGAAGAATTTTCCCAAGAAATCCTTGAAGATTTGAAGAATTATGAAGAAGGGTCCTCCAATATGGAAGAATTGGCACTTTATACCCTTGTATCTTCATAATTACAAGATTGGTCCCTAAAGTTTGTCAAAATTGAAAAAAGGGCCCTCCACTTTGAAGAAATGGCAAGTTTAGCCCCTCAACAAAGCTAAGTTGTCAACCATTATCCTCCACAAAGTCAAATATATCATGAAGTCCTTCAAAGTACAAGAAATTACAAGTTTGGTCCTTTGAAAATCCCAAAATTACAAAAAGGACCCTTAACTTTGAAGATTTGGCAAAAATGGTCCCTCAATCATTATGACTTGGCAATTTCAGCCCTTCAAAATATCAAATATGCAAGTCAAGACCATTACCATTGAAGAAAATGCCAAATCAGTCCCTCAAGAATCACAAAATGGCAAGAATTACCCCTGAATTCACTTTGCAAAATGTTTTGGGGCAAAAGTGTAAAAAATGAAAAGTTGATAAAGCTTAAATGGGCGTTGATAGAAGTTTGAATGGAAATGACAAGTTGCTGAAAGATGGAGGGTTTAAGCTGGCAGACAACCTAAGACACCTAAACCTATGGGAGATTGACACCTGTCCCACTAACTCCTTTCAACCAATCACACTCCACCATTCCTCCACCTAAGCAATCCACTCACCAGTTTATTATTTTTAATCCTTGGCACCTTAACAACTTTTTAAACTTAATTACTCCTTAATCCGGATCAAACAAGGGACTATTTACCTCAAGAACTCATTTGGGGTTTTGTTAATTACAAAAAATTAAACCCCAAAATTGTGAAGATTAGTGATTAAGGTGACCCTAATCACAACCCAACTCTCAAATGGACTGCCACCTCACTCCCTTAGTCACATGAAAAACCCTTGTCCCACCTCTTGGAGAAGAAGACAAAACAGTGACAAAGATCCAACGTCCCACAACAAAGCTTGGAAACTAAGCTTATTTGAGGCCCTTGATCAACTTTCTACAGCTATACACCCTACAAACGTCTAAGATAAAGTCACATGAGCTCAAGATTTCAAATTTCCAGAAGGGCATTTCTGGAAGTTCCATGCTTAGGGTTTTTACATTTTCAGCTTTCTAGGACCATGTACACCCTCTATATAAAGGGTCTAGCTCATTACATTTACGTTTGCTTTTGGTTTTTCCTTGTTCAACTTCTTGTAAATCCTATTTCCATTTAATGAAAGTGTGTTGAGTTTTGTTGAAGAAAGACCAAGTGCCACCTTTATTTTAGCTTGTTTATGATATTTGTTAACTGGAATTTAACCTTAAAACGTTTTTTTAAAGCGTGTGTGAAATTACACATTGGATCAAAATTTGATATTTTGCTAATTTCTTGTTTCAACCTTGGAATTCTTGGGTTATAGGTGTTTGATCCACTAGATGTAGATCTTGCAGCCTGTCAGGAACGGTGAATGACTTCTGTAATCACAAGTCAATCCACAGAGAGACTCTATACACAATATGAATGCAGAATATAAATATACTAAAGAAGAACAGAATAACTATAAAGACTTGATCCTTTCTAAGGATTTCTAATATTGATAATGACTAGAACTACGTTTGTTGAAGGTGTGTATAACCCTTCTGCCTAAGGTTCCTTTTATACTACAAGGAAACCCTAATACATCATTAAACAAAACGTGTAAAACTGATATGCATATCCTTTCCTAACATATCTCATGCATATCCTAACAGAATAATAAACAAATAATAAAGTTTGACTTTGACCAGGACCAGGATCACGACTTGCTCCTACTACTACTAGGACCAGGAGGAACGACACGCCTTGGAAGCTGAAAGTCTTTGGAGAGCACAAGTGCATCAGTATCGGTGAAGAGAACAAACTGCTTCTTGTCATAAATCTGAGAGACAGATATCAAGTTGAAGTGCTGAAGTGCTTCCACATAGTAGACCTGCTCAAAATTTAGATTAGGCGTCTTAATTGTTCCTTTGCCAGTGATCATGCCTTCACCCCCACCAAAATAGACCTTGCCGCCATGAAATGGTACAAAGTTAGAGAGAAGACTTTTATTTCCTGTCATGCTCGTGGAGCAACCACTATCAACAATGCCTAGACTAGGATCTTGGTATGAAGTAACCTACAACAACAAGATAATAAAAATGCAAAAGTTAGTGTCTTAAGGGGACCCAAACCTTTTCAGGTTTGAGCCTGCCTTGTGGATCTTTAGTAGAGTGCCAAGAAGATTGATGAGATCCACCGTTGTTCCTTGGTTTCCTATGCATCATATGGGTATTATTATTTGACCAAGAACAACCTGCTGAGGGCTTAACAGCAGTTCCCAAACTTCCCAAACCAAAATACGTGTGGTCCAAATTATGTGGATAAATTGGATTAAAATTTTGAAAATAATTACTGGTGGTTTGTAATCCAATGTTTCTCCAATGATCAGAAGCTAAAGGAGAGGACCTTCTAGAAGAAGAAAATGATTGAGCACTAGGATTGAGTTTTTTAGACATATATCGGGCAGCTCCTGGTGGACCAGGAGCAGGAAATGCATGATTAACAGAAGCATATGTGTCATAAAAATCACAATCTTTAATTAAATGAAATGCACTCCCACAAACAAAAGATGTTTTAATAGACCTTTTATTAGAATGATATTGTTTCATACTGCCAACATCATTACACACAATTCTAGGAGAAACATTCTTCCTAGGACTCAATAAACTAGGACCAGACACACTTGACTTAACAGCAACACTTTCTTCACACATCCTAGCACCAGTAGCAGCATGATCATTCAACTTGGAACTTGTAGGTCTTGACTCTTCACTTGAACCACTAGATGCAGAGTCATTGGCTTTGTCACTGAAAGTACACGAGACAAAGTCATTAGAATTAGTAGAACTTTTTGGGGACTCATGCATCTGTGATCCATCCAAGTCATTATGCCATGAAGTGGTCATAAAAGTTCTAGTAAGAGGGGGAGGGACAACATGCATTTCTGCTGCTGGTTTAAACCTATTGTAACTAGGTTTTCCCTCTTCCTCTTTGTCGGCATCAAAGACACTCGAAAAAGATAAATCAAACACATCTTCTGAATCAATATATTTATCAAATCCTAACCCTCTTTTAGTTCTACCAGACATGCTACTATCAATTAATTTTGAAAGATTTTTAGGTGCCTTTTGCCATTTTTCAAATCTTAACATTGTAGCATCTAATTTTTCTTGCATCTCCTGTTTTTCTTTGATACTGGCATCTCTTACTTTTTCTGTATATTTAAGCATATTAGTTGTGTTTTCTAAATCGATGCTTAGTATCCGGATTTTATCCTCATACTCACGTTGAGTATCTTGTAGCCACCTTTTTTGTTGTTCCAATGTGTTTAAGGAAGCCTTATAGGCTTGAACCTCTAAAAAGTACTTATCATTTTGATCATTTACTTCATTAAATTGGGACAACAATTCTGAGTATTTATCATGACAACCAAGAGGACAATGTTGTACCTGAGGTGAGATGCCCATAAGAGCAAACTCGTCTGCTTCTTCTGCATCAGAGAGATTCCCAGCAATCATTGCAAACACGTCAGTCGAGGATTCAGCTGATTCCAAAGTGGAAGCCTGATGATCATTCCAGTTGACCATAGAGTCAACAGATACCAATGCCTTCTTGTCATCTTTTATCTCCTGAACCTTAAAGGCTGAGTACCTGCTCTTCTCCTGGTCATTCTTGCTAGGGCATTCCCTTGCAAAGTGACCTTGTTGCTGGCAGTTGTAGCAGCTAACCTTGCTTCTGTCGAATCTTGCTGGCTCTCGTGGGTTGTAATTGAATTTTCGACCTGCTTTCTTCTCAAACTTGTGAACCTTGAGGGTGAGCATGGCCATCTGCCATTTAAGATCCATTTCATCCAGGTCAAGTTTATCGACCTGTTTGTAGTCATCAAAAGCAAGTTGTCGTTGAGCATCAACATCAGCCACAAACGAATGAAGAACGGCTTCTACCATACTACCAGACTTGGCAGTAGGATCAGGAGCAGAAGTATGCTGAAAAGTATGTTGAGAAGACACAGTATTACTTGGGCTACTAGCATATGACATGGGACTGCATGCCATAGAACTCACAAAGGCAGAATTAGCAGGAGTGGGAAAAGAGTCACTTGAATATCCTCTCACATGAGGTTCAAAGGTTCTGAGCTTATGAAATAAATCATCAAAGTTGAGATAGTCAAGCCCACCTTTGGCTTTGAGAAAGATCACCACCTGATTCCACGAGTAGGGTAAGGCTTTAAGAAACCTTGCATTAATATCACCATCGTCAGGCTTTGAACGAATTTGATTCAATTGGCTCAATATCTTCTGAAACCTGTCATACCCTTGATGTAAACCTTCAGTTTCTGAGATTTTGAATTCTGTGAATTCATCTCTCAGCATGGATCTTCGCATTTTCTTGGATTCCTCATTTCCACCAAACCTTGCTTTAATTCCATTCCAAATCTCTCTGGCATCATCCAAATGGTAGAAGTCACCCATGTGATCATCAGGAAGATATTGAAGCAAAATTGTTTTTTCTTTGACCTCCTTCTAAAGAGCTATGATTTCTTCATGAGATTTAGGGTCAAGAAGAGTAATATTACCATTCTTGTCTCTTCCAGTTAGCTTCCTGTTGTTCCCATTCAGATTTATCTTCCAAAGGTCTTGATCAGTATTGGTGATCCAACATTCCATCTTCATTGCCCAACTATCATATTCATCCTTTTTCAAAAGAGGGAATTTACCATTTGTGTTGGAAACCGTAGCAACGATCTGCTGAGGTTGCACAATTTTAGGAGTGCTGTCTTCTCCTGTTTGAGTAGAAGTTGAGGCAGACATGATAAAACAAAAATGTCAGTAATAAGAAAACTTGATTCTTCTAGTATAGAGACCCTCCCAGGCTCTGATACTACTTGTTGGATCCACTAGATGTAGATCTTGCAGCCTGTCAGGAACGGTGAATGACTTTTGTAATCACAAGTCAATCCATAGAGAGACTCTATACACAATATGAATGCAGACTACAAATATACTAAAGAAGAACATAATAACTATAAATACTTGATCCTTTCAAAGGATTTCTAATATTGATAATGACTAGAACTACGTTTGGTGAAGGTGTGTATAACCCTTCTGCCTAAGGTTCCTTTTATACTACAAGGAAACCCTAATACAGCATTAAACAAAACGTGTAAAACTGATATGCATATCCTTTCCTAACATATCTCATGCATATCCTAACAGAATAATAAACAAATAATAAAGTTTGACTTTGACCAGGACCAGGAGCACGACTTGCTCCTACTACTACTAGGACTAGGAGGAACTACATACCTCCTAGTCTACCTAATACATTTAATTATTACAATGGTCCTAAAAATAAGGCTTATCATAGCATCCTAATTGTGATAATTAAGGTGTGGTGAGGCTTATAACTTGGGGATAATCAAGTGTGGGGTAACAAGGTTGCGTCAATCAAGTTTATTTTCCAAAGTCACCTTTCTGTTTTCTTATTTTGTGCTACTTACCTTGTTGAATCTTAGCAGGAGTGTTATTGGAAGCTTGTGCTTGTTCTAGCTAGCACATAAGCTCATAAATTCGTAGGTGTGGATGTACATCCATGAGGTTTGTCTAAAATCCTTGAAAATATGATAAAAATTGGACTTTTTGTGGATTTGTCCTCTATTGGTGTTCTTGTTGATTTCTTGGCTTGAATCTGCTTAGTCTTGCATGATAATGATGTTTATATGCTAGATTAATCATTGGGTTAACTGAATCACACTTTTTCTTGTTTAAAATTGGATTTGAAAAGATAAAGGGGTGTTTGGGTCTACCTGTTTAAGCTTGAATCTTGTTATTGTGTTGTGGAAAGTGTGCATTTTTGTTCTATATCTGATATATGCCTTGTTGAGAGTGTTTTGCTGCAAGTTTTTGGGTTTGAATCTTCAAATCAAACAATCTGCTATAACTTGGTGAATTTAACTGTCTTTGACCTAAGATTTTGGTGAAATTTAGTATTTGTGCATGCTTAGGGTTGAAAGTTGTTAAAACATCATTATTATAACTTATTTGATAGACCTTGAGTGTTGAATCTGGCTTGTGTTCAATTACATCAGCAAAGTGAAATCTGCTAGTGTTTAGTGTTCATTAGTAACATTCATAAGCTTGAATCTGGATTTAGGCTTTAAGCCATTGCATGAAAACTGTTTAAACTTGTTCATTAGAGTTTATAATAGCTTGTGTATGCATTTAGTTAAATTTGTTTGGCTGATTATTGCTAAAACTGCTTATAAGTGCTTGACTGCTTATTGTTTCATGTATGTGCTAGATCTGGTACTTTATTGATCAAATTGTATCAATTGGGTGTTTGTGGTTGTGATATTTTGATTGTTCTTAACTCCTTTTGATCCAAAGACATTCGGGTGCCTTTGTGTAATCTGAATCTCCAAAAAAGTCACTAAAGACAAAAAGTCAAACAAGTCAAGCAGTGGAAAAAGTTTCCACTACTCAACACCCAAAACTAGCCCCTGCTAGTGTAAAATTGAACTCAGCTTATCAATAAGCTATTTTAGCTTATCCAGACTTGCAACAACTTATTTTTTGTGATAGATCTTCATTATTTGACCCATTTGATTAGACTGGAGCTTATTGGACTTTGACTTTGACGTTTTACTAGAAAACCAACTTATTTGACTTTTACATAAGTGCTTATTTGCTTTTTTCCATCTTATTGAGTCAGCTTATTTGAAAACTCTTTGTTGATTTTGCTTAATTAAGTCATTTAAAAGCTTTAGAAACTTGAATCAGCACTTGGGGTGGCCTAGAACTCAAAAACGACTATTTTGTCATTTTCTTTAGATTGCTTATTACATTTCCAGGCTTATTCCTTGGGCTTATTTCAAATTTCTTTTTACAGAAGTCTTATTTAGGACAAAAGAAGCTTGTGTGTCAAATTTCAGCTTATGGCATTGGCTTATAGCTTAATGGGCCAAAAAGCCCATTAAGAATAAGCTGTTTGGTATAAGCTAGCTTATTTCACACTTTCAGCTTTTGGGCCTTTGGAAAAAGTTGTTTAAAATCAAATTTTGAGTCAAGTAGTGCTTTTTGGGCTTATTTTGGACACTTTTTTATATTGGGCCCAAATTTGGCCCAATAAGTGATCTGTTTTGGGTTTAGCCCATTTTCTAGGCCCATTAAGGGTATTTAGGTAATTTCACTTTCATTTCTGAGTTATTTAGGTTAAATTAAGCTAGTTTGCAAGTTTTTAGAATTTTTTATGATTTTTCGATTTTTAATAATATTTTAATATTATTTTATTGTTAAAAATTAAAAGTCTGATTTTCTAAGTTTTTACATTTTTCCTAGATTGTAGACACTTAATTAGGAATTTTGCAACTTTCCAAATATTTTTAGAATCTTTTAATTACTTTCTAGAATTAATTTAAGTTTTAATTGAATTTAATAGTTTTTAATTTTTAAAAATAGTTTTTAGTGGATTTAAAATTTTGAAAAATACTTTTTAGCTTAAATATGGTATTTTTGAGGTTTATAAACTTTAAGATCTTGTTGTGGACTTTTTAATAGCTAATATTGATTTTTAGGGCTTTAATTAGCATTAAAAAGTCATTATTTAATTAATTAAAAGGTTTTGGCAAGTTTGGATTTTTTGTGAACTCTTAGAATATTTTCGTGGATTTTTAGTGATTTTTGGTAATTTTTAGGGTAAAATTTTAATTTTAGTGCTTTTTACGGTTTTACGTGTACACCTTTTTCGACTTATTTTAATCCGTCTTCGTAACCGTCATTCTCTTCTAATCTCATTTCTATTTTTCTTTCTCACGAATATAATCACAAAGATAATCAATTCATTACACACACACTAAGCCTCCTTGAGAACGATCCCCATTTTAGGGTCATTAGTACACGGTTTTCCTAAATCGTCGTGCTTAATACTTGCCACTTTTGCTCTCTTTTCCTAAATAGTAGTAAAATCACTACATCATTTTGGCGCCGCTGCCGGGGAGGCGTGTTGTGTTTTGATTTGGAATTGTTGTTTTTATATACTAACCATAATAGTATTTGTATTAGTAGCACTCTACTAATACGTATTATTGGTTTTCGATTTTTGTGTGAATACTATTACTATAGTGTATACGTAGAACAATAAATTCACAAGTACTCCAAATACGTGAGAAATCACAACCTTGACTTGGGAGGTCATTACCCAATCATTGTATTCGAATCTCAAACAAAAGAAAAAGGCAAAAATAGATAAATACTCTCGTGAAGCTCAATCTTGAAAAATACAAACTATAAGGTGGGTATAAGGCGGATCTTATAAAATAAGGAAAAAGGCTCTTAAGTGCTTCGCGCCGCCTCGTTTCCCCGCTTGCTTGTGAGTATTTGATTTTTAGAGCTAATTGAGGGTTTTGTCGCCCAAAGTATTACTAAGTATCATATATATTTTCTTGGTTTCCATTGATTAAACCCTCTTGAACGTTTTGGTGTTCCACCAACGTTCTAAAGTCATCGAAGGCGTTCGCTTCACGTGATCGTTTTCATTCCTTGAGGCTTCTTTAATCGAGATATTTGATTAAGGAGGAGATTTGTAGATTTGTGTCTACTTAATACATTCACCAAAATCCAAAAAGGTTAATACAATCAAAAACCACAAAAAAATTGAAAAAATACAAAACACCAAAAAGAATCTTCTTTGCTCGTCCCCTCGTTGTACGTGAGATTTATGCTAACTCGCAATCAAGCAAGACGTGCACGTAAAAGAAAGAACAAAACTCCCACTCCCAATCTTTCTAGTGAGGAGTCTCCTATTGACGAACCCATTGTAAGAGAAGCACCAACCATGGCGAATCGAACTATGATGGAGTTACTTCAAGCACCACCGAGGGTTATGGAGAGGCTATTGTGATTCCCGCTATCCTTGCGGAGAATTTTGAGGTGAAAATGGGTTTGTTGTCGATGATCCAAAACAACAAATTCCGTGGTGATGAGAAAGACAATCCACATAACCATACCCGCTAATTCAATCGTCTTACCGCCACTTGAAAGTTTAAGGATGTCTCGAATGACTCGATTAAGATGATGCTTTTTCTGTATTCCTTAGCGGGGCCCGCTAAAATTTGGTTAGAGAAAGAGCCACCCAATTCTATATTGACGTGGAAGGATCTCGTGTCTAAGTTTGTGAACCCATTTTTTCCGCCCTCTAAGACTACGCACTTGAAAAACGAGATTTCAAAATTTTCACAAGAGTTTAATGAAAGTTTTTCAACGGCTTGTGTGACAATCTAACATTTTCAGGTAGTGAAATATTTTCTCGTATAATATTTTGAAACTTATTTTTGTGTTGGTTGACGAACTCACAATTTACGGATTTAAATTTGGGCTTATGTGCATAATTTGGCGTCCTTTACGACTAAACCGGAAACCTTAGGATTACGTATTTACGTTTTTGAACTCCGTTTTTGATGAGACAATTTTTATTGGATTCGTTTTGTGACATTGATTCATAATTTAAAAAAACATATTTCGTGAAACGACCCGAGGGCACGCAAATCGAGAAAACTAGAATCAAGGAATACCCGTAAACTAGTGAGATGGGACAAAATACATTGTCCCACCCCACTAGCTAGCATGGGACGGCACACATGACACCACATCTAAGGATGTGGCATCATGTTAGCTAACTAGTTACAAGTGTAACTAAGCTTACACCTTAAGCTTACTCTTTCCACTTCCACTAGCTAAAACCATCAACACTTCTCATTACCATCTTTCCATACATGCAAACCAACACAAAACTCTCTCAAAAACCTTCCCCTTGTCATCCACTTTTAAGCTACAAACACCCCTTTTGATCTTTTCTAGCCATGAAATACATGTTATCTAGCTCTATCATGGAGTTATCTTGAAGCCTTGATCATTTGGTGGCCATATTAAAAACATAGGAGGTGATTTGCTTGTGTCCTAGGGCTGATTTCTCAACTATTGTTCTTGGTGTTTGATGATCTTGGAGTTACTTGTGGTGTTCATCAAGTTCTTGTCTTCCAAAAACAAGAAATACACTTGGTTGGTAAAGCAGATCATCCTCTCCATTTTCTCTTGTTATTTTTGTAAAGAACAAATGTATTTTCTTTCTTATTGTATATGTATATGATGTATATATGATGATAAAAATGTTGTGTGGGGATCAAGTGTTGATAAATATGCTTAAAAAGGTTAATAACTATAAGAAATAAGGCTAAAATCTTGATTATTTAGTTGGCTGTATAAAAACAGTATATAACTAAAACTTGAACTGATAAACTTGCATGGTATGATCCATTTACAGTAAGTATAAGATGTTATACACATGTGAGAGTTGGCCACGCAATGGAATCAATATAATGAGTGATATATGATCAAAATAAAATAAGAGTGCTAATCTGAATAAGCTGTTTTGTAAGGACTGTTAAGCATAGATAAACTTAAAATGAGCAGTAGCTATAACCAAGTTAAATGTAGCACATAATATGAAGATCATGCCACCCAAAAATGAGCTTCTAAATCATTATAGAACTCTAGATATAATAAAAATGGTGAATATGAAAATAAAAATCAGATTTTGAGAATTAATGTTTATTATTATTATATAAGCACTCAAATTTTATTATATAAAATGTAAAATAAAAACCCACTAACTTATGAAATTTATTTATATAAATATGTAAAAGTTTAAATAAATGAATAACTTATAAAAATGGTAGTGGAATAATACTTATAAGTAATAAAAACTATAAACTTGATTTTTACGACTTTTTCGGCTATTGCCGTAAAATTAACGTTTTTCGCCAATTAAAACTTAGACGATCAAACCCGTCTAATGTAAAGTTTTTAAAAGTCATATACTGATATATAAGTAACTAATACAAGTAAAAACCGATAAAACCCGAACTATAGGACATACGGACATTAACGAGCTAACTAAGCATATTGGACTAATAATTAGACTAAATAAGTTAACCAATTATAAAAAGAACTTATTAGGCTTAACCCATTTGGGCCCAACATGGAAAGTATATATACTGATAATATAGGTATAAAATGGATTAAAACAAGTTAAAGAACTTATACTAAGCTTATTAGACTTAAAATAGGTAAATAGGTAAAACTAGTAAACTAGTAAAAAGTTACCATAACGTAAACACTAAAATGAGTAAACAAGGATATATAAACCCACTTGATCATAATCATATGTACAAAATCATCATATGTATATTGATATTTTGATAAAAGTCATTGGACAAATTCTAAGACCGATTATTATTTATATAAGTTTCTATGACCGAAGCACGCCCGTAGCCGATAATCCGCCTTTCATTATCAACGTGAGTTCATAGCCTTGCACTCTTTTAAATGTTTTATAAAATGATTTGTAAACCCGCGAGGGAGATAACATGCTAGATTTTTTATAAAAATAGAACACAAGTAGCCCCGATGGTATGCTTAATGATACGGACCCGAATGATGCTATGACCCTATAAACGAGACTAAAAGGATTATTAGTAGTTAGGTTATGTCTCTTAAAGTCCCATTAGCATGAATTGTGAACTACCAGGATTTGGTAGACGCTTATGTATTTGATAGTACTATTTGGGGACGATCACCCCAGTTCGCGCCTTGACGGTTGATCTCCGTCGTACCACATTGATTGGTAAGCGAATTTATGTATGAGAAGATTCCATAGCGTGATTTTTGTGACGACACGCTAACTTAGATGGGCAAATTGTTTGTCGGGTTCGCGGCCCGCTGTTTTCATAGTAAGGTAACAATGTCATGCGGCTAGTAATAATCCTAATCCAAATAAAATGTATCCTATACATAATGTAATCCGATAACGACGCTATTAACGATGAATATATTACCTATCATGGTAATATTGAGGCTACGGTCTCATGGACGGTTTAAGATGTATGCTTGATATATATATTGCCTGACTAGCAATACGTGGACTTACTTCCGATATTATACTTGTTTCTGATTTTAACGATTGTTTTATATAACGGTTTTTATTAAACTCTATGAATTCACTCGGCATTCGCTGATATGATTTTTGCATGTTTTTATCTCAGGTGCTTGAAGGTAATCCGGATGGAGATCGACTCTGATGGCCCACATATTATTAAAAATGTTCATTCGATCTATGTTTTGTAAACTTAATGACCTGTATAATTTGGGACCTGTTGTACACTTTAAAACTTTTTATCGAATGAATGTTTGTTAAACCTTGTACAACCATTTTTATGTGTTGTCTATGATTGGAGTTATTGTGATATCCCGTAACACTCTGAAAGACCCTTCCGCTGTCCCGATACGAAAAATGAGAGTGTTACAGTTTGGTACCAGAGCTCTCGTTATAGAGAACAAAAGATTTTAAAAACCAAGGTTTTGAACAAAACTTTTCAAAATCTTTTGACAATGAACATTTGAGAAGATATTTGAAAAATCTTTTGACTATAACGGTGCCAGAGATCTCTGACGTTACCAACAAGCCCTATTGAGAAGATATATATTTTGATATATATAATTTAATTTATATATATGTATATATCGTGGTTTCATTATGTAATTGTTTAACTAGTATGTTATCCTAATACGAGATATATATATATAAATGCAGATTGTCATGGCTGACCCTAATATTCCTGTAGAAAACCATGCTATTCCCGAACCTAATGTAGATGATGATCCTTATTTAGACTTAGTAGATTATGATATGGATGATGAGGAGGAACCAATTGAGGATCCTAAGCCCGAGTTAGGACTAGGAGATCAGATTGCCCCTCAGGTTGACTTGGTAGAGAATGAGATTGAGAATGTTGATATTGAGAATGATGAGGAGATTGGGTTAGATAATTTAGATGATGAGATTGACGATGAGGATGTCGAGGAGGATGTAGGTATAGACGTTGAGGTCGATGATGATGAGGAAGCTGAGCTTATTTACCCTTATGATGTTACAGAGGGCGAGCCTTTGCCCCCACCAGTTTATTTGTCTGATTTTGAGGTTGAGCTACCTAGGGATGAAATGTCTGAATCGTCTGAATCTGATTCTGAATCAGAGGAGGATGAGGATGACAATGCACCTGATGGTACTAATGGTATTGCTACTCGTAGGCGTGAGATAGGAGAGTCGTCTAGTACTTGAGAGGCTACTCATATTGATGGTCTTGCACCATGGGCCTTGAGACGTGATCTAGATGCTTCCCGTGTTAAGAGTTGTATGACAGAGGTTGGATTAGGTGTTGTTCAGACTCAAGTTGCTTATTTGGAGTCGAAGACTAAGGTTGGTGAGAAAGAGCCGAAATTGCTTAGTTTGGATTTGACTGATGTAGAGCGTGGTTTGAATGAGGCTTTTAGGAGGTTACCGGTGTTAGAAAGTGGTGAGTTTGCTGAAATGAAGAGAAACGTGAATTCTATGGAGATTCAGTTGAGTGTAGCTCGTGCGATGCGTGAGAAAGCTAAAAAGGAGTTGAATATACCTGTGGGATGGAATAGTTGATTTTATGCTGACATGGTTGAAAGAGGAGTAATCCGTAAGCGCCCAGCTAAAGATGTGTCTAGTGATCGTCCGACGAAGATTCAGAAGACGATGGATGATGGACCATCTAGCGGTTCTCAGTAGACCAGTCTGTATTTAGTAGTGACCTTTGTATCTTTTGTACTTTCGTAGCTTTGACTGAACCGACTTGTTAGTAGTAGACTTGGCACGAATTTTGAGTGTATATAGTGCTAGAACTTTGATATGGGATGTAACTAAGACAATGCTTTTGTTTCAAATCGAATGAAATATGTATCTTGTCTTAAATTCCATATTGTGCCTTATTAGTATCTTGATTATGAATTCAATCCATATTATATGAATCCCTTGTTGGGTGAATGCTTAATACTTTGAAATTGTGAAATTATAGAACTATGCCGCCCGAGAAGGCTGTGACTGGGGATGATGTACGTAGGATTATTACGGAGCAAGTTACCGCATCTATGACTGAATTTATGGCAAATGCTAGAAATGAAGCTGGCGGTAGTGGAGCTGGCGGTAGTGGAGCTGGCGGTAGTGGAGCTGGCGGTAGTGGAATTGGCGGTACTAATGTGAATGTGAATGCTAATAATGTGAATGCTAATGCTGGAGGAAATGTAGGAGGACTTGGAGCTAATGCACCTGAAGTTGGTGGTTGTACTTATGTGATGTTCATGAAGTGTGAACCTCTACCTTTTAATGGAACTGAAGGTGCTGTAGGATTAAGCCAGTGGATTGAGAAGATTGAGTCGGTGTTTCAGATTAGTAAGTGTAAGGAGGAAGATAATGTGACTTTTGCTATGGCTACTCTTAAAGGTCGTGCGTTGACTTGGTGGAACGAGAGAATTGCTTTCATGGGTCTTGATGCTGCTAATGCTACTCCTTGGGCTGAAATTAAGAAGTGGATGACTTTGGAGTTTTGTCCTCGTAGCGTGATCATTAGGTTAGAACAGGAGTTGATTCATTTGAGAATGAAGGGTGTGGACATTGATAGTTACACAAACTGATTCCATGAGTTGGCCTTGCTATGTCCTCGATTGGCTGAACCCGAAGAGATCCGCATTGAGCAATATATTAAAGGGTTGACCAGGAATATCCGGGGGGACGTGACATCATCTAAACCACTGACCATTGATGATGCTGTTCGAATGGCTTACCAACTCATTGGACAGATAATTCAGGATAAGGAAGATGAAGCCCGTGTTGGTGAGAAAAGAAAGGGTGACGGTGATCGTGTAGATAGAGGTGATAATAGGAAGAATTTCAATCGTTGTCAGAACCAGAGAAAGGGGAATGCAAATGCTCTTACTAACAATACACCGCGCAACGATGATAGATGTCCTAAGTGTGGCAACAAGAGGCATGCTGGCGACTGCTGGAAGTGCTGAAATTGCGGAAAGCTTGGACACAAGGTTGAAAGGTGTAAGAAGGGAACCATTTGCTTCAACTGTAATGAAGAAGGTCATAGGAAATCGGAATGCCCCAAGTTGAAAGCGATTGTACCTGGAAGAAACCCCCAGGGTGGTATCTATCAACTTGGAACAATTGAGGTGAAGAAAGAGGATCCAAATGTCGTTACCGGTACGTTTTTACTCAACAAGCATTATGATGTTGCTTTATTTGATTCGGGTGCTGATAGGAGCTTTGTATCCACTAAATTTAGTGCCCTTATTGACATTGAACCTGTTGAGATAAATACCAGTTACGAGGTGGAATTGGCTAATGGTAAATTAGTGAAAACTAATAAGCTATTAGAAGGATGCTCTCTAAATCTCTTAAACCATTCCTTTCCGATTGATTTGATGTTGATAGAATTAGGTAGTTTTGATATTATTATTGGTATGGATTGGTTGTCGTTGAATAATGCTACTATTTTATGTGGAGAGAAGAAGGTTAAGATTCCTCTTAGGAATAGGACGTTAGTAATTGATGGTAATCGAGATGAATCCCGTTTGAAAATCGTTTCATGTGTTAAAGTCCAAAAGTACATCAGGAACGGTTGTGAGTTATTCTTAGCTCAAGTGACCGGGAATGAGTCTAGGGAGAAACGATTGGAAGATGTACCTATTATTCGTGAATTTCCTGAGGTATTTCCTAAAGATTTACCCGGACTTCCACCAATAAGGCAAGTAGAGTTTCAAATCAATTTAATTCCTGGTGCTGCACCGGTGGCACGTGCGCCTTACCGATTAGCCCCTTCTGAATTAAAGGAGTTATCTGAGCAACTTAAGGAGTTGTCTGATAAAGGTTTTATTCGACTGAGCTCGTCGCCTTGGGGAGCTCCAGTCTTGTTCGTTAAGAAGAAGGATGGATCTTTCCGTATGTGCATTGATTATAGGGAACTGAATAAGTTGACAATTAAAAATTGATATCCTTTACCTAGGATTGATGATTTGTTTGATCAACTGCAAGGATCTAGTGTGTATTCTAAGATAGATTTGCGGTCAGGATATCACCAACTTCGCGTCCGTGAAGAAGATATTCCTATAACTGCATTTAGAACTCGTTATGGACACTATGAATTTCAAGTAATGCCATTTGGGTTAACTAACGCACCTACGGTTTTCATGGATTTAATGAATCGAGTGTGCAAGCCCTACTTGGATAAATTTGTGATTGTGTTTATTGACGATATTCTGATCTATTCTAAGAATGAAGATGAACATAGAGAACATTTAAGGATTGTTTTGAATTTGTTGAAGGATGAAAAGTTGTATGCTAAGTTTTTGAAATGTGATTTTTGGTTAGATTCTGTGCAATTTCTTGGTCATGTGATTAACAAAGATGGAATTCATGTTGATCCTGCAAAGGTTGAAGCTATTAAGAATTGGTCTGCACCGACAACGCCAACGGAAGTGCGACTGTTCTTAGGATTGGCTGGCTATTATAGGCGATTCATTAAAGAATTTTCTTTGATAGCTAAACCCTTGACTAAGCTTACCCATAAGAATAAACCTTTCGTTTGGGGAAGTGATGAAGATGGAGCATTTCAGACATTGAAGCAAAAATTATGTAGTGCGCCAATCTTATCATTACCCGACGGGAGTGAGGATTTTGTAGTGTATTGTGATGCATCTCTTAGAGGCTATGGAGCTGTTTTGATGCAGAGAGAGAAAGTGATAGCTTATGCTTCTAGGCAATTAAGGAAGAGTGAGGAGAATTATACTACTCATGATGTAAAACCCGTAAAAATAAGGTCATAATTTAATTATAATTTTCAATTATTTTGAAGTATTTTATAACGTTAAATATTATTATGTTTAACGGTTTAAGTTGAAACCGATATTAAATATTATTTTTTAATATTTTGACGAGAAACGAGGACTACTAGCGATCGCGATACCGACGGATGCCCACAATTTTATATTTTATTATCAACCGTTTCGATAATTAATATTTTCGACGATATCGTTTTAATTACGTATCGAGTCGTTATATTATTATTTTTCATGTGCGTTTAAACTTTTAAGTATTTTTACGAAACCCGAGTCCCGTAAATATTTGTAAAATTTACTTTTAGTCATTTCCCGCTTTTTAACTAATATTTACAGTTTGGACCAAAACTATCACAAATGGGCAAAAACTACCCTAACTCCACACTATACCTAACATTTCCACTAACACTTTTACTTTAATAAATTCATTTAACAAAAAAAAACAACCAACTTTCTCTTCTACCTTGTTTTTAGCCATCCACCATTAACACCACAAACACCATGATCAAAATTTTTCTAGCTTGATCCAAGAGAAACTAAAACAAGTCCCATTCTCCATTTCAAAGGGCTACAATTTGGTATAAAATTTTCATACAAGCAACCATATAAATTTTTCAAGAAAAGTTGGTGATGTTTGATCCAAATTTGTTGTATGCATGTGTTAGTAGTGATGATGAAAAGATTTTCATGCTATGTTTTTGTTAAAAAGTTGATTTTTTATTTTTTGGGTTTTTGATTTTGATAATGATGCAAGTGTTAGGAATGGTTATTTATGATATTAGGGGCTTAGGTTGATCACAAAAGTTGTTGGAATTGATCAAAAACATGATTTTGTAAGAGATTTTAATAGTCAATTTTGGGCAGTAGGTAAACTGAAAAATCCGAATTTTTATGTTTTGAAAATGACTTAACTTATAGCCTAGGGTTGTAGAAAATTTCCTTAGCTTCGATTTGATATAAGTTAGAGCTTCTAGCTCAAAACGAGCGCGAAGTTATGATGTTTTGAATAATTGTGTACCGGGAAACGAGTGTCGACACAATCCGAAAATTGTTGTCGATATTTGGATCGAATCTCGGGGACTATAAAATGAGTTTCAAAATGATTCAAGGGCTGTTCTCAGGCTCCAAGTTTAGCATTTTGAGTCTATTTTTATAATCAAGTGGCGGTTTTACAAATGGAGTTGTTTAGAATGGTCAAAATGGTTTCGTAAGTAAAGGTCGCTAAACTGTCCGGATTTTGTGATTCAAAGATGAGTCGGGCAGGGAACTTTAGAAGTAAAATCTTTTAATGGGCTTTTGGGAGGACTTTCTATATATAGTAAGTAAGTTCTCTGACTAGTATCATAAAAATTTGATATGTTTAAGTATGGGAAAATGGCTTGGACATTCGGTATGTTCCGGCAGATTTTTATTAAAGGCATAGGACAATAAAATGAATGCATAGGAGAGTATAATAGAACCACTTGCATCGTTTTCTCTCGAGTTGTCGTGATTTTATACATAAGTTTGATTTTATTAAGTATCATTTATTTCTCGAGTCTATTATTAAAGTACGCACCTTATTTGCTAGGTTGCGGGTATCGTGGTTACCGGGCATCTACTATCGTCGGCGATTGTCTTCAACTACTATAAGTACTAAGGTGAGTCTATAGCCTCGCTTTATACTAGTTATTAAATGATTTTAAACCCGCGAGGGGGAATACATGTTTTTATAAACTTAGAACGCAAGATTTTTATGGTATGCTTTGTCCCTCTATGAATGGACCCGTGGTAGCCTTTAAATTGCATTAAGTGATTGCCTTTATTAAAGCCTCAATTATGGACCGTTAACTAGCTTATGATGGGCTAGCCGCTAGTACAATTAATAGATCTATGGGGGAAGCCGCCCCGGTTCAGTTTGTGTGGACTTGTCATAGAAGCTTAGGCCCGACCTCCGCACTGTTTGGACATATTGTATTGAGAAGTCAGGTATACGGCAATGTACCAAAAATCTAGAGGTAACCGACAATTTATAAATCTCTCGTCTTATTAGACTGATATAGGAGTGTTTAAGGGCTCGGTTCCATGAGCTTATTGCAATTTATGCTATATACAATTATTATTGTTGATGCGAATTATTATTTGATGCTTATAAGCATGCCACAAACTTATAATCTTTGCTTGTGTTAAAAATTGATTACATAAACCTATAGATTCACTCGGCATTTTTGCTGATGTTTTACTCACATGTATTTCAGATAATCAGGAAGGGTGAAGCTTGGAAGCCACGAGAATGAAGTTGTGCACTGCTTTTGTTGTTCAAACTCTTTGATTTATTTATCGTTCCATTTTCAAAACAAACCAATATGTTGTTTTAACTTATCTTTTGGTAACGATTACTTGGGACTACGCTACTCTGACAAATGTTTTAGGAACGATAAATCTAAAACGTCACTTTTCGAGTCGTTCTTTATAAATTATGTGTTGTTGTATCATTGTTTAGCACCCAAAGATGTATTCCGCTGCGTGTAAATTTGGGGGTGTTAAAGATTGGTACCAGAGCCATGAGTTATAGAGAACTAGGTCTTTTTCTAAAAACCTAAACTATAACTGTCGGTTTTATTTTTCAAAGAGTCGGTGCACATGATTTCGCGTGACTTCAGGTTCAAGCTACTTCTGGGATTACAACTTTAGTATACATTATTATGTATGCCTTATTGCTAAGTATTTCTAAATAAATACTATAATTCTTTATCGATATATATTTATGTCGTTAAACTTTTCGATAAAAGTTTATCATTTATTAATGATTAACTTAAATAAATACAATGAATTTTCAAGATCTTTTTGTATATATTTTTGAAGTATTTAAATTGCTTTTATTGCAAAAATTTTATATTATGACCTTACATACCTTCATCTGCGCGCGTTACTTTCATTATTTAACCCTTTGTGATATCTATATAGATATCAAATCGCTTTCCGGCTGCTTGTGCTTGGACGTCTTGAAACATAATCTCTAGACCATTGTGTAGCAATGTGTCCTTGGAATAGACTAACCGCTATTGTGTGAGTCACACATTTTGAAACATTTCTTAAAATAGTGTTGAATAATACCATGGTTTTTTTCATAATATTTTGTTGATTTTTATTATCGTTTTACACGGCATGCGAAGATTTAATTCGTTGACATTTATATGTATCGACTCCGAAGTGTATTGTTCACTTATATCTCGGTAACGTCATCGTTATTTTATAAATCATCGTCTAGATTATGGCACTAGAATTGGAATACGATTTTACTTATATAAAATTGTATCATTTGTTTTTCATTAACCTTCTCGCTCCCGGAGTGTAGCATGTTAATGTTCCATTCTTTTCTTGTTATGTTTTGTGCTCTTGACAATCGTAGCACCAAGGAGATTTGCCTACTTTGCGCCTTAAAACTTAAATTATGAACGTCTTTCACCGTCTTAATTCCTAAATTTCGTGTTGAATACCTTGAAGCATTTTATGTCATTCATCATGCTATATTTTATTTGATGCTCATTACGAGATTTATTTTTCGTTGTTGTAAAATCCAAAAGACATGTGTGCGTATATATATATATATATTTTGAGCCGTTAGGAAATGTTAAAAAATATATTTAATGGAGAAACTACATGGGGTGTATAAACAGGTCAAAACCTAAAAGTACAACCTGCGATTTTAAAATAAAATAGTCAAACCTGCACAGAACTTGCAGGGGTATTTTGGTCATTTTACATTGGGTATCAGGTCTCGGGTAAAACTAGAAAGTCGTCTGAAACGTCGTTTTGCATCAAAATGCTTTAGACTCCGAGTCTTGGAGATGTCGTTTATCGGTTCAATTAATCGGCTTATATTAAAAAGTTAAATCTGATAAGAAATTTTTTTTTTTTCAGAACATGAGTTTTAAACGTTTCTAAGCAGTTTTGAGTTCATTTGAGATCGTAAAATTTTAACGAATATTATTTTACAACTAACTATTACTAGTCGCATGTGAAAATGTTTAAAAATAGAAATATTTTAGGATTAGCAATTACCGGATTAATGGTGTAATTTGAAAATGAATAATATACTTTCTTAAAAGCATGTTGTGTCTAGTATCTTACATAGAATACACATATGGATTGATTTATTCTTTTTATATATATGACTCATTTGTCATTCGATGTTATTTTATTTTTATTTTTATTTTCTTCTAACCTTCCACTGATTTGGGTTGAGTTTTGAAGTTTGTCTTCACATTCTTCGTCGACATTATTATCACGTGTCTCATGGCGTTTCCGTCTAAACCTTATAACCTTTTGAAACATTAACAACTTGTAACCATTTCATTGATTGTTTTATGAGATACTATTTGCTACTTTTTGCAAACCTTTGGCTACTTTATACGTTGTCATAATGTCACCTTATAAATAAATCTGATATTGTTTTACGATTATTTTCACCAATTGTTTTTACTTTGGTCTTATAAAATACTTTTCGTGACATTCAAAGTTGCTTATTGAGTATTTCACAAATTACCTGTTTCCTATAAATTTATAAAATATTTTTAAAATTCCATTTTTCAAATGGCATGGTTTATATATAAACATAAGAAACGTAATACTTTTCGACGAAACTGAGCACTGCATTGCTATTACTAAATTATACATGGCCTGATCACCTATGTCTAATTTATAAGTAGCCATGCTAGGCTGAATAGTAGTCACCTTAAAAATCTTGATAATAAGGAACTTTTTACTTGTATTCATAATAGAATAAAATAAAATGAAATAAAATGAAAATAAGTTTTGAAAACCCTTATATTTTATGCAAGTAGCACAATTTCTATGCATCCGCATACGTTTTCTTACATTTTCTTAAACGAATTACGCCTTACGAATACGTTTTTACTCGACTATCGCTTTTTCACTTGTTACTTCATTTTGTCTTATAACTGATTTCTTTTGACCGTTCGTTTAATTACTGACTGTTGATAAAAGACTTGAAAGACTCGATGTTTTATCCTTCCTTCTTGTCCAATCTTCTTTATGCGACTGGGTAGATCTTTGGAATGTCTCCGCACGTGAATAATGAATTATCACTAGAGTGATTTCCGTATATCCGGGATGACGTCCGTCACTCTCATTTTTCTCGAAATCCACTCTTGTGAACCGTGCTTTGACTTCTCTCTTTAAACACTAACATCGTTCATTTGATTTGTTTTAATTACAAGTGATTATTAGGAATTTTATTTATTAAAGTTTTTGTATGGATCTTCTTTCCGATCATGTATCGACCACCGCTAAGTTAACGAGCTGATATTGGTGAACCACCGACCACACTAACAAAATTGACAACTTGTTTAATCTTACTTCTTATCGTCTTACTATCAACGCCTTCATTTTATTATTCTCTTTAAGAATTTATACGACATTTGCTTCGTCCCCTTTTGTAACATTGATTTCGTACTAATTGTTGACTATTATTTCCATTCGTATTCGTTTGTTATCTTTTCACATTTCGAAACCCGGATGTAACCCATATTTATTTTGGAATGATAAACACCTTTATGTATTCCTTCGAAGTATTATAAAATTATTTTTTTTGGAACTTGTCTACATTTTCTAATGATTTTCAATTATCGAAATAACCATCACAAGTAAAAGGTCAAATTTATACACCATATTTTGTATAACTAAAACTAATGTTTAAAATGAAATTATGCTCTATCTTTTGAACTAATTGACTTATCATACTTTACTTTTAATGTAATGAAAATTACCGGTTTAATTTATATTCCTAACAATGATTTAATTTGGAAATTACATTTTCTAATTGTAACCATCAATACGAATTTAATTAATAAATTCATGTCATTGTTTCAAAGTTTCTTAAGACAACCAAAATAAATTATGAAGCTATTTTACTTCTATTTTTGATGTATCATCTTTATCAAGAAAGTACCTCAACTGAGTTTTAAGGTAATACCAAATCCGGGACGGATAATTGTGACAAATGTTATTTTAATGATAATGTATAATTTATTCTTCGCTCTCATTTTTCTAGTATTGTGATTTATTATGTTTTACGGTTACGTGAGTCGAGATCCCTTGTCGATCGTCAACCTTAAATCATTTTACCACATCTTGTTCGTTTATGCGTTTATTGAAGTTTTATCTCGTTCTGTTCCTCGTATTGAAGATTACTATTTTATTCTGAGTTTAAAATGAATCTCGGGAAGCAGTGTATAAGAAGAAACGATAAGTGTCACCAGGATTTATGCGTGTACTTGTGTAATGATTGAGGACCGAATCTCTTAATGAATGGAGTTAATAAATTTGTTACAACCTCGAGGAGCATGTTGAAGCCGACACCGTAAGTGGAAAGACTCTTGTGATCAAGTGGTTATTATCAAGGGTTCTTTCAAGGTTTTCTTGATGATTAACGATGGAAATCTATACTTGATGTTATTGTTCGACCTTTTATTTTTATGTACTTATGTGGTATGTGATCTAGTCAAATGATCGTAAGTTATGAGAACTTGAGACGGCATCATCCGATGACGTCCGATCATGTAGAACATATATTATGTAATATCTTTTTGACTTTCAACGACGATGTTTATTGAGACTTTAATGCGCGTTGGCGAAAGTGAGATGGTGTCTTTGTATTATCTTTTGAGTGAGGACCCGCGTGTGAGCACCCTCCGATGACGAAAATGTTTTTCTTGTTAATTCTTTTTGATGTGTGTCCATGGCTATCCGGCCAGTGGCTATCCTTTAAATTGCAACATTCTTTTTAACTGGACTTACCCGAAAATCCTGTCATTTATTCTCGTCGTCGAATGAGCTTCGTGTGATTCATAAAATTTTCATGTGTCGAGCTTGACGGGTGACTGGTGGATAAGGATTTATTTATTCCTTTATGGTGAGATACAACTTGACGACAAGTTGCGTTTTGTAAAAGAACCAGTGGAGATCGTGGATCGAGATTCACGTAGGAACGTGAGGACTTCTTTATAAGGAATGCCCTCTTCCTTCCGGGTAGTGAACAACTCGTGTATGAGGCGAGTTGAGCGCCGGGACGTCGCTCCCTTAAGGTGGTGAGGATTTAAAACCCGTAAAAATAAGGTCATAATTTAATTATAATTTTCAATTATTTTGAAGTATTTTATAACGTTAAATATTATTATGTTTAACGGTTTAAGTTGAAACCGATATTAAATATTATTTTTTAATATTTTGACGAGAAACGAGGACTACTAGTGATCGCGATACCGACGGATGCCCACAATTTTATATTTTATTATCAACCGTTTTGATAATTAATATTTTCGACGATATCGTTTTAATTACGTATCGAGTCGTTATATTATTATTTTTCGTGTGCGTTTAAACTTTTAAGTATTTTTACGAAACCCGAGTCCCGTAAATATTTGTAAAATTTACTTTTAGTCATTTTCCGCTTTTTAACTAATATTTACATTTTGGACCAAAACTATCACAAATGGGCAAAAACTACCCTAACTCCACACTATACCTAAGATTTCCACTAACACTTTTACTTTAATAAATTCATTTAACAAAAAAAAAACAACCAACTTTCTCTTCTATCTTGTTTTTAGCCATCCACCATTAACACCACAAACACCATGATCAAAATTTTTCTAGCTTGATCCAAGAAAAAATAAAACAAGTCCCATTCTCCATTTTCAAAGGGCTACAATTTGGTATAAAATTTTCATACATGCAACCATATAAATTTTTCAAGAAAAGTTGGTGATGTTTGATCCAAATTTGTTGTATGCATGTGTTAGTAGTGATGATCAAAAGATTTTCATGCTATGTTTTTGTTAAAAAGTTGATTTTTTATTTTTTGGGTTTTTGATTTTGATAATGATGCAAGTGTTAGGGATGGTTATTGATGATATTAGGGGCTTAGGTTGATCACAAAAGTTGTTGGAATTGATAAAAAAACATGATTTTGTAAGAGATTTTAATAGTCAATTTTGGGCAGTAGGTAAACTGAAAAATCCGAATTTTTATGTTTTTAAAATGACTTAACTTATAGCCTAGGGTTGTAGAAAATTTCCTTAGCTTCGATTTGATATAAGGTAGAGCTTCTAGCTCAAAACGAGCGCGAAGTTATGATGTTTTGAATGATTGTGTACCGGGAAACGAGTGTCGACACAATCCGAAAATTGTTGTCGATATTTGGATCGAATCTCGGGGACTTTAAAATGAGTTTCAAAATGATTCAAGGGCTGTTATCAGGATCCAAGTTTAGCATTTTGAGTCTATTTTTAGAATCAAGTGGCGGTTTTACAAATGGAGTTGTTTAGAATGGTCAAAATGGTTTCATAAGTCAAGGTCGCTAAACTGTCCGGATTTTGTGATTCAAAGATGAGTCGGGCAGGGAACTTTAGAAGTAAAATCTTTTAATGGGATTTTGGGAGGACTTTCTATATATAGTAAGTAAGTTCTCTTAGTAGTATCATAAAAAATTGATATGTTTAAGTATGGGAAAACGGCTTGGACATTCGGAATGTTCCGTCATATTTTTATTAAAGGCATAGGACAAAAAATGAATACATAGGAGTATAATAGAACCACTTGCATCGTTTTCTCTCGAGTTGTCGTGATTTTATACTTAAGTTTGATTTTATTAAGTATCATTTATTTCTCGAGTCTATTATTAAAGTACGCACCTTATTTGCTAGGTTGCGGGTATCGTGGTTACCGGGCATCTACTATCGTCGGCGATTGTCTTCAACTACTATAAGTACTAAGGTGAGTCTATAGCCTCGCTTTATACTAGTTATTAAATGATTTTAAACCCGCGAGGGGGAATACATGTTTTTATAAACTTAGAACACAAGATTTTTACGGTATGCTTTGTCCCTCTATGAATGGACCCGTGGTTGCCTTTAAATTGCATTAAGTGATTGCCTTTGTTAAAGCCTCAATTATGGACCGTTAACTAGCTTATGATGGGCTAGCCGCTAGTACAATTAATAGATCTATGGGGGAATCCGCCCCGGTTCAGTTTGTGTGGACTTGTCATAGAAGCTTAGGCCCGACCTCCGCACTGTTTGGACATATTGTATTGAGAAGTCAGGTATACGGCAATGTATCAAAAATCTAGAGGTAACCGACATTTAATAAATCTCTCGTCTTATTAGACTGATATGGGAGTGTTTAAGGGCTCGGTTCCATGAGCTTATTGCAATTTATGCTATATACAATTATTATTGTTGATGCGAATTATTATTTGATGCTTATAAGCATGCCACAAACATATAATCTTTGCTTGTGTTCAAAATTGATTACATAAACCTATAGATTCACTCGGCATTTTTGCTGATGTTTTACTCACATGTATTTCAGGTAATCAGGAAGGGTGAAGCTTGGAAGCCACGGGAATGAAGTTGTGCACTGCTTTTGTTGTTCAAACTCTTTGATTTATTTATCGTTCCATTTTCAAAACAAACCAATATGTTGTTTTAACTTATCTTTTGGTAACGATTACTTGGGACTACGCTACTCTGACAAATGTTTTAGGAACGATAAATCTAAAACGTCTCTTTTCGAGTCGTTCTTTATAAATTATGTGTTGTTGTATCATTATTTAGCACCCAAAGATGTATTCCGCTGCGTGTAAATTTGGGGGTGTTAAACATGATCTTGAGTTAGGAGCTGTGGTCTTTGCTCTTAGGTTGTGGAGACATTATCTATATGGCACCAAGTGTACGGTATTCACCGATCACAAAAGCCTACAGTATATTCTCGATCAGAAGGAATTGAACATGAGGCAACGAAGATGGATAGAGTTGTTAAGTGATTATGATTGTGATATAAAATATCACCCAGGAAAAGCCAATGTTGTTGTCGATGCGTTAAGTAGGAAAGATAGAGAGCCTATCAGGGTGCGTTCTCTAGTCTTGACCGTGCACAATAATTTGCCTGAGCAAATTAGAAATGCGCAAATAGAAGCTTGTAAGAAGGAAAATTTTGTTAATGAAGGGTTCCGAGGAGAAGGAGATCCTTTAGAGGTTAGAGTTGATGGAGTGAAATGCTTAAGAGGTCGTATGTGGATACCTAAGTTTGGAGGCTTAAGAGACTTGATTATGTTAGAATCCCATAAATCTAAGTATTCCATTCATCTGGGATCTGATAAGATGTACCATGATTTGAAGAAGTTGTACTGGTGGCCGAATATGAAAGCTGACATAGCCATGTATGTTCTTCAATGCTTAACTTGTGCTAGAGTTAAAGCCGAACATCAAAAGCCATCAGGACTACTTCAACAACCAAAGATTCCTGAATGGAAGTGTGAGCGAATTACGATGGACTTTATCACCAAGCTTCCTAGAACATCATCTGGAAACAACTCGATTTGGGTTATTGTCGATAGACTGACCAAATCAACACACTTCATTCCAGTTAAAGAGCAGTTCTCACTGGAGAAGCTGACTCGTATATACCTTGAGAATGTTGTATGCAAGCATGGAGTGCCTGTATCGATCATTTCAGATCGAGATCCTAGATTTGCATCGAATTTTTGGAAATCTCTCCAAAGATCTTTGGGAACGAATCTCAACATGAGCACTGCTTATCACCCCCAGACTGATGGGCAGAGTGAAAGGACGATACAAACACTAGAAGATATGTTGAGAGCTTGTGTGTTAGATTTTGGTAAGAATTGGGATAAACATTTGCCGTTAGCAGAGTTTTCATATAACAATAGTTACCATTCTAGTATTAAGGCTGCACCGTTTGAAGCTTTGTATGGTAGGAAGTGTAGATCTCCTATATGTTGGAGTGAAGTGGGGATACCCAGCTCACGGGACCGGAATTGATCCGGGAGACTACGGAAATGATAGTTCAGATTAAGAATAGGTTGTTGACTGCCCGTAGTAGACAGAAACGTTACGCGGATGTGCGGCGGAAGCCAATGGAGTTTAAAGTGGGTGACCGAGTAATGTTGAAAGTATCGCCATGGAAACGCGTTATTAGATTTAGAAAGCGAGGAAAATTGAATCCCCGTTATATTGGACCCTTTAAGATTTTATCTAGAGTAGGTCCGGTGGCTTACAAACTAGAGTTACCCCCAGAACTTCATGGTGTTCACAACACATTCCATGTATCTAATCTGAAGAAATGTCTAGCAGTGAGTGATGAGAAAATTTCATTAGATAAGGTTCAAATAGATGGGAAGTTGCATTTTATCGAAGAGCCCGTAGAAGTTATGGACCGTGAGGTAAAGCAACTGAAACAAAGTCGGATACCTATTGTCAAGATCCGATGGAATTCAAAGCATGGACCGGAGTATACTTGGGAACGAGAGGATGAAATATGGAAGAACTATCCGCACCTCTTCGATTTCAATAAGAAACGGACATCCAAATGAAATGGATCACGAGGACGTTGATCCCTTTTAGGAGGAAAAGCTGTGACAATCTAACATTTTCAGGTAGTGAAATATTTTCTCGTATAATATTTTGAAACTTATTTTTGTGTTGGTTGACGAACTCACAATTTACGGATTTAAATTTGGGCTTATGTGCATAATTTGGCGTCCTTTACGACTAAACCGGAAACCTTAGGATTACGTATTTACGTTTTTGAACTCCGTTTTTGATGAGACAATTTTTATTGGATTCGTTTTGTGACATTGATTCATAATCTATAAAAATGTTTTTTGTGAAACGACCCGAGGGCACGCAAATCGAGAAAACTAGAATCGAGGAATACCCGTAAACTAGTGAGATGGGACAAAATATATTGTCCCACCCCACTAGCTAGCATGGGACGGCACACATGACACCAAATCTAAGGATGTGGCATCATGTTAGCTAAGTAGTTACAAGTGTAACTAAGCTCACACCTTAAGCTTACTCTTTCCACTTCCACTAGCTAAAACCATCAACACTTCTCATTACCATCTTTCCATACATGCAAACCAACACAAAACTCTCTCAAAAACCTTCCCCTTGCCGTCCACTTTTAATCTACAAACACCCCTTTTGATCTTTTCTAGCCATGAAATACATGTTATAAAGCTCTATCATGGAGTTATCTTGAAGCCTTGATCATTTGGTGGCCATATTAACAACATAAGAGGTGATTTGCTTGTGTCCTAGGGCTGATTTCTCAACTATTGTTCTTGGTGTTTGATGATCTTGGAGTTACTTGTGGTGTTCATCAAGTTCTTGTCTTCCAAAAATAAGAAATACACTTGGTTGGTAAAGAAGATCATCCTCTCCATTTATACTTGTTATTTTTGTAAAGAACAAATGTATTTTCTTTCTTATTGTCTATGTATATGATGTATATATGATGATAAAAATGTTGTGTGGGGATCAAGTGTTGATAAATATGCTTAAAAAGGTTAATAACTATAAGAAATAAGGCTAAAATCTTGATTATTTAGTTGGCTGTATAAAAACAGTATATAACTAAAACTTGAACTGATAAACTTGCATGGTATGACCCATTTACAGTAAGTAAAAGATTTTATACACATGTGAGAGTTGTCCATGCAATGGAATCAATATAATGAGTGAGATATGAACAAAACAAAATAAGAGTGCTAATCTGAATAAGCTGTTTTGTAAGGACTGTTAAGCATAGATAAACTTAAAATGAGTAGTAGCTATAACTAAGTTAAATGTAGCACATAATATGAAGATCATGCCACCCAAAAATGAGCTTCTAATTCATTATAGAACTCAAGATATGATAAAAATGGTGAATATGAAAATAAAAATCAGATTTTGAGAATTAATGTTTATTATTATTATATAAGCACTCAAATTTTATTATATAAAATGTAAAATAAAAACCCACTAACTTATGAAATTTATTTATATAAATATGTAAAAGGTTAAATAAATGAATAACTTATAAAAATGGTAGTGGAATAATACTTATAAGTAATAAAAACTATAAACTTGATTTTTACAACTTTTTCGGCTATTGCCGTAAAATTAACGTTTTTCGCCAGTTAAATCTTAGACGATCAAACCCGTCTAATGTAAAGTTTTTAAAAGTCATATACTGATATATAAGTAACTAATACAAGTAAAAACCGATAAAACCCGAACTATAGGACATACAGACATTAACGAGCTAACTAAGCATATTGGACTAATAATTGGACTAAATAAGTTAACCACTTATAAAAAGAACTTATTGGGCTTAACCCATTTGGGCCCAACATGGAAAGTATATATACTGAAATATAGGTATAAAATAGATTAAAACAAGTTAAAGAACTTATACTAAGCTTATTGTACTTAAAATAGGTAAATAGGTAAAACTAGTAAACTAGTAAAAAGTTACCAAAACGTAAACACTAAAATGAGTAAACAAGGATATATAAACCCACTTGATCATCATCATATGTATATTGATATTTTGATAAAAGTCATTGGACAAAGTCTAAGACCGATTATTATTTATATAGGTTTCCGTGACCGAAGCACGCCCGTAGCCGATAATCCGCCTTTCATTATCAACGTGAGTTCATAGCCTCGCACTCTTTTAAATGTTTTATTAAATGATTTGTAAACCCGAGAGGGAGATAACATGCTAGATTTTTATAAAAATAGAACACAAGTAGCCCCGATGGTATGCTTAATGATATGGACCCGAATGATGCTATGACCCTATAAACGAGACTAAAAGGATTATTAGTAGTTATGTTATGTCACTTAAAGTCCCATTAGCATGAATTGTGAACTACCGGGATTTGGTAGACGCTTATGCATTTGATAGTACTATTTGGGGACGATCACCCCAGTTCGCGCCTTGACGGTTGATCCCCGTCGTACCACATTGATTGGTAAGCGAATTTATGTATGAGAAGATTCCATAGCGTGATTTTTGTGACGACACGCTAACTTAGATGGGAAAATTGTTTGTCGGGTTCGCGGCCCGCTGTTTTCATAGTAAGGTAACAATGTCATGCGGCTAGTAATAATCCTAATCCAAATAAAATGTATCCTATACATAATGTAATCTGATAACGACGCTATTAACGATGAATATATTACCTATCATGGTAATATTGAGGCTACGGTCTCATGGACGGTTTAAGATGTATGCTTGATATATATATTGCCTGACTAGCAATACGTGGACTTACTTCCGATATTATACTTGTGTTCTGATTTTAACGATTGTTTTATATAACGGTTTTTATTAAACTCTATGAATTCACTCGGCATTCCCTGATATGATTTTTGCATGTTTTTATCTCAGGTGCTTGAAGGTAATCCGGATAGAGATCGACTCTGATGGCCCACATATTATTAAAAACTTTCATTCGATCTATGTTTTGTAAACTTAATGACCTATATAATTTGGGACCTGTTGTACACTTTAAAACTTTTTATCGAATGAATGTTTGTTAAACCTTGTACAACCATTTTTATGTGTTGTCTATGATTGGAGTTATTGTGCTATCCCGTAACACTCTGAAAGACCCTTCCGCTGTACCGATACGAAAAATGAGAGTATTACAGCTTGGAATAGGTTTAAGGAGATGTTACATGAATGTCCTCATCACGGTTTTTCCGACTTGCATCAAATTGACACGTTTTACAATGGACTTAATGATCATGAAAGGGATTTTTTAAAGGCCACCGCGGGTGGTAATTTTTTGTGTAAAACGGTTGAGGAAGCTTTGGTGATAATTGAGAATAGATCTAAGGTGTATAGTCCTCGTAGCACGTCTAGTGTTCGTAAGGCTTCGTCTTCGGCTTCACCTTCTTTGTCTACTACCATTGATGCTTGCCAAATTGAGGCGAACTTGGAAAATAAGATTTTTGATAAGCTAAAAGGACTTTTGATTGAGTTTAAATTTGGTGAACCAAGTGCTCCCGCTACGGCTAAAGAGGTTGAGGTTTCGTGCATGTATTGTGGTGGAGGTCATGATTTCTCCGAGTGCATTACCAACGGTGGTAACACTTCGAGTGCCTTCGCGGCCACGGGAAATTACAACCAAAGCGGTCAAGTTTCCCGCTCTAATCAATTGACTCCACCGGGTTTTGGTTTAAATCAAAATGCTAACAACAACTATCGCAACAATCAAGTTGGTTTCAAAAACAATTTCAACAAAGGAAACTATGGTAATCAAGGGGCCAATAATCAAGTTTCAAACAAGAATCAAAATGATTTTCAAAATAACAACAAAGGTTCGCAAACGTTGAAAGATCTTCCAAATGAATTTGTTGAATACGCTAATGGGAATGATGCTAGGTTTGCCAATATTCAAAGAGAAATCATTAGCCTAAGATCCGAGTTTAAGAACGACTGAAAGAAAGAGTTGAAAAATGAGTTAGCAAATGAACTTAAAATCCACACCAACAAGATGGAAGGAAATGTCACAAGGTTACAACAAAACCAACAAAAAATGGAACAAGGGCAACATGAGATTAAACAAGAAATGATCAAAGCCGAGAAAAGGCAATCCGTGTTTGAAGATAAAATCTCGTCTATGTTTGAGACAATAATCTGTAAACCGTCTTCGAGTAGTCTTCCTAGAAACACCATATCCAACCCTAAGGGTGAGATGAAAGTGATTACCACACGTAGTGGTAAGACACTTAAGGAACCGACTCCTCAACCAATTGCTCCTACGGAGGAAGCAATTGAGGAAGAACCCGAGGTGGTGGTCTAAAAGGAGCATGTCCCAATCCCACGAAGTACCGCTCATGCCACACCTACGGTTGACCCTTTACCAACATTGGAACCCGAGATTCCAAAGGCTATGCCTACTATGCCTCAACCCACACCACCTTTGCCCTATCCATCGAGACTTAGGAAGGAGAAACGTCAAGAGCGCGACAATTATCAATTTGAGCTTTTTATGAAAATGTTTCGTGACTTGCACTTTAATGTGAGTTTCGCCGATGCTTTGGTCATGATGCCTCGATTTGCCGCTAACTTTAAGAGTATGTTGAACAACAAGGAGAAATTTCACCAATTGTCTAGTTGTTCGTCGGTTTATCTTAATCGCATACCTCAAAAAGTCGGTGATCCCGGTAAATTTTTGATCCCTTGTGCAATCCAAGATGTGGAGGAATGCTTCGCCTTGGCCGATATGGTGCTAGCATTAACTTGATGCCACTTGCAATCTTCAAGTCTCTCAATCTTCCAAATCTTACTCCTTCACTAATGTCTATCGAGTTGGCCGACCATTCCACGATTCCCGCATGTGGTTTGGCGGAAGACGTTTTTGTAAAAGTGGGGAAGTTCTACTATCCCGTAGACTTTATCGTTGTTGATATCCCCACGGATCCTCAAGTTCCTCTCATTTTAGGTCGTTCGTTTTTAGATACGTCTATGGCTTTGATCGATGTTCATGCTAGAAAGATCACCTTACGTTTCAACGATGTGGAACTTGTTATAAACGCAACTCAAAACTCTCAAATTTCTCATGTTTATTCCGTTGCAACTATAATCCTTGTTGATATGATCGATGTGGTTTGCGAGGAATTTTCACAAGAAGTTCTAGGTTTTGGTGATGAAGAAACTAGTGGCAATCCTACTATGTTAGATCCAATTCTTGATAATTCGACACCAACCTTCACTCTCTTTGAAGGTTATGGTTTTACGTTGGAAGAATTCGATGTTCCACGTACTTGTAACGAAGACCTCGACAACGATGAGGACTTCTCGATTATCAAGGATTTTCTTAACGATTTCCCATTTCATCCACCCGAGGAGGTTATGAGTATCGAGCCCAAATCTTCACTTGAGGAACCACCTATCCTCGAGTTTAAAGATTTACCTCCTCATCTCGAATATGTCTATTTGGAGGAGGACGACAAGTTGCCGGTTGGTACTCAGATGTTGCTATGGTTCGGATTTAAGTTCTCGGTATCTCCTCGAATTGATCACGGCTCTAAGTGGAATGATTTGTTCTTGGTTAATAAAAAGGTGTTGGTTTGTTTATCTAATTTAAACTAATAGCAATTAAATGTAAATGTCGTTGAAGTGAAAAGAGATTTTAAAGACTAGACTAAAAAGATGAGTTTAGAAATAAATGCTTGAAAACTTAAAGACTATATTAGAAAAATAAATGAACACTTAATAAAAATTAACACTTGAAAACTTTATGAAAACATGAACTTAGTCGAAATATACTAAAAGAAAGTAAGATCGGAAAATCTAAAAACAGTGCCAATCGGAATAACTGAAGACAATATCAATCGGAATATGTGGCTGATCGAAATGTGGGAAAGGGGTGCAATCGGAATAATGAAAATGGTCCCAATCGGAATGTGCAAACAGAAGTGTAAATCGGAATATCCAAGGAACAACCAAATCGGAATGTTCTAGTAAGTACTAATCGGAATGTATCAAAACTTGCACAATCGGAATAATCAAAATAGCTAATCGGAATAATGGCAAAGAGCTCAGATCGGAATATGGGGCAAGTAAGCATCAGATCGGAAAATCCAAAACCCTTTTCCGATTGGGTGATCGGAAAGAGGGGGCAGGTAGTGCTGGTCGGAATACCTGGTCGGAAAAGGGCTTTGCCCTTTCCGAAAATGATGTTGATCCGAAACTTATGCTAGGGAAATAAGCTATTGGAATAAGCTAAAACCCAAAACTAGCTCGAATCCAATATTAAGCTGATTAAATAAGAACTAAAAACAACTTTTCTAACTTTAAATAAGCAAACTTATAAATCAAATAATAAAAAGATAAACTTTTTGAGAAAACTTATAAAAGTGAATAAGAAAAACTAACAAATAAGCCAATAAGCACAAGGATCTCAAAGCTTATTCGTGTAGAAACTTAGGAAAACATAAAAAGATTAACTTTTTAAGCACACAATCATTGATGAACAACACGGATCATACGAGATTTGTACCAAAATCAATCAAAATCAAAGAAAGGAAGAATGAGATTAAAGATTAAAAGCTTGAAACTAAACTTGATTAATGAAAAATAATACAAAGGTTTGATCTTGAAAGAGAAAAAGATGAAAACTAGTGAGAGAAAGTTTAGAACTTTCTCTCTCTAAAACTAGAAACTACCTAAAAAAACTAAGTAACTCCAAAATTGTGAAGTGGAATCATATATATAGGAGTGTGATGTGGGCTTTGTGAATGGGCTTGGTTATGGGCTTCTTCTCTTCTTCCTTCTTTAGTCTTTACGTTTCTTTTGAATAAATGTTTCCAACTTTGGATTTTTAGAAGTGTCGGTGAATAATTCCAACTCGTCTTATAATCTTTTGTTTAATAGACTCGAGTTCTTCGACATATATGAATCTTCCATCTTTGGCTCTATTCTTCGATAAATCTTTAAATAGGCACAGTGACTTCAAATCTTTTGCATCTCTTGGACAATAGACTTCGTCTTGAGTCTTTTTCCTCGATAAAACCCGTGCAATCCCATGTTTTCTTCAAAATTCATCCGGTTGACTCTGAAAACACAATAAACACAAAAACCACGCATAATTCCAAACAAATGATATTAAATACGTGTTTTGGTCTTGTTTTAGCCAGAAATAAGTGGTAAAAGGATGGGTGTTTTCACACCTATCAAATCCCCTACACTTAACCATTGCCATGCCCTCATGCAATGCTTAGTGACAAAGCATATTTACACTTTTCTCATAATCAATCAACCTTGGCCTTATTAACATACTACTAAACAATAATTAAAGTACAACGAGAAATTAAAACTTTAAAGTAAACAAAAGGATGGAAATAACTTGCAAAGAGATCAAGGACTTACATTAGGGCTTTGGTGCTGCGATGATTTATCACCCTCAAGTTTCACGTTCCCCAAACTAAGCTTAAAAACGAGATCATTGTTATTATAAGTTAGCAATTCAAACACTTACACACATGGCTTAATTATATGCTTAAACTCCCTTATTCCTAGGTGTATCTCTTATATTTTATTTTTGTCTTAGAATGATCATGAAGATGCATTTTTGGACTTATTTCGATAGTTATTTAGGCTGAAATCAAAGTAGGACGATTTGATCAATAGTTAGCTAAAGGACAAAATCTCTTAAAACTGCTTCTCGGGATATCAAAAAGTTCATATCTTGGCATAACTTGGTTCACGATTTGAGACCTTTCTCGGGCCGATATTTGGCATGTACTTCATACTTCATATCTGCGAGAGACGTTCTTGAGATAATGGTCTTCTCATCGTAATAGAGTTTCTTCACTTGGAGACTTTTGAGGGGGACTCCAACTTTGTTGACCACGACTTCATGCTTATTCTTCAATCTCTAATTGGGATTTTGAGATACAACGATCCGCCTCCTTTTCGGACTTGGATCTATTTATCCTCATACCTTGTTAGGGTCTTTTCGGATAGACTTCTCCATGATCTTTATGGGAGTTGATTGCTTTTCGTCGTTAGTCTTGATCCTTCACATTGATTTTGGGAATAATCCTTTTCACATCACTTTGGATCTTCAGCAATAAAATTGAATCCTCATGCCTTGTTAGGGCCTTTTCGGACTCGCCAATCTTCGCGCCCCGCTTCATAAGTTATGCCTTGGCTATGAACTCTTATCATTACCGAGCAACTTTTAAACGATCTTGGGCTAGAAGCTAAGTAACTTTTCAAATCGTACGACCTTACTTATTGCAGATAATTTATTAGCAAGTGATGGGAGAATAGGAAAATAATTACACCAAGTGAGCTTGTGCAGGAATACCGACTTATAATTGACTCTATCATTTCTCGTTCTCCACAATTTAAAATCTCAAGTAATGAGACTCGTGGATGCTTAGCCTAATAAACCAATTAAGGTCTACATGGTTAAGGATACTAGCTAGAATAAACTTAGATAAGTCTATTCGGGTTGAGTCAAAATAATCGTAACGGGCCTAATATGTCAAAGACTTCTAAACTAGCTACACCACTTTATTAATATTTTTGACTTTATTGCGGGATATATACATATGAAAGCAACGATAAAAATTTAAAAATTACGACTAAATGGCCAAAGTTAATTAAAAATTTGAAAAATGTTGAAAAAGATGATTTTCTAGTTAATTGAAGGCATTTTCATGGAAAAGTCCACTTAAAACTTCGATAGAAGTCCCCCCTACACTTAAGATAAACATTGTCCTCAATGTTTAAGCATATGGGAAAAGTCTCCCCTACACTTATGACATTGTGCACGTTGGTTAAATCAAGCTAAGGAAAGGACGACTAAAGTGATCAATTTCAAATGTGAGTATGAAGAAAATTGAATCACGATAGTTGAGAGATAGAACCGGATTTCGGATAACACGGGAGCACGGTTCTTCAGAGATTCCAAGAGTGCATTCATCCCTGTAATCACAACACCACACAAAGACAAACACCTATATAGTCCCCCCTACACTTAGGAGGTTAAAACAGAAAAGGATAGATACTCGGGCTGCCTCCCGAGGAGCGCTTGTTTTTGATAACCGAGTCACGAGCCTGACTCGACCCAAAATTAGTTCATGGGGAACGTGGTGAGGGATGGAATCATCTCCTGAGAGATGTCCTCACCAAAGTACAACTTCACTCGTTGGCCATTCACCTTAAAATAAGGTCCATTAGGTTGAGCAAGCTCGAGAGTACTATATGGAAAAATTTGGGCAATGGTGAATGGGCCGGACCAACGAGATTTCAGCTTGCCCGAAAAGATTTTCAACCGAGAGTTAAAGAGTAAAACTTTGTCTCCAACTTGGAACTCTCGGTTCTTAATCTTAGAGTTGTGAATGAGTTTAGTCTTCTCCTTATAGATCAAAGAATTTTCATAAGCCTCATTACGGAGTTCATTGAGCTCATTGAGTTGGATCTTGCGTAGGTCACCGGCTTTGTTTATATCAAAATTAGTCCACTTCAAGGCCTAGTAAGCCTTGTGCTCCAACTCAATGGGGAGGTGGCAAGCCTTTCCGTACACGAGATGATATGGTGTACAACCAATCGGAGTCTTGTATGCAGTACGAAAAGCCCACAAAGCATCATCAAGTTTATCAGCCCATGAGGCACGATGCTCTCCCACGGTTCTTTCAAGAATTCACTTTAATCCTCGGTTGGATATTTCAGTCTGGCAATTAGTTTGTGGGTGGTAGGCTGTGGAAAGACGATGATTTACACCATACTTAGCCATGACTCTTGCGAATTGGTCATTGCAAAAATGAGTCCCATGATCACTAATAATGGCACGAGGCACACCGAATCTAGCGAATAGCGACTTCAAAAAGTTACAAACCACCCTTGCGTCATTAGTGGGTAAAGCTTTGGCTTCAACCCATTTGGAGACGTAGTCAACGGCTACAAGGATGTATTTGTTTCCTTTAGAGGAAGGGAATGGCCCCATAAATTCGATACCCCAAACATCAAAGATTTCACATTCTTGTATGAAATTCTGAGGCATCTCGTCTTTATGTGTGATCTGGCGTTGTTTTTGGCAAGCATCACAATATTTAACCAACTCGTGAGCATCACGATAAATGGTGGGCCAATAAAATCCCGAGTCAAACACTTTTTTGGCGGTGTAGTTGGGACCAAAGTGACCACCGGTGGGTCCTTTGTGGCACGCGTCAAGGATTATTAAAGTTGCCGGTCCATCAACACATCGACGAATAATCAGTTCGGCACATTGTTTGAAAAGATACGGGTCATCCCAAAAGTAAGTCTTAATGTCTTTGAAGAACTTCTTCTTTTGCTGGGATGTTAACCCGTCAACGAGAATTCCACCCGCCAAGTAGTTTGCAATGTCCGCAAACCACGGGGTTTCATCAGCAGTCGAGTTGATAGACATTAAGGTCTCCAGGGGAAAAGAATCATTGATTTCTTTGTTCGGATGATCCCCCTGGTAAGGATCCTCAAGTCTACTGAGATGATCCACGGCTAGGTTTTCAGCTCCTTTTTTATCGTGAATTTCGATTTTAAATTCTTGGAGTAGCAAAACCCATCGAAGAAGTCTTGGTTTAGAATCTTGCTTAGTCAACAAGTAATTCAACGCAGAATGATCGGTATAAACGATTGTGGTAGAGAGGACAAGATAGGAGCGAAATTTTTCAAAGGCATAGACAATAGCTAAAAGCTCTTTTTCTGTTGTCGTGTAATGCAATTGAGCCCCAGTCATTGTCTTGCTAGCGTAATGGATCGGTTGGAAGTGTTTATTCACTCTTTGGCCTAAAACCGCTCCAATAGCAAAGTCGCTAGCATCGCACATCAATTCTAAAGGCAGCTCCCAATTAGGGGTAACCAAGACGGGTGCCTTAGTAAGCTTATCCTTAATCAAGTTGAAGGCTTCAAGACACTCTTAGGAAAAGATAAAAGGAGTATCTTTTTCTAAGAGGTGGGTCATCGGGCGAGCGATTTGAGAAAAATCTTTGATGAATCGACGGTAGAAGCCCGCATGACCGAGAAAAATTCTCACACCCTTCACTGTTGAAGGTGGAGGCAACTTAGCGATAACATCGACTTTAGCACGGTCTACTTCAAGACCGGCTTTGGAGATTTTGTGTCCTAGCACGATGCCCTCTTTTACCATGAAATGGCATTTTTCCCAATTAAGAACAAGGCGAGTGTCTTCACATCGCTTAAGCATACGTTCTAAATTGGCAAGTCAAGCAGAGAAAGAATCGCCATAAACCGAGAAATCATCCATGAATACTTCCATAGTGTCTTCCACCATGTCATGGAAGATAGCCATCATACACCTTTGGAACGTCCCAGGAGCATTACATAAACCAAAAGGCATGCGTTTGTAAGCAAATGTTCCATAGGGACAAGTGAATGTGGTCTTTTCTTGGTCCTTGGGATCGATGGGAATTTGAAAATACCCGGAGAAACCGTCTAAAAAGCAGTAATAGTCTTTACCAGCTAGACGCTCGAGCATTTGATCCATGAAAGGAAGAAGAAAGTGGTCTTTTCTCGTGGCATCATTGAGCTTGCGATAATCAATACAAACTCTCCACCCAGTAACGAGACGAGTGGGAATCAACTCGTTGTGTTCATTGGAAACAACGGTTATTCCGCCCTTCTTGGGCACACAATGGACGGGACTTACCCATGGTGAATCCGAAATAGGGTAAATCAAGCCGGCATCAAGAAGTTTGATAACCTCTTGTTTGATGACGTCATGAATTTTAGGATTAACCCTTCTTTGGCTCTGGATTGCGGGTTTAAAGTCATCTTCCATGAGAATCTTGTGAGTACAAAAGTACGGATCAATTCCGCGTATATCGGAAATTTTCCAAGCAATTGCCTTCTTATGATCTTTAAGCACGGCAATGAGGCGAGATTTTTCTTCTTCTTTCAAGTCCTTCGCGATGATGACAGGCGACTTCTTGTTTTCTTCAAGGAACACGTACTCGAGATGGGGCGGCAACTCCTTAAGTTCTAAATCCGGAGGATTTTCGATGGGAGGCGTTTTCAAAGTCGGAGCATCGATAGCAATAACCGTGGGAGATGGTGGAGAAAGATTGTCATCTTTGAGAAGTTTTTCAAAGAAACGCATGTCGTCATCCCAATTGGTGGGAGAATCGTCATTTGTTAAGTTCACATCTCCCATGGTGGCTTCAAGATCTTTCCAAAAGAAATCACTTTCTCCAAATAGAGACAGTGATGAATCAATAGAGGAAACGGTCTCAACATTGGGAAGAGAGGTAGGAATATTTTTACAAGCATCAATAAAGTGTTCTTCACAAGCCTCATCAAGAACGTCAATACAATTAACACTCTCGGTTGAATAAGGCTGTTTAGACAACTTTCCCATATTGAAGACAATTTTATCGTCACCCACTCTCATGATAAGCTCACCGGCTTCAACATCGATGAGAGTGCGACCGGTCCTCAGGAATGGACGACCAACAATTAATGGCACACGAGGGTCCATCTCGTAGTCGACGACGACGAAATCGGCAGGAAAAGTGAATTTGTCGACTCCTACAAAGACGTCTTCGGCTATCCCCACTGGATAAGCAACCGTACGGTTAGATAATTCCAGATTCATTTTGGTGGGGACTAGCTCAGGGAGAGATAATTGCTTCCACACACTTAAAGGCATTAAGTTGATACTGGCACCTAGATCGGCTAGGGCCATGCAATTCTCTACTCCCGGTAAGTTACAAGGGATTAAGAAACGACCCGGATCACCAAGCTTGGTTGGCAATTTCCTTAAGAGAACTTCAGAGCAATTCTCGTTAAGTTGGGTGTTAGCAATATCAAGAAGCTTCTCCTTGTCGCTAAGAAGATCTTTGAACATTTTCGCGTACTTGGGCATGTGAGCGAGAGCCTCAGCGAAGGAGATATTGAAATTCAGTTGTTTAAACATTTTAAGAAAGTTCGAAACCTGAATATCGTCCTTGCTTTTGAGCTTCTCTTTCCTCAACCTTGAGGGATAAGGTATATCGGAAGAAGAGGAAGGCTTTGGGAGAATAGGGTCACTCACATCCTTGGGTGGAGGAGGGGTAGAAGTAAGAGGTGGAGAAATTAGGGAAGGAGACGGATGAGGAAAAGGAGCAGGTGACTCGTTCTCCTTAGTCACAACCACCGGTGGAGGTATAGGAAGCTCGGGTTCCTTGGTACCTTTTCCACTGCGAGTGGTGATTGCTTTCATCTCCCCTCTTTGATTCTCAACGGTGTTAGTCGGGAGATTACCCGAAGAAGAGGGTTGATTACCTTGGAAAAAACTAGCCATCATGTTCTTTAAGTCATTCGTTTGACTATCCAAAGTGTTTCTCATATCAGCTCTCAGATCGTTCCCTTGTTTAACCAGGTCTGCTTTCAAGTTGCGCACTTCCTGTTGGAGATTTCCTACGATCACATCGTTAGTTCTCATGTAGGTTTCCACTTCTTGGTGTAAAGCGGTGGGTTGGTTAGGAGTAGCATTGTATGCGGGTGGTTGATAAGCAGGTTGCTGGTAAACTTGGTTGTTTCTTTGAGGTGGATGTTGTTGTTTGTGAGGTGGTATGTATGGTCCACGAGATTGTTGTTGTTGTTGAGGAGGGCGGTTGAGGGTTTGTTGTTGGTTTGGGCTGTTAGGAGTAAAACCGGGTGGTGAGAGATAGTTGTTGGAGCGGTCGCTAAGCAGGTTGCGGTCACCTTGAGGACGAGCTTGATAAGCGGGTTGAGGATAGGTACCGTATGCTGCATTCACATTCTCAGAAGGGTAGTCTTGGGTGGCAGTACAAGTGGTGTAAGAGTGAGGACCCCCGCATATCTCACATGGTTGGCTAACAGCATTGACTTGAGCGTCTTTAGCGGTTTTTAGCGTTGATGCTGTTGGTTTTGTTGGCGATTTGGGTAGCAAGCGATTCAAGAAGCGCAGTGATTTTGTCAATTCGCTTGTCGCTGTCACTAGTACTAGCACTAGCGACATTGGTCCGTACACTCTTGGTTTGCACACGAGACTTATTCTCAATGATATACCAAGCAGCATTGGAAGTCTTAGCCAAAAGATTACCCCCCGAGGCACTGTTTAGTGAATCTTGGTCATTCATGCTTAAACCATTATAAAAAGTGTTAATTTGGTGCACTTTGGTAAAACCATGTTGTGGGCATTTTCTCAAAAGGTCTTTGAAACGGTCCCAAGATTCACTAAACGACTCATCGTACTTTTGTTCAAAATTGATAATTTCATTCCGCAAAGCGGTAGTACGAGAGGGTGGGAAAAAGTAGTTGATAAACTTGGTCTCCAAATCCGTCCACGAAAGAATACTCTGTGGCGGTTCCTTAGCAAGCCAATGCCGGGCTTGTCCCTCTAAAGAAAAGGGAAAAAGTTGTAAACGGATTACCTCTTGTGGAACACCATTGAATTTGACCGTATTCGTGAGTTGCAGGAATCTCTTGATGTGGTCATGTGGATCATCAATGGTACGCCCCAAGAATGGTTGAGCAGAGACCATCTGGATAAAACCGGATTTGAGCTCAAAGTTGTTGGCTGCAAACGCGGGTATGACAATTGGATCATTGTTGCCATCTACATGTGCTTGCAGAAGTTCAATCATCGGGCGGTTATCCGGTAGAGGTTCATTGTTGTTAAGAGGAGGATTGTTATTGTTGTTGTTATTATTGTTGAGAGGTGGGTTATTGTTGTTGTTTTGTACACCTGCCATGTCTAAGTTATCGAGAGGCTCGGCCTCTTGATAAGACGTTGATCGAGTGCGCATACACCTGCAAAAGAACTAACAAGGCAAAAACAAAGCAAAAATATTTTTGGTTTTTATGTTTTTTAATTTTTTGTAGTTTTGAAAATTTTATATTTTTTAGGATTTTTTTTGAAAATTTTTATGAAAAAGTAACGTTCACGGGGAACGGATCCCAAAATCCAAATTCTCACAAAAAACTGTTGATCTTAACGAGAAGAGCCGGCAGCGGCGCCATTTGGTACTCAGATGTTGCTATGGTTCGGATTTAAGTTCTCGGTATCTCCTCGAATTGATCGCGGCTCTAAGTGGAATGATTTGTTCTTGGTTAATAAAAAGGTGTTGGTTTGTTTATCTAATTTAAACTAATAGCAATTAAATGTAAATGTCGTTGAAGTGAAAAGAGATTTTAAAGACTAGACTAAAAAGATGAGTTTAGAAATAAATGCTTGAAAACTTAAAGACTATATTAGAAAAATAAATGAACACTTAATAAATATTAACACTTGAAAACTTTATGAAAACATGAACTTAGTCGAAATATACTAAAAGAAAGTAAGATCGGAAAATCTAAAAACAGTGCCAATCGGAATAACTGAAGACAATATCAATCGGAATATGTGGCTGATCAGAATGTGGGAAAGGGGTGCAATCGGAATAATGCAAATGGTCCCAATCGGAATGTGCAAACAGAAGTGTAAATCGGAATATCCAAAAAACAACCAAATCGGAATGTTCTAGTAAGTACTAATCGGAATGTATCAAAACTTGCACAATCGGAATAATCAAAATAGCTAATCGGAATAATGGCAAAGAGCTCAGATCGGAATATGGGTCAAGTAAGCATCAGATCGGAAAATCCAAAACCCTTTTCCGATTGGGTGATCGGAAAGAGGGGGCAGGTAGTGCTGGTCGGAATACCTGGTCGGAAAAGGGCTTTGCCCTTTCCGAAAATGATGTTGATCCGAAACTTATGCTAGGGAAATAAGCTATTGGAATAAGCTAAAACCCAAAACTAGCTCGAATCCAATATTAAGCTGATTAAATAAGCACTAAAAACAACTTTTCTAACTTTAAATAAGCAAACTTATAAATCAAATAATAAAAAGATAAACTTTTTGAGAAAACTTATAAAAGTGAATAAGAAAAACTAACAAATAAGCCAATAAGCACAAGGATCTCAAAGCTTATTCGTGTAGAAACTTAGGAAAACATAAAAAGATTAACTTTTTAAGCACACAATCATTGATGAACAACACGGATCATACGAGATTTGTACCAAAATCAATCAAAATCAAAGAAAGGAAGAATGAGATTAAAGATTAAAAGCTTGAAACTAAACTTGATTAATGAAAAATAATACAAAGGTTTGATCTTGAAAGAGAAAAAGATGAAAACTAGTGAGAGAAAGTTTAGAACTTTCTCTCTCTAAAACTAGAAACTACCTAAAAAACTAAGTAACTCCAAAATTGTGAAGTGGAATCATATATATAGGCGTGTGATGTGGGCTTTGTGAATGGGCTTGGTTTTGGGCTTCTTTTCTTCTTCCTTCTTTAGTCTTTACGTTTCTTTTGAATAAACGTTTCCAACTTTGGATTTTTAGAAGTGTCGGTGAATAATTCCAACTCGTCTTATAATCTTTTGTTTAATAGACTCGAGTTCTTCGACATATATGAATCTTCCATCTTTGGCTCTATTCTTCGATAAATCTTTAAATAGGCACAGTGACTTCAAATCTTTTGCATCTCTTGGACAATAGACTTCGTCTTGAGTCTTTTTCCTCGATAAAACCCGTGCAATCCCATGTTTTCTTCAAAATTCATCCGGTTGACTCTGAAAACACAATAAACACAAAAACCACGCATAGTTCCAAACAAATGATATTAAATACGTGTTTTGGTCTTGTTTTAGCCAGAAATAAGTGGTAAAAGGATGGGTGTTTTCACACCTATCACCGGTTATTATTGCGAAGGAACTGTCGAATGATGAAAAAACCGCACTTGTCGATGTTCTAAAGGATCACAAAGGGGCAATTGCGTGGATGTTATCCGACATTAAGGTAATCGATCCCAAGTTTTGTACCCACAAAATCTTAATGGAGGAGGATTACAAGCCCGCAATCCAATGTCAAAGGAGGGTGAACCCCAAAATTCACGACGTCATCCAAAAGGAAGTCCTTAAACTCCTTGACGCGGGAATGATTTACCCTATTTTTGATAGCCCTTGGGTGAGTCCTATTCATTGTGTCCCTAAGAAGGGAGGAATGACCGTTGTGCCAAAAGATGCCAACGAGTTAATTCCCACTAGACTCGTGACCGGATGGAGAGTGTGCATTGACTATCGAAAGTTGAATGAAGCCACTCGAAATGACCATTTTCCCTTGCCCTTCATGGACCAAATGTTGGAGCGTCTTGCGGGAAACGATTTCTATTGCTTTTTAGATGGTTTTTCCGGTTACTTCCAAATTCCCATCGATCCTTGTGATCAAGGAAAAACTACGTTTACGTGTCCATATGGAACGTTTGCCTATCGTAAAATGCCATTCGGACTTTGCAATGCACCGGGAACCTTTCAAAGGTGCATGATGGCTATTTTTCATGACATGATCGAGAAGACGATGGAAGTCTTCATGGACGACTTTTCCGTGTTTGGTAATTCGTTCACTTCGTGTTTGTCGAATCTTGAGAAAATGTTGAAACGTTGTGAGGAAACCAACCTTGTGCTCAATTGGGAAAAGTGTCATTTTATGGTTAAGAGTGGAATCTTCTTAGGGCACAAGGTCTCGAAAGCTAGGATTGAGGTAGATCAAGCTAAGGTAGACATCATCGCCAAATTACCTTATCCCAAAACCGTTAAGGGAGTTAGGAGTTTCCTAGGCCACACGGGCTTTTATCGTCGATTCATCAAGGATTTTTCAAAGATCTCTCGACCCATTACATATCTTCTTGAAAAAGAGGCACTTTTGTCTTTGACGAAGATTGTGTACGAGCCTTTGAAATCCTTAAGAGGAAACTTACCGAAGCTCCCATTCTTGTTGCTCCCAATTGGAACCTCCCCTTTGAGCTCATGTGTGATGCTAGTGATTACGCTATTGGGGCCGTATAGGGGCAACGTCATGAAAAGCACTTATTGCCTATTCACTATGCTAGCAAGACGATGACCGAGGCTCAACTTAAATACACTACAACGGAAAAGGAGTTCCTTGCCGTGGTGTATGCATTTGAGAAATTCCGACCTTATCTCGTCTTGACGAAATGCATAGTGTATACGGATCATTCGGCTATCAAGTATCTCATGGCTAAACAAGATGCAAAGCCGAGATTACTTCGTTGGATTCTCCTCCTTCAAGAACTTGACCACAAAATTGTTGACAAAAAAGAAGCCGAGAATCTAGCGGCCGATCATCTTTCTCGTTTGGAAGATCCTCACCAAAGTGTTTACGAGCCCAAGGAAATCACCGAAACATTTCCGCTCGAGACACTTGGTGTAGTGAGATCTAAGCTTGATTCTTCCACCCCATGGTCTGCGGACTTTGCAAATTACCATGCGGGTAACTTCATCATCTAGGGTATGACGACTCAAGAAAAATGAAAATTCTTTCGTGACGTCAAGTTCTACTTTTGGAACGACCCTTACTTGTTTCGAACTTGTGCGGATCAAATCATCCGACGTTGTGTATTTGGCACCGAAGCTTCTAATATCCTTAGAGCTTGCCATGAGGGACCCACGGGTGGTCACCACGGTGCTAATCTCACGGCTAAGAAGGTGTTTGATGCCGACTTCTTTTGGCCTACTATTTACCGAGATGCACAAGATCTTGTGAAGTCTTGTGATTCATGCCAACGACAAGGAAAAGCCTCACAAAAAGATGAAATGCCACAAAACATCATCCAAGTGTGTGAGATCTTTGACGTTTGGGGTATAGACTTTATGGGGCCGTTCCCATCATCTCGTGGTAATAAGTACATCCTCGTTGCGGTTTACTACCTATCTAAGTGGGTGGAAGCTAAGGCTTTGCCCACCAATGAAGCTCGTGTGGTAGTCATGTTTTTGAAAAGCTTGTTTTCTCGGTTTGGAACCCCTCGTGCGATCATAAGCGATCGTGGAACCCATTTTTGTAACGACCAATTCGAAAGGGTCCTAAGGAAATATGGGGTTACACATCGGCGTTCTACGGCTTATCACCCACAAACGAGTGGGCAGGTTGAGGTTTCAAACCGAGCGTTGAAGAGGATCTTGGAGAGATCCGTTGGGGAAAACCGACAATCATGGTCGGATAAGTTGGACGATGCTTTATGGGCCTTTAGGACCGCTCACTAAGACGCCCATTGGGTGCACTCCCTATAAGCTTGTATATGGGAAAAATTGTCATTTGCCAATTGAATTAGAACACAAGGCTTATTGGGCCCTAAAGCATTGTAATGATGATATGGAGACCGCGGGAAAACACCGGAAAATGCAATTAAATGAATTGGATGAATTGAGAGACATTGCTTATGAAAATTCATTGATTTATAAGGAAAAACTAAAAAGTTGCATGATTCTAAAATTAAATACCGGGTTTTTAACATTGGGGATCAAGTTTTGCTTTTTAATTCTCGCTTGAAAATCTTTTCCGGTAAGTTGAAATCACGTTGGTTCGGTCCATTCACCGTGACTCAAGTATTTCCATATGGGACCATCGAGCTAGCTCAAAATGATGGCCCCAATTTCAAGGTGAATGGACATAGGTTGAAGCACTACTTTGGCGGGGAAGTTCCATCCTTGAACTACCTCAACCAAGTCACTTTCCCCAATGATAAATAGTATTGAGGGGATCGAGTCGAGCTCATGACTCGGTAATAAAAAATGAGGTGCCTCGTGGGGGAGTCCCATGCTTATCCTATGTACATGTTATCGTTTTCTAATGTAGTTAACGTGTGGGGATTTGTGCCCTTCCAACCTTTGTTCCGTGGTTGTTTGTGAATTGTGGACTTTAGATGATCATGATCTTCACGATTGGAGCCTCTCGTGTTCGTTTTATGGGAGCACTTGATCGTTTGCTTTGAAGACTTTCTCAATATCCATGATATATCCTTTTGATGTTCTAACCTTAGGTCTATAGCACACTTCATAAACGGCTATTAATTTATTGGTTACACCCTTTCCATGCTAGATTAGGCATTCGACTACGTCTCTAGTATGGGGGTGTTTGCACCCCTAGACTCGAAACATTGAGGACAATGTTTAACTTTAGTATGGGGGATGAATAGATACTTGCCTTGCCAAACCTTCACGCTTTCCAAAATTTATCTTTTTGTTTATCGTTTTGTTGCAAAATAAGGCTAAAAATGGCCAAATTTTAAAATTTTTCTCATGTTTTATAAGTGTTTGAAGACACGAATGTAGGTTTTCCGATGGCGAGAATAAGAATAATTTTTGACTCGACCGTGCGTGTTGAGCACTTAGCTTTGGTTCCTTAACTACACATTAGGCTAAGTCTCTTAAATGAGGACGAGAAATGATAGGGTTAATTATAAGTTACTATGCTAAATGTAGAGTACTCGTATTCTTTCAAAAACTCATGTGTTATCGTTGTTTGCTTATTCTCCCTTCGCATGTAAATATTTTTTGCTTAATAAATATTGACTTAGCGGTTTAGTTGGGATTGTTGGGTTTCTAGTCTTTTCTAGTAGCTTCCGTGTAATTAAATTGGGAAGACATTAAGGTATCGCCAGCGTCACGGTATTGAAGTATTAGCACCCGAATAATCAAAAGCTTCACCCAATAATAAGATTTCAAGTGCTCACCTAAATCAAGCAAATAATTTGAAGCCCCACAAGGCCGAAAAATCTATGAAAAATGGAAGGTGAATCAAGCCTTAATCTTCGAAGCTTTAAAGATCCAAAATTCGCCTTAGCGTGAGGATATACGTCTTTGGCTAATAAAACTACCGATGAGGTGGATAATAAAAGGCAAGGCAAGACCGAAGTCATAATAAAAGCTTCATGGCGAAGTTGAATAAAAGATGGAGGTAAACCAAAGATAATAAGGCCCTTCCGTTAGGGGGCGTATAAAAGTCTTGGTAATAAGTCTCATGTTCAAAACCGTTATAAAACCGTGTTCATCGATTCTTCTTGTCAACTTAATTTTTTGACATCGTTGTCTATTGGGAGGGGTTATTGATTTGATGGTCTTGGTTACACCGTTAGGACTCTATTTTTAGACCTAAATCTCTATTATCGCATAAGTCAAACAATGTATCCTCGTGAAACATTCATACAAATAAAATATAAGAGATACAACTTAGGAATAATGGGAGGATAAGTACGTGATTAGGGCATATGAGTAGTGTTAGCATTACCAACTTATAATGACAATGATCTCGTTGCACGCTTGGCATGGAATTGGGGTGAAAATCGAGTACGATGAAATTATTTCTAACGAAGCATTCACGTGTTCTTATTCTATGAACCTAAACGTCCCATTTTGCGATGAAAATCATACATTATGTCTAAAACGCAAGTAGTAGTAGCAATAGTAGTAGTGTAGCTAGTTTATCGTTCAATAAAGTGAATAAAAATGAATTTTGGAGATGCTACGATACTTTATTCTAGCATTGCGTGAGGGCACGGCAATGGTTTAGTATGGGGGAGTGATGAGTCTGCTTTTATACATAGTCTCATCGTCCAAATAGGGCTTAAAATGCATTAAATATCATCAAAATACCCATATATATGCTTGTGTTTGTTGCTTGTGTATTTTAGGTACGGATATTGAGAAAATTACAAAAGATCACAAGAATCATGCAAAAACGAACACGGGAAACGAAGCCGCACAATGAACCAAGCCCTAATGAAGAATTTTCCCAAGAAATCCTTGAAGATTTGAAGAATTATGAAGAAGGGTCCTCCAATATGGAAGAATTGGCACTTTATACCCTTGTATCTTCATAATTACAAGATTGGTCCCTAAAGTTTTTCAAAATTGCAAAAAGGGCCCTCCACTTTGAAGAATTGGCAAGTTTAGCCCCTCAACAAAGCTAAATTATCAACCATTATCCTCCACAAAGTCAAATATATCATGAAGTCCTTCAAAGTACAAGAAATTACAAGTTTGGTCCTTTGAAAATCCCAAAATTACAAAAAGGACCCTTAGCTTTGAAGATTTGGCAAAAATGGTCCCTCAATCATTATGACTTGGCAATTTCAGCCCTCCAAAATATCAAATATGCAAGTCAAGACCATTACCATTGAAGAAAATGCCAAATCAGTCCCTCAAGAATCACAAAATGGCAAGAATTACCCCTGAATTCACTTTGCAAAATGTTTTGGGGCAAAAGTGTAAAAAATGAAAAGTTGATAAAGCTTAAATGGGCGTTGATAGAAGTTTGAATGGAAATGACAAGTTGCTGAAAGATGGAGGGTTTAAGCTGGCAGACAACGTAAGACACCTAGACCTATGGGAGATTGACACCTGTCCCACTAACTCCTTTCAACCAATCACACTCCACCATTCCTCCACCTAAGCAATCTACTCACCAGTTTATTATTTTTAATCCTTGGCGCCTTAACAACTTTTTAAACTTAATTACTCCTTAATCCGGATCAAACAAGGGACTATTTACCTCAAGAACACATTTGGGGTTTTGTTAATTACAAAAAATTAAACCCCAAAATTGTGCAGATTAGTGATTAAGGTGACCCTAATCACAACCCAACTCTCAAATGGAGTGCCACCTCACTCCCTTAGTCACATGAAAAACCCTTGTCCCACCTCTTGGAGAAGAAGACAAAACAGTGACAAAGATCCAACGTCCCACAACAAAGCTTGGAAACTAAGCTTATTTGAGGCCCTTGATCAACTTTCTACAGCTATACACCCCACAAACATCCAAGATAAAGTCACATGAGCTCAAGATTTCAAATTTCCACAAGGGCATTTCTGGAAGTTCCATGCTTAGGGTTTTTACATTTTCAGCTTTCTAGGACCATGTACACCCTCTATATAAAGGGTCTAGCTCATTACATTTACGTTTGCTTTTGGTTTTTCCTTGTTCAACTTCTTGTCAATCCTCTTTCCATTTAATGAAAGTGTGTTGAGTTTTGTTGAAGAAAGACCAAGTGTCACCTTTATTTTAGCTTGTTTATGATATTTGTTAACTGGAATTTAACCTTAAAACGTTTTTTTAAACCTTGTGTAAGAAATTACACATTGGATCAAAATTTGATATTTTGTTAAGTTCTTGTTTCAACCTTGGAATTCTTGGGTTATAGGGCTGATCATAGCATCCTAATTGTGATAATTAAGGTGTGGTGAGGCTTATAACTTGGGGATAACCAAGTGTGGGGTAACAAGGTTGCATCAATCAAGTTTATTTTCCAAAGTCACCTTTCTGTTTTCCTATTTTGTGCTACTTACCTTGTTGAATCTTAGCAGGAGTGTTATTGGAAGCTTGTGCTTGTTCTAGCTAGCACATAAGCTCATAAATTCGTGGGTGTGGATGTACATCCATGAGGTTTGTCTAAAATCCTTGAAAATCTGATAAAAATTGGACTTTTTATGGATTTGTGCTCTATTGGTGTTCTTGTTGATTTCTTGGATTGAATCTGCTTAGTCTTGCATGATAATGATGTTTATATGCTAGATTAATCATTGGGTTAACTGAATCACACTTTTTCTTGTTTAAAATTGGATTTGAAAAGATAAAGGGGTGTTTGGGTCTATCTGTTTAAGCTTGAATCTTGTTATTGTGTTGTGGAAAGTGTGCATTTGTGTTCTATATCTGATATATGCCTTGTTGAGAGTGTTTTGCTGCAAGTTTTTGGGTTTGAAACTTCAAATCAAACAATCTGCTATAACTTGGTGAATTTAACTGTTTTCGACCTAAGATTTTGGTGAAATCTAGTATTTGTGCATGCTTAGGGTTAAAAGTTGTTAAAACATCATTATTATAACTTATTTGATAGACCTTGAGTGTTGAATCTGGCTTGTGTGTCAAATACATCAGCAAAGTGAAATCTGCTAGTGTTTAGTGTTTATCAGTAACATTCATAAGCTTGAATATGGATTTAGGCTTTAAGCCATTGCATGAAAACTGTTTAAACTTGTTCATTAGAGTTTATAATAGCTTGTGTATGCATTTAGTTGAATTTGGTTGGCTGATTATTGCTAAAACTGCTTATAGGTGCTTAACTGCTTATTGTTTCATGTATGTGCTAGATCTGGTACTTTATTGATTAAACTGTATCAATTGGGTGTTTGTGGTTGTGATATTTTGATTGTTCTTGACTCCTTTTGATCCAAAGATCATTTGGGTGCCTTGTGTAATCTGAATCTCCAAAAAAGTCACTAAAGACAAAAAGTCAAACAAGTCAAGCAGTGGAAAAAGTTTCCACTGCTCAACACCCAAAACTAGCCCCTACTAGTGTAAAATTGAACTCAGCTTATCAATAAGCTATTTTAGCTTATCCAGACTTGCAACAACTTATTTTTTGTGATAGATCTTCATTATTTGACCCATTTGATTAGACTGGAGCTTATTGGACTTTGACTTTGACTTATTACTAGAAAACCAACTTATTTGACTTCTACATAAGTGCTTATTTGTTTTTTTCAGCTTATTGAGTCGGCTTATTTGAAAACTCTTTGTTGATTTTGCTTATTTAAGTTATTTAAAAGCTTTAGAAACTTGAATCAGCACTTGGGGTGGCCTAGAACTCAAAAACGACTATTTTGTCATTTTCTGTAGATTGCTTATTGCATTTTCAGGCTTATTCCTTGGGCTTATTTCAAATTTCTTTTTACAGAAGTCTTATTTAGGACAAAAGAAGCTTGTGTGTCTAATTTCAACTTATGGCATTGGCTTATAGCTTAATGGGCCAAAAAGCCCATTAAGAATAAGCTGTTTGGTATAAGCTAGCTTATTTCACACTTTCAGCTTTTGGGCCTTTGGAAAAAGTTGTTTAAAATCAAATTTTGAGTAAAGTAGTGCTTTTTGGGCTTATTTTGGACACTTTTTTATATTGGGCCCAAATTTGGCCCAATAAGTGATCTGTTTTGGGTTTAGCCCATTTTCTAGGCCCATTAAGGGTATTTAGGTAATTTCACTTTAATTTCTGAGTTATTTAGGTTAAATTAAGCTAGTTTGCAAGTTTTTAGAATTTTTTATGATTTTTGGATTTTTAATAATATTTTAATATTATTTTATTGTTAAAAATTAAAAGTCTGATTTTCTATGTTTTACAGTTTTCCTAGATTGTAGACACTTAATTAGGAATTTTGCAACTTTCCAAATATTTTTAGAGTCTTTTAATTATTCTCTAGAATTAATTTAAGTTTTAATTGATTTTAATAGTTTTTAATTGTTTAAAAATAGTTTTTAGTGGATTTAAAATTTTTAAAAATACTTCTTAGCTTAATTAGGGTATTTTTGAGGTTTATAAACTTTAAGATCTTGTTGTGGACTTTTTAATAGTTAATATTGATTTTTAGGGCTTTAATTAGCATTAAAAAGTCATTATTTAATTAGTTAAAAGGTTTTGGCAAAGTTTGGATTTTTTGTGAACTCTTATAATATTTTTGTGGATTTCTAGTGATTTTTGGTAATTTTTAGGGTAAAATTTTAATTTTAGTCTTTATACGGTTTTACGTGTACACCTTTTTCGACTTGGTTTAATCCGTCTTCGTAACCGTCATTCTCTTCTAATCTCATTTCTATTTTTCTTTCTCACGAATATAATCACAAAGATAATCAATTCATTACACACACACTAAGCCTCCTTGAGAACAATCCCTATTTTAGGGTCATTAGTACACGGTTTTCCTAAATCGTCGTGCTTAATACTTGCCACTTTTGCTCTCTTTTCCTAAAGAGTAGTAAAACCACTACATCACCCTCCTTTGACATTCGATTGCGGTCTTGTAATCCTCCTCCATTAAGATTTTGTGGGTACAAAATTTGGGATTGATCCCCTTAATGTCGGATAACTTCCACGCAATTGCCCCTTTGTAATCCTTTAGAACATCGACAAGTGCGGTTTTTTCATCATCCGAAAGTTCTTTCGCAATAATAACCGGCAACTTGTCGCCCTCCTCCAAAAAGACATATTCGAGATGAGGAGGTAAATCTTTCAACTCGAGGATAGGTGGTTCCTCAATTGAAGATTTGGGCTCGATACTCATAACCTCCTCGGGTGGAGGAAATGGGAAATCGTTAAGAAAATCCTTAATAATCGAGAAGTCCTCATCATTGTCGAGGTCTTCGTTAAAAGTACGTGGAACATCGAATTCTTCCAACATAAAACCACCACCTTCAAATGGAGTGAAGGTTGGTGTCGAGTTATCAAGAATGGAATCTAACATAGTGGGATTGCCACTATTTTCATCATCACCAAAACCTAAAACTTCTTGTGAAAATTCCTCGCAAACAACGTCGATCAAATCAACGAGGTTTATGGTTGCAACTGAATAAACATGAGAAATTTAAGAGTTTTGAGTTGCGTTTATAACAAGTTACTCGTCGTTGAAGCGTAAGGTGATCTTTCTAGCATGAACATCGATCAAAGCCATAGACGTATCTAAAAACGAACGACCTAAAATGAGAGGAACTTGAGGATCCGTGGGAATATCGACAACGATAAAGTCTACCGGATAATAGAACTTTCCCAATTTCACAAAAACGTCTTCCACCAATCCACATGCGAGAATCGTGGAATGGTCGGCCAACTCGATAGACATTAGTGAAGGAGTAAGATTAGGAAGATTTAGAGACTTGAAGATTGCAAGTGGCATCAATTTAATGCTAGCACCAAGATCGGCCAAGGCATAACATTCTTCCATATCTTGGATTGCACATGGAATCAAGAATTTACCGGGATCACCGAGTTTTTGAGGTATGCGATTAAGATAAACCGATGAACAACTAGACAATTGATGCAATTTCTCCTTGTTGTTCAACATACTCTTAAAGTTAGCGGCAAATCGAGGCATCATGACCAAAGCATCTGTGAAACTCACATTAAAGTGCAAATCACGAAACATTTTCATAAAAATCTCAAATTGGTAATTGTCGCGCTCTTGTCGTTTCTCCTTTCTAAGTCTCGATGGATAGGATAAAGGTGGTGTGGGTTGAGGCATAGGCATAGCCTTTAGAATCTTGGGTTCCAATGTTGGTAATGGGTCAACCGTAGGTGTTGCATGAGCGGTACTTCGTGGGATTTAGACATGCTCCTTTTCGACCACCACCTCGGGTTCTTCCTCAATTATATCCTCCGTAGGAGCAATTGGTTGAGGAGTCGGTTCCTTAAGTGTCTTACCACTACGTGTGGTAATCACTTTCATCTCTCCCTTAGGGTTTGATATGGTGTTACTAGGAAGACTACTCGAAGACGGTTTGCACATAATTGCCTCAAACATAGATGAAATTTTGTCCTCAAACATGGATTGCCTCTTCTCGGCCTTAATCATTTCTTGCTTAATTTCATGTTTCCCTTGTTCCATTTTTTGTTGGTTTTGTTGTAACCTAGTTACATTTCCTTCCATTTTGTTTGTATGGATTTTAAGCTCATTTGCTAACTCATTTTTCAACTCTTTCTTCAAGTCGGTCTTAAACTCGAATCTTAGGCTAATGATTTCTCTTTGAATTTGTCAAACCTAGCATCGTTCCCATTAGCGTATTCAACAAATTCATTTGGAAGATCTTTCAAAGTTTGCAAACTCTTGTTGTTGTTTTGAAAATCACTTTGATTTTTGTTTGAAAATTGATTATTAGCCCCTTGATTACCATAGTTTCCTTTGTTGTAATTGTTTTTAAAACCAACTTGATTGTTTCGATAGTTGTTGTTAGCATTTTGATTTGAAGCAAAACCCGGTGGAGTCAATTGATTAGAGGGGGTAACTTGACCGTTTTGGTTGTAAGTTCCCGTGGCCGCGTAGGCACTCTAAGTGTTACCACCGTTGGTAATGCACTCGGAGAAATCATGACCTCCACCACAATACATACATGAATCCTCAACCACATTAGCCGTAGCGGGAGCATTTGGTTCTCCAACTTTGAATTCAATTAAAAGTTCTTTAAGCTTATCAAAGATTTTGTTTTCCAAGTTCGCCTCAATTTGGCAAGCATCGATGGTATTAGACAAAGAAGGTGAAGCCGAAGACGAAGCCTTACGAACACTCGACGTGCTACGAGGACTATACACCTTAGATCTATTCTCAATTATCACTAAAGCTTCCTCAACCGTTTTACACAAAAAATTACCACCCTTGGCGGCATTTAGATAATCCTTTCATAATCATTAAGTCCATTGTAAAACGTGTCAATTTGATGCAAGTCGGAAAAACCGTGATGAGGACACTCATGTAACATTTCCTTAAACCTATTCCAAGCCGTTGAAAAACTCTCAATAAATTCTTGTGAAATTTTTGAAAACTCGTTTTTCAAATGCGTAGTCTTAGAGGGCGGAAAATATTGGTTAACAAACTTTGAAACGAGATCCTTCCACGTCAATATAGAATTGGGTGGCTCTTTCTCTAACCAAATTTTAGCGGGCCTCGCTAAGGAATACGGAAAAAGCATCATCTTAATCGAGTCATTAGCAACATCCTTAAATTTGCAAGTGGCGGTAAGACGATTGAATTGGCGGATATGGTTGTGCAGGTTGTCCTTTTCATCACCGCGGAATTTGTTGTTTTGGATCATCGACAACAAACCCGTTTTCACTTCAAAATTCTCCGCAAGGATAGCGGGAATTACAATAGCCTCTCCATAACCCTCGGTGGGTGCTTGAAGTAACTCCATCATAGTTCGATTCGCCATGGTTGGTTCCTCTCTTACGATAGGTTCGTCAATAGGAGACTCCTCACTAGAAAGATTAGGAGTAGGTGTTGACTCCTTTCGGTTTCTTCGTTTACGTGCACGTCTTGCTTGATTGCGGGTTTGCATAAACGTCGCGTACAACGAGGGGATGAGCAAAGAAGATTCTTTTTGGTGTTTTGTATTTTTTCAATTTTTTGTGGTTTTTGATTGTTTTTACTTTTTTTTTTGGATTTTTGTGATTGTATTAAGTAGACCAAAATCTACAAATCTCCTCCTTAATCAAATCTCTTGATTAAAGAAGCCTCAAGGAATGGAAACGATCACGTGAAGTGAACGCCTTCGATGACTTTAGAACATTGGTGGAACACCAAAACGTTCAAGAGGGTTTAACCAAGAAAGTATATATGATACTTAATAATACTTTGGGCGGCAAAACCCTCGATTAGCTCTCAAAATCAAATACTCACAAGCAAGCGTGGAAACGAGGTGGCGCGAAGCACTTAAGAGCCTTTTTCCTTTGGGTATTAATAAGTGTGAAAACACTTATCCTTTTACCACTTATTTCCAATAATAACAAGACCAAAACGTGTGATTTATGTCGTAAAAGTCGGAATTATGCGTGGTTTGTGTTTTTATTGTGTTTTAGGACCAAAATATGAAAAAGGAAGAAAACACGGGCTTTCACGGGCTTTTATCGAAGAAAACGGGAAAAGACGAAGTCAAAAGATCAAGAGTGCAAAAAGAACGGAAGTCCAAGGCCTATTCTGAAGATTTATCGAAGAAAGAGTCTACAGACGGAAGTTTAAAGACAAGTTCAAATCCCGAAACGACAAAGACAAAGAATTAAAGTCGAGTCGAGAAAACGTGAAGAAAGCAAGAAAGAAGATGCAACACATGCACTCCTTCCACCTCCCCTATAAATACCCTCCTAATAGTCATTAGGAGGGTGGTTAGATAGTTTTAGTCAATTTTCACTTTTTCTTAGTTTTCTCTAGTTTTAGAGAGAGAAAGTCTTAAACTTTCTCTCACTAAATTTCATCTTTTTCTTAATCTTTTAAGATTAAACATCTTTGTATTGCTTATTTAATTAATCAAAGTTCCATTTTAAGCTTTTATTCCTTAATCTCATTCTACTTTTCTTTGATTTAAGATTGATTTTGGTGCGATTATCAATAGATCCGTGTTGTTCTTAATGATTTCGTGCTTAAAAAGTTAATCTTTTGATCATTTCATAAGTTTTCATTTGATTAAGCTTTAAGACTTTTGTGCTTATTGGCTTATTTTTATGATTAGCTTATTTGTTTATAAAAGTTTTCCTTAAAAAGTTTATGTTTTTATTTTTTTTGATCCAAAAAGTTGCTTATTTTCGAGTTAGATAAGTTGATTAGAGTGCTTATTTGATCCGGTTTAGGCATTGGTTCGGCTTAGTTTGGTGATAAGCTCATTATATAGCTTAATCATTAGCTTATAACCGATTTCCTTCATTTTCGGAAAGGGTACAACTCCCCTTTCCGATAGCAGATTCCGAGCAGCCCTCTTCACCCCCTTTTCCGATTGATCCAATCGGAAAAGGGTTTTCATTTTCCGATTGGCACCCCAAGTATTCCGATCTAGGCCTTTGTGGGATATTCCGATAGGTGTAAGTTTGTATATTCCGATTGTGTATTTTTGCAAGTATTCCGATTGTGTCAAGTTTACATATTCCGATCTAGCAATCTTTTGCACATTCCGATTGCCACCAACCTTTCCAACTTTCCGATCAACCGATCGGAATATATTCCGATCGGGATACCGTTTTGGGGTTTATTCCGATTGTTTTGTTTTGTTAACCTCCGTTCTTACTTTATTTTAGTACTTTTCAACTAAGTTCTCATTTTTAGTAATTTTCTAAGTGTTAGTTTTATTTAGTGTGCTAGTATTTTTCCTTTGTTACCTTTAAGTTTGCAAGCATTTATTTTTACTTGTCATTTTAGTATTACTCTTTATTCTTCCATTTTATTCAACGACACTTTAATTACTTGCTAATAGTTTAAAATAGATAATAAACCAAACCATTCTCTTGATTCACCAAAAGACGATTGAGTCGCACTTAAGACCGGTTTTCAATTCGAAAGGATTTGGAACAACGAATTTTTATACCTGGCTTAAAAAGCCAAGTATTAGGTATATTTTATAATACCCGCCTTATACCCACCTTATAGTTTGTATTTTTCAAAATCGAGCTTCACGAAAGTATTTATCTATTTTTGCCTTTTTCTTTTGGTTTGAGATTCGAATACAATGATTTGGTAATGACCTCCCAAGTCAAGGTTGTGTTTTCACACTTTTGGGGTACTTGTGAATTTATTGTTCTACGTATACAATATATTAATAATATTTACACAAAAAAGAAAAACCGATAATACGTATTAGTAGAGTGCTACTAATACAAATAGATATTATGGCTATATATAAAAACAACAATTGCCAAATCAAAAGACAACACTCCTCCCCGGAAGCGGCGCCAAAATGATAGTTGAGTTTTTACCACTCTTTAGGAAAAGAGGGCAAATTAGGGTAAGCGTTAACAAGTGATTTAGGAAAACCACGAGTTATGACCCAAAGTGGGGATCGTTCTCAAGGAGGATAGTGTGTTGTGCTGAGAGATGATTAACTTTGTAATTATATTGATTATGAGAAAAGAAAATAGAAATCAGATAAGAAGAGAATGAAGGTTACGATGACGGATTAAACTAAGTCGATAAAGTCGTACACGTAAAACCGTAAAAAGTAGCAAAATTAAAAAATTACCCTAAAAATTCCTAGAAAATTGCAATAAATCCTAAATAATGTAATTAGAGTTTACAAAAAATCAAAAATCACCCAAACCTTTTATTTAATTAAATAATAATTTTTTAATGCTAATTAAAGCCCAAAAAATCAATTTAATTTACAAAAAGCCCAAAATGAGGTTTTTCACTTGGTAAACCTCTAAAATTACCTAACTTAATTTAAAACTATTTTTGAAAATTTTAAAATTAAATAAAACTATTTAAAATCAATTAAAAACTATTAAAACTTAAAATAATTATAAAAATTAATCTACGGACTATAAAAATGTTCTAAAAATTGTAAAATTCCTAACATAATGTATTTAACCTAAGAAAAATATAAAAACTTGAAAAAGCTAAATTTTAATTTTTAATAATAAAATAATAATAAAATAATATTAAAAATCCAAAATTTATAAAAAATTCTAAAAACTTGCAAACTAGTTTAATTTAACCTAATTAAACAGAAAATGAAGTTGAAATTACAAAATACCCCTAATGGGCCTTCAAATGGGCCAAAGTCCAAAACAGACCCTTATTGGGCCTAAATAAGCCCAATAAGAAAAATGTTTAAAAAAATGGTCCAAAAGCTCCTATCTGACACAAAATGTGATGCTGAACACAATTTTTCAAAGGCCCAAAAGCTGAAAATATGAAATAAGTTGGCTTATATCAAACAGCTTATTCTTAATGGGCTTTTTGGCCCATTAAGCTATAAGATGATGCCATAAACTCAAATTAGATACACAAGCTAATTTTGAGTTACTTAAGACTTCTGTAAAAAGAAATTTGAAAAAAGTCCAAGGAATAAGCCTGAAAATGCAATAAGCAATCTTCACGAAACGACAAAATAGTCGTTTTCGAGTTTTAGGCCACCCCAAGAGCTGATTCAAGTTTCAAAAGCTTTTAAATGACTTAACTAATCTTAATCAACAAAAAGTCTTCAAATAAGTTCACTCAATAATCTGGAATAAGCAAATAAGCACTTCTTTAAAAGTCAACTTCAAGAGTTTTCTAGCAAAAAGTCAAAGTCAAATTCTGATAAGCTCCGTTTCAAACAAATGGGTCAAATGAGGAAGATTGATCACAAAAAGTAAGTTGTTGCAGGTCTGGATAAGCCAATATGGCTTATAAATAAGCTAACTGAAAATTAACACTAGCAGGGGCTAGTTTTGGTGTCTGAGCAATGGGAAAAGTTTCCACTGCTTGACTTTCTTGACTTTTTGTCTTTAGTGACTTTTTTGGAGATTCAAGTTACACAAAGGCACCCAAATGATCAGTGGATCATAAGGATTCAATAACAACAAAGAAATCACAATCACAATCAGCCAATTAGTAAAGTTAATTCAAATAATCACCAGACATGCACCAGACTTAGAACAATAAGCAGTATTGGTTCAATCAGCACTTATAGCACAATTCAGCCAGCCAAACTTCACCAAATGCATACACAAGCAATAATAAACTTAAATGAACACGTCTAAACAGGTTTCATGCAATGGTACAAAGTATAGATCAAGATTCAAGCACAATAAGTTACTGATGAACACTTAACACAAGCAGATTTTTACTTTGCTGATGCAATTGACCAACAAGCCAGATTCAAACACTTAGATCTCTAAGATATGTTATGATAACTTTGATTTAACAGCTTATATCCCTAAACATGCATATACTCTAAGTATTACCAAGATTTTAGGTCAAAAACAGTCAAACTTAATAAGTTATAGCACAATCTTTGATTCAAGGGTTTAAGCCCAATAACTTGCAGCAAATAGCACTCAACCAAGTCAATAACAGATAACAAGCACAAACACAAACTTCCAACAACACAATATCAACTTATGATCTATAACAGATAATCCCAAACACCTCTTATCTTTTTCAAATCAATTTAAAACAAGTATAAGACCACCCAAGCCCAATCAAACACATTAACAAGTATAATATGCAGTATTGAACAAGATTAGACCATAAAATCAGCAAGAACACAAGTAGCACACAAATTCACCAAAAATCTAAATTTTTATCAGATTTTGAGTAGAGTGGTATGTACATCATGGATGTACATCCACACCCACGAATTTTGAGCTTATGTGCTAGCAAGAACAAGCACAAGCTTCCACAATAAAGCCTGCTAAGATTCAACAAGGTTAAGAGCAAAATATAAAAATCAGAAAAATGAAAATCCTTGATTAATGCAACCTTAGTTCCCCACACTTGATTATCCCCAAGTTATAGGCTTCACCACACCTTGATAACTCAATATCATGATCCTATGATCAGCTTTATAGCCCAAGAATTCCAAGGTTTGAACAAGACTTAGCAAAATAGCAAGAAAAGTGGAAAATGTGCAAACTTTTGCACACTCCTTTTGAAAACAGGTTTAGGATTCAAGATTAACAAACAAAGAACAATAACAAGCAGATAATATGATTGGCACTTGAGTTTTCTTCAAAGATTCAAACACATTTCATTCACTAGAAAATGAGATTTACATAATTTTGAACAAAGGAAAATTCAAGAGCAAATTGTAAATGAAAGCCTAAATGCCTTTATACAGGCTACAAGTGACCTAAAATGCTGAATGAAATCGTAACCCTAATGATGTAGAAGCCCAAAAATGCCCTTGTGAAGTTTTGAGCTTTGAAGATCATGTGACAAATTCTTGGCTTGTTGTGGAGCTGGAAAAGGTGAAAAGATGATCAAGGGTCCAAGTTAAGCTTAAGTTCCAAGCTATGATGTGGGGCGTTGGATGTGGCAGAGGTTTTGGCAGTATCTTCAAAACCATGTGAAGGAGGGAACTCATGTGACTTGTTGAGTGACGTGGCCAAGGTTTTTAGGTGTGGGAGGTGATTAAATAAGGTTAATTATTAATCTGGAAGGTTTTAACACCTAATTATTTGTAATTAGGAAAAACCCAAATCTTGTGATGAACATGAAGAACATGTTTTTGATCTGTTTTTGTTTTTAAAATTTTTGTTAGGCGCGTAATTTAACTAACTAAATAATTAATTAGTTAAATGGTGAGTGGGATGGTGATGTGGAGCCAGGGAGTGTTGTGATTGGTGGATTTCAAGTAGTGGGGCACGTGTCACAAGCCCATAGGTCTAGGTAAGTATTCATGTCTGCCAGGTTTAGTCTCTTATCTCCCAAACATCTTTCACTTGCAAATAAACAAGCTAAATCCGGATTTCCTTTGTTGTAGAAGTTTTGGTTTTCACACTTTTGCCCCAAATACTTTCCAAAGTATTTTCAGGGGTATTTCTTGCCAATTCTTGATTCTTGAAGGACTGATTTGGTATTTTCTTCAAGGATTATAGTCTTGAATTGTATGATTGACATTTTGGAGGACTGAAAATGACAAGTCTTCATTTTTAAGGGACCATTCTTGCCAAGTCTTCAAAGTCAAGGGTCCTTTTGGTAATTTTGACATTTTCAAAGGACCAAATTTGTAATTCTTGTAACTTGAAGTCCTTCATGGTATGTTTGATTTTGAGGAATATTAATATTGACATTTTAGGTTTGTTGAGGGACTAAAATTGCCAATTCTTCAAAGTGGAGGGCCCTTTTTGCAATTTTGGCAAACTTTAGGGACCAATCTTGTAATTATGAAGATACAAGGGTATAAAGTGTAAATTCTTTAATATTGGATGACCCTTCTTCATAAATCTTCAAATCTTCAAGGGTTTTCTTGGAAAATTCTTCATTAGGGCTTGGTTCAATGTGCGGCTTCGTTTCCCGTGTTCGTTTTGGCATGATTCTTGTGATCTTTTGTCATTTTCTCAATATTCGTACCTAAAATACACAAGTAACAAACACAAGCATATATTTGGCTATTTTCATGATATTTTATGCATTTAAAGCCATTTTTGGACGATGATACTATGTATAAAAGCAGTCTCATCATAAAACAAGATAAATCTTGTTTTTATGAAGTTATCATCTCTACATTCTTAGCAATAAACAATTGGTATCTACATACTCGACGATGCGACTACTCAAACGACGACTGCAGCTCTTTCGATAGAACAAAGGGTCAACAATTTAGGGGGAGCAATTGTCAAGCATTCAGAATATTCAACGCCGAACGTGCCTAGTTCACAAATTGGTGTCAAGACAAAAATACCAATCGTACATGTGGTGCCAAGAGATGACTTCAGACATGATGAGGCGACCAACATTTGTCGACAAGAACCATGTTATCTTATCATATGATGTTGTCATCATTCAGGTCCAACCTTGTCAATTTATTCTTATATTGTGAATATGTGATTATTTTTACAAATCGGTATCATATCTCACACATTGGTATCATGAAGATAAAATGGACTTGCATTTTTCTTCCCAAAAACTTTGCTAAAACTTCATTAAATCAATTGATATCAAAAATATCTATTGGGTTAATATTTTTAATATGGAGGACAAAATGTGATTTAATATGAGAAATGATTGTGTTGTCCCTAATTATATGATGATAGATTAAAGAAATGAGATGGAAAAGATATGAATTTCTAGAGAGAGAAAGTAGAGTGAGAGATGATTAACTATGTGAAATTAGATTAGAGAAAATGAGAACTTCCAACCCTCCTAACATGCTAGGAGGGTGATTAGATAGTCCACCCACATGCGGCCTTTCTATTGGACTATATTTGTTTTGGGTCGGGCTTGAATAAATGCTTAGTACCTTGAAAGAGGCCTTTTAAGCTAGCCATCAAGCCCGTAATGTCACTATTTTAACTAACTATTACAACGTTCTAATAAATGTTACAATATAAATCTATGACCGATCATTCTTGTTTGACTCAACATTTTGAGGATAACAATCTCCCCCAATGTGAGGTTATTCCTCTTCGATATTTGGAGATTACGAATCTCGTCATAAATGAGTCTTGAACGTGTAATAGTAGTCTTGTTCCTTCATGCTGTGATATTTGAGCCTTTGTCGTTGTCTTTCGACTTTGCCTTTACATTTGAAATATTCAAATCATTCTTGACTTCTCTTTGCCATCTTGCGATATTGTGTCTTTATCTACATGCTCATACTTTGCACTATCTTGAAAGCTTGCTAACAATCTCCTTTGAAGAGAGGTCATTCCTCTACATTAATTGATAAGGAAGATTTTGATCATCAGAGTTGCGGAAGTCTTTAGCTTTCTTGATTGTTAAATATGTCTTTAAGCATGATTATGTGGTTTTGGATCTTCGACTTTGCCGAGTACACTATAACGCCACCTTCTCGAGACAAAACTTAGACACGAACTGAATGGCTTTGACATTCGTCCTAAATCGACAGCGTTTTACCTCTGGTCAGTGAAGACCGTTACACGATATTAAATATCATACCACTGATTAGGTAGATTCAAATAAGAACCTCCTTGACAGGGTTTCGTGGTTGTACTAGCCGTTCTCTTTACTAGACCGTCTCAAAGCAAGACTACAAACATAAAGAGTGAATCAATTGGATTGACATCCGCTTGATTAAAGTCGTCAATTCAAATTCCTGGAAAAAGTTTATGTTGTCCCATATTCTTAGATGATTAAACAAGAAATAAAGAAGAAAGATAGATGAATTCTAGAGGGAGAAAGTAGTGAGAGAAAGTAGAGAGAAGTGTGTGAAACTATGGGAAGTTTAGATTAAGAAAATGAAAAACCAATTCACACCCTTCCTAACATGCTAGGAAGGGGTATTTATAGCCTTGCCTACATGTGGCATAATGGGTTATATGTTTGATTGGGTCGGGCATGAATAAATGCTTAGTACCTTGAAAGAGGCCTTTTAAGCTAGCCATCAAGCCCGTAATGTCACGACTATTTTAACTAACTATTACAATGTTCTAATAAATGTTACAATATAAACCTATGACCGAACATTCTTGTTTGACTCAATATTTTGAGGCTAACAATCTCCCCTAATGTGAGGTCATTCCTCTTTGATATTTGGAATTCAATGGAGATCATGAATCTTGTCATAAATGAGTTTTGAACATGTAATAGTAGTCTTGTTCCTTCATGCTATGATATTTGAGCCTTTGTCGTTGTCTTTCGAATTTGTCTTTAAACTTGAGATCTTCAAATCGTTCTTGACTTGTCTTTGTCATCTTGTGATCTTGTGTCTTTATCCACATGCTCATACTTTGCACAATCTTGAAAGCTCGCCAACAATCTCCTTTGAAGGGAGGTCATTCCTCTACATTAATTGGTAAGGAAGATTTTGATCATCAGAGTATGTGGTTTTGAATCTTTGGGCATGAGTATGTGGTTTTGAATCTTCGACTTTGCTGAGTACACCGTAACGCCACCTTCTTGAGACAAAACATAGACACGGACTGAATGGCTTTGACATTCGTCCTAAATCGGTAGCGTTTTACCTCCGGTCGGTGAAGACCGTTAGACGATATTAAATATCATACCTGTGATTTGGTAGATTCAATTAAGAATCTCCTTGACAGGGTTTCGCGACTGTACTAGCCGTTCTCTTTACTCGACCGTCTCAAAGCAAGACTGCGAACATAAAGAGTGAATCAATTGGATAGATATCCGCTTGATTAAAGTCGTCAATTCAAATTCCTGCAACAAGTTTGATTCATTAAGAATCTTACCATTGTTGCTTTCCAGTTGACACAAGCTTGATTCAAAAAGAATCTCGCAAGTTACCTACCGTAGCGCTGTTTGATGTTGACGCTAGAAGGATCTCATTCGTCACTGTGAATATTAATAAATATCACTCTGAATGTTCTGGCAAGACCATAAAGATATTGCGTAGAAACCTGAAACGAGTTTGAATCAATTCAGAATCCAACCACTATTGCTTTTCAGTTTACACATGTTCAATTCTAAAATAATCTTACACATGACCTACTGCAGTGCTGTTTGATGTTAACACTGGAAGGATTTCCACTCATCATTGTGAATACTAAGTAGTATCACTCCGAGTGTTCTAGCAATATCACAAGGATATAGTGTAGGACTCTCTTCATCGTCATTTCGTGTGTCCTAACGAGATTTGATTGATCTCTTGGCTCTAGACTCGATTTGTGTACTTTTAGTGGTCGGAGGCTGGAGCAGATGCCACCTATTCAATATCAACTATCTCGAAGTGAGAAAGTCAATAGAAGTCGTGTTGATCTCCGTGACAATAAAACAAACTTCTTTTGAGAGATGCCTGAGTCAGCTGGGGAGGGGTTGTGCATTACATCACTGGGTCCATGATGCGTTGTCTTCATGATGTGTTGACCCAGTTTCTGCCTAAGTTGTATGGAGGGCTAATTTCTTTATAACCTTTATCCTTACATTTCTTTTTCATTCTTCAACCCCTTCAATGCTTACCAAGACATCATTACTAGCACCTTGTTGTGATTGTTCTAGTGCTAGCATCAGTACTTAGTCTGCATTCAGCTTCGTTCACATTCTACTCCATCTTTCCAAAGGACTTCTAATAATCTATTGAATTGTCCTTGGGAAGATCCCTCCGGTTCTGGTTGGATCATAGGACTTAAACCTAACCACCCTTTTAACACCAATAACGTCGTGAATTAAAGATGTTGTGGGTTTTTGATCGTAACCATGAGTGCTTGAGTCTTTAGATCACATTTTAATCACATTTTCTCCCTCTATCTCTAATATATAAAATCGTTTGATATTAGAGATACCAAATTTGATTAAAATATATTGTGAATAATAGTCTTCAAAAACTTTTGGGAGAAAAATGTGTCAAACTTTCCAAGAATTTGGAACGCTACCCCTCAAAAATTAATCAATTGAATTGTCATTGTGAGGATGTGATCCACATTTCGCTTTTTGAGGATAGGAGTTGTTGAACACACAATTTTTGAAAGATTTTGAATAATCATTGAAATACTCTTGAAAAAATTGTGTTCAATGCTTTTTGAAAAACTCTATCTCTTTTTGGTAAAAATGTTTTTCTAAAGCATAAACTTGAGTTCATAGATTTTGAATGTCTTAACAAATCCACTCAAGTGTAAGAAGATTTAACTTCTTTTGCTAAGAGTAAGGGCACTAAATCGTACACTCCCTGGTAAATATCGATCCGGGTTGCAATCTGAAAGTGATTACAAGCCATTGTGTTGAGCTCAAAACGTTGAATATTTTGTGACAAGCTCAACCCAAGATATATTGATCTACCCGTTGTTGGAAAAATTGTCCAGAATAGACATATTCGTTTATTAAAAGTAGAAATGACATGTTTTGAAAAATATTTACAACTTTCATTCGAGCTTTATGTACACACCCGTGTCGTTATTGAGCGACATTTCTAGGTACGTCCAAATTATCGATACTGAAAGACATGTCGAGAAGAATATTTTTGGTATTTTGAAAAAAAAAATAATTTTGTATTTTGCTTTTTCATTAATATTTACATTTTATTATATTTTTGTATTTTCTCAAGTTTTTCGAAAATAATCAAAACTAGATTTTTGTACAGCAGAAGAAGATGATATCGAATGTAAAGAATTGGAACCCTTTGAAGAAGGAGAAGTAGGTTCAGAATCTGCTGTTGTACCTGCAATGACAGAAGAAGAGTTTGCAAAAATACTAGTGTTAGGAGTAACAAATTCATTGTCTATATTCAGAACAACTGCATTAGTGCTGGAGCAGGTTTCAACACTCTTCTTGTTGGAGTTTGCTCGTGTCATAAAGCTAATTATATGGCTAGAAACATATGGGCCTATGGGGTCACACACATATACACAGAGGTGCCACATAATATATATCATGACTATTGTATTTACGTTATATACTTAACTTGCGTAACTCGAGTTTAATATCTGGACTTCTAAAAAAATAAACATTTACTTAGTCCATTATTAGAAATGAAAAATAAATGTTAAGTCCATTTAAAGCTCATGATAAGACCAATTTGATGTGGAGAGAAATTAGGGTACGTTTATTCTTTTTCATTAAAATGACATTGATGTAGTCAATTTGGTTTCCATATAAGATGATAAAAATAAACATGTATATCTATCTCTCCATCAAATGGTTTTTGGAAATATTCAAAAGGCTTTTGAAGTTTTGAGTTTTCCTTTTCTTTTAGCTTTTATCTAATGTAGGAAAAAGCTATTAGAAGGTTACTGCTTATGAAGACTAGCATCTATTTGGTATACTGTGACGTGTAGTGTGTTTCTACATAGAGGTGATCTACTTTGGTCACTTGGGTTTCTTGGCTAGATCTTTTGTTGGTGATTGTTTCCGTTCGATCTTACCGAATCACGCTACAAGGTATACTTTTATCTTCTTTATTATTTGATTAATCATATGACTCTATGGATCCGTTCATAGGTGATTTTTCCGCTGCACTTCTTATTAATTCATATCATGTTTATATGGATAATCACCTATAGTGGTATCACAAGCCATCATATGATGTCATATGATTATCGGGTATGCGTAAAAGTGGCCAAATCGCGTGTTTTTGGAGGATTAATAAAGAAAAATTAAAACAGCCCCAAGGGCTTTATTTTCGTGTTAAAACAGACCATAATATGGTCTTATGATCTGTATTTTTTCATTCCATGGCCACGAGTTACGCATATCTTAATTGGTTTTGTTGTCGGTACGTGTAAAATAACCTAAAAATGCGTGTTTTGGCACGATTTGTGAATCGGTTTTAGAACAGCCCTATGGACATGATTTCTATAATTATATGATAATTATAAGGTGTTTAAAATGTGGTTTTAATATCCTATGGTCATCGGTTATACGTACCAATCGGGGTTTTAATTAATTGTTGATTATTGCTTCGATGTCGTTGGCTAATAAGTGTATCTTGTTGTTTATTTTATATCCATGGAAAATACATGCATGTTTGGCCATGGAATTAACCAACACCTTGTTATATTCATAATATTATGGTATTATTATGTTTCGTATGCAAAGCCGATGAAACCAAGACCAAATGTGACATGTGTGTTGATTTGCATTTAATTTCAGTTTTGGGGTTTGCCATTGTTTCGGCTTAATTAATATATTTTTGATGTTGGTTATAGCCATTGTTTGGGAACTTTACAGTAGTTTAAAGATAGGTTAAATGTTTTTAGTCATAAATCAATTGTAACCGATGATTGGATGGGAATGGCTAAAGAATTAAAGACATATTGTGAAATTCGGAGTTGCTGAGCGACGTGCACTAAAACGTGATTTCCCGGAGTTCTATAAGGAGATAGAAGCTCAATTTTGGTGTGATAATTCACAACTCATGGACCTTCAAAAGTCTCAACTGGAGCTCAGGGTAGGGAAGAATCCTTCTATGTGTTTTCAGCCCTGGAAGTCGACTGAAATTTTATAGCAGATTTGGGTCTTATGTTCACTTTGGGTTCTACTTGTTCTAGATGGTCTTGGAGCAAATGGGAGCCCACTTTGTGGTTATGTTGACTTACCCTTAGTTTACTTCTTGGTCCTCGTGATGGCTCACGAGATCAAGCTTAGGTTTTTCATCAGTTTGAGGCTTTGCATACTTCTGGTTGTGTGGTTGCTTATTTGCTTGACATCTTGTTATAACTTGCAAATGTTTTTATAAAAACTTAAACCAATCACAAACCAATTATAAAACTAAATATTTGATTTAGTTTAAAGTTTAAATATGATTTAAAACTAAAATCTTGTTTTCATAATAACTCGTAACGTGTTATGAGTGTTATTTCGTGTATGTATTGTCTAAACTAATCATAACTCCATTAGGTTTTATATTAGTATTTAACTTGGACAACTTGACACACATAAAATAAAACAAGATTATACTTAAGTTAATAAATGTTTTTAACTTGTGCTACGATGGATGAAAGCATGCTTCCTCGTACACACTTTTGATTTTTATATCAAAATTTTATACCCGTCTCAAATTTAAGTCATGCCGTCCAATCGTTTGAGATCACTTACAATTACTTTTTGAATCTTGTGAGACGGATGTGAATTGTAACCCAAGGTGATTATTATCTATGCGTGAGACCTAGGCTTATTCTCGCATGTTCTCAAATTGGATGACTTAATCGATACAACGGTGAGACCTTGACTGAGGCAAGGATGGGGCTAAACATGCCAGTTTGACATTTAGTGAAATGTTTACTGGTGTCATGAGTCCCATAAGGATCTAAGAATTGCACAAGATTTGCAATTGATGAACTTCATCTACCTACTGAATCTATCATTGCTAGCAGATCAACTGATGTGATGGTAGAACCTCAATGAGGATCTTAGCCTTTTCGTAAAATTAATTGTTTTTTAAACTTGGGTAGTTAATTTTAAAAGGATAATTATCGAAAATACTAAATATGAACTTTGTATTTCTATTAATCATTTTATGCAACACAAACCGTAAACAAAGTTTGTTTCCTTTTTTGATAGAGGAAGACAAACTAAGTCTTCTTTCCTTGTAAGATTAAGACTCGTTCTCATCCTTTCTCCTTGTATGAGAAAGCTACAATAGGAACACTTGAATCTTCTCAATTCTAATCAATCTTAATACACACCTACTCAAGCAATAGTATTGTCTTGTAAGTCAAAACGATTAAGTACGGTTTCACATCTTACTATTTCAAGTGATTTTCATAACCCTTATTCCGGTTTAGAAATCTTGAGCTATTTAAGATATCTGGATAACTAGAGAACATGTTTTCTTTAGCTACCAATATTACACATCTTGAAGTGCAAGATATTGTATGAGTCTTGATTAGAAATTGAAGTCTCAATAAACCGCGAGAGGAAAGGAAATTACTAGCATGTTTTTCTAGTAGATTTTCCTTACTCAAATAAGTTCCACAAGATTCTACACACCTTTGAGGTAAGTAGAAAGAGGAATTGCATGAAAACTTTCAAGTTAATGGCATCGATGGAAATCTCATTACATATATAGTAGAACTTGATACTTTTCTTTGAATATCTATGTACATGTTTACTAGTCTATGAGACTAACATTGGCTATAATGTGTAGACATTCAAAGTACTATAAAGTATACAAATTGCTACTTGCTTTTTCACTAGTATAGATACATTCAAAATGTTGTCTAAACTAATTGGAGCAATGCATTTTTAACCATAGGACACACTTGTAAAGTTGTCTTATTTAGTGGGAGTTATGAGCTTATCACCTTGTAAGTGACCCATTTAAGTTCTAGATTGTCTTGAAATAACGTCATAGTTTTCTAAGCCTTATTAAAAGATAACTAGTCGCTTATCTGATGTTGCTTCCCAAAATGTTATCTAAAAATATTTATGTGATGTGATCGTGATAGTATAGTGATAATTAAGATACGTTATAGGGTAAATTAGAAAATTACCTTTAGGAAAAAGTAATAGTCTAAAATTACCAAAGACGAATTCAATTAAACACGTGATGAACCAAGTTCGTTGTACACGAAGATCTTATGAATTTGAGACATTTTGTATCGATTTGGACAATTGATTCAAATTGGTTGTCGGTTTATAAACTAAAATTAAAATCTACCAATTTTAAACTATTTAATTTTAACCTAAAGTGCATGAATCGTAAACCCTAAATTATTTTAATCTAATTACTTAAAATTTAAAACTATTTAAAAATTAAACTATTTAAAAAATCTATAAAAATAACTTTAACTCTATTTAAAAATCTAATAAAACTTTTTAAACTAATTAAATTTATTAAAATTTACTTTAACCAAATCTAATTTTTTTTAAACTATTTTTTAAATTTAAATCTAAAACATTAAAAATCTAATTAATCGAAAACTAATCAAACTTTTAAAATTAATAAAAATATTATTTTTATTTTATTTGTAGACTATTAATTATTTTTAAAACTAAAAATTAATTTTAATAAAATTTCTAATTAAAATATATTTAAACAGAATATAAGTAAAAATGCAACTAAATCAATTCTGCCAGAACAACTATGCTATATTAATAAATCTGAAAGAAAGTTACACCAAAAGAGCCTGTTAGCTCAGATGGTTAACACATTGGATATTCATCCGTGAGGTCACGGGTTCAAGCCTCAGGAAGACCATATTTTTGTGATTATTATCTTTTTAAACAGTAAAAATAGAACAATACAGTGAAAAACAATCACACAGCAGTAGACTAATCAAGCCTAATTACCCAACTTAATATAACAAAGCAGATATCACAGTGTAGAAAAATAACAATCAGTTACCTAAATTGAACAATATCAAGCAACTTACTCAAATTTAATCAAAGTCAGTAGCTAACAGATCTATATATTCAATAATAACAAAAGCTGAACCTAGATCAATCCAATATCAGCAAACCAATCTTACAACATGATTCGGCATATCAGATTCCAAGTTCCAAAAACATATCAGATCATCAATCATTCTACTCAATTAGACAGCAAAATTAATACATAACAGATAAAGCAAGCTTAGAATCAGACTTTTAATTATCCAGTTTAAACTATTTCAAGCAGACTATGTAAAGGTAAAAATGCAGAAACAATATTAACTAAACAATCATGATCGAAACTTGACTTTATCCTACACCTTAAAACAACTTACAAGTTATAACAAATCATACTAAACATCTTGTTCAAAACTCGGCACGAATTGATAACAAATACACCAATTGATATGACTAAATCAACCCATAAACAGCTTCAAATCTTATCAGTAACCAATAGCTAAGCAGAATCACAGTAAATGCAAAATCTAATCAGTGTCAACTGTTAAATAACTAATAACTCAAATATTACTAAAATTCCATCCATCATAAATCGAAAAGAAGCAGATAACAACCATAAGATCACTAAACAGATTTAAAATAACATGAAAATTAAATGGAAAAGCACCTTATGTAGAAAAAAATTGGGCAGAAGGTTAGCGGTGTGCTACCTTAATGAACCGGAACAAAAACACCACCATTCGAACCACCATCCACCATTAAAATCATCATTCGAGCCATTATATTTGATTTTTCGAACCAAATACCAACATAAACCAACGAATCACCAAGTAATATATCTCGAACCAGGCAGATTCATTATAGATTTCTTCCAGTGGGGAAAAAACTTTAATCCCAATTTATTTAATTACTTAATTAAAGATATCATTTAGCTTAATCAAATAATTTCAACAGTTATTATTATTAAAATCAATAAGGATGCAAAGACAGTAAATATAAAAGATTAAAATTAGGAACTCCAAACTTTAAAACTGAACTTTTCATTAATTCAAAATCACATTACATTATCAAAAAGAAAATTACAAGCCTACACTAATTTTAACATAATAACATTAAAATAAAGAAAGGGATACTGATTACAGAAAAGATGAGAGTTTATATAGGGAAACCCGAGAGGTGTGGTGATTGCTGAAAATTGATCTTGGCCTTCCAATTGGTATCTCTCGTTCTCTCTCTTGTCAATTGATCATCCAAGGGTAGATATGCGCTCTTGTTCACTCGGATTGCCAGGGTGGCACCAAAGTGTGCTAGTTGTGTTACTTCAAATCTGAGGTGGCCACTCTTGATTGGATGATGGGGAATGGTGAGGTGTCTCAGCCAATGAAAAGGGAACATGTAGCCTTGCCTCTCCACTTCTGCCTTCCGAAAACTTGGGGGATTTAATTCCCCCATGCTTGAATCACACGTGGGAACAAAACCCCCCATTTAATTTGACTTTTAGGTAATTGTATTGATGTGGTAAAGTTAGGGTTTGTAGAAGTTACTGGTTATTTTTTTGGTTTGGGGAAGAAAGAGGATGCATGGAAAGTATCGAAATTTGTGTGTTTATTTATTTTGTGTGGTGAGAAAATGGAATATAAATGGGTAAACGTGTGGTGGTGTAGGATTTAATAATTGTGAGTGGGTAACGATTTGAAGAAAAGTGACAGTCCAAAAACGTGTAAAGTTTATGAAACTTTATAAACATTCCCATGTGTAACCCTAATTGATTTGTAAGGCCCAAATACAAATCCTTATTCGTTTCTTTCATTTCACTTTGGGCTTTTAGGCCCATGTTTTATTTCCTCCATCTGTCCCTTCAAACGCAGTTGAGCCTATTGGGCTTGGATCCAAAAATGATGAATACTTATTTCCTTAATTGGGCTTTTGGGCCCATTTATCATAAGTGGGACCCACAAAGCCCAAATGTCCTTCATTAAGATGAAATCCGCTAAAAACGAGCTTGGCTTTGGCAATGTTGATCTTTTCTTCAAACTCGTGTCGTTCTTGCCGGTTTTTGCGAACTTTGGTACCTACACACATAAAACAAGAAACATGCAAATACAAGGCTATAATGATACATTATATGCACTTATTCATTGTTTATAGATACAAATGATATGAGTAAAATCACTTATATCAAACTCCCCCTTGCTAAGCAATTGCCGTGTCCTCACGCAATGATAAAATAAAACACTAACTACACCATTATTCATCTTTTAAAACTTTTATTTTGAAAAGACATAATGTATTGCTTTCATTATTTGAAAAATAACTTTAAGGATCATAAAACTCAAACAGATTCATCGTCCCCGACTTTTCACTTTTCCATGCCAAGTGCAAAAACAAGATCATTGTCAATCATAAGCCCCAAAATTAAACCAACTCATACAAGTAATTTGTGTTAAACTCAATCTCCTATTATTCCTAATTGTATCTCTAGATTTTATTTGTCATTCACCCAAAGGCTCATTTGACTTATTTTGATATTTATTAGTCCAACAATGAAGGCAATAATGGTGTAAACTCAACACTCAAAACCTAACCTCGACTTCAAAACCGTTGTCACTAAAGAAAGCCCACATCAAGGATAACTTAACACGATTTAGGGATAAATCTCGGACCCGAAATTTGGCTAATATGGCTACTTAAAAGCAAAAATAAAAACCTCCAAAGTCAATTATGACCTTATATGGAGTTAGCAACAACTACATCATAACACCTTGTGGCTCTTTAAGATGCAATTGTGCTCCTTATTTAAAATCCACACCCGAAGGCTCCTTGGACAAAAATAAGGGAATTAACATCACCATCCCACCTTATGTCTCATGATGATGAAGCAATTTTTATTCAACACGTCCCCTCGCCATACACCCTAAGGCTCTAATGACAAGGTTAGTGCTACATGACTCCCACCCGAAGGCTCCTAGAGAACATGTTTTTATTTATTCTTCTTATTAATATGATATTTATAGTAAGCCAAATTTCCACAATCCCATGATCAAAAGTCCATGACGCTGACACCCTTAATGTGTTCTCACTTTAATTACAAGGGAAGAAAAAGAAGGAGCTACGAGTTAAGATATCAAGCCTAAACCGCTAAAAACTTCATTTATTAAACAATTACTATTCAAGCGTGGAAAGTAAATACGAGGAGATTAAATCAAACACAAAAATACTTACACAAAGAAGAGTTAATTTTAGAAACTTATGATTGAACTCTATCATCTCTTGTTCTCCATATTGTAAAATTTCAAAAATGTGAAATCAATGGATACTTAGCCTATTAAATCAAAGTTTTGGGTTTTCAAGTCATCTATAGGATCTTGCATCTTCTTATACTTTTTCAAGTTTTAGAATTTACGTTTTAAAGTTCCCTTGATAAACGACTTTCTAGGATCAATCATAGGAACTTGCGAAAAGTTCTTGTTCTTAACCCGTATGAGTAAAGACTTTCACGTTTTAAAAGCTCCCTATATAAAAGCCTAGCAAAACTTAATTTAAATACGTTAAGGAAAAGCTAAGGTAAAAACCGAGTCGAGTCAAAAACTATTTTTATTTTCACCAACGGAAAGCCTACATTTGTGTCAAAAGCACTTATTTTATTTATTAAAACTTAAAATTAACACTAAAAATTTAAAATTTTATTGAAAAATGAGAAAAAGAAAAACAATTACGTTTGGACACGACAAAAGCAATAGCAAGCGATTATATCGATTGACTCCCCCATGCTAAAACCAAACATTGTCCTTAATGTTTCTTAGCTCAAGAGTAACACCCCCTTGCTGAAACACGAAGAGTCTAATGCGAAATCCTAGCATGGAAAGAGCACGCAAATCTATAAGCCGTTTATTAATTACGCCTCAAGATAAAACGTTAGTCGATAAAAATCAAAGGATAAAGAGTGTGCCCCTTTTTGGCATTCAAAGAATGGAAGATCAAGTGGACCGGCAAAAACCGAACACGAGAGTCTTCAAAGATTAGGGTCATACCTAAGATTCACAACACAACAAAACACGAGCACGAGCTTGAAAGATCAAGCCTTATTAGAAAATAGAAAGAAAATATAATGTATGGGACTCCCCCACAAGGCACCTCGTTTTTGTTAATCGAGTCATGAGCTCGACTCGATCCCCGCATTCATTGGTCCTTAGGGAAAGTGGTGAAAACCGGTACAATGGAATAAAATCCAACATAAAGTACGATGCCAGGGTCAAAGATCTCATCCTCGTTGTCGGATGACAAACGAAAGGATAAAACTCCAACACGAATCTCTAACAAGAGATGGTAGTCACAAATAAGGGTATGGATGTAGCATGCTCCCCGAGATAAACTCTCACCAAGATGATTAAAAAGTCTTTCAATTATTGCATCGGTGAAAGGCCGAGATTTCCCTAAATCAACGATTCCGGGGTCGAATACCTCGTCCTCGGTGGAGAAAGGAATAGACAACACCGTGTCGTCCCCCCATGCTAATCCTAAATCATATCAAGCACATGGTAATGGTGGTATAAAAGTCTCAACACTAGTGGTTTCAACTTGCAAGACTTTGTTGACCTTATCACTCTTATAAATGTGAACAAAGGGGTCATGGTACTCAAAATGAGTCGCATGAAAAACCCACACATTAATATCAAAGCGAGTGGGAAGGATAATTGGAGAAAAAGTAATTTCTCCCTCCGGGTCAACATTATCATCATCATAAATCGGGTGATCAAACCAAAAGTCTTCATCACCGTCATTAGACTCTTCCTCAAATTCCGAAGGAATGTCTATATAACGAAAATCATCAACCTCCTTCAAGAGAAGATCATCATCACAAAGGTTGTGAGACGTAGGAGGTGTGATGTTCTCAAAATCCTCTTGAAACAATGGATTATTCTTCAATGAAGCTTCAAAGAGAGGATTTGAGTAAGTCACAAAAGTGTCATCAATCTTGTCATCACAAGAAATATCTGACAAGGTATCAAGCTTATCATACTCGGATACAAGATCATCATTCTCATTCGAAGGAAATTCATCGGTGAATTCCTCGAGAATGGTAGGTAAAACATGAGAACCACGCTCGATCTCGAGATCGGAAACGTCTTCACTTCCCCGTGGAAGTAGATCAATGATAGCAAAAAAATTTCATCGACGAACTTATCACATGAATAGTCACTAACCTCACTCGGTGTGAAGTTAGGAATCAAAGGCTCTTCAATTGAAGATTGTGCCTTAGGAACATCAATATGATCCTTTGAAGAGAGTGAAAATGAGTCCATTTTCAAAGATTGTTCAATTAAAGAAATATCACTCCCGGGATCAAAATTCTTACTATCAAACTCACTAGCATCAAATGGTGCACTTAAGTATTCATCAATTTCCTTTTCAATCTTAGAACTATCATCCTCGTGTGGAGTGAATGGAGATGAAGAAAGATTACAACATGATTCAACAAAGCAAACTTCTTCATTTGAATTTAACTTTCCTTTATCACAAAATGGAGTTTCCAAAATTGGAAAAACACCTTTATCAAAAAGATCTTTCTTATTACTTTCCAAAGTCTCAACAAGTTTTACACTTTCCACTTTCTTAGAAACGAATCTTGGAATCTTTTCCGGTTTAAAAACAATACTCTTATCTCCATAAAACAATTTAATTTCCTCTTACCTCATATCAACTTGAACTTGAGCCGTGCACAAAAATGGACGTCCTAAAATAATAGGGACACGAGGATTGGTCTCATAATCAACTATAGCAAAATCGGCTAAGTACAAAAACTTTCCCACTTTAACAATGGCATTTTCCGCTATACCAACCGGTCTAGTGGTGGTACCATTAGCAAGTTCAATGATCATTCGAGTGGTACTAAGTGGTGTATAGTCAATAGTTTTCCAAATGGCTAGGGGCATAAGTTAATGCTAGCTCCTAGATCGGCTAGGCCTTTGCAAACCCCAAGCTCATTGAAAACACAAGGTATGAAGAATTGACCCGGATCTTTATACTTCTCGGGAAAGAAATCAAAAAAAACCGAGGTACTAATCACATTCAAAGTAGCCTTGGTGACATCTATAAAAGTTTCCTTAGGTGGAGGATTAAACTCAATCACTTCAACTTCTTCTAAATTATCACAATCATCATAAACGGTTATGGCCTTAAGCTCTCCCTTCGGGTTTGGAATGGTGTTACTAGGTAAGCAACCCGAAGAAGATGATGGTTTAGACATAAATCCCTCAAACATCGAAAGCAATTTATTTTGACCTTGTTCCAAACTTTGTTGCATACGATTGTGACTTTGCTCTAGCCTTTGCTCAAAACGGTTTTGGTTTTGTTCAAGTCTTTTTTGATTAAGCTCAATCTTATTATTTTGCCCTTTAATCGTATTTTGAAACTCATTTTTCAAAGTTGCCATTTGTCCTTGAATGTTATTTTGAAAAGCCTTCAAATTTGCATCATTTGACTTGATGTAGCTTGACAAATCATTTTGGTTATTGCTTTGAAAACCTTGATTGTTTTGATTAGCATTAAACCCATTTCCTTGATTGAAATTCCCTTGGTTACCACGGTTAAAATTATTCCCATTATTTCCAGTGTTGTACCTATTTTGAACAGGTTGAAAACCCGGTGGAGCAACATGATTTTGACGTAGAACTTGATCGTTGGAGCCATAAGTTCCCGTCGTGGCAAAAGCACTAGCTTGATCAAACCCCGTGGTTAAACAAGCATGATTAGGATGTGCTCCACCACATGATACACAAACATTCTCAATCATATTAATCGATCCATGAGGATTCTTCCTAATCTCATTTAACAATGTTGCAAATCCATTATCAATCTTAGAGTCCAATCGAGCAATCTCGATATTAGATGAATTCACATTGGAAGCACTCGGTGTGTTTCGTGAATATTGTGCTCTAGATTTATTCTCAATTATGCACCACGCGTCTCTCGGAGTTTTTCTTAAAATATTACCACCCGCGGCGGCATTTAAAGAATCTTGTTCAATCATATTTAGCCCATTATAGAAAGTGTTAATTTGATGCAATTCTGAGAAACCGTGGTGTGGACATTGTCTCAACAAATCTTTAAACCTTTCCCATGCAACCACTACTACAAAAAAGTCCATAAAGACCTCTTAATAGAGACTGGTTATAAAAATACCGGTTTATATGGTGAAAATTATATGCATCAAATACATAAAGACTAGTTTTTTAATGAATCAACGTGTCTTTGTGATTAAAAATCACAAAAGGACCGATGTTGTGAGTAAAACCGCTCTCTATATAGATTGTGAATATAAAATCAGCGCCACAAAAAACTCAAAATTTTGAACTTTTTCTCTCAACCAGATAAAAAAAGGCGACCATAAAATCCCTCCAAACAATAATAAAAAATCAAAACTATTAATTTTAGAATAATATATCTCACCTTAAAAGGTAAAAGTCTCCCAAAGAATTCTTCATCTACTAAAACAATAACAAACTATCAACCCTATAAAAATCTGATCCCAGCAATCACTACAACTCAAAATCAGAACATAAATAAATCTAATGAACATGCAACCATCGTAAAAGCAAAAAACCAGAAAATCAACAATTCCTAAGAGTTGTGTAAAGTATGGAAAATCAACCACAACCTAGGCCGCCATCATAACTACCTACCTAACTACATCATCAAACCATTATCATCATATTTATCTAATCATACGGATATCATGGTATGAATTAGTTATGAACACGAGGTTAGTAGATCTGATGATTGGTTTTATAAAGAGGTTTTGATGGGTTTTCTTTATTAAACGATGTTATATGTTGTTTAGGTGTTTTTAGACTGATAATCAACAACTAAATTGTCCTATCTAACATTTTTTACTTTATGATTTTAGAATATACCGTGCAAAGATTGCACACAATGTATCAACCAATGAACAGAAGGAAATTTTTGAGCGTGCAACACAACTAGATGTTGTTGTCACCAACAATTTTCCCAAGTTGCGTAGCCAAGAGGACGAGTAAGTTTGTTATTTTTCTCACGTACTTTGTTTCGAAAGCATTAGTAGCTTTTGGTATACTTTGGGTTTTATGGTTTATTAAATCATATTTGGTTTTGTTTTTCTTGAAATGAGTTTTGTCAAAGAGTTGGATTCTTGACACGAGGACCGTGTTTTGTGTCTTTTTTTTACTTATTAGTCAAAGCAAGTTTGTTTATTTATTTGTTGCTGAAGGTTGAAGTGGAAAGTAATGTTGATAGATAAAATATAATTGAGGTGGATGTTGATTTTTAAAAGAATGCTTATTTGGATACATTATAGGTCGTTTGGTTGTCTATGACGATGATGTGAGCATTCTCTTTAACATCAAAAACCACCTTAGTAAATTATTGCTATTGACATTACTTTTCTCTCTAAATCATTGGCAACGGATCTACTATCAAATGTGCCATCTCAACGAGGTCAAAACATAAGACACTAGATACATTGTTACCATTTGGATATAATTGACAACCTATGAATCACTATGTAAACTTTATTTGGAATGCAAAGATGTTAAAAAGGGGAGACACCAATAACCAGTACAAATCATACCCTTGCTTACAATTAAGGGTATAATGATTGCTTAAATACTTATTAGTGATGGTGATTTGAAGGTTTTTTTAACATTATACTAATTGCACTTGAGTTACGTCGTTTGTTAGGGGAGAACTTTGGCTTGTGTATTTGGATATTTGCTAGTTATTTTGATGATTTTTAACATATGAATAGTTAGAAAGTAGCATTATACTGTTGTAAAGGAAAGTTCACATAAACTGTTTATTGACCAAATTACCCTTGATATTCTAAAGTTGCATATCTATTGCTCGGGTGTGTATATATTTGGGGCTGTGTAAAACCATTTTGTTTTTTTTGTAAATCAAAAGAGAATTTACCAAGATTCTAAAAAGCGTGTCTTTGCGGCACCAAAGCGGGGCAAAAGCGTGAGGCGTGGCCTCCACGCTAATAAATAGACCTTGGCGTCGGCACTAGGCATGGCGTGAGATAAGGCGGGAAAGGCGAGCAAAAGCGGGCAAAGCAGGCAAAGCAGGCAAAGGTGCGAGTTTTTTTGAAAGGCTTTGAAAATTTTCAAATATTTAGGATTTTTACTTACGTTTACTAATATTTTCAATTTTAGTTATGATTTAAAAATCTTTATAACTCGTATAATTATAAATATGATATAAAACTAAAAATTTATAATTATATATTACCGCTTTAAGTCACGCCTTAAAAACACCGCGCCGCTACGCCTTACGCAAAAGCTTAAGACTTGGACTCGCCTCCACGCCGCGCCTCACGCTATCTGGAACCTTGGATTTTACTATACCTTAGGTATTGTTCACATGGCCTATGTTCAAATATCTTACCTACTGCACCTTAGATTATAACTGGCAAAACATGTTATGATCAAAATTAGGCATACATGTTATATTCTATTTTCTTATTTGTAAATCGTGTATTAAGTTATCAAATTGATAAGCTCCATGTTATGTTTTAACTTATGCGATTGGTTAGTGTGTATATGTTTGTAAGGACACAGTTGTTAATGTGCATATCTTTTTATTTAATTCTTACCATTGCCCTTTAACTCAAGAACACGAGACAAAAAAATATTGGACGCTATTATCGGTGAATGGTTTACATTGTGGCGTGAAATTGAGTATAATGCAGTTCGTTTTCTCTCGATTCTTAACCAATAGAAAGTCCAACCAATATCGGGTTCTTAATTGTTCTTGGTTGTTAAGCTTGCTTGGTAGTCTATTGCTAATTCAACAAAAGCTTGCAAAATGGAAAAATATTACCTACGTATATGTAAAACAAATTGCAAATACCACGTTATTATTCAAGTAAAAATTTAAAATGCAAAATTTGAAACTAAAGGGACTGAAATTGTAAATTCTATGAAATGTAAATGCTTGAAATGTAAACTCTAACAACTATAGGGACTAAAGATGTAAATCTGTTAACTAGAAGGATTAAAAATGCAACAACTATAACAACCTTGCCAAAAATGTAACAAACCAACAAACTACTAACTGAATTTAAACAACTTTCAAATTCCAGGGACCTAAACAATGCAAACCCTAAATTCTTGGAAGATTAGCCAAAAATTAAACACTGATAGAAATGAAAGGGCTAAAGTGCAATTAAGAGAACTTTTTAACTAAAAACGGGACAAGTGAGTCAATAAGCTCGTTCTGGCTTATTACTCAACCAAAATCAATGAAACAACTTGCAAAATGCTTAAAATCTCATTTAAGCTACGTGTGTTCAAGGAATTAAGCTAAAGATCAAAAATAAGCAAATGAGTGCTTATTGATAAGCTCAAAATAAGCTCTAGCCAAATCTAATCAACCACAACTGGATTTTTCTCTTGAAACTGATTAAGCAAATGATTTGAAGATTGGGAAATCAAACCAGAACAAATTTCATCCAGTAATAAGCTCTAAATCTGAAATAAGCTAAAAAGAGCTTATGTTGACCAAGCGTTGACCAGAATTTGCAAAAAGCTCAAACTTTCAGAAATTAACTAGGAACACTTACTAACTGATTTTATGAAAGAAAATCACAAGATTTGTGAAGTAGATTTGAAGATCTAGGAAAACAGTAACATGCTTTATCACAGAGAATGAGCTTTGCTCAGTCTTGGACCAAAAAGCTAATTCCCAGCTTATTAACTAATACTGTAGAAATTCCTTTTGGAATCTAAAACTATATGAAATAAGATAAAACTGAAAGCAAATTTGGTGGAATTCCTTCAAGTATTGAATGAGAACTAAGCAATTGAAAATGGCAAGTTTTTAAGAACAAAGCTAAATGAAAGCTGACCCAAACAATTTTGAAGCCATTTGCCTGTTTGACTTTGAACTTGACTTGTAAAAGGCTTAAAACAACTTGTCAACACTTAAGGACTTTAAATGAACTTTAAAAGTCTAATTCTCAATGCTTGAAAACTATTATTAAGCTATTCCCAAACACTCCTTTAACTGCTTTTAACAAACTTTTAACAAAGACTTATTAAGAACTGACTTAAGCTGATTCAAATGCTATAGCAGTCTAACTTCAATGGACAAAATGAAAGGTATAAGAACTAAATGCAGTCAATTAACACAACAAGAACTTCAATTGAATTGCAAGGCTTAAAATGACTGAAATGATGCAGAAAACTTAAACTAAATCTAAATCAAAACACAATCAGGCAGGATTAAGCTTCAAATTCACAAAGATCAATCAATCAACAACTACACACATTTAATCATGCAATCACAAAGAATTAGCTAGGAATTGAGCATGCACTTGCAATTGAGAGGAATTTAAAACTAGAAACTTTTGCACCTATTGAAGTAACCACTGAGAAGAAGAGGAGCGCTGAGCTCTCTTGCCCTAGTGATAACCACCACCTATCACTAGAAATCAACAAGAATCAATCAACAAATCAACTGGAATCCATCATTCTACTTGAAAACTCCATAGAACTATGCAATGGCTGAATTGTGATCAACAAGCTGGCAAACTTCACAAATGTCAGTTATGATCAATGATTGATCATAACAAACACTCAACAGCAACAACACTATCCAACAGCAGCAAGAATTTGACTGGAATGAGAAGAACAGAATTGGCGGGAAAAAGTGAATTTGAATTTTATTACTGAAAAACGGTTACAAAGTTGTTACAAAGGTAGTAACTAACTAACTGACTCAAGAGTTTGTCATACTCTTGAGTAGTTAGAGTAAGAATGAGGGAAAAGGAAAGGAAAAGTTTAACTAGGTGTTTTTACAAAATTAAGCTACAACTGAAAATGAAGTACAATCTAGCTATTTATAGGCAAGAAGGGAGAGTTTGTTGGAGTTGGGGTTTCTTGATTGGATGGATGATATGTTAATTGAGTTGCACCATTGAATTCGTCTCTTCAAATCGATCAACTTTGGTGTTTATATCTTTCCATGAAATTGCTTCTATCTCAAACGCGTTCCTGGAAAATTTCTTATTCTTGAAGATGACACGTGTTGAATTCTGATTGGTTTAAAATGTGTCACACGGATCAAACTGTTTGGATTTGGTAATAAATGTGAGGCGGCGGTAATGGACATTTAATGCTTGATCCGTGTGACCCCTTTTCTTTCTTCTCATTGGTTGAATCCCTTGTTACATGGATTAAACTCAAATAACTTTCCAATCTTGGCAGAATTAGCCCCTTAACTTGGCAGAATGTAAATTTGAGCTTGTAGCTTCATTCCTTTGGCATATTTAGTCCTTCATCTTCCATAACTTGTACAAAATGGTCCTTTGACTGAGTTGACTTGAGAGTTGACCAAGTTTGACTTGAATCTTGACTTTACATTATTTGCACTTCTAGTCCTTCAACTTTCATAACTTGTCAAGATAGGTCCTTATACTTCAAAGTCTTGTCACTTTTGATCCTCTTTTGTCTTTTTCATCCATTTGAGCTTGATTTTTCCTTGTTTGCTTGAAAATGTATCTTTTTACCTACACAAGTGCACACAAACACAAACATACCACATAACACTGTTTTTGCCAAATAAATTGGTATTTTGCTTCATGTTTTAGGGTTATTTGTCATTAAAAGGATATGAGTTTAAGCTCATATCAAATTCCCCTACACTTGAACATTGCCATGTCCTCATGCAATATTATATTTTAAGGCTCAAAAATTTACATTTCCCTCATAATTAATCCACCTTGGCCATATGAGATGCATCTACACTACTCTAAACTAGATGATGCATGATTTTGACTTTTAATAATGCAATGAATCAAAATACAATTCTATCTATATCTTTTTGATTTTTCTTGAAATGGTTTTGATGGAAATAACTCATAAAGAATTCAATGACTTGGATTAGGGCTTGGATACCATGGACATTTATCACCCTCAAGTTTCACTTTCCCCATACCAAGCTTATAAATGGAATCATTGCATTCACAAGTAAAAAGTGCATCAACTTATTTCATGACAATTAAATGTGGAACCGGTTATTATTTGAGCAAATTGCTTGTGGGAAAATTTGTCATTATTCAAGTGTGAAATATAAGAAGTGTAAAATCCAAAAATAAGGAAGCACGGTTTTAATCCTAAGTAATCCTCTCATCCATTACTTGAAAAACCGCTCACAATTAATATAATTCCGTTTCAAGAGTAATAAGTCATTCGCCTTATGTGTAAAATCCTCATGTCATGCTTTCATAAGTAGCTACACACTCGCTAAGGAAAGAAAAATAAAACTCACGCAATAATTTACATCCGCATCTTTTTGAGATTTTGGATCTTCATCCCCGCAACCCGTCAAGGTAATATTGGATTGGAGCAATCTATTGAATCCCCGCAACCCGTCAAGGTAATATTGGAACTCAATAGTCACTATAATTAACACCACACTGCCCCTCTTGGGAGTCTTGCATTATTTTTTTCTTTTTCTTTTTTTTCTAGCCACTCATTTTTTTTCATAAGCCGCTCTTATTTTTCTTTATTCCTCACAAAGAAATTTGAAAAGAAGAAAAGGAAAAACACCCGCTAAATATGGAGCATGACATAAGTCTAGTACACATAAAACGTGCTAACTTAGAATCTTAAGACGTACTCATATCAACCATGAATGATTAGCCAAAAATGCATAAGAGATTACGAACCAATTAAAACCGTACTTGATTATTTATTAACAATTATATACATGCGAAGAAAATAGAGGTCAAGAAGAGAAGGGTTTAGCCACAAGTAATTGCCATGAAGTCTATCTAGCCCTTTTACACTTGCTTCAACTCTATCATTTCCCATTCTCCACAAATTTAAAATCTCAAATAATGAAATTGGTGGATGCTTAGCCTAATAGACCAATGAAGGACTACATGGTTAAGGATACTAGCTAGAGAATGCTAAGATAAGCAAACTCGGGTTGAGTCAAAATATCCATGGCGGGCCTAATATGTCAAAGAAATCTAAACTTGTTAAAACCATGTTTTATTATTTTTTTCCTTTTTATTTATTTTGATGAAAAATAAAAGAAGAAATATATACAATGCAAGTGTGTTATGCAAAATGATTAATGCAAAAATTATGAATGCATATTTTTGGTGGCCAAAGTAGATCAAAAATTTGAAAAATGTTGAAAATTCATTTTTCCATGTTATCATGCAAGACAATGACAAGTTCTAGGTAAGGTCACTTCGATAGAAGACCCCCCTACACTTAAGCTAAACATTGTCCTTAATGTTTAAGAGCATGGAAGTATAAAAACTTCCCCTACACTTATGACAATGAATAGACTTTGCTTAACCCAAGTTAAGGAAAGGACAACTATTAGTGAAATCATGTTTAAGCACAAGGTGTCAATAAAAATTCACTAAAGTAACGAAGTGAACCGGATACAAGGGCCTCCTGCATAAGCTCCAAAGCATGAGATGAGTGAGCAACCCTACAAACAAGCATGAAGACAAAAGAAAGTCTCCCCTACACTTATCTCCAAGTCGATGCCTTTATTTCTAACCTACAACACTCTAAACCTAGTTATACGATGCTTGAGTTAATGAGTCTCTAGCTCGACTCGTCCCTCAATGAATTAATTCATAGGGAAAATGGGGACCTCTTGGACCATTTCAACGGAAATGTCCTCCCCAAAGTAATGTTTAACACGGTGACCATTCACTTTAAAATTTGGACCATCGGGTTGGGACAACTCAAGAGTTCCATATGGAAACACTTGAGCAATAGTGAATGGACCGGACCATCTCGACTTAAGCTTGCCCGCAAAAAGCTTCAATCTAGAGTTAAAGAGGAGAACCGGCTCTCCAACTTTGAACTCACGATTCTTGATCTTAGCATCATGCAATTTCTTAGTCTTTTCCTTGTAAAGCAAAGAATTCTCATAGGCATTGGCTCTCAACTCATCCATCTCATTGATTTGATCTTTCCTATGTGAACCGGCTTGGTTTAAATCAAAGTTATCCCACTTGAGAGCCCAAGATGCCTTATGTTCTAACTCAAATGGGAGGTGGCACGCTTTTCCATAGACAAGCCTATAAGGAGTACAACCAATTGGTGTTTTAAAAGCCGTCCTAAACGCCCACAAAGCATCATCAAGCTTATCCGACCAAGAAGCTCTATGCTCTCCCACCGTTCTCTCTAAAATTCTCTTTAAACCACGATTTGTGACCTCGGTTTGACCATTTGTTTGAGGGTGATACGCGGTAGAAAGTCTATCATTCACTCCATATTTCTTCATAACTCTCGTAAATTGATCATTACAAAAGTGCGTACCACGATCACTTATGATGGCCCGAGGTACACCAAATCTAGCAAACAATTGTTTCAAGAACTTTACAACCACTCTAGCATCATTAGTAGGTAAGGCTTTAGCCTCCACCCACTTGGACACATAATCCACCGCCACAAGTATATACTTGTTTCCCTTAGAGGATGGAAAAGGTCCCATGAAATCGATTCCCCATACATCAAATATCTCACACTCTTGGATAAAATTTTGTGGCATCTCATCACGTTGTGTAATTTTTCCTTGTCTTTGACAAACATCACAAAATTTCACCATCTCTTAGGCATCCTTGTAAATGGAAGGCCAATAGTAACCCGAATCAAAGACTTTCTTGGCGGTGTAGTTAGGCCCAAAATGTCCACCCGTAGGTCCTTTATGACATGCCTCTAAGATTTTAAATGCCTCGGGCCCATCTACACACCGTCTAATGATTTGGTCCGCACATTGCCTAAAAAGATATGGATCATCCCAAAAGTAATACTTAACTTCCTTAAGAAACTTTTTCTTTTGTTGGTAAGTTAGACCCTCAATAAGCACATTGCCCACAAGATAGTTTGCTATATCCGCAAACCAAGGTGTGGCATCCTCTTGGGAAGAGATAGACATGAGCTCCTCTAGTGGAAAGGATTCATTGATTTCTTGATGTGGGAAATCTCCTTGAAAAGGATGCTCAAGTCTACTCAAATGATCCGCCGCTAAATTCTCGGCCCCTTTCTTATCACGAATCTCTATCTTAAACTCTTGAAGCAACAAAACCCATCTCAAAAGCCTAGGCTTAGCATCTTGTTTTGTCATAAGATACTTGAGAGCGGAGTGATCCGTGTACACTATGGTCTTGGAAAGCACAAGATATGGTCTAAACTTCTCAAAAGCATATACTATAGCAAGCAACTCTTTTTCCGTGGTAGTATAATGAAGTTGTGCACCGGTCATAGTTTTACTCGCATAGTGTATAGGTTGAAAATGCTTATTAACTCTTTGTCCTAATACGCCCCCCACCGCATAGTCACTAGCGTCACACATAAGCTCAAAAGGTAATTCCCAATTTGGAGAAACCAAAAAGGGAGCCTTTGTTAATTTTTCCTTAAGGGTCTCAAAAGAGTCTAAACAAGCTTGGTCAAAAATGAAAGGAGCCTCTTTCTCCAAGAGATGAGTCATCGGTCTATCTATCTTAGAAAAATCTTATATAAAGCGCCTATAAAATCCCGCATGACCTAAGAAACTCCTCACACCTTTAACCGAGGTGGGTGGGGGAAGCTTAGCAATCACATCAATTTTAGCTCGATCAACTTCTAATCCCTTATTGGATATCTTGTGTCCTAAAACAATCCCCTCTTTCACCATAAAGTGACATTTCTCCCAATTAAGCACCAAACGTGTTTCCTCACAACGCTTAAGCATTCTCTCAAGATTGGTGAGACATGAGCTAAAGGAGTTCCCAAATACGGAAAAGTCATCCATAAAAACCTCCATTGTTTGCTCTATCATGTCATGGAAAATCGCCATCATGCACCTTTGAAACGTCCCCGGTGCATTACATAGGCCAAAAGGCATCCTCTTGTAAGCAAATGTACCGTAGGGACAAGTGAATGTGGTCTTTTCTTGATCCTTAGGGTCAATGGGTATTTGAAAATAACCCGAAAAGCCATCAAGAAAACAATAGTACTCATTTCCCGCTAAGCGTTCAAGCATTTGATCCATAAAGGGAAGCGGGAAATGGTCTTTCCTAGTTGCCTCATTGAGTTTTCTATAATCAATGCAAACTCTCCAACCGGTCACAAGTCTCGTGGGAATAAGCTCATTGTTCTCATTAGGCACCACGGTGATTCCACCCTTCTTTGGAACACAATGAACCGGGCTAACCCATGGAGAGTCGGAAATGGGGTAAATCATACCCGCATCTAAAAGTTTAATCACTTCCTTCTTAATAACCTCATGGATTTTTGGGTTAACTCTCCTTTGGTTTTGAATGGCGGGTTTATAGTCATCCTCCATAAGGATTTTGTGAGTACAAAAATGTGGATCAATTCCCCTTATGTCGGATATTTTCCATGCTAAGGCTTTCTTGTGTTTCTTAAGGACTTCAATAAGTTGCTCCTTCTCATCCTCTTTCAACTCTTTAGCAATAATCACCGGTAATTGGTCTTTTCCTTCTAAGAAAGCATATTCTAAGTGGGATGGAAGTTCCTTAAGTTCAATGGGAGGTGGACTCTCTATGGAAGGTTTTACTATGGAAGGTTCCTCAATGGTAATCTCTTGTGGAATAGGAGAAGGAATAGGGTCCTCATTGAGCAACTTTTGGATTGTAAGAATATCTTCTTCCCAATTAATGGGAGAATCATCATCACCAAGAAAGTTAGACTCAAATTCCTCCAAGAGGAAATCACTCTCTCCAAAAGGTGTTAAAGAGGGAGCAATTGAGGCCACGGTTTCAACATGGGGTATCTCATCACTAGCATTCTTACAAGCATCATGAAAGTGTTCATTACACACTTCATCTAGCACATCCACAATGTTAATAGTCTCACAAGGTCTAGATTCCTTAACCTCTTCCCTATCACAAACTTTCCCTAACTTAAACACCACTCTCTCATCTTCTACTCTCATAATTAATTCTCCTTCCGCCACATCTATCAAGTTACGACCCGTTCTCAAAAACGGTCTACCAACAATCAAAGGCACTCTAGGATCCATGTCATAATCGACCACTACAAAGTCGGCCAGAAAGGTAAACTTATCCACACCTACAAACACATCTTCCGCTATACCTACGGGGTGAGCTATGGTTCGGTTGGCTAGTTCAAGAGTCATCCTAGTGGGAGTGAGCTCGGGAAGAGATAGTTGTTTCCAAACCGATAAAGGCATGAGATTTATGCTCGCCCCTAAATCCGCCAAAGCCATGCAATTTTCAACACCGGGAAAATTACAAGGTATCAAGAAGCGCCCCGGATCTCCAAGTTTTGTTGGTAAGGTTTTAAGTAACACCGCGGAACAATTTTCATTAAGTGATGTGTTGGGCAAATCAACCAATTTCTCTTTGTTTGAGAGCAAATCCTTGAACATCTTAGCAAACTTTGGCATATAAGCAAGAGCTTCCGCAAAGGATATGTTGATATTGAGTTGCTTGAACATCCTTAAGAAATTGGAGACTTGGATGTCATCTTTATTCTTTAACTTGTCCTTTTTCAACCTTGAAGGGTATGGAAGAGTAGGTTGTGGTGTAGGTGGAATAGGTGTTGTGGTGGAAGATTTGTCTTTGTTAGCCTCTTCATTGGGAAGTGTGGAAGGTAAAGGAGAAGTATGAGGTGGTTGAGAAGGTATGTTTGAGTGAATAGGAGCATTTTGAGGAGGTGGAGTAGAAGTAGAAGGCTTGTCACAAGTAGGAGCACAAGTGGGTTGAACAAGAGTAGGTTTAGGAGGTGAAGGATCCTTTGTTGTTGTGCCACTCCTTGTTGTAATAGCATTGACATTGGCCCGTGGGTTTGTTTGTGTATTAGAAGGTAAAGCCCCTTGTGGTCTTTGAGTTACCGCCACTAAAACCCTATTGATTTGTTCCTCCATTGTACGTTTCAATTGGTCATTCATTCTCTTCTCAATTTCACGCATTTTCTTGTCAACATACTCTTGAGTCTCTTGCATCCCATATCCTTGATTTGGATTTTGAGGGTAAGCTTGACTTGGTATTGGAGCATATGCTTGATTGGGAATAAATGGAAGTGGTTGATTAAATCCTTGTTGTGGTGGATAAAAGGTATTTGCTTGAGGTTGAAATTGATTGGGTGCCTTGTAGTTATTTCCTTGGTATGGTTGTCTTTGCCCTTGATTCCTTGCTAAAATTTGAGGAGGATTTTGTGGAATTTGGGTGGGTGGTTGGGGTGGGAAGCCGGGTGGAGTAAGGTAATTTTTGGATTTGTAAGAAAGGTTATTTGGATTGATGTTAGGCTTGAAGTGTTCACGATGTTCCTCTTGGTAAGCATAGCATTCCCCTTGATACCCTTGCACCTTATCACATTGTTCATAAGAGTGGGGACCTCCACAAGTAACACAAGAAATGGTGATGGCATTCACATTATTTGAGGAATTGTTCAATGTCATGCTCTTAAAATTTTGAACCATTTCATGAGTCATTTTTTGTCCTTGTTTGACTTGTTGAAGGATCTCTTTAAGAAGTTGGGTTTCACAAGGAGTTTGAGAAGTGTTTTGGATAACATGAACCCTTTCTTCAAATGGATTGTTTGTTTGAACCATTGCCTTAGTCTCAATGATGTCCAAAGCCTCTTGGTAGGTCTTAAGAAGAATACTTCCTCCCGCGGAAGCATTTAATGAATCTTGGTGGTGAGGTTTAAGGCCATTATAGAAGGTATTGATTTGGTGAACATCATCCAATCCATGGTTAGGGCATCGCCTCAACAACTCACTATACTCTTCCCAAGCATCACTAAATAATTGACTAGGTTTTTGTGTAAAGCCCATAATTAAATTCCTCAAAGCCATAGTCTTTTGTGGAGGAAAGAATTTGTTCAAAAACTTAGTGGTAAAACCGTCCCATGTGGTGATACTATCGGGTGGGTGGGTGTCTAACCAATGCTTAGCACTCCCATCTAAGGAAAATGACACTAACATCAATCTAATGACCTCATGTGGAACCCCATTATGCTTAATGGTATTGCAAAGTGAAAGGAATCTCTTTAGGTGAGCATGAGGATCCTCATTTTGTTTTCCCAAGAAAGGGGATAAAGCAACCATATTGATCATAGATGTATGTAGCTCAAATGTGTTAGCGGGAAAGTCGGGAATCTTAATGGCACTAGAATATCCATGAATGTTGGATTGCATACGTTCATACAAAGTACGATTATCAATAGCCATGGCTTCTTGTGGTAGTGACAAAGCACGATTCTCGTGATCGGCTTGGTGGACGGTGGTGGTCTTACTCTTTCTCTTTTTCTTCCTTTTCGGAGGAAGAGGTTGTACACCAATCGGTATTTGTGCACGCCCGCGAGTGAGCATGCAACTCAATATGAGGAATGAGAGAGAAGCTCTCGTGTGACTTTGAAGAGAAATGGATTATCCTCTTCGAGTTTCAATATTAAATATCCACAAGAAAATAACAATATATGTATTTACTACTTTGGGTGCAAGACCCTCAATGAAGCCTTCCTTCTTAGAATACTCCCAAGTGAACGGGGGGTTAGGTGGCGCGAAGCACTTAAGTACCTATTGACCCTTAGATGGCATTTTATAGCACATCGCCTTTCTATTCACTTAAATGTTCGTATTCTTCGAATTGTTGCTTATTGAGAGTATTTATCTATTCTTGCTTTATTTTGTTTGATCGATACACGTGTCAAGGACCGGAGCGCCCCTCAACACGGTGTATTGCCTCGGCAATACTTATGGAAGATATGTAGATTGATTGTTCTTATACGTATACGTATTTACTTATAATAATATATGGAAAATATTTTTGTATTTATGAATTTTTTAAGGGAAAATACTATATGTACATAAAAACCGAGAGAATCCAATAATATATATTTTGGGTGCAATCTCTTAGGAAAAAGATTGCTTTTTGGATTTTTTAATTTTTTTGGTCAATTCTTTAGGAAAAGAATTGTTTTGTTAATTTTTTAGTTTTTATATATTTTTATATTTTTGATTTTTTATTTGTTTTTTATTTATGATACGTAAAAATAACGTTCACAAAGTGAACGGATCCCAAAAGCCAATGAAAACCGTCAATCGATAGTCTCTCGTGTAGTCAAAGAACCGGCAGCGGCGCCATTTGAAATTAAGTATAATGCAGTTCGTTTTCTCTCGATTCTTAACCAATAGAAAGTCCAACCAATATCGGGTTCTTAATTGTTCTTGGTTGTTAAGCTTGCTTGGTAGTCTATTGCTAATTCAACAAAAGCTTGCAAAATGGAAAAATATTACCTACGTATATGTAAAACAAATTGCAAATACCACGTTATTATTCAAGTAAAAATTTAAAATGCAAAATTTGAAACTAAAGGGACTGAAATTGTAAATTCTATGAAATGTAAATGATTGAAATGTAAACTCTAACAACTATAGGGACTAAAGATGTAAATCTGTTAACTAGAAGGATTAAAAATGCAACAACTATAACAACCTTGCCAAAAATGTAACAAACCAACAAACTACTAACTGAATTTAAACAACTTTCAAATTCCAGGGACCTAAACAATGCAAACCCTAAATTCTTGGAAGATTAGCCAAAAATTAAACACTGATAGAAATGAAAGGGCTAAAGTGCAATTAAGAGAACTTTTTAACTAAAAACGGGACAAGTGAGTCAATAAGCTCGTTCTGGCTTATTACTCAACCAAAATCAATGAAACAACTTGCAAAATGCTTAAAATCTCATTTAAGCTACGTGTGTTCAAGGAATTAAGCTAAAGATCAAAAATAAGCAAATGAGTGCTTATTGATAAGCTCAAAATAAGCTCTAGCCAAATCTAATCAACCACAACTGGATTTTTCTCTTGAAACTGATTAAGCAAATGATTTGAAGATTGGGAAATCAAACCAGAACAAATTTCATCCAGTAATAAGCTCTAAATCTGAAATAAGCTAAAAAGAGCTTATGTTGACCAAGCGTTGACCAGAATTTGCAAAAAGCTCAAACTTTCAGAAATTAACTAGGAACACTTACTAACTGATTTTATGAAAGAAAATCACAAGATTTGTAAAGTAGATTTGAAGATCTAGGAAAACAGTAACATGCTTTATCACAGAGAATGAGCTTTGCTCAGTCTTGGACCAAAAAGCTAATTCCCAGCTTATTAACTAATACTGTAGAAATTCCTTTTGGAATCTAAAACTATATGAAATAAGCTAAAACTGAAAGCAAATTTGGTGGAATTCCTTCAAGTATTGAATGAGAACTAAGCAATTGAAAATGGCAAGTTTTTAAGAACAAAGCTAAATGAAAGCTGACCCAAACAATTTTGAAGCCATTTGCCTGTTTGACTTTGAACTTGACTTGTAAAAGGCTTAAAACAACTTGTCAACACTTAAGGACTGTAAATGAACTTTAAAAGTCTAATTCTCAATGCTTGAAAACTATTATTAAGCTATTCCCAAACACTCCTTTAACTGCTTTTAACAAACTTTTAACAAAGACTTATTAAGAACTGACTTAAGCTGATTCAAATGCTATAGCAGTCTAACTTCAATGGACAAAATGAAAGGTATAAGAACTAAATGCAGTCAATTAACACAACAAGAACTTCAATTGAATTGCAAGGCTTAAAATGACTGAAATGATGCAGAAAACTTAAACTAAATCTAAATCAAAACACAATCAGGCAGGATTAAGCTTCAAATTCACAAAGATCAATCAATCAACAACTACACACATTTAATCATGCAATCACAAAGAATTAGCTAGGAATTGAGCATGCACTTGCAATTGAGAGGAATTTAAAACTAGAAACTTTTGCACCTATTGAAGTAACCACTGAGAAGAAGAGGAGCGCTGAGCTCTCTTGCCCTAGTGATAACCACCACCTATCACTAGAAATCAACAAGAATCAATCAACAAATCAACTGGAATCCATCATTCTACTTGAAAACTCCATAGAACTATGCAATGGCTGAATTGTGATCAACAAGCTGGCAAACTTCACAAATGTCAGTTATGATCAATGATTGATCATAACAAACACTCAACAGCAACAACACTATCCAACAGCAGCAAGAATTTGACTGGAATGAGAAGAACAGAATTGGCGGGAAAAAGTGAATTTGAATTTTATTACTGAAAAACGGTTACAAAGTTGTTACAAAGGTAGTAACTAACTAACTGACTCAAGAGTTTGTCAGACTCTTGAGTAGTTAGAGTAAGAATGAGGGAAAAGGAAAGGAAAAGTTTAACTAGGTGTTTTTACAAAATTAAGCTACAACTGAAAATGAAGTACAATCTAGCTATTTATAGGCAAGAAGGGAGAGTTTGTTGGAGTTGGTGACGTGTCAGAACCAATCATAGCTTGCCACGTGGAGAATTCTGCATTTTGCACTTTGAAGGTATGAACAAGGATTTGGGGTTTCTTGATTAGATGGATGATATGTTAATTGAGTTGCACCATTGAATTCGTCTCTTCAAATCGATCAACTTTGGTGTTTATATCTTTCCATGAAATTGCTTCTATCTCAAACGCGTTCCTGGAAAATTTCTTATTCTTGAAGATGACACGTGTTGAATTCTGATTGGTTTAAAATGTGTCACACGGATCAAACTGTTTGGATTTGGTAATAAATGTGAGGCGGCGGTAATGGACATTTAATGCTTGATCCGTGTGACCCCTTTTCTTTCTTCTCATTGGTTGAATCCCTTGTTACATGGATTAAACTCAAATAACTTTCCAATCTTGGCAGAATTAGCCCCTTAACTTGGCAGAATGTAAATTTGAGCTTGTAGCTTCATTCCTTTGGCATATTTAGTCCTTCATCTTCCATAACTTGTACAAAATGGTCCTTTGACTGAGTTGACTTGAGAGTTGACCAAGTTTGACTTGAATCTTGACTTTACATTATTTGCACTTCTAGTCCTTCAACTTTCATAACTTGTCAAGATAGGTCCTTATACTTCAAAGTCTTGTCACTTTTGATCCTCTTTTGTCTTTTTCATCCATTTGAGCTTGATTTTTCCTTGTTTGCTTGAAAATGTATCTTTTTACCTACACAAGTGCACACAAACACAAACATACCACATAACACTGTTTTTGCCAAATAAATTGGTATTTTGCTTCATGTTTTAGGGTTATTTGTCATTAAAAGGATATGAGTTTAAGCTCATATCATGGCGTGACTCCTTTTACTAGTCACCAAGTTTCCAAGTGACATAATTAACCTTTGGGTTTATGTACTGATACTTGCATATTTGATAGTTATTACAAATCAAACATAATTGTTGTTTTTCTTAAGGCTCAATACTGGTTCACTATTTCTTATTTCCATAGTGCTGAGATTGAAAGCTCATTTATCGAACTTTGAAGGACTTATGGAGGCAGGATCACAGAAACGGTTAAACCCTGTCCCTTTGTTTTTTTATAGTAATGATATCAATAAATCACTGATGATACCCAATTCACACATGTGCAGTTTAGTCTTCCAGGTTGATGTTTGAATGCAGCAATGTATGTGGGTCTAAGGTCATAGAAACAACGTATATATAGGATGAATGAGAGGCATGCACTTATTTCTCTTTATACTTTTTTAAGTAGTCATAACTTATTTTAAGTGTAGAACTTTGACATCAATATCTAAAAAACATTTAAGGTTCGTGGAATTGGGATCGATTCAAGAGCATGAAAGACCAAAAAAAGATAGATAAGACTACTATCCTAATTGGCATGGAATAATTAAATTGAATTTAAAAAAGGCCTCCCTCCGTCTCCTTATTCTTACTAGTCGTATTGCTATTGACTTATTATAAATCTCATGAACTCAGTTGATAGGCTGAGAAGAATGAACTGCGTGACGTAAAGTAGAGGCTCAAAGTTGAGAACGAAAAGCTGGAATTTGGCACATAACAAGCTTATGCCTTTTTTTTCAGTTACCCTCATGTCACCATGCGGAAATTCATGCCATCTTTTGTGGTTGATACATCATTAGACACGTCCTTCGACCTCCAGTTACGTAATTACATATCTTCTGGTGTGTTTTGTATTGTTCATCAACTTTATGTATGATATTATGTTAAAATGATTACTGTTCTTTATTATGTGTGGTTGAAGAATTGTGTATTATAATATATCCATTCACCTTTCATGATGTTTTCATAGATTTAGAGTGTTATATTTGCTAAGTATGTTGTAGTTTCTGAAATTTTATACAAATATGAATTTTGGAAATTTCAAAAACATTTTTTTAAACTAATCTACAAAAACACTGGTTCTGAAAAAAACTAGTGTATTTTCTGTAAAATAGGGAGTTATTTCTTTGCATCAGAGAGACAGGTTCATAGGAAAACCAGTCTTGATACTTACAATAGAAAGTGGTTATAGAACCAGTTCCTATTTGTCTCGGTTATAGAGATACCCCCCTTTGAAGAGTGGTTCCAAAACCACTCCTCATGATCTATTCTAACCACTTTCCATGGCATTTTTTGTAGTACTGAACCCCTAACGATTCATGCACTTTTTGTTCAAATCTAGTGATCTCGTTCTTAAAGTGTGTTGTCTTAGATGGTGGAAAGAAATAATTCATAAACTTAGACACTAAATCATCCCATGTTAAGATCGAACCCGGTGGTTCATTCTCATACCAAATCTTAGCATTACCCTCGAGCGAGTACGGAAAAAGCATGAGCTTAATCGCGTCATTAGGCACATCTCTAAACTTGAGAGTCGAGGTAATTCGAAGAAAATTCCGAATGTGAGAATGCGGGTTATCGGTCTCATTGCCACGAAATTGATCGGCACGAATGAGCGATAAAATACCCGTCTTAATCTCATAATGATCCGCCAAAATAGCCGGCACAACGATTGCTTCCCCATATCCTTCGGTGGGTGCACGGAGCAATTCCTCCATTGTTCGGTTATCGGCCATATCTACAACAATAGGTGGAAGCTCGGGTTCCACTATTCGTTGTTGACGATTTCTATTTCTACGAGGAATATTTTCAAGCCTATTAAAATCAATCACAAGACGAGAAGAACGTAATTGCATACACTACAAAGACGAGAATTTAGAGGATTGAAGAAAAGAAATTAGACAAGAAGAAGATTATTTTTGGTATTTTATTTGGTATTGCTCAATCAAAAATGATCGATAAAAAGCAAGGAATAAGGATAACTACTATGGAAGTAAATTACCCTCGGTCGACTTTGAAACGATAGGTGAAAACCTAAACGTCTCGAGGTTCAATAAGTAAACTACAAAAATAAAATTTAATACTACTTGAATCGGCAAACAAATAATAGGTCGTCCCTCTCAATATACGCACAAGCAAGCGGGGAAACGAGGTAGCACAAAGCACTTAAAAACCTTTTTCCTTAGACGGCCTTTTATAGCACGTCGCCTTATACCCACCTTATAGTTTGTATAAATCGAGTTCAAACTTCTTATTAGTATTTATCTATTTTGCCTTTTATTTTTGTTTTGGATTCGAATACAATAGCTAGGTGATGAAATCCCAACTAAGGCCTTATTTGAAAAGTATGTAAATTTATTGTTCTACGTAATACAATATATTAATCACAAAAAACGAGAAAAACGATACATACTATTTAATAGAAAAATAACAAAACTTTCCGAGGACGGAAAGGGTCTTCAAATCAACGATCAACAAATCTCCACGAAAACGAATCGTACACAAGATCCCCGGCAACGGCGCCAAAATTTTTGATGTGATCGTGATAGTATAGTGATAATTAAGATACGTTATAGGGTAAATTAGAAAATTATTAGGAAAAAGTAATAGTCTAAAATTACCAAAGACGAATTCAATTAAACACGTGATGAACCAAGTTCGTTGTACACGAAGATCTTATGAATTTGAGACGTTTTGTATCGATTTGGACAATTGATTCAAATTGGTTGTCGGTTTTTAAACTAAAATTAAAATCTACCAATTTTAAGCTATTTAATTTTAACCTAAAATGCATGAATCGTAAACCCCAAATTATTTTAATCTAATTACTTAAAATTTAAAACTATTTAAAAATTAAACTATTTAAAAAATCTACAAAAATAACTTTAACTCTATTTAAAAATCTAATAAAACTTTTTAAACTAATTAAATTTATTAAAATTTACTTTAACCAAACTAATTTTTTTTAAAACTATTTTTTTAAATTTAAATCTAAAACATTAAAAATCTAATTATTCGAAAACTAATCAAACTTTTAAAATTAATAAAAATATAATTTTTATTTTATTTTTAGACTATTAATTATTTTTTAAAACTAAAAATTACTTTTAATAAAATTTCTAATTAAAATATATTTAAACAGATTATAAGTAAAAATGCAACTAAATCAATTCTGCCAGAACAACTATGCTATATTAATAAATCTGAAAGAAAGTTAACCAAAAGAGCCTGTTAGCTCAGATGGTTAACACATTGGATATGCATCCGTGAGGTCACGGGTTCAAGCCTCAGGAAGGCCATATTTTTGTGATTATTATCTTTTTGAACAGTAAAATAACCAAAGGAACAATACAGTAAAAAACAATCACACAGCAGCAGACTAATCAAGCCCAATTACCTAACTTAATATAACAAAGCAGATATCACAGTCTAGAAAAATAACAATCAGTTACCTAAATTGAACAATATCAAGCAACTTACTCAAATTTAAACAAAGTCAGTAGCTAACAGATCTATATATTCAATAATAACAAAAGCTGAACCTAGATCAATCCAATGTCAGCAAACCAATCTTACAACATGATTCGGCATATCAGATACCAAGTTCCAAAAACATATCAGATCATCAATCATTCTACTCAATTAGACAGCAAAATTAATACATAACAGATAAAGCAAGCTTAGAATCAGACTTTTAATTATCCAGTTTAAACTATTTCAAGCAGACTATGTAAAGGTAAAAATGCAGAAACAATATTAACTAAACAATCATGATCGAAACTTGACTTTATCCTACACCTTAAAACAACTTACAAGTTATACAAATCATACTAAACATCTTGTTCAAAACTCGGCACGAATTGATAACAAATACACCAATTGATATGACTAAATCAACCCATAAACAGCTTCAAATCTTATCAGTAACCAATAGCTAAGCAGAATCACAGTAAATGCAAAATCTAATCAGTGTCAACATTTAAATAACTAATAACTCAAATATTACTAAAAATCCATCCATCATAAATCGAAAACAAGCAGATAACAACCATAAGATCACTAAACAGATTTAAAATAATATGAAAATTAAATGGAAATCACCTTATGTAGAAAACCATTGGGCAGAAGGTTAGCGCTGTGCTACCTTAATGAACCGGAACAAAAACACCACCATTCAAACCACCATCCACCATTAAAATCATCATTCGAGCCATTATATTTGATTTTTCGAACCAAATACCAACATAAACCAACGAATCACCAAGTAATATATCTCAAACCAGGCAGATTCATTATAAATTTCTTCCAGTGGGGAAAAACTTTAATCCCTTAATTAAAGCTATCATTTAGCTTAATCAAATAATTTCAATGGTTATTATTATTAAAATCAATAAGGATGCAAAGACAGTAAATATAAAAGATTAAAATTAGGAACTCAAAACTTTAAAACTGAACTTTTCATTAATTCAAAATCACATTACATTATCAAAAAGAAAATTACAAGCCTACACTAATTTTAACATAATAACATTAAAATAAAGAAAGGGATACTGATTACAAAAAAGATGATAGTTTATATAGGGAAACCCGAGAGGTGTGGTGATTGCTGAAAATTGATCTTCGCCTTCCAATTGGTATCTCTCGTTCTCTCTCTTGTCAGTTGATCATCCAAGGGTGGATATGCGCTCTTGTTCACTCGGATTGCCAGGGTGGCACCAAAGTGTGCTAGTTGTGTTACTTCAAAGCTGAGGTGGCCACTCTTGATTGGATGATGGGGAATGGTGAGGTGTCTCAGCCAATGAAAAGGGAACATGTAGCCTTGCCTCTCCACTTCTGCCTTCCGAAAACTTGGGGGATTTAATTCCCCCATGCTTGAATCACACGTGGGAACAAAACCCCCAATTTAATTTAACTTTTGGGTAATTTTATTGATGTGGTAAAATTAGGGTTTGGAGAAGTTACTGGTTATTTTTTGGTTTGGGGAAGAAAGAGGATACATGAAAAGTATCGAAATTTGTATGTTTATTAATTTTCTGTGGTGAGAAAATGGAATATAAATGGGTAAACGTGTGGTGGTGTAGGATTTAATAATTGTGAGTGGGTAACGATTTAAAGAAAAGTGACAGTCCAAAAACGTGTAAAGTTTATGAAACTTTATAAACATTCCCATGTGTAGCCCTAATTGATTTGTAAGGCCCAAATACAAATCCTTATTCGTTTCTTTCATTTCACTTTGGGCTTTTAGGCCCATGTTTTATTTCCTCCATCTGTCCCTTCAAACGCAGTTGAGCCTATTGGGCTTGGGTCCAAAAATGATGAATACTTATTTCCTTAATTGGGCTTTTGGGCCCATTTATCATAAGTGGGACCCGCAAAGCCCAAATGTCCTTCATTAAGATGAAATCCACTAAAAACGAGCGTGGCTTTGGCAATGTTGATCTTTTCTTCAAACTCGTGTCGTTCTTGCCGGTTTTTGCGAACTTTGGTACCTACACACATAAAAACAAGAAACATGCAAATACAAGGCAATAATGATACATTATATGCACTTATTCAATGTTTATAGATACAAATGATATGAGTAAAATCACTTATATCATTATGCATGATTGCTTATTAAACGATGAAGTTCTGCATCACCCTTCTATACAATCTTGATTTGAGTATGACTTAAATCTTATTATATCTGTGATATTTTAATATTATTCATATAGGATGTTGTGCCATGCTCAAGTGGGAGAAATATTAGAGTGTGCAAGGTACAACACAATATGGCTTATATTATTCTATTAGGACTTATACATATTGATGTATGTTGTCTATAGAGAACTAATGTCATGAAATAATAAAAACTACTTCATCACATAACCTAAATGTTTTAGCTAATAAGCATATGTCTTCTTGTAAAGACATAAATATGAAGTATGTAAATTAACTTGAAAATAATATTGAAGCCAAAAGTAGGCATTCAATAATACTTTATTTGTAATATGTTTATGTTTTCAAGTAAATACATAAACATGAACTTACTTGAATTGTTCAAAGACTTATAAAATAAAGTAAGTAATTCACTGGTTGTGTCTTCCTGTTAAGGCATATACAATGAAGTTATTGAATTGTTCAATATCTTATAAAGTATATTTAGCGACCAACATGTTATGTTTTCTTGTTAAAACAAGAACATGAAGTTCTTGAACTGCTAATATAATCATACTTTATAGCAAGCAATCGGCTTGAATATATTGTTTATGCAATTTGGCTTGACCAAATTATAAAATATGTGAGCCAAAGAGTATTAGGTTATCAAAGGAATTGTGATATTGTCTCACAATCGAAACACTCTGTCTCATGTGTAAAATCAAATACTATTGTTATTATTTGATCCTTGATAATATTAACTAATCTCTCTCTCTCGTATCTTATTAAGGTTAACAAAAACATAAATGAGCCCGTGCTTATTCAACATGGTTCCAAACAAGAAGGTAACTAAGAAACCGTCAATTTATGGAATGGGATGACTCCCAGAAAGTCTTAGTTGAACTCTTGAACTTGTTAAAATCATGTTAGACGTGTTATTAACAAACTTGAATCAAGAAATTTCAATGTATTTTATACATCCCAAAACGAGAACAATTCATTGTTGCTCGACATGTTGTGTACTTGTAGAAAGTTTCCTTTTACAAGAAGCAAGTGGGAGCCTTTATGCATCTTTGAAGAAAGTAATGAATAAAATACAACCTTCTTAATACACTAGTGAACGACACAATTGAGGCTGAGCATGTAAATGCAAAAGCCACAAAGTGTTGTAACCCCCATTCGCATATCCGCAAGGAGACCTCAAGCAACTGAAGATATGAATGTCATGTCAAAGTTGAGGAATCTGAGTTAGAGGATCATAGTGAACCTCATAACTATCGAGACACGTTTTTAGATTTGGAATCTAATGAATGACTCAAAACTATGAATGGTTAGATGTAGTCCATAAAAGAAAATCATTTTTGGAATTTGATTAGCTTTCACTCATCAGTAAGACTGATAGGTTATACATGGTCTTCTATGAGAAGATAGATATGGACACAATTGTACACATTTATACACACTCTCTTTGAATAGAGTTTAAGGCATGCTCAAGCAATTGATCATGATTTAAGGCTTTATTTTATTTACGAGTGTTATATTAATAAAGATATTAATTACCATACTTGATTTCATGAATATGAAATATGGCAATTGGTGTACAACTCTAGAAATCCAAGTGTGGATTATAGCATGCATCTAGGAGCTGGAATCTTAAGTTTGAATCAAGGATATGATCATGATTAAAACAAAGATAACTCTTTAAGCTAGTAGGAGCATATTGTTTTGTTTGTTCTTAAATCTCATATGTTGTTGACATATTGAAAATAACATTCCATCAAAGCTAGGTTTTAATCCTTGGTTTGGAATATATTTCTATTGAGAGATATAAGAAATAACACATATAACCTCGGAACCTATGCTTATTAGGAAAAGGCATACGCGGTTAATAAGTCTAAATATGACACATCACTGAGAAAGTCTCAAAGTTCTATCTCATTTGATAAAATTGGATATGTACATGGAAACCCTTAGTTTACCTAATGGATTCATTGCATATGATATGTTATGTATTAGAATAATTTTAATACTTGCATGAATGCAAGATGAACTGATCAAAAAGTATCTAAGTGAAAGTCATTAGACTACTATAGACATGTTCAACGTTTACGGATTTTAGGTAAGGAGATTAGTTTTGAGTTTATACACTAATTCTTACTTTGATTGAGATGGTACTCAATTCTAGCAATAGTAGGATTTTATCTTAAATGATACTACTACTACCTAGACGTGCTTGATAAAAAGCATTGTTGCACTACCCATTAGTAAAATAAGAATACTTTACTGTTTGGGAAGCTGTTAAGAATATTGTCCTAAATAGGTGTTCTACTTGCTTCAAACAACCTATGTAATGTACTATGGCGATGCTAGTATTACTGTATTAGCATTTGAGCGCACATATACAAAATGACAATCATCATATTCTTCAAAATCTTCACTATTTGTGAGTTTCTGAAATAAGTATTCTCAAAGTTCACTCAGATGACAACTCAACAGGTCCTTGTGTAAATTCAATGTCTTTTAGTCAAACATGTTCATCATGCTTGGAACATTGGACTTTAACCTTAGAGTAGTCTCATGTATATCTGTTTTTTTTGTATTTGGATAATGGAACGTTAAGCAGTTTTACTAAATAATGAATTGATATACTTGGTAGATCGTCTTCATTTGTACTACTGTGTTCTATATTAGCATGTTTAATCCATGAATAATTTAGTTATTCTAAATTATCCATTGTCAGTTGACGATACGGGAGTATTATCTAATTAAGACAAATGTGAGTTGGTCATATTCATTAGGAATGAATATTAATTGATGATGCCGCTAAACTCATATGTGTTCATTGGATGAACATTGGATTGACCCAACCTACGAGAATTCACTACATGGATCGTCGTCACTAGTGAATCTCGCAAGTGGTTGAATCTCTCATCCGAAGACTTGAGATGCAAGTAGGTTTTGTATGTGTGGAATGTCAATCTTTGATATGGTTCAACCTTGTCCTGAACAAGGCTGCCATAAAGACCATTTTCAGGTGCGATGTGAAACACATGAACGACACGTGTAGTCAAAATAGGATTTTTTTCCTCCACATGTATTGAAGTTAGATACTACTGGGCCCCTCGATGAATTGTACAGATGTATGTGTGGCCACACCTAAATGTAATTAAGATGATACTTGATTAATTTGGTAATCTAGTTCAATATCAATATCGAGAAACAGAATAGTTAAACTAAAGAATGACTTTTGATCCATGTCTAAAGTTTAACAGAGTATCTGTAACAAAGGATGATTGATATCTAAACCATCTAAATGAGATGTTTGAGAAACTATCCTCATATGTTTCTAGGGGCATTGGCGTGTTGCTAGACGCTAACCATTGCTTGTATAATTACATGATTATTATGACGTGCGCAAGTGGGAGCTGTTGGAGTTTGCTCGTGTCATAAAGCTTATTATATGGCTAGAAACATATGGGCCTATGGGGTCACACACATATACACAGAGGTGCCAAATAATATATATCGTGACTATTGTATTTACGTTATATACATAACTTGCGTAACTCGAGTTTAATATCTGGACTTCTAAAAAAATAAACATTTACTTAGTCCATTATTAGAAATGAAAAATAAATGTTAAGCCCATTTAAATCTCATGATAAGACCAATTTGATGTGGAGAGAAATTAGGGTACGTTTATTCTTTTTCATTAAAATGACATTGATGTAGTCAATTTGGTTTCCATATAAGATGATAAAAATAAACGTGTATATCTATCTCTCCATCAAATGGTTTTCGGAAATATTCAAAAGGCTTTTGAAGTTTTGAGTTTTCCTTTTCTTTTAGCTTTTATCTAATGTAGGAAAAAGCTATTAGAAGGTTACCGGTTATGAAGACTAGCATCTATTTGGTATACTGTGACGTGTAGTGTGTTTCTACATAGAGGTGATCTACTTTGGTCACTTGGGTTTCTTGGCTAGATCTTTTGTTGGTGATTGTTTCCGTTCGATCTTACCGAATCACGCTACAAGGTATACTTTTATCTTCTTTATTATTTGATTAATCATATGACTCTATGGATCCGTTCATAGGTGATTTTTCCGCTGCACTTCTTATTAATTCATATCATGTTTATATGGATAATCACCTATACTTCTCTGTGGGAATCCACCTAAGGCCAACTGCTTTGAAGATCCTACCCGTTGGTTTCCACTGAAGACTAGATTTAGGAGTAGTTTTCTCTTGCACAACGGAAGACTTCTTTGGAGAGAAACTATGTCCTTTTTAATCCACGTTTCAGATTTGTTGTTAGTGCTTTTCTTTGTGACGGGTTTGTATCACCTTGTTGTCTTATGGGATTCTGTATTCGATCTTCGTTCAAAGGAACGAGATTTGACTTCATAAAGGTATTGCAGAATGCAATGGTCATGATTTCCATTGTGAATTCCCTTTTTGCAGGTGGGACATACAGGGAATTTGGGATTCATGAAAGTACTTGTATTCCTTGGTTTTCCAAATCGATCAGGCGTAGTTTTCAAAACACGATTACTCATGGATGGTTGCCATTTCCTAGGTTGTTGGAAAGGGATCCTAGGTTTTGGTTGACTACCATTAGGAGTGTGTTGAACTCTAGCGGGATTTGGTGAACTAGGTTTTAAATATTTGGGTTTGTCTTTCTGAATCTTCCCTTTTTGCTTAGCATCCTCTAGCTTGTGGGTATGAAGTAGGTCATTTGAACATACAGATTCCTTTGTGGCCGCAAATGTCACACGTATTGGAGGAGTCCTAGAAGTGTTAGGTGCAATCACATGGTTTGGTTTAGCAACAGTGTGCTTTCTAAATGGAGGAACATAGGGCGATATGGATGGTTTTGGAACATTTGGTTGCACATCAGTCTTAGGGGGTAACCTAGATTTCATATGAGAAGAATTGGAGAACGGAGTCGGTTTTCCTAAGATAGACGGCTTTGGATCCTTGTAGGCATTGGGTTGTCGAACAACAGGTTTCACAACAGTTTCCCACCCATTTTGGAAACAAGTTGCTTCAATTCTTTTATCGCTATGTCCTTTTCTTACAACTAAGCTTTCAATTCTTTAATTTCCATACTCTTTTCGTTCATTTCTCGACACAAAGAGGAAAGTTTTACTTGCAAGTTATTATCATTTGGACCTTTTCCGACTTTGTCTTGCAAAGTAAGTTCAAGAGTATGACAGTGTTTTTGAAGGAATTCACATCGGTGTTGAATCAATGCAAAAGCCTTTTGATCAACATTATCTGTGTGTTTTGAAAGCTCTGTTTCAAGATGTTCACACTCTTTGACTTGATCAAATATATCTGCACAAGTTGTAAGAGCAACACACCAAATATCTTTAGAGAGACATTCGTGTACGAGTAGATCATATGCTGTAGAAAACTCGTCTCTTTCATGTTGATGGTCGTTCACTTCTTGTTCAAGAGATTCCACATATTTCAAATTATCAAACATTTCTTGCTTAATTAATGTTCCAAATTCCAAAATATGTTTTTGCGTTCTTTCCGCAAGCGGAATCAAAATACTTTTCCAAAGGACAGTTATATCGTGAGGAATTTATTTGTTGCCTTTCGAAAGTTCATGTTTTTTCCAGTCATCATCAACAACTTTTTTGAAATTTTCAATGTTACTCTTGAGAATACTAAGTGCTTGCTTACTCTTGCTTATAGAAGCTTTATATGGCAAGTACTCTATATATTTTGAAACATTAGTTTTCTTAGTAGCAAAAGCTTGTCTCCATTTAATTCTTATTTGTTCACATTCGAAAAATATTTGCTCACGAGACTTCTGTGTTTGCGAATTAAAAAGACCATAAAGACTGTTTTCATAGGCATAATTATATGGTTTAACAAATTCTTTATTAACTTTTGGTCTACTCTCTTCTTCCAAATCGTTTGTCTCTTCACTATCAGGCCTAACAATAAGGCAATCAAGATCGGTCCATTGGGACTCATCAAGATATAAGTGTTGATTATCATATTGAACTTGCTCAAGGTACTTAGGATTAGCAAAACTAGGTCGATCCTTAAAAAACGAACGAGGTGCCAACATTCTCAAGGTTTGAATTGATTGATTAGTTTTGTAAACAATTTTCTTGTAAAAATGAATTTGAGTTTCAAGTTCCACCATTTTGTCGATATCTTTCGCTTCTTTGGTTTTGAAATCCTTTTCCAACTTTTCAACCACTGCTTTCTTTTCATTAACAAGTTTAGTTTTATCCTCTTGAATAAAACCATTTACTTGAGTTAGCTCATTGACTTTCGTGGTAGCAAGATACGTTTTGTGACGTTCAGTACTCAAAGAGGTGTTATAAGTACGTTTCTCTTGTTCTAGAAGCTTAAGAGGTTTCGTTATATTTCTGTTGATAATCGTACTTTTTGACGTTAATTAAACACCCTTTGTACCCCTCAATCTCATTTGTCTTTTGAAGAAGCTGAGCTCTTTAGCTATCAATGGTCTCACTAGACTTAATTATAGCAGCTTTGCATTCTTCAAAATTTTGAGTGAGCGTAGCGTTTCCCTTCTTTAATTTCTTTTGACTCTTTCTATTTTCTTTGACATCTTTTTGTAAAGTAGCAATTAAATTAGCAAGCACAATACGCTGTTCATCATCATACTCATTTGCATGTTGATCATCGTCAGACTCGTTATTGCACGGGTCTGAGGGATCAGGTATGGTATTGCTATCAACCTTTTCCGTCATACATGTGCCAATAAGGGTTTGAGTTTGGTCACAATGCTCATGCGTATTAGCATTGGCAAACACATTATATTCATCATTGTGTACCTCTTCCAATGGGTCAGAGTCGAAGACAGGGCCATTATCATAGGAAGGTGTATTGCTGAAGACATTCTCAGAACTGATGTCTTGTGTGCCAGTGCTGCTACTTTTTTCCCATGTATGGTATGATCATCCTGTGTACCATGCTTTGTGTTCCGTGATGTGCAGCTTTCATTCACGTGACCCGATACTGTACCACAATTTGCCTTGAACCTTTTATCGATCTATTGTTCGTGAATTATTATTCTATGCACATAGGTTTCAACGGATTTGATGTTACTTGGGATCAGGACTTTGAACGTTTGAGCAATTGTATGATGTCTCATGAATCATCGCTGTCTACTCGAAGACATGAGAAATTCTGAATCAAAAGTCTTTTCAAATGTCTTCTTGAGTTCAGTGAAGGTGATCTTGCATTCACTCCCAAAGAGTCTTTCTTTGGTGAGTTGTGCCGTAAGTTTCTTCATGGCTTGTGTGAATGCTCTTATGAACATGCCTGTGGAGTCACCTAAGTCTAGCAGGACTTTTGAAAGGCGCTAAAACGATGATTGAAATATTCTCAAACTTTCCATGCATTTATCTCTCAAGAAGCGTGTCCGTTGTTGTAATTGTTCTATCGCGAGAGTTGTCACAACTGAACACTCATTGCTCTTTTCCATGATGATGGTGTCTCAGTTGATGAAGTGACTTTGGATCTTAAGTAGATATGGTGTGATTGAGTTGTGGTTGAAATTCCAAAAATTGCGACTTTTCTTCATTCCGATAATAAATTCTCAGTCCGATAAAACGGTAGACCGAAAAATTTGGAATCACCAAATTTTGAAATCGGGTTAGAAATAGCCAATAACTAGTAAGGCAAAAATTTGAAAAATGAAAATTTTTACGAAAAATAAAACCTAGAATATTTGAAATTTGGCCTAAAAATTTGAATTTTGGTCCGAAACTTTGAATTTTTTGTTCGAAAAATTTTTCGCATCGCAAAAATTTGAAATCGAAGCTTAAATGGCCTAAAAATGGACTAGGAAAAAAAAAATTTACTGTTGTTTTCCCGCCAAATTTTTTTTTAATCTTCGTTTAAACTATGTTCCGGGACTAGTCTAGATAGTGGCTAAGTCTAAAAAATTCTCGAACAAAATATCCATCGGAATGGTCATCAGAATGTTCTATCGGAATGCTGTCGGAATGTACTATCGGAATAATCTGTCAAAATATGGACTGACGGAATATACTCTGTCGGAATATGACCTGTCGGAATAATATGTCGAAATAACCGTCGGAATGTGTGACGACCGTGGTTTTGAGGTTCGTCAGTTGGTCTTATTTTAAGGTTAATTTATGTGTGACTATGTGATTTGCGTGTTTACATGTTATTTTGCGTGAACGAGGTTGGTGTAGATATCGTTTATGGGTATAAAGTACTCATAAGTAAATCGAGGAACGATTATTTCATGTTCATGAGCTCACAAATTAGTGACTATGAAATGAAATGGTGTTATTTTGGTGTTTTACGTATACCTATAAGTATTATAGTAAATCGTATTTTTTTTACGATTCGGGGTTTAGCATTTAGAGGTCTCGGGTAAGGTGTTTAGTCATGTGAGTATTTTTCGGGATGGTTTTAAGTCATTTAGGACTTAGTAATAAAGTTTATTTCAAAATTTAAGATTTTTTTTAAAACTGTATATTTTACGTTTTTTTCGGTATACGCGTAAAATTGACTAGTTTTACGGTTTTAAGGTTTCGGAGGCTTTAGGAGCTGAAATAAATTAAGGTAAATTAAGGTATTATTAATAACATAATAATAAGTAATAAAAAGAAAAAAAAATAACAAAATATATGTTAAAGTCGGTTTAGGCCGATTAAAAATAAAGAAAAGGGAAAAAAAGGAAAAAAGGGAACCGGGCTTTTGTAATGGGCCAAGGACTTGTTAGGAAATTATATGAAGACTTTTTATTAACTAAAAACACATCATAATCCCCTGGAGATCAAGCTTAAGTCGAAATCAATGGAGTCTATTTAGGGCTCTTCATTAATTTTTCTTTATTCAAAAATTCTAAGGTAAAATCTTCAATACACTTTTTAATTAAATTGTTTTTAATTCTCTTACAATCAATACATGATGGATCTAGGGTTAAGTTAATTATGAATTATGTATTATAATGGTATAAACATCATTAGATTAATTAGAGATAATAATTATACATGGTGATGGTAATTGATTAAGCTAATTGTGTTAAATTCGTTTTTAAAAACTGGGCAAAATTTTATGTCACTTGTTTTGATCATATTTAGAGTTTTACAAACCCTTATTTTGCGATCCAAGAATCCCTAAATAGGTATTTGAAGTGGATTTCAAATGCAAGAAACGAGAACTAAATTGGAGGTCCGGAGGTGGGTCAAATACAGGTTAAACAGTCGGAGGTCAAAACAGTTTTGAAATCAGTCGGGTTTAATTTAATGTTTTAAGGTGATTGGGGTACTTAGGAGTACACTTGAGCCCTATAATGAGAATGGTATTTGGTTTATATAGTAAATAAGAGACCTGAAGGGTGTCTAAGCAAATGGGTTTAGGTAAGACCCCCTAATCATAACAAACTTTTTGTATGTTCAAAATCGGTAATATGCGGATAGGCAGAAGTATATATATATATCTATATATATATATATATATATATATATATATATATATATATATATATATATATATATATATATATATATATATATATATATATATATATATATATATATATATATATATATATATATATATATATATATATATATATATATATATATATATATATATATATATATATATATATATATATATATATATATATATATATATATATATATATATATATATATATATATATATATATATATACATATATATATATATATATATATATATATATATATATATATATATATATACATATATATATATATATATATATATATATATATATATATATATCGGGGACTTAACAGTAGCTTTAAGGTTGGGGCAAATGGGAGGAGTTAGCTGACATACGTAAGGGCATAGGGTTTCCTTTACAGAGATCATGGGTATGGTTAGGTAGGTGTTTGGCTTATAGTTTGGATACTTAAAAACCGGGACTGTTTTGGGTAAAAAGTTAACGAGACGGGTTATGAAGTAAACTAAGTTAAAGGCTTTTAAGTGCGCGGATTTTTGGTTCATGTTTTGATTGTGTGCTTTTGTTTGTTAGCTTTTTGCTAATGCGCGGATTTTTGGAGAAGCTCAATCAGGTGAGTTTCATAGTCCCATATCTTTTAATGATTTTCACTTCCAGATGGGATGGAAGAGACACTGTATGGTTTTGTAACTAATGCTGTGAATGTTTTTATGGTTTGTGATGGACTTGTGTGTGCACTTATGTGATTAACTGCTATGTGATTCTTGATTGTGTTTATGATTTGGATCGGAGGACACGTACCGTCTCAGTTATTGTGGTTTGACTTGGTACCAAGGGGATGTTGACAAGGCGGGGCCTTGGGGAGGTACATAGATGTGTGAGCATCTATGGGACCAATGGATAATGACAAGGCGGAGCCTTGGGATTGGTCATTAGGTGTATGGGCGCCTATGGTACCATGGTGTTTGGTAAGGCTGGGAGCCTTGGATTTGGTTTAGAATGATTGATCTTGAATGTTAGTTGTTAATGCATACTTGTAGCACATTGTCCATATGTTTAGTGGTTTATGGTTGTTCACAACTTATTATAATCTATTTTCGGTTGGAGTCTAAACCTATGACTCTCACCAACATTATGTTGACGTGTTTTAGTGTCTCTTTCAGGTGATAAAGTGGTTAAGCGTGAGAACATATGTGGCTAGGACTGGAGTCGCGTAGGAATGCATTTAGAAGGAGATCCCCGTTCCTTCTTAGTTTATTTTTCTGTTTGTTTCAATAAGTGATACTATGAACCTATATGTTGATTTGTTTGTGTTATTTGTTTGTCTTGGGTAAGAGGTAGGACTGTTACCTACTTACCTAGACTCCTGCATTGATGAGATATTGTCATGACATTTGTGTCACCTTTTATGACATTTCTAATTCATATAGTTCTCTCTATGGACACGCTATTGTTGTGATGATATCCATGCGTCGCGTCCCATATTCTGCCATGGTGGGGTGTGACAGAATGGTATCAAGAGCCAATGGTTATTGAGAATTAGGTTGCCTAGTCTAGTAACCTAGTATATAGCTTAAGGGTCCCTATATATAGGCGTCATAGGAGTATGTGTGCATTTTATATTAATTAAAGTTTTCTGGATGTTATTGGTTTTTACTTGCGATGTTTGTTAAGTTTTGACTAGTATGGGTTGAACCATAGTAGTTCATACTTAGCCACATGTTATTTTCTTTTCGGGGTGTGACTAGTGCTGGTTGAACCATAATCATCCACGCTAGTCATTGTCGTATTTTGCTTAAATTGTACATTATAGTACATAATTTGGTACATGGTAGTTTCTATCTTTTGTTGGGTTATTTTATATACCTGAGGTATAGTATTTTTCTTTTGATGTTTAACTCATGTTCCCTAAGAATCATGTGGTGGTTCGAGTTATTAGGAGTAGGTGGATATGAAGGATTTTAAGCTGTTTCCACTCTTATGGGCGACATGACTTATAACTGATTATGTTTTCGTTTTGGATTTAGTCTATGCTGTTTTAGCTAGACTATGGATTTGTGTATTTCAAGAGTTTGACTATGTTATTTTAATGGATGGAGTTTTGGACTTTTTTTGGTTATGTGGTTATGAGCTTATGTAAGTAGATGGATATATGTGTTATGTGTTGTATTAATTCTTATAGGTGTCATCATAGGAAGGAGTGCATTGGGGAAGGGTAATTGTATAAGTATGGCGGCCAACATAGTTATACAAGTAACACAACTTCAATGGATTCCTAAGTATGATTGCATGAAAGAGGGTTAGTACATGCTTGTATAGTAGATGTTAGACGAATTTAAGTATATGTATCCCGATATGCCTATATATGTATGATCCCCTACAATTATCGATTGTATCCTTAGGAGGGTGGCTAGCTCGCTTTTTTTATATTAAACCTCCGTTGTAGCGTATTCTTTGAGTTTCGTATTTCACGTGTACGTTTTAAAATGGTGTTCTTGGTTTTAAGTCTATTGAAATAACTTGGTATTTCTTTTGAGATAATGAAATCTTTTGTGTTGGGTCTTACATTTCTTTTGGTCGGTATATATTGAAAAAAAATGGACTTGGAAATCTACTATAGAGTTAGATAGTTGGTTGTATTCGGTAAAATAAGGGTAAGGTGTTGGGGTCGTGTTTGAAACAAGATGTAACATAAGAATTTTTTTTAATCAACACTTATTTATTTCAAATTCTAAAAGACTTTCTTTAAAATAAAGCGAAATAAAATTTCTTTCTACTTAAATAGTTTATATAAGTGAGCTTAATCAATATACGTCATTTATAATTATTTATGCAAGACTAAACAAAGTTCATGAAAATTTCACATACATTTATTTACTTTCATTTAAAAAGGATTACGTTAATTACTAAGAGGATTTTTTAGTTTTTTTTTAAACAACTAGTATAAAACTGTTTTGGTCATAACTTGTTCGTTTTTAAAGCTTTTTAGGTGATTCAAAAGCCTAAAATTATGTACTCGGCATGTAGTTTTCAAATATTTGGTATGTATAGTCATGGGTTGTCAGTAGCTTGTGTTGATCCCTATTGATCGTTCGACTCAATGGTTATGAACCATTATATCTAGGTTGATCATCATTCATATGATAACATAGCGGAAAAGAACAATGATCATGACAAGGTGTTTAGGCACAAAGAACACGAATTAAAACAAATGGGATGTTCATTATATTAATAACAAACATCCACTAGACGTGTATACATTGAATCCCACGTCTAGTGCGACACACACTTTAGGTTTACATTGTGAATGAATGATATGTATAAAAACCTACGTATGTTTTCTTTATATACTAGAAAACATAGCTTACAAAGAAAGCTAAAGTAATAAACAAACTCCAACGGCTTGTTCTTTTGCAACTTGTACTTTTTAGCCCTTGTCTTCTTATTTTGTTGTGTTTTGACTTATCAACTTAATAATTGGACCCAACAATCTTCCCCTAGTTGATGATGTCAAAACACTCTTCTTAAGCATGAATCCTTTGTATGTAGTACATGATCTCCAAGAAGCTTCCCCTTAAGTATAGCACATATTCTTCCCCTTTTTGACACATCAATAGGGAATATGTGAAAGTATGCAATCTTGAAGATTCTCCAAAAGTAGCTCTATGTAATGATCCTGAAGAAAAATAAATAAAGTAGTCTTGATGTAGAAGTAAAATACCACAAACCTATATTCCATGTCTTGTTTATCCATGTGATGAAGAACTTATACCATGAGAAAATATAAGTAGACCTCGATCCCTTGTCAATATTCTCATCCTTTGTGAGACACTGAGCACGATAATGTAACTCCTTCAAGTGTTTATGACAAGTCTTCGTCACCATCCATGTAAAGCACGAACAAGTTACCTTTAAAGTCAGTGAATGGTACGCCACGACTTTAAGATATGATAGAACACAAACTTGCGAAAATCTTCTTCAATCATCAATCTTACCATAAGAATTCTTCCCCTTAAGCTAACACCTCTTCATGAAGAAACTTAATCTTCATATCATATGTAAAAGTGATAAGACGGATAACTCTTTTACAAGGCTACCCCGATTACATAATCAAATCCAATAAATTACCTCACGAATAATTGCTAACTCGCTTTAAAATCATTAATCCATTTAAAAATATCCGAGCCATAAATATCAACTTGATATTCTATATTAAAACGGAGATTCCATGTACCTTTGTGTGTAAATTCCTCCTTTTTGTGTGCTTAAAACGTACTAGTTTTCTCAAACAGCAGCAAACAGTGTGTTGTCCAATATCTCTTATGTCCAATATCTTAGTCAGATGTATTGTCCAATATCTGACAATACCTATCAGCGTTGAAGCTCATATATCGGACGACACTGTCAACCTATCAGTGTTGACTTATTCCTGTCAGCGTCGAAACCCTTCCTGTCAGCGCCTCAATTACAAACATCAGCGCCAACCTTAAATCCTGTCAGCGTTCATTCTTTTCAGCGTCAAAACTTTGTCAACGTTGCTCCAAGATTTTGACAACGTCAAAATAAGTCCCATCAGCGTTGAAAAGTGACCTACGTGAATTACTTCAAACAATAAACCACGTCCGTGACACATGATTTGCCTTAAACTTTGCCGTGTGAACACATGAATCTAATTTGCCTTTCAACCAATAAGAATACTTCCTTCATGTGAACACAATCAAGACTTGATGAACCGTGTGAACATAAGATCCACCAATAAGAAACACTCGCATCATGTGAACATAAACAATCTCATCATGTGAACACAAGCTATATAACCGTGTGAAAGCAATCTTTTCAACCAATGAGAATTGAAGGCTTACGGTAATTCCATGGAAGAGCATGTATAGGATCAAAGATTTAGATAATGAATATTAGGGTTTACTATTTGCCGTGTGAATGCAATCGTTTCCTCCAATCAAAATCGAGCAACCCGTGTGAACACTCCATCACCAAACAGATTCGCTTGAACCAATCGTGTGAACAGAATCTTCACGTCTTCTAGTTAAATGAAGAGATCAGCAACATTAAATCATAGCCCAAAACACAGCGATCTAGGGTTTGGAACTTTAAGCATTGAAACCCTAATTAGGGTTTGTAAATAACCTTAGATCGTGTATCTTCACACGTTTTAACAGCCACGAACATCAATTCTTCCTGCTTTTAAGTAGATCTAGGGTTTGAGAAACCCTAGTTCATGATTTCATGTGAAAGCAGAAAACTGAAAATCACCTCTGCTGTCAACTTCGACGCTTAATAACTTTTGCCTGGGGATAAAACTCGACAATCCCTCCGGTGGATGTTTAGATCTATGTATGTAGAACACACATCTAAAATTTCGTGACGATCCAACGGTTAGATCAAAAGTTATGACCTTCTGAATACTGCTGCGCACACAAAAACGTCCAGAAAAACTCAATACGAATTTTTCTTCTTCACCATACACGAACACCTCGTCGGACCTAGATATCATGAGCCTTAGGCTCTGATACCAATTGTGGAGTCCTATTGATCGTTCGACTCAATGGTTATGAACCATTATATCTAGGTTGATCATCATTCATATGATAACATAGCGGAAAAGAACAATGATCATGACAAGGTGTTTAGGCACAAAGAACACGAATTAAAACAAATGGGATGTTCATTATATTAATAACAAACATCCACTAGACGTGTATACATTGAATCCCACGTCTAGTGCGACACACACTTTAGGTTTACATTGTGAATGAATGATATGTATAAAAACCTACGTATGTTTTCTTTATATACTAGAAAACATAGCTTACAAAGAAAGCTAAAGTAATAAACAAACTCCAACGGCTTGTTCTTTTGCAACTTGTACTTTTTAGCCCTTGTCTTCTTATTTTGTTGTGTTTTGACTTATCAACTTAATAATTGGACCCAACAGCTTGATCGAAATTTTGGTACAAGTGACGGGTTCAAGGTTGAGTTTTGAATAGTAGTTTTTTAATGATTTGGGATGCACGGGATACCTAGTCTTTGAGTTGAGTTTTGAGATCGTCTAGAAGGTTATCTGTAGATTGTTTGAGTCACATAGATGTGGTGAGGAAAGAAAAAAATATTCTTTTGGAAAAGTCGATCTTGTGCACGGTTTAAATAATATGTCGCGGGGCATAAGATGTTTTGGTTGCCATTAAGTGTTTCTTGGATCATTTTTCGTTGTCATGAGTCATTTGAATTGGTACATGTTTGAGTTTTCCTTTTAAGTTTTTGTGGTTTTGGTCTGTTTTAACTCGTGCACGTGAAATGTCGTTAGTTATCCGTGGGTTTGATTCGATGATCGTATCTAGTGGATTCAGGATGTAGTTTTGGGTTCGTATTGATTGGGAGCGTTGAGGTAGACATATAAAATACTTGGTCGCGCCTACACGATTAAGTAGGTGGCCCTGAAAGAATGCTCGAAATGCCCTTAGTGGGGATGAAAGAGTTAAAAGTTCGTAGATGAACTAATGTGGTCATGATGTCTCTTAGGAGTGCCAAGGGAGATGAATAGAGATTTGTATAATGTATGGATATTGGCACAAGTAACGCACCATAGAGAGTGTTGGAAGGGGATATAATACCTCAAAGGTATTTATGATTGTTCGTAAGGCATGTAAGTTTTCCGAATATTTCCTGAGATTTAGTAGGTTTGCCTATTACTGTGAGGTAGAACCATAAATAGAGCAAGTAGGAGAAGTGAGAGGAGTTGTAGTTAGTGCCTTTCCAAGGAAATTGTTGATGGAATGATTTTAAGAGCAAGAGTTGTTAGAAATTGCAACGGATGCAAGGTAAAATTTGAGTTGCTTAGTAGTAGATTGGCTGTGAAAAGCGGTTGAGTGGTCTGATAAGAGGAAGTATTGGTCTTTTAGAATACGTGTAGACTTTCGCGAGTAGAACGAGGTAGAAATTTATTCGTATTGATTCTAAGAGAGGGTGTAAGGAGGACGTAGTTGAAACTGCTAAGGATGTTGTATGAACGCTTTGGGTTTACCGTTATGATTTTGGCTTCGCCGAGGCGCTAGTAGTTTTCATGGAGTCAATGAACCGGGGGTGCATGACAATATATAAACGAGTTGTCATCGGGAGCATCGACGACATCTTGATCTACTCAAATCTAAGAAGGAGAGTGAGGCGAATTATGAGTTGGTTTTGGAGTTGTTAGGAAAGGGAATTATACGTGAGATTTTCAAGTGTGAGTTTTAGGATTAAGTTGGCCAGGACGAGTAGTCAGAGATGAAGGCATATCGTGGAACCAACAAGGGGCAAAGTGAAGAAGGGTGAGGAAGCGTTTTGGAGGCTGAAGAGGTGGATAATGAGCAGATCTTGGAATTATCGGAAGGACTAGATGAATTCGCGAAGCATGACGATACGTGGAGCAAGGATTTGGATGTATACGAGAACGACAAAGAAAGGAGGTTGTTTATACGTTGTGGTAACTAAAGATTTGGAAGAACTAGATAGACTTAGTTAGTGGAGCTGGATTGTTATATCTACCTAGAATGATAGAGGCATTTGGGGTACGAGACGTAGCGAATGATCTATACAGATCATGAACGTCTCCAACATATATTTAATCATCTTGATTGAACATATGGAAAAGGTGATGGGTGGAGTTAAGTGATGAAAGAAAATTGCAAGGCCAAGTACCATCTGGGAAAGGAAAGCATGGTTGATGAGACATGGAATAAGAAGAATGAAGTGAAGCTGAGACGAACTTGAACTATATGGATGACGTATTAGGGTGGTTTGGATGAAGGATGTAGGTTGCACGAGTTGAGTTGTCTAAAGCAGGGAACGCGTCAACATGTATGTTGCGTGGCTTGGACAATCATATGGAGAAAAGGGACGTAGACTATACTTCCTACATAGATAGGATTAGCTTCGAAAGGGCGATGTAAGGATGAAGTTGGTGAAAGGGATACATAATGGGGTGGAGGAATAAGTACGACGAGAGTTGGGTGATAGTCGATAGACTGACTAATTCATCTCATATTTCAAGAGGAATGAGAAGTCACGTAGTTGAGAAGTTGGAAGGATTGCGTACGAATGTGATGGAATAGAGGGTTTTGCGTAAAAGTTAGCCTAATATGTATGGAATGCCTTATGAAGGATTATGGCAAGGGAAGAAATGATGGGAAGCAAGCGTAGTATACTGTTGATAGACTAATGTTTGGTATGAGCATACTATAGGGGTAATTGAGAAAGACGCCTAGAGCATTGGCGTGAGATTTGGAGATAGTTGGAGAACGTATTATATTAGAAAGAATTCTCCTACAAAGAGAGAGTCATCGATGAGAGGGGCATATTCCCCATTGATGAGGATGTAAGGAATAAAGGAGGAAACACCTAAATTATAGGCTGAAGACGGGATATAAGATGGTATGGAAATTAAGATTGTGGAGAGACAAGCAAAAAGTAGTATGGAGGAAGAATGATTCGAGGGAACAAGAGGTTGTGAAGATAGTGGGGTGATATTGAAGAGAAACTGTTAGAGCAAGAGGTTAGTAGTCACGAACAATGGAACGTCCACCTAGAGAAAAGTTGTAACACATGTTAGTATGAAGGATGGTTAGTTACTTGGTGCCGAGCATGGGAAAGCAAGGATGAGGTGGTGGTTATGACATGTTTCTTGTGAATATTATGGGAAGCTTTTGGTTATGCAATCCTGCATATATCATTGGATGTGTTTAAGGTTGGGAGAACTTCTGAATTATGGAAAATCCGTAGAGGATAGAAGCCGTTAGGTATGGTGATAGGAATTGTAGTAGAAACTGCTGGAGTTAATTCATAGGAGATGAGGTGGATCACCGTTACAGTGGGATGAAGTTAGAAGTGGCCAACGTATTGGACCGGAGGTGGATCGGAAAACTATGGAGGTGGTGGCAGTGACTAAGTAGAGGTTGAAAATAGCAAAGAACCGACAAGAGAGCTATGCGGACAAGAGGCGTAAGTCGTTGAGATTTGAGATAAAGTTATGCTAAAGGTTTCACCATGGAAAGGGGTGATGCGGTTTGGAAAGAAAAGGGAAGTTAGCACCTAGATTTGTGGGTCCATTTGAAATCCTTGAAAGGATTGGGCTAGTGGCGTATAGGTTGAGATTACCGGAGGAATTGAGTAGTGTGCATGACGTATTTAATGTATCAAACTTGAGGAAATGCTTACCAAGAACTGACTTACAAGTACCGTTAGATGATATTAGTATGGATACGAGTCTTCGTTTTATCGAAGAGCCGATAGAGATTTTGGGTCGTGAAGCTAGGACGTTGGATAAAAAGGGTAATATACCGTAGTTATGGGTAGATGGAATTTGGAACGTGGACTAGAGTTCACGTGGGAACGGGAAGGATTTATGAGGAGCAAGTATCCTCAGCTAATTGATAATGACGATTCTAAGGAGTAAATCTCGGGACGAGATTTATATTAGGAAGGAGTGATGTGACAACCGTGGTTTTGAGGTTCGTCACTTGGTCTTATTTTAAGGTTAATTTATGTGTGACTATGTGATTTGCGTGTTTACATGTTATTTTGCGTAGACGAGGTTGTTGTGGATATCGTTTATGGGTATAAAGTACTCATAAGTAAATCGAGGAACGGTTATTTCATGTTCATGAGCTCACAAATTAGTGACTATGAAATGAAATGGTGTTATTTTGGTGTTTTACGTATACGTATAAGTATTATAGTAAATCGTATTTTTTTTACGATTTGGGGTTTAGCATTTAGAGGTCTCGGGTAAGGTGTTTAGTCGTGTGAGTATTTTTCGGGATGGTTTTAAGTCATTTAGGACTTAGTTATAAAGTTTATTTCAAAATTTAAGATTTTTTTAAAAACTGTATATTTTACGTTTTTTTCGGTATACGCGTAAAATTGACTAGTTTTACGGTTTTAAGGTTTCGGAGGCTTTAGGAGCTGAAATAAATTAAGGTAAATTAAGGTATTATTAATAACATAATAGTAAGTAATAAAAAGAAAAAAATAAAAAAATATATGTTAAAGTCGGTTTAGGCCGATTAAAAAGAAAGAAAAGGGAAAAAAAAGGAAAAAAGGGAACCGGGCTTTTGTAATGGGCCAAGGACTTGTTAGGAAATTATATAAAGACTTTTTATTAACTAAAAACACATCATAATCCCCTGGAGATCAAGCTTAAGTCGAAATCAATGGATTCTATTTAGGGTTCTTCATTAATTTTTCTTCTTTCAAAAATTCTAAGGTAAAATCTTCAATACACTTTTTAATTAAATTGTTTTTAATTCTCTTACAATCAATACATGATGGATCTAGGGTTAAGTTAATTATGAATTCTGTATTACAATGGTATAAACATGATTAGATTAATAAGAGATAATAATTATACAAGGTGGTGGTAATTAATTAAGCTAATTGTGTTAAATTCGTTTTTAAAAACTGGGCAAAATTTTATATCACTTGTTTTGATCATATCTAGAGTTCTACAAACCCTTATTTTGCGATCCAAGCATCCCTGAATAGGTATTTGAAGTGGATTTCAAATTCAAGAAACGAGAACTAAATTGTAGGTCGGGAGGTGGGTCAAATACAGGTTAAACAGTCGGAGGTCAAAACAGTTTTGAAATCAGTCGGGTTTAATTTAATGTTTTAAGGTGATTAGGGGACTTAGGAGTACACTTGATCCCTCTAATGAGCATGGTATTTCGTTTATATATTAAATAAGAGACCTGAAGGGTGGCTAAGAAAATGGGTTAGGGTAAGACCCCCTAATCATAACAAACTTTTTGTATGTTCAAAATCGGTAATATGCGGATAGGCAGAAGTATATATATATATATATCGGGCCCTTAACAGTAGCTTTAAGGTTGGGGCAAAAGGTAGGAGTTAGCTGACATATGTAAGGGCATAAGGTTTCCTTTACAGAGATCATGGGTATGGTTAGGTGGGCATTTGGCTTATAGTTTGGAGACTTAAAAACGGGACTGTTTTGGGTAAAATGTTAACGAGACGGGTTATGAAGTAAACTAAGTTAAGGGCTTTATAGAGAGGTGTAATGAGATGCTTAGGGCATATAAATGAGGTATATATATGGGAGAAGGTTAGATGTCCATCATGGGTTGATGAGCCATCTTAGTGTTTGGTTCATGTTTTGATTGTGTGCTTTTGTTTGTTAGCTTTTTGCTAGTGCGTGGATTTTTAGAGAAGCTCAATCAGGTGAGTTTCATAGTCCCATATCTTTTAATGATTTTCACTTCCAGATGGGATGGAAGAGACACTGTATGGTTTTGTAACTAATGTTGTGAATGTTTTTATGGTTTGTGATGGACTTGTGTGTGCACTTATGTGATTAACTGCTATGTGATTCTTGATTGTGTTTATGATTTGGATCGGGGGACACGTACCGTCTCAGTTATTATGGTTTGACTTGGTACCAAAGGGATGTTGACAAGGCGGGGCCTTGGGGAGGTACATAGATGTGTGAGCATCTATGGGACCAATGGATAATGACAAGGCGGGGCCTTGGGATTGGTACATAGGTGTATGGGCACCTATGGTACCATGGTGTTTGGTAAGGTTGGGAGCCTAGAATTTGGTTTAGAATTATTGATCTTGAATGTTAGTTGTTAATGCATACTTGTAGCACATTGTCCATATGTTTAGTGGTTTATGGTTGTTCACATCTTATTATAATCTATTTTCGGTTAGAGTCTAAACCTATGACTCTCACCAACATTATGTTGACGTGTTTTAGTGTCTCTTTCAGGTGATAAAGTGGTTAAGCGTGAGAACATAAGTGGCTAGGATTGGAGTCGCGTAGGAATGCATTTAGAAGGAGATCCCCGTTCCTTCTTAGTTTATTTTTCTGTTTGTTTCAATAAGTGATACTATGAACCTATATGTTGATTTGTTTGTGTTATTTGTTTGTCTTGGGTAAGAGGTAGGACTGTTACCTACTTACCTAGACTCCTGCATTGATGATTATTGTCATGACATTTGTGTCACCTTTTATGACATTTCTAATTCATATAGTTCTCTCTATGGACACGCTATTTTTGTGATGATATCCATGCGTCGCGTCCCATATTCCGCCATGGTGGGGTGTGACAGAATGTTAAAACCCTTTTCTGATGGAATTCTATCAGAATAACTGTCGGAATCTTAAAACCCTTTTCCGATGGAATTCTATCGGAATAACTGTAGGAATCTTAAAACCCTTTTTAGATGGAATTCTGCCGGAATACTATGTCAGAATATTGTAACAGTACCGGAATTTTAGGTAAATATTTGAGATTTTTGACAAGAAATTCGTGATTTTAACCAACCGAAAGCAACCAAATCCTACCACAACTATGCAGGAAAACACAAAAAAATTGAATTCGAGAGATGTTAAAGAGATGAAATGATACGAATCACACAAAAACACAACAATCAATCACAAATCTACCCCATGGCGATTGACACCAATTGTTGTCCCATATTCTTAGATGATTAAACAAGAAATAAAGAAGAAAGATAGATGAATTCTAGAGAGATAAACTAGTGTGAGAAAGTAGAGAGAAGTGTGTGAAACTATGGAAAGATTAGATTAAGAAAATGAACAACCAACTCACACCCTTCCTAACATGCTAGGAAGGGGTATTTATAGCCTTGCCTACATGTGGCATAATGGGCTATATGTTTGATTGGGTCGAGCATGAATAAATACTTAGTACCTTGAAAGAGGCTTTTTAAGCTAGCCATCAAGCCCGTAATGTCAGGACTATTTAACTAACTATTACAACGTTCTAATAAATGTTACAATATAAACCTATGACCGAACATTCTTGATTGACTCAATATTTTGAGGCTAACAGTTTGATTCTTGAAGAATCTTACCATTGTTGCTTTCCAGTTAACACAAGCTTGATTCATATAGAATCTTGCAAGTTACCTACCGTAGCACTGTTTGATGTTGACGCTAGAAGGGTTTCAGTTCGTCACTGTGAATTCTAATGAATATCACTCGGAATGTTCTGGCAAGACCATAAAGATAATGCCTAGAAACCTGAAACGAGTTTGAATCAATTCAGAATCAAACCACTGTTGCTTTTCAGTTTCCACATGTTCAATTCTAAAAGAATCTTACACATGACCTACCGCAGTGCTGTTTGATGTTAACACTGGATGGATTTCCACTCATCATTGTGAATACAAAGTAGTATCACTCTGAATGTTCTAGCAATATCATAAGGATATAGCGTAGGACTCTCTTTGTCGTCATCCCGTGTGTCCTAATGAAATTTGAAAGATCTCTTGGCTCTAGACTCGATTTGTGAACTTTTAGTGGTCGGAGGCTGGAGCAGATGGCACCTATTTAAAACTATCTCGGAGTGAGAAAGTCAATAGAAGTCGTGTTGATCTACGTGATAATAAAACAAACTTCTTTTGAGAGAAGCCTGAGTTAGCTGAGGAGGGGTTGTGCATTACATCACTAGGTCCATGATGCGTTGTCTTCATGATATGTTGACCCGGTTTCTGCCTAAGTTGTATGGAGGGCTAATTTCTTTACACCCTTTATCCTTACATTTATTTTTCATTCTTCAACCCCTTCAATGCTTACCAAAGCATCATTACTAGCACCTTGTTGTGATTGTTCTAGTGCTAGCATTAGTACTTAGTCGGCATTCAACTACGTTCACATTCTAATCCATCTTTCCTAAGGACTTCTAATAATCTATTGGATTGTCCCTGGGAAGATCCCTCTGGTTCTGGTTGGATCATAGGACTTAAACCTAACCACCCTTTTGACATCAATAACGTCGTGAATTAAAGATGTTGTGGGTATTTGATCATAACCATGAGTGCTTGAGTCTTTAGATCACATTTTAATCACATTTTCTCCCCTATCTCTAATATATAAAATCGTTTGATATTAGAGATACCAAATTTGAAAAAAATATATTGTGAAGAATAGTCTTGAAAAACTTTCGGGAGAAAAATGTGTCAAACTTAGCATGAATTTGGAACGCTCCCCCTCAAAAATTGATCCAATTGAATTGTGTTTACGAGGATATGATCTACATTAAACTTTTGAGGATAGGAGTTGTTGAACACACAACTTTTGAAAGATTTTGAATATCATTGAAAAATTCTTGAAAAAATTGCGTTCAACCCTTTTTAAAAAATCAATTCTTTTTGGCGAAGTGGTAAACTTGAGATCATAGACTTTGAATGTCTTGACAAATCCACTCAAGTGTAAGAAGATTTAACTTCTTTTGCTGAGGGTAAGCGCACTAAATCTTACACTCCCCCGTGAATATGGATCCGGGTTGCAATCTGAAAGTGATTACAAGACATTGTGTTGAGCTCAAAACGTTGAATGTTTTGTGACAAGCTCAACCTAAGATAGATTGCTCTACCCGTTGTTGGAAAAATTGTCCAAAATAGACATTTTCCTTTAAAAAATAGAAACGACATGTTTTGAAAAAATATTTACAACTATCATTCGAGCTTTATGTACATACCCGTGTCATTATTGAGCGACATTTCTAGGCACGTCCATATTATCGATACTGAAAGATATGTCGAGAAGAATATTTTTGTATTTTCAGTGATTTTTAATTTTGTATTTTGTTTTTTATTAATATTTACATGTAGATGTTTGATAGATGAATCAAGCAGGCTTCTTTGCCAGAATCTCCAGTTCTGCTGGAGTCAAACATCTCATACGAATTTTCCTAACTAGATACGCAAACTTCTCTTTCGAAAGAGCTTTTGTAAACAATTCAGCTAATTGGTAATCAGTTCTAACAAAGTATAGTTCAACGATACCCCTTTCAACTTGTTCCTTAATGAAGTGATATCTGACATCAATGTGCTTCGTGCGGGAATGTTGTACCGGATTACAGGAGATGGCTATGGCGGACTTTGAGTCACAGTACATAGGTACTTTATCAAAGTGGAAGCCATAATCCGTGAGTTGTGTTCTCATCCATAGAACTTGAGCACAACACGCAGATAGAGACACATACTCCACTTCGGCTGATGACAGTGACGTCCAATCCTGCTTCTTGGAAGACCATCCCACGAGCTTATCTTGACCTAGAAATTGTGCACCACCAGAAGTACTTTTTCGTGTATCAAGACACCCTGCATGATCAAAATCTGAATAGGTCGTTAGAAAGAAACCGGTTACCCTCGAATACCAGAGTCCCATGTGAATGGTATTCTTAAGGTACCGAAAGATCCGTTTAACCTCCTTGAGGTGCTTTTCAGTGGGTCGTGCTTGATATCGTGCACAATAACATGTAGCATGTGATATATCTGGTCGGCTTGCTGTTAAGTACATGAGGGAGCCGATCATGGAACGATATCTTGTTTGATATATGGCATCTCCCTCCAAATCAGCATCTAGTGATGTGGTTGATAATGGTGTCCCAACGGGGTCACATGAGGTCATACCATGATTTTTGATTATCTCTTGACAATACTTAGCTTGGTTGATAAAGATACCACTTGGGGATTGGTGAACTTGAATTCCTAGAAAGAATTTTAGTTCGCCCATCATTGACATTTCAAATTTGTTGTACATTACTTTTCAAACCATTTTGAAATTTTTGGGTTTGTAGACCCGAAAATAATGTCATCAACATAAATTTGCACAAGCAAAATGTCATCCCCATATTTATAAGTGAACAAAGTTAGATCAATGGAACCTTTTGAGAAACCTTTGGATACCAGAAATTTTGAGAGCTCGTCATACCATACCCTTGGAGCTTGCTTGAGTCCATAAAGTGCTTTGTAGTGACGATACACCTTGTTAGGAAAATGAGGATTGATGAATCCTTCCGGCTGTGTGACATAGACTTCTTCCTTCAAAGGAGCGTTAAGAAACGTTGTCTTTACGTCCATTTGATAAACGGTGAATCCCTTATGTGCATCATATGCAAGGAAAATCCTGACCGCTTCCACACGAGCTACTGGTGCAAATGATTCTTCAAAATCAATACCCTCTTTCTGGCCATACCCTTTAGCCACTAGCCTAGATTTATTCTTGATGATTGTGTTCTCTTCATCCATCTTGTTTTTCCAGATCCATCGAAGATTTAATGGTATTACATCGTATGGTCTGTCAACAAGTTCCCAGACTTTAAGTCTTTCGAATTGTTGAAGTTCATACGTCATCGATTCAATCCAAGTGTGATCTGCCAAGGCTTATTTGATATTTGTTGGTTCAGCTGTACTCACGGCGAGTACGAACATACAAACATCACCATCGGTTTCAAGTTGTCGTCTTGTACGAACGGGCTGTGACGGGTTTCTAATTACTTGAACCAAAGGATGATCTCGGGTCCAATGATGTGTTGAAGGATGTCATTGATAAAAGGTATGCATATTTGACGGATCAACATGGCGAGTAGAAGACTCTCCAGTTTCGTGTACCAGTGTACCGAATGGGTTGATAAACTCGTCTTCGTCATTTAATGCATTGTCTGCTTGATTTATGTTCTCTGGAGAAATGACAGTAGTTGTGGATGTTGTAGGAGTGGTTGTTTATGTGATATTCTGAGTAGGTAAATCTGCAACAACCCGTGTTGAATTAGATGAAGTTGTATCCTTTTGTTGACGATGATCGGTATCATCATTCTTATCATGAATGACAGCGGAAGACTTCGATACAACATGTTTCTCCCCCGTGAAATATTCATCATACATTGGTCCATATAACATTTCCAAATCTTCAATTGTCGTGTTGACTGTCATATCTGCTCTTGGAACATGTTCTTGAACCAGCTTTGAACTTGATGGTTCATTTTTGTGGTCTTGAGTTCCGAGTTCCGTGTGTTTGTGAACGAAAGTCGTTTGTCGTTGTAGATCGGGACTTAAACTGTTTTGTTCAAGTGCCATTTATTGTAATTCAACAAATCTGATATGAATATTCTCGATTATCAATTTTGTTCTCTTGTTGTAAACTCTATATCCCTTAGACTGAGTTGCATATCCCACTAGAATACATGCATCACCTTTCTCTTTCATCTTATCCAAATTTTCACCATCTCGTATAATCTAACAAGTACATCCAAAAACTTGAAGGTGTTTGAGTGAAGGTTTTTGATCATGAATTATGTGATATGGTGTCTTTTCGTGTGTTGGAATAATTAAGGATCGGTTTTGTGTGTAGCATGCGGTTGACACGGCTTCGGCCCAAAAGAATAGTGGAAGTTTTGAAGCGGATAATAATGTTCGAGAAACCTCAACTAAAGTATGGTTTCGTCTTTCAACAACGCTGTATTGTTCGGGTGTTCGAGCAATAGATGCTTCATGTTCAATTCCTTCGGCTTCAAAATATTTCCTCAGAGTTGAATTCAGAAATTTTGTGCCTCTGTCAGTACGAACCACTTTTACTTGAGCTTGGAGACCACGTTGTATCAGTTTAAGGAAGTTGATAAGAACTTCGGGTGTTTCATCCTTGGACCTCAAGAAGTGAGTCCATGTGTACCTTGAGTAATCATCGACAATTACCATTATGTATTTCTTCCCGTTGATACTTTGAACACGCATGGGACCACACAAATCGATATGAAGAAGATCTAACCGTCCTTTAGAGCTTGGTGTAGTCTTTGTTTTGAAGCTACTTCGTTTATCTTTACAAAGCTCACAAGAAGAACAAAGATGATCTTTGATAAATTTCAAGCTTGGAAGGCCTCTCACAATATCTTTCTTGGAAAGCAAGTTGATGGTATCAAAATTGAGATGAGATAAACGTTGATGCCATAACCATGGATGAGTCGTTGTAGCTTTATCCATGAAGCAAATTAGAGTTGAGGAAGTTATGTCTTAAAGTGAAATTGTGTAAAGATCGGTACCCCGTGAACAGGTGAGTAAATAATTTCCATCATAATCACGAACAAATCATGTCTTCTTTCTGAAAGCAACCTCCAAATCTGCATCACGAAATTAACCAACCGAGAAAAGATTGTGATTGAGCCCTTCGACGTAGTATACCCTTTTGATCGTGATATTCCCCTGAACCAAATATCCATATCCTAGGATCGGTGCAAATTGATCATTTCCGAATCGGACCGTACCCAGGAACTTCTCCACGAAGTTAATTAGAAGCTTGACATTCCCCGTCATGTGCTTCGTGCATCCGGAGTCTAGTATGAAAAAGAATTATTTGTATCACCTGAAGAAGAATTAGAACATAATACAAGGTTTTTAAGCCTCGTATGAAAATTCGTAGTTCCGATCTTTTCGAATTGATTACCGTTAATTAGTGCGACTCAGTTGTACTTGGTGAAAAAGAAATAAGGGGTTTGGTTGTTTAAAACTAACTGAAAGGAAAGGCGTCGTTGAGTAATAATAAAAATAAAGCAAGGAAAGATTAGACTAAAATTAAAGAGTTTCAAAAATAAATGACGAGAAATTAAACTAATTAAACGTAAATATGAAAACTTAAAAACTTAATTAAAATGAAAACTTTGAAAATTTAAATACTCGAAAATTAAACTAAGATGAACGAGCAAATATAAGCTAAGAAAATTTGGCGGGAAAAATAAATTCAAAAATCAAATTTACTAAAACTTAAGTAAATTCGCAATATGTAAAAAAAAGGGAATTAATTTCGCAACTTAAGGATTAAATTCGCAATAATAGAGAACTAATAATTTCGCAATTCTGAAAATTACATAATCTCGCAATACGAAATGAAGATTCCGCAATTCACAAGGGATCAATTTCGCAATTTTGGAAATAATTCTGCAATAAGGAAAGCTCAAGATTTCGCAATACTATTTAAAGCAAGATTTCGCAACTTTGGAAAAGTTCAAATTCGCAATACCAAATAAAAATCAAATTCGCAACTTTAAGGAGATCAAATTCGCAACTTTTGACCAAGTTCAATTTCGCAACTTTATGAAAAGTTGCAAAATCGAATCAGACGTTCCTAAAAAATAGGATCTCGGACAAAGACGATTTTGAGCAACTTTTTAACAACTTTTCAAGGACAATAAGCCAAGAAAAACTCCAATAAGCTACCAATAAGCTAGGGAGAAGATCAAAGCTTATAAAAACATCAACTTTAAGCCACGAAAAATCAAAAAGACTTGAACTTTATGTAAAAACTTGATAAAAAGATGATGAAAACAAGATTGAGATTAACAAGAAAGATTAATAAGATGAAGATTAAGACAAGATTAAGCTTAAAATATGTAAAGATTAAATTTGAAAACAAGAATTTAAAACAAGGATTGAAAGTTTTCTAGTGAGAGAAAGTTAAGATTTCTCTCTCTAGAATTTAAAAACTACAAAATGAATGAAAAATAAAAGACTAGCTAAATTTTGTGATGGAAAGAGCTTTATATAGTAGTTTGATGTGGGCTTGTTTTGTTGTGGGCTTGTAAGTGGGCTTTCTTCTTTCTTCTTAGTCTTCTCGTCACTTAAGTAAATAAACGTTTCTGACTTTGAATTTGAGATTTGTCGGTGAATATTTCCAACTCGTCTTTTAATCTCTCGTTAAATAGACTTGAGTTCTTCGACATAGATAAATCTTCCGTCTTTGGCCCTTTTCTTCGATAAATCTTCAAATAGGTCCATTGACTTCCAATCTTTTGCACTCTTGATCTTTTGACTTCGTCTTTTTCTCGTTTTCTTCGATAAAAGCCCGTGATAGCCCATGTTTTCTTCCCTTTTCATCTTTTGGTCCTAAAACACAATAAAAACATAAACCACGCATAATTCCGACTTTTACAACATAAAATACACGTTTTGGTCTTGTTATTATTGGAAATAAGTGGTAAAAGGATAAGTGTTTTCACACTTATTAAATCCCCTACACTTGACCATTGCAATGCCCTCATGCAATGCATTAATTTTAAAGCACGGTTTACATTTTCCATCATAAATAATCCACCTTGGCCCTTTATTAAATATTAAACATTTAAAGAAAATAAAAAGATAGAAACAAATCAAAGATTTACATTGGGTTTTGGCTGTCATGAACGTTTATCATCCTCAAGTTTCACGTTCCCTGTACCAAGCTTAAAAACGAGATCATTGTTATTATAAGTTAGCAAACTAACACGAATTCATGTGGGCCAATTATTTACTTAGACTCCCTTATTCCTAGGTGTATCTCTTATATTTTATTTTTGTCTTGAATGATCACGAGGATGCATTGTTTGACTTATTTCGATAGTTATTTAGGCCGAAAATAAAGTGGACGATTTAATCAATAGTTAGCTAAAGGACAAAATCTTTTAAAACTCTTTCTCGGGACCTAATAAAGTTCATATCGTGGCATAACTCGCTTCACGATTTGAGACCTTTCTCGGACCGATATTTGGCAGCGACTTCATACCTCGAATCTTGAGACACGTTCTTGAAATTATGGTCTTCTCTTCATAATAGGAATTTCTTCACTTGAAGTTTTTGAGAGATTCTTCATATTTGGACCACGACTTCTTCATTTTTCTCCAATCTTTATTTTGGACTTGGTATACAACGATCCGCCTCCTTTTAGGACTTGGATCTATTTATCCTCATACCTTGCTAGGGTCTTTTCAGATAGACTTCTCCATGATCTTTTGGGGATTTTTTGCTTTCCGTCGTGTGTCTTGATCCTTCATATTGATTTTCGATAAATGATTCTTCACATCACTTTTGGATCTTTAGCAACAAAATATAGCCCTCATGCCTTGTTAGGGCCTTTTCGGACTCGCCAATCTTCGCATCCCGCTTCAATAAGTTATGCCTTGGCTATGAACTCTAATTAATACCGAACAACTTTTAAACGATCTTGGGCTAGAAGCTAAGTAACTTTTCAAATCGTACAACCTTATTTATTGCAGATAAATTTATTAACAAGCGATGGGAGAATAGGCTCATAATTAACTCACATAAATTCACGAAAGAATACCAAACTTATAATTCACTCTATCATCTCTCGTCCTCCACAGTTTAAAATCTCAAGGAATGAGACTCGTGGATGCTTAGCCTATTAAATCAAAGTTTTGGGTTTTCGAGTCATCTATAGGATCTTGCAAATTCTTAGACTTTTTCAAGTTTAGAAATCGCATTTTAAAGTTCCCTTGATAAACAACTCTCTATGATCAATTATAGGAACTTGCGAAAAGTTCTTGTTCTTAACCCGTGAGAGTTAAGACTTTCGCGTTTTAAAGCTCCCTATATAAAAGCCTAGCAAAAGTTGACGTAAACACGTTAAGGATACTAGTTAGAGTAAACTTAGATAAGTAAACTCGGGTTGAGTCAAAACATTCATGACTTTGAAAAATTTAAAACCACTTTATTGAAAATTTTATTCTATCAAGGAAAGAAAATAACCATAACAAAGGGAAATACAACTATACAACTAGGCCAAAATAGATTAAAAATTTTGAAAAATGTCGAAAAATCAAATTTTCCGGTTAAAATGAGGACAAATTCATGGAAAAGACCACTTACTTCGATAGAAGTCCCCCCTACACTTGAGATAAACATTGTCCTCAATGTTTAAGCATGTGGGAGTAAACTCCCCTACACTTATGACATTGTGCACTTTGTTTAAATCTTGCTAAGGGAAGGACAATCTATAGTGCATTCAATGTGAACATATAAGATATGAAATATTGAATCACAAGAGTTTAGGATAGAACCGGGAAGATGGGAACACGGGATCACGGTTCGTCAAAAGTCATCGAGGTGCTCTCTGAAGCTTGAATCCCTGTAGAGAATAAGAAACAAGACAACAAACACATACGGGGCTCCCCCTACACTTATTATGAAAGCAGTAAAGGATAGATCACGGGTTGCCTCCCGAGAAGCGCTTGTTTTTGATAACCGAGTCACGAGCCTGACTCGACCCAAATTTAGTTTATGGGAAACGTGGTGAGGGATGGGATCATCTCATGAGAGATGTCCTGACCAAAGTACAGCTTCAAACGCTGGCCATTCACCTTAAAATTAGGCCCATTTGGCTGAGAAAGCTCAATGGTGCCATATGGAAAGACTTTGGTGACGGTGAATGGACCAGACCAGCGGCTCTTCAACTTGCCAGAGAAGATCTTTAACCGAGAGTTAAAAAGTAAGACTTGATCACCAACGTGGAACTCTCGGTTCTTGATTCTTCTCCTTGTAGATCAGTGAGTTCTCGTAAGCTTCATTCCTCAGTTCGTTGAGCTCGTTGAGTTGAATCTTGTGAAGATCACCAGCTTTGTTGATGTCGAAGTTAGCCCATTTCAAGGCCCATTACGCCTTATGTTCCAGCTCGATAGGGAGGTGGCATGCTTTCCCGTACACAAGACGATAAGGTGTACAACCAATCGGGGTCTTATAAGCCGTACGGAAAGCCCACAGAGCATCATCTAACTTATCGGCACACGAGGTACGATGCTCTCCCACAGTACGCTCCAGAATTCGCTTCAGTCCACGGTTAGATATCTCAGCTTGCCCATTGGTTTGGGGATGATAGGCGGTGGAAAGACGGTGATTGACATCATACTTAGCCATGACTCTTGCAAATTGATCATTGCAAAAATGAGTCCCGCGGTCACTGATTATAGCACGAGGAACACAGAATCGAGCAAACAGCTGCTTCAAAAAGTTCACAACCACCCTCGCATCGTTCGTTGGGAGAGCCTTAGCTTCTACCCATTTAGAAACGTAGTCAACGGCTACGAGGATGTACTTGTTCCCTTTGGATGATGGAAATGGCCCCATAAAGTCGATGCCCCATACGTCAAAGATTTTACATTCTTGTATGAAATTTTGAGGCATCTCATCTTTATGTGTGATCTTGCCTTGTCTTTGGCAAGCATCACAATGCTTAACCATTTCGTGAGCGTCATGATAAATGGTGGGCCAATAGAATCCAGAGTCAAACACTTTCTTAGCGGTGTAGTTGGGACCAAAGTGACCACCGGTGGGTCCTTTATGGCAAGCATCAAGGATTTGCAAAGTTGCCGGTCCATCAACACATCGACGAATGATCAGATCAGCACATTGTTTGAATAGATAAGGGTCATCCCAGAAGTAAGTCTTAACATCTTTAAAGAACTTCTTCTTTTCTTGGGATGTTAACCCTTTGATGAGAATACCACCCGCTAAGTAGTTTGCAATGTCCACAAACCACGGGGTGTCATCAAGATTGGACTGAATAGACATTAAGGTCTCAAGGGGAAAAGAGTCATTGATCTCTTGGTTCGGATGATTCCCTTGATATGGATCCTCAAGTCTACTCAGATGATCCGCTGCTAGGTTTTCGGCTCCCTTTTTGTCACGAATTTCAATGTTGAAATCTTGAAGGAGCAAAACCCAACGAAGAAGTCTTGGCTTAGAATCTTGCTTAGTTAACAAGTACTTCAACACGGAATGGTCGGTATAGACAATGGTGGTGGATAAAACAAGATAGGGGCGAAATTTTTCAAAAGCATAGACAAATGCTAAAAGCTCTTTTTCGGTTGTCGTATAATGCAATTGAGCCCCCGTCATTCTCTTGCTAGCATAATGGATTGGTTGGAAGTGTTTATTCACTCTTTGGCCCAAAACCGCTCCAATAGCAAAGTCGCAAGCATCGCACATCAACTCGAAAGGTAGCTCCCAATTAGGGGTAACCAAGACCGGTGCCTTAGTTAGCTTATCCTTAAGAAGATTTAAGGCTTCAATACACTCTTTGGAAAAGATAAAAGGAGTATCTTTTTCCAAGAGGTGGGTCATCGGGCGAGCGATTTTAGATAAATCCTGAATGAAACGACGATAGAAGCCCGCATGACCTAGAAAACTTCTCACACCCTTCACGGTTGAAGGTGGAGGTAATTTGGCTATGACATCCACTTTAGCACGGTCGACTTCAAGACCGGCTTTTGAAATTTTGTGTCTTAGCACAATGCCTTCTTTTACCATAAAATGGCATTTTTCCCAATTCAGAACAAGGCGAGTGTCTTCGCACCGCTTAAGCATACGTTCTAAATTGGCAAGGCAAGAAGAGAATGAATCACCATAGACCGAGAAATCATCCATGAAGACTTCCATGGTTTCTTCAACCATGTCATGGAAGATAGCCATCATACACCGTTGGAAAGTCCCAGGAGCATTGCACAAGCCGAAAGGCATTATTTTGTAAGCAAATGTTCCATAAGGACAAGTGAATGTGGTTTTCTCTTGGTCATGGGGATCGATGGGTATTTGAAAATACCCAGAGAAACCGTCTAAGAAGCAGTAATAATCATTACCCGCTAGACGTTCAAGCATTTGGTCCATGAAAGGAAGGGGAAAATGATCCTTTCTCGTAGCATCATTGAGTTTGCGGTAGTCTATACAAACTCTCCACCCTGTAACGAGACGAGTAGGAATCAACTCATTGTTTGCATTGGGCACAACGTTGATTCCGCCTTTCTTAGGCACACAATGGACGGGACTAACCCACGGTGAATCCGAGATAGGATAGATTATGCCCGCATCAAGAAGTTTGATAACCTCTTTTTTGATAACGTCATGGATCTTAGGATTCACCCTTCGTTGGCTTTGAATAGTGGGTTTAAAGTCGTCCTCTATGAGAATTTTATGTGTGCAAAAGTGAGGATCAATTCCACGAATATCGGAGATCTTCCACGCAATCGCTTTCTTATGATTCTTCAACACGGCGATAAGTCGGGATTTTTCTTCTTCTTTCAGGTCCTTTGCGATGATGACTGGTAAATTCTTGTTGTCTTCAAGGAAAACCTACTCGAGATGAGGAGGTAGGTCCTTAAGCTCAAGAGTAGGAGGATCCTCAATAGATGGTGTAACTAACGATGGATCATCATTAGTCACCTCTTTAGGAGAAGGAGGAGAAAACGGGTCTTCATTGAGAAGTTTCTCAATTGTACGAATGTCTTCATCCCAATCGGTGGGAGAATCATCATACTTAAGATCGAGAGGACCCAAGCTAGCTTCAAAATCATCCAAGTCACTTTCTCCAAAAGGAGTCAATGACGGAGCAATTGAGGCAACGGTCTCAACATTGGGTAGAGAAGAGAGATTACTTTTGCAAGCATCATGAAAGTGTTCTTCATAAACCTCATCGAGAACATCAATAGCATTAACACTCTCATATGAATAAGGTTGCTTAGAAATCTTACCCATGTTGAAGACAATTTTATCGTCACCAACTCTCATGATTATTTCGCCCGTGGCTACATCAATGAGAGTGCGACCGGTCCTCGAGAAGGGACGTCCAACGATTAATGGAACACGAGGATCCATCTCGTAGTCAACGACAACAAAATCCACCGGGAAGGTGAATTTGTCAACGCCAACGAAGACGTCTTCGGCTATCCCCACTGGATAAGAAACCGTACGGTTAGCTAATTCCAAAGTCATTTTGGTGGGGACTAGCTCGGGGAGAGATAATTGCTTCCAAACACCTAAAGGCATTAAGTTTATACTGGCACATAGATCGGCTAGGGCCATGCAATTCTCTACTCCCAGGAAGTTGCAAGGAATTAAGAAGCGACCCGGATCACCAAGTTTGGTGGGCAATTTCCTTAAGAGAACCGCGAAGCAATTCTCATTAAGTTGGGTCTGAGCAATGTCAAGAAGCTTCTCCTTGTCACTAAGAAGATCTTTAAACATCTTCGCGTATTTAGGCATGTGAGTGAGAGCCTCGGCAAAGGAGATGTTAAAATTCAATTGTTTAAACATTTTAAGAAAGTTTGAAACTTGAATATCATCCTTGCTCTTTTGCTTCTCTTTCCTCAACCTTGAAGGATAAGGTATATCGGATGAAGAGGAAGGCTTTAGGGGAGTAGGATCACTCACAACCATGGGTGGTGGGGGAATGGGGTAGAAGGCAAAGGAGGTGAGGAAAGTTGCTCTTTTTCCTTGTTCACAATCACGGGTGGAGGTGTAGGAAGCTCGGGTTCCGTATAACCTTTTCCATTACGAGTGGTTATTGCTTTCATCTCCCCTCTTTGATTCGCAACGGTGTTACTCGGAAGAGTACCCGAAGAAGAGGGTTGATTACCTTGGAAGAGCGAACCGATTATATCACGTATGTTATCCGCTTGAGTGCTGAAAGAGTCTCTCATGTCTGCACGAATATCATTGCTTTGTTTCACCATGTCATTCCTTAGCTCGGCTCGAATATCGCTCCCTTGTTTCGCCATGTCATTCTTCAAGTTGACGAATTGACTCTGAAGATTCGTCACCATCTCTCTATTAGTCCTCATGAATGTCTCGACGTCTGGATTCAATGCCATCAGTTGATTTAGAGGTGGAGCTTGGTAAGCTTGAGAATTTCCTTGAGGTGGGTATGGGTTTCTTTGGGATTGATATTGATTGTTAGCACGAGGTTGGGATTGGTTGTTTCGGTTATAGCTTTGTTGTTGGTTTTGGTTTTGAGGAGGAAAACCGGGTGGAGCAAGATAGTTGTTTGAACGATGACTTAGCAAGCTACGGTCTCCTTGAGGACGAGCTTGATAGCCTCCCGTGGGATAAGTACCGTATGCCGCGTTAACGTTTTCAGAAAAATTGCCTTGAGTATAAGGACAATCATTGTAAGAATGAGGACCACCACATGTGTCACAAGAAATAGCAACGGATTTAGCTTGTTGAAAGTGGTTTGTGGCCATGGTCATGAAATTCTTGTTCATATCCGCGACTTGTCGGGTAAGTTCGGTTATCTCGGGATTGGAATTAGGAGAAGAAACATTGACTCTCGTATTAGATCTTGAGGATGCGGATGAATCCTAATTCTTGTGGTGAGTAGTCATGTTTTCAATCAACTCTCTACACTCCTCCGGTCTCCTTTTCATAAAAGTACCACCGGCGGCGGCGTTGATCGTGTCACGATCACGAAAAGTGAGACCATTGTAGAAAGTATCAATGAGAGTGACGGGGAGCATGTTGTGATTTGGACAATGGTCGATCAAATCATTGTATCGTTCCCAAGCATCAAAGAGCGATTCATCATTGTCTTGCATGAATCCACTAATTTGGTTACGAAGGCTCGTGACCATGGATGGTGGGAAGTAGCGCGACAAAAAGCGTTGAGTCATGTCATCCCAAGTATGAATAGAATTCTTTGGGAGACGGTCAAACTATTTTTCGGCATGGTGAGAAAGCGAGTGGGGAAATAGTTGAAGGCGAAGGTCATCCATAGAAACACCGGGGGACTTCATGCTTTGGGTGATGGTAATGAATTTGTCGAGGTGTTTGTTGGCATCATCGTCCGGAATTCCGCGAAATGGGTTAGATTGCACTTGTTGGATCATGTGATGCTTCAACGAAAACTCCTAAGCCGTGATATGAATCGGCGCAATCGGGCCTCCACGTCCGTTCATCGTAGGTTGGCATAGCTCCTCCATGGTTCGTAGGTCGGGTAAGGGTGGATTATTCATGTTGGGGTGGGGTGGATTATTATTGTTGGGGAGGGGTGGATTATTATTATTTTTGTTGTGTACACCGGCCATGTCTAAATCTTCGAGAGTCTCGGGCTCTGAATAAGACGTTGATCGAGTACCCATACACTAAAAAGAAAATGCAAGAGAAAATATTTTTGGTTTTTATAGGTTTTTTAATGTTTTTGTATTTTTGAAAATTTTTGTACTTGAAAATAACGTTCCCGAAAGAACGGATCCCAAAATCCAACGCGTCTCTCACTAAAAACCGTTAATCTTAACGAAAAGATCCGGCAGCGGCGCCATTTAATACAAGGTTTTTAAGCCTCGTATGAAAATTCGTAGTTTCGATCTTTTCAAATTGATTACCGTTAATTAGTGCCACTCAGTTGTACTTGGTGAAAAAGAAATAAGGGGTTTGGTTGTTTAAAACTAATTGAAAGGAAAGGCGTCGTTGAGTAATAATAAAAATAAAGCAAGGAAAGATTAGGCTAAAATTAAAGAGTTTCAAAAATAAATGACGAGAAATTAAACTAATTAAACGTAAATATGAAAACTTAAAAACTTAATTAAAATGAAAACTTTGAAAATTTAAATACTCGAAAATTAAACTAAGATGAACGAGTAAATATAAGCTAAGAAAATTTGGCGGGAAAAATAAATTCAAAAATCAAATTTACTAAAACTTAAGTAAATTTGCAATATGTAAAAAAAGGGAATTAATTTCGCAACTTAAGGATTAAATTCGCAATAATAGAGAACTAATAATTACGCAATTCTGAAAATTACATAATCTCGCAATACGAAATGAAGATTCCGCAATTCACAAGGGATCAATTTCACAATTTTGGAAATAATTCCGCAATAAGGAAAGCTCAAGATTTCGCAATACTATTTAAAGCAAGATTTCGCAACTTTGGAAAAGTTCAAATTCGCAATACCAAATAAAGATCAAATTCGCAACTTTTGACCAAGTTCAATTTCGCAACTTTATGAAAAGTTGCAAAATCGAATCAGACGTTCCTAAAAAATAGGATCTCGGACAAAGACGATTTTGAGCAACTTTTTAACAACTTTTCAAGGACAATAAGCCAAGAAAAACTCCAATAAGCTACCAATAAGCTAGGGAGAAGATCAAAGCTTATAAAAACATCAACTTTAAGCCACGAAAAATCAAAAAGACTTGAACTTTATGTAAAAACTTGATAAAACGATGATGAAAACAAGATTGAGATTAACAAGAAAGATTAATAAGATGAAGATTAAGACAAGATTAAGCTTAAAACATGTAAAGATTAAATTTTAAAACAAGAATTTAAAACAAGGATTGAAAGTTTTCTAGTGAGAGAAAGTTAAGCTTTCTCTCTCTAGAATTTAAAAACTACAAAATGAAAGAAAAATAAAAGACTAGCTAAATTTTGTGATGGAAAGAGCTTTATATAGTAGTTTGATGTGGGCTTGTTTTGTTGTGGGCTTGTAAGTGGGCTTTCTTCTTTCTTCTTAGTCTTCTCGTCACTTAAGTAAATAAACGTTTCCGACTTTAAATTTGAGATTTGTCGGTGAATATTTCCAACTCGTCTTTTAATCTCTCGTTAAATAGACTTGAGTTCTTCGACATAGATAAATCTTCCGTCTTTGGCCCTTTTCTTCGATAAATCTTCAAATAGGTCCATTGACTTCCAATCTTTTGCACTCTTGATCTTTTGACTTCGTATTTTTCTCGTTTTCTTTGATAAAAGCCCGTGATAGCCCATGTTTTCTTCCTTTTTCATCTTTTGGTCCTAAAATACAATAAAAACACAAACCACGCATAATTCTGACTTTTACGACATAAAATACACGTTTTGGTCTTGTTATTATTGGAAATAAGTGGTAAAAGGATAAGTGTTTTCACACTTATTAGAACACGATGGAGCATTTGCTAAATTGGAGACCATGCTAGTTGTGATTTCAGAGTCATTAGTGTCCTTAGCAACATTTAAAGGCATACTAACACTCGCTGTCACATTTTCTATCCTAACTTTAGGCATCCATTTATATCCTGGAGGACATTGATTAGCAAACCACCGTTTCCAAGACTTGCTATCAGACTCATATAATTCCCTAATTCTTCTTCTAGGATTCTTAGTGGTAGAGTCTGATGCAATACTTTGCTTAGTGGGGATTGCACAAGGATGATTCACTTTGCGTTTGGGTTTACTAGCACTAATAGGCATCACAACTTGCTTCTTAGTTCTAGTATCTACGCCTTTCACATTATTCATAACACACATAGAATGATTAGCATTAGCACATTTTCCACATACACAAACTAATTTAACATTCAAAGCATTAAAATCATTCAAATCGTCATTACATGCGATTACAGACGTTTTATTCTTAGAAACATTCAAATTCCTAGGGTGTTCTTCTACTTCTTCATCTTCCCTTGACTCTTGTGTTTCCAAACCTTATCATTCACTTGAGTTCTCTTAAGCTGAGGCCGGCTAACACTAGCAGTGGAGACTACTCCTATAGTAGAAGACACACAAGTATTAGTGTTTCTAGAAGTCTGAGGCGATTGACTAACTTTGTTTGTGGGTTTAGTTGTCATTCTATACATCCCTGGTTTAATCACATTATTGTGCTTAACACTTGGTGCTAGAGTATTCCTTATGGGTTGAGTCTGTGGTAACCTTTCCTTTCCATCCATCTTGGGGGCAAACACAGGATTTGCAAACGAGGAATTTGAGAAAGCGGATGGTTTTCCCAAGATAGAGGGTCTATTCACTTTAGAGGCATTGGGTTGTCTAACAACAGGTTTCTTAACACTAGGTTCCACAAATTTCCCACCCATCTTAGCAACGAGTTTCTCCAACTCTGCTATTGCTAGGTCTTTTACTTGTAACTGAGCTTTCAAATCCGAAATATCAAGACTTTTTTCGTTTAGTAATTGAAATGACTCATATAATTTTACTTCCAAAGGTGTATCATTTGAAAAGGTTCCAACTTTGTTTTGCAAAGCAAGTTCAAGTGAATGACAATGTTTTTTAAGATAACCATATCTATGTTGAAGTAACGAAAACTCTTTTTGGTCAACTTTATTCGAAAGCTCAGTTTCAAGACGTTCACACTCTTTGACTTGATCAAGATATTTGCATGCAACATCAGAATATTCATCAATATCAGCACAAGACGTAACATAAACACACATAATATATTTTGTGAGGCATTCTTGCAAGATTAGATCATATGCTATAGAAAATTCGTCTCTTTCAGGTTGATGTACGTTCACTTCTTGTTCAAGAGATTCCACATATTTCAAATCATCAAACATTTCTTGCTTAATTAATGTTTCAAATTCCAAAAAAATGTTTTTGCATTCTTTCCGCAAGCGGAATCAAAATACTTTTCACAAGCACAGTTATATCGTGAGGAATTTCTTTGTTGCCATTCAAACGTTCACGTTCTTTCCAGTCGTCGTCAACAACCTTTTTGAAATTTTCGATGTTTTGTTTAAGAAAACTAAGTGTTTGCTTACTCTTGCTTACAGAAGCTTTATATGGCAAGTACTCAAAAAATTTTGAAACATTAGTTTTCTTAGTTGCAAAAATTTGTCTCCATTTAATTCTTATTTGTTCACATTCATAAAATATTTGCTCACGAGACTTCTGTTTTTGTGGTTTGAGAATTTCATAAAGACTATTTTCATAAGCATAATTATATGGTTTCACAAAGGCTTTATTCACTGGTGATCTACTCTCTTCTTCAAAAATTAATGATTCATCACTATCAGGCCTAGCAATTAAACAATCAACGTCAGTCTATTAGGAATCCTCAAGATATAGGCGCGGGTTCTCAGATTGAGCTTGCTCGAGGTACTTAGGACTAGCAAAACTAGCGTTACCCTTGAAAAACGAACGAGGTACCAACATTCGCATGGTTTGAATGGACTGATTTGTTTTATAAAAAATTTTCTTATAAAAATCAGTTTGCACTTCAAGTTCCACGACTTTGTCAATATCTTTAGCTTGTTTAATTTTAAATCATTTTTCAAGTTTGCAACCTCTTCCGTTGCGCAGTGACTAGTTTTGTTTTATCCTCTTGAAGAAAATCAATCTTTTGACTTAACTCATTCACTTTGGTGGTAGCAAGATACGTTTTGTGTCGTTCCGTACTTAAAGAAGTGTTGTAATTATGTTTCTCTTGTTCTAAAAGCTTAAGAATATCGTTGTATTTAGTTTCAAAAACATCCTTTACGGTAGTAACAACACCCCCTTTGTACCTTGCAAGCTCGTTGTCTTTTTGAATAAGCTCAGCTCTACATCTTGCAAGAAGCTCACTAGATTTTATGACTGCAGCTTTGCTTTCTTCAAAATTTTGAGTGAGCGTAGCGTTTTCCTTCTTTATTTGCTTTTGACTTTTTCTAGTTTCTTTGACATCTTTTTATAAAGAAGCAATTAAGTTAGCAAGCGCGATACGCTCCTCCTCATCATCATACTCATTTGCATGTTGATCATCCTCAGACTCATTATTGCACATGTCTGATGAATAGGGTGTGGTATTTCTATCAACCATTTCCATCATACATGTGTCAGTAATGGCTTTGGGTAACTCACAATGCTCATGAATATTACCAAGCACATTATATTCCTCTTGTGGTGTACCTTTTCGATTGGCTCAGTATCAAAGATAGGACCATTGTCATCTTCAGTGACGTTGAGAACTTCTTCAACATTTGCCATGTACGAGTAATGTGCTTCAAGTTCTTTGTCAAAGGCTTCATCATCAGTGTCATCAAGCATTGCTCCTTCCTCATCCGACAGTTTAACCCCATCTTCCATCTTCTTACAAAGCAGCATCTTTTCCTTATGATAACCAGAGTCCCTAACCCGTTTTGGCTTCCTACATTCGTTTGCCATATGCCCATAACCTTGAGAATTAAAGCATTGAATCCCACTTTGCTGAACTACTTGCATTCCAACAGTTTCCCTATTCCCAGCAACAGTAGCAATCCTCTGAGATCATACTTAGCAGTTTGTCGATCATACCTTGCAGAACCCTCAACATGAGTTTGATTACGTCGATCATACCTAGGAGGACTTTCACACGTTGACGTATGTCATACCTTCGAGGACTCTCAACATATTGGTTCCTTATATTAGATGATGTTCGAAGATTGTTGTTGGTGGGTTTGCAGATTTTCTTGTAGGTCTTCATAATGAAATCAATTTGTTGTTTCATCTCCCTATCCTTCTAAGTTAGTTCTTCATCGCTTTCCTCTTTAGATGATGGATCAAATGATGGTGATGGTGCTCTTGGTTCTTTGTCTCGTGATCTTGTGGGAGCTGAAGACTTGGATGAAGTGGAGTATCTTCGTGAGGAGGATATAGTAGAGTATCTTGGTGAGGAGGATGTAGTGGAGTATGACTTTGGAGCACGAGAGCGATGATCTTGGACATGTTGAGTGGTAGACACCAAAGCAAGTAGATTAGCAGTCTTTGCTACCCGTTCAACACGAAGTTCATTCGCCTCATTCTGAAATTGTTTCAGTATGTCAAAGAGCGTGTGATAGTTGACCTCGTCCAACTTATTTTGTTGTTTCACCAAAGTTACAAATCTTGTCCACTCTGGTTGAAGTTGTTGTAGAAATTGCACATTGACTTGCATGGTGGAGACTTCCAAGTTGTTTCTTGTCATACCATTCATCATCTTGTAGAATCTTGAGTAATATGAATCAATTGATTCCCCATCCAATGAAGTAAACTTACCAAAGTTCCAAAACAAGTTTCTTTTGACATCTTGTTTGTTTAATGATTCTCCTTGTTGCAGACGTTGAATTGTAAACCACATCTCTTTAGCAGTAGAGCATGCATCAACTGTTGAATAAATATCCCCCAATCCCACTTAGAATCAGATAGATTGCTTCCTTCTCTGCATCAATCCAAGCACGGTTCTCTTTAGAAGTATTCTCATATGTTTCCTTAATAGTCTGCTCAGCGACACCTGACTCCGAGTCGGTTGTTGGAGTTGCAGGAATAGTGATTGTAGTGGGAGTATAGGGTCTAATAAGTGTGAAAACACTTATCCTTTTACCACTTATTTCCAATAATAACAAGACCAAAACGTGTATTTTATGTCGTAAAAGTCGGAATTATGCGTGGTTTGTGTTTTTATTGTGTTTTAGGACCAAAAGATGAAAAAGGAAGAAAACATGGGCTATCACGGGCTTTTATCGAAGAAAACGAGAAAAGACGAAGTCAAAAGATCAAGAGTGGATAAAGAACGGAAGTCCAAGGCCTATTCTGAAGATTTATCGAAGAAAAAGTCTAAAGAGAGAAGTTTAATGAAGTCGAAGAACTCAAGTCTAATAGAAGAAGAAAATTACAAGACAAGTTCAATTTACATCGACAAATCCCGAGACGACGTCGAGAAAGACAAAGAATTTAAATCGAGTCGTGAACAAAGAAAGATGGAAACACATGCACCTTCCCATCTCCTATAAATACCCTCCTAAACACATTAGGAGGGTGGTTAGCTAGTTTATTTTTCTTTCTTTCGTTTTATCTTTTAGAGAGAGAAAGTGTTTAACTTTCTCTCACTAGAACTTCATCTTTTCTTTCTTTTCATGTTTAAGCTTTGATTTGATCTTGTATTTTGGATCCACTAATCTATAAGTTCAAGTTAAGTTCTTCTTATTTTTAATCTTCTTCTACCTTTCTTTATTTTCTAAAAGTTGATTTTTGATTCCTTATAATCTTGATTTTGTTTAATTTTTATGATTGATTGATAAAAAGTTTATCTTTTTATTAACCTCTAAGTTTTTACACGGATTAAGTTTTGAGCTTTTCATGCTTATTGACTTAGTTTGTGTTTAGCTTATTTACTTTTCATTTTGCTAAAAAGTTTCGTCTTTTTATGGTTTGATTTAAAAGTTTTGCTTATTTAACGTTGAAAAAGTTCTACTTTATACTTATTGGTTCGGCTTATTATTGATTTGGATAAGTTTTGGTTTGAGCTTATCAAATATAGATTATTAACTTGGCTTATACGAATCACCTACCATCGGAAAGGGTAAACCCCTTTCCGATTAAGCATTCCGATTGGGGCTTTGATATTCCGACTGCATCACCATCATTCCGATCACAAGGATCGGAAAAGGGTTTTAGCATTCCGACCTGGATTACTTTTTGGATTCCAACTGCATTGTTTTAGTTATTCCGATCAGTTTCCTTTCACACATTCCGACGTTATTCCGAAGGAAGCATTCCGATAAGCTTTGTTTTCCATTATTCCGACAGCAAGATTTTGCCATATTCCGATTACTTTCTGATTGGGGATATTCCGACGGGATTCTAATTGGGACATTCCGATGGGCTCATTGTTTGTTTTTACAAAGTTTTAATTTCTAACAAATTGCACGCTTACCGAAATCTCTATTTTTACCAAGTGTTTTTCTAATTTTGTTTTTAAGTTTTCAATCATTAATTTTTAACTCGTCATTTTAGTTTAATTTTTAAAGCTTTTATTTTACTCAACGACATTTTCATATTTACTTTTAGTTTAAAAATAGATAACCAAACCATTTTATTTTCCACCAAGAACGACTGAGTCGCACTTTCTACTAGTAATCAATTCGAAAAGATCGGATTCAACGAACTTTCATACGAGGCTAAAAAACCTTGTATTAAATGGCTAAAACCATCTATTAAATGGCGCTGCTGCCGGATTTTTTCGTTAAGATTAACGGTATTAAGTGAGAGACGCGTTGGATTTTGGGATCCGGTCATCTTTGAACGTTATTTTCATGCTTAAATTTTCAAAAAATCCTAAAAATATAAAATTTTCAAAAATACAAAGAAAAAAAAAATAGAAAAACATAAAAACTAAAAATATTTCTTGTCTATTTTTCTTTTGTAGGTGTGCATGCGTACTCGTGCTCGTAAGAAGAAAGTAGCTCAAGCCGAAGTCATTACTCCACCTATTATCACCATGGACAATCAACCAATGATCGAGCTTTTGCAATCGCACGTAGAGGGCAACACCGATGCTATTGTCATACCCGAGATTGGAGCCAACAATTTTTAACTCAAATCCGGCTTCATTCAAATGGTCTCTGCTCAACCCTTCTTGGGGCGTTCACTTGATGATCCTCATGACCATATAAAAAGGTTCCTTCAACTCACTAATACGGTTAAGTATAATGGGATTTCACAAGAAGTGATTCGCTTACAACTTTTTTCCTTTCTCCTTAGAGGGACAAGCCCGGAATTGGCTTGATAAGGAATCGCCACAAAGTATTCTTACGTGGACGGATTTAGAGACCAAATTCATTAATTACTTTTTCCCACCCTCACGTACTACCGCTTTGCGGAATGAAATCATTACATTTGAACAAAAGTACGGTGAGACATTTAGTGAATCTTGGGACCGTTTTAAGGAACTTTTAAGAAAGTGTCCACAACATGGTTTCACAAAAGTACATCAAACTAATACTTTTTACAATGGTTTAAGCATGAATGACCAAGATTCACTAAATAGTGCTTCGGCGGGTAATATTTTGGTTAAGTCTTCTAATGCCGCTTGGGATATTATTGAGAACAAGTCTAGAGTGCAAACCAAGAGTGTTCGGACTAATGTGGCTAGTGCTAGCACTAATGAGAGCGACAAGAGAATTGATAAGCTTACTTCGCTTGTTGAATCACTTGCTCTCCAAACCGCCAACAACACCAAAGCTATCAATGCCCAAGTTAATGTTTTGAGTCAATCATGTGAAATATGCGGGGTATCTCACTCATACACCGATTGTCCTTCGACTCATGACAATCCGGAAAATGTGTATGCCGCCAACGGTAACTTTTCTACGGGAAACTATCAAGCACGTCCTCAAGGTGACCGCAATTTGCTCAGCTATCGCTCAAACAACTTTCTTTCACCACCCGGTTTTCCCCCACAAAACCCAAACAACCTCAATCGCAACAATCAAAACCAAGCTCGTGCTCCAAATCAATATCAAACCCAAAGAACCCCATATCCACCTCAAAGAAACAACCAAGTTTACCAACAACCCGCTTATCAACCACCTGCCGACCATGCTTTTCCTCCCAACCAACCCACAGCATTACACCAAGACGTTAAAACTTACATGAGGACTAATGATGTCATAGTGCAAAATCTTCAGCGGGAAATGGCCAACATGAAAGCAGATATGGTGAAACAAGGGAATGATCTTCGAGCCGATATGCGAAACTCTTTGGCAAGTCAAACGAATGACTTAAGAAACATGATAGCTAGTTTCTTCCCAAGTAATCAAGCCTCTGGATCGGGTTCTCTTCCGAGTAACACCGTTGCGAATCCAAGAGGGGAGATGAAAGCAATCACCACTCGTAGTGGAAAAGGTTTAAAGGAACCCGAGCTTCCTACACCTACACCGGTGATTGTGACAAAGGAAAACGAGTCTACTTCTCCAATTCCTCCATCTTCTACTTCTCCAATTCCTCCGCTTCTACTTCTACCCCTCCACCACCCAAGGATGTGAGTGAGAATTCCATCCCAAAGCCTTCATCTCAACCCAATATACCTTATCCCTCAAGGTTGAGGAAAGAGAAATTGAAGAACAAGGATGATATTTAGGTTTCTAACTTTCTCAAAATGTTTAAACAACTGATTTTCAATATATCCTTTGTTGAGGGTCTCGCTCACATGCCGAAATATGCTAAAATGTTTAAAGATCTTCTCAGTGATAAGGAGAAACTCCTTGATATCGCTCAGACCCAACTTAATGAGAATTGCTCTGCAGTCCTCTTAAGGAAATTACCAACCAAACTTGGTGATCTGGGTCGTTTCTTGATTCCTTGCAACTTCCCTGGGGTAGAGAATTGTATGGCCCTAGCCGATCTAGGTGCTAGTATAAACTTAATGCCTTTAAGCGTTTGGAAACAATTGTCTCTACCCGAGCTAGTCCCCACACGCATGACATTAGAATTAGCTAACCGTACGGTTACTTATCTAGTGAGGATAGCAGAAGATGTCTTCGTCGGTGTGGGAAAATTTACCTTTCCGACGGATTTTGTTGTCGTTGACTACGAGATGGACCCCCGTGTTCCATTAATCGTTGGACGTCCATTCTTTAGGACCGATCGCACTCTCATCGATGTATCCACGAGCGAATTAATCATGAGAGTTGGTGACGATAAAATTGTTTTCAACATGGGTAAACTTTCTAAGCAGCCTTCTGAAAACGAGAGTGTTAATTTCATTGACGTTCTTGATGAGGCTTGTGAAGAATATTTCAAAGACGCTTGTAAAAGTGGTTCTTCTTCTCTACCCATTGTTGAGACCGTTGCCTCTATTTCTCCCTCACTAACTCCATTTGGAGAAAGTGATTTCATCTTGAAAGAATTTGAAGCAACTTTGGGAGATGTGGATTTGCAATATGACGATTCTCCCTCCAATTGGGATGAAGACATTCGTACCATTGAGAAACTTCTCAATGAGGACCATATTTCTCCACCATCTCCTAAGGATATCTCTACCGATGAACCGAATTTGACTACGCCTTCCATCGAAAATACTCCGGATTTAGAGCTTAAGTACCTACCGTCTCATCTCGAGTACGTTTTCCTTGAAGACAACAAGAAGTCACCCGTCATCATCGCAAAGGACTTGAAAGAGGAAGAAAAATCCTGACTTATCGCCGTGCTGAAGAACATACGAAAGCGATTGCTTGGAAAATCTCCGATATTCGTGGAATTGATCCTCACTTTTGCACACATAAAACTCTCATGGAGGACGACTTTAAACCCACTATTGAAAGCCAAAGAAGGGTGAATCCCAAGATCCATGACGTTATCAAAAAAGAGGTTATCAAACTTCTTGATGCGAGAATGATCTACCCTATCTCTGATTCACCGTGGGTTAGTCCCGTCCATTGTGTGCCTAAGAAAGGCGGAATCACCGTTGTGCCTAATGAAAACAACGAGTTGATTCCTACTCGTCTCGTTACAGGGTGGAGAGTTTGTATAGACTATCGCAAACTCAATGATGCTACGAGAAAGGATCATTTTCCCCTTCCTTTCATGGACCAAATGCTTGAACGTCTAGCAGGTAATGATTATTACTGCTTCTTAGACGGTTTCTCGGGTTATTTTCAAATACCCATCGATCCCCAAGACCAAGAGAAGACCACATTCACTTGACCTTATGGAACATTTGCTTACAAAAGAATGCCTTTCGGCTGATGCAATGCTCCCGGGACATTCCAAAGGTGTATGATGGCTATCTTACATGACATGGTTGAAGAAACTATGGAAGTCTTCATGGATGATTTCTCGGTCTATGGTGATTCTTTCTCTCATTGCCTTGCCAATTTGGAGCGCATGCTTAAGCGGTGTGAAGACACTCGCCTTGTTCTAAATTGGAAAAAATGCCATTTCATGGTAAAAGAAGGCATTGTGCTTGGACATAAAATCTCAAAAGCCGGTCTTGAAGTGGACCGTGCTAAAGTTGATGTCATAGCCAAATTACCTCCACCTTCAACCGTGAAGGGTGTGAGAAGTTTCCTTGGTCATGCGGGCTTCTATCGTCGATTCATTCAAGATTTTTCTAAAATCGCTCGCCCGATGACCCACCTCTTGGAAAAAGATACTCCTTTCATCTTTTCCAACGAGTGTCTTGAATCCTTCAATCTTCTTAAGGATAAGCTAACTAAGGCACCGGTCTTGGTTACCCCTAATTGGGAGCTACCTTTTGAATTGATGTGTGATGCTAGCGACTTTGCCATTGGAGCGGTTTTGGGACAAAGAGTGAACAAACACTTCCAACCAATCCATTATGCTAGAAAGACAATGACAGGGGCTCAATTGCATTATACCACTACCAAAAAAGAGCTTTTAGCTGTAGTGTATGCCTTTGAGAAATTCCGCCCCTATCTTGTCCTTTCCACCACAATCGTGTACACCGATCATTCCGCGTTGAAGTACTTGTTGACTAAGCAAGATTCTAAACCAAGAATTCTTCGTTGGGTTTGCTCCTTCAATAATTTAAAATCGAAATTCGTGACAAGAAGGGAGCCGAAAACCTAGCCGCGGATCATCTAAGTAGACTTGAGGATCCGTATCAAGGGGATCATCCGAACCAAGAGATCAATGACTTTTTTCCCCTTGAGACCTTAATGTCTATCAATTCCAATCTTGATGACACCCTGATTGTAGTAAATTTAGATAACTTGCTTTAGGAAAAACAAGCAACTAAATATGAGCGGTAAGTATCGACGAGTGATTTAGGAAAACCACAAGTAATGACCCACAATCAAATCAAATAAAATGAGAGAAAAGATTCGTTTCCCAAGGAGGTATATGTGTTGTGAATTAACTTGTATTTCTTTGAGATTAATATTGATGAGATGGAATGACGGTTTCGTGAAAATTACACTATGACGTAAAAACGTAAACGTAAAGCCGTAGAAAAACACAAAAATTAAAAATTTAGCTAAAGCCAAAAACAAAATATCAAGAAAAGACTAAAAACAAGTCTAAAATAATATAAATAAAGATAAAAATCCAACAAAGATATTTTAAAACCTTTTATTAATTAAATAATTAATTTTAAATGCTAATTAAAGCCCTAAAATTAATTTTAACTAATTCAAAAGTCTAAAATATGAATTTATTGAATAATCACTTAACTTATATTATTAGAAGACTAAAAAGTAATTTTCTAAAAATTAAAACCTATTAAAACTATTTTTTAAAACCCTAAAAATGATTAAAACCTAATTAAACTTAAAATAATTATAAAAATAAATCTAAAAGTTATAAAAATATTCTAAAAATGGAAATAGTACTAATTAATGACAAAGAACCTAGGAAAAATGAAAAAAGAAAGAAAAATAAAATTTTGAAAAATTAATATTAAAATAATATTAAAATAATACTAAAAATAAAAAGTTTCTAAAATTAATTCTAAAAAATTTATAAAAATCCTAAATAATATAATTAAGAGAAAAACACAAATTAGAGCTTCTAAACCTTTTTTAATAATTTTATAAAAATCTTTAAAGTTTATAAAAAACCTTAAAATATTATAAAATTAAAAATAAAAGTTTTTAAAACCAAAACAAGATGTAAACCTCAAATATATTAAATAAAACCTAAAAACTATTTTTCCTAAAAATAAAAACTATTTGGTATTTTTTATTGATTTTATAAAAAACGTATATTAAATAAATTCTAGAAAATAAACAAATAAAAGGAAAAATGTGAAACCAATTTTAAAAAATCAACAATCCTATTAACTTCCTAAGAAAAATAAGCTAAGAAAAATAAGCTTAAAAAATAAGCTAGAAAATGGGAAAAACGGCTACAGCTTAATAAATAAGCTAGAAATCAAAACAGGTTAAATAAATAAGGAAACCAAAACTCTCAATCAAAGTCCCCAGGGCGCAATGGTAACTAGTTATGTGTGTGAGTGTGGAGACCAGGGTTCGAGTCTTGCTAACCCCCCCTTTTTGCTTCTTTATTTTTTTTTATTTTTTAAACTTTTTACCAAATCAAACCAGTGAACTTAAAAGACTTGTAAACCAATCCACTTTCACTTTTTAGCCAAGGATTAAGCCAAATCAAGGTCCAAAATGTATGCAGTTCACTCAGATTTCTGATGAGCAAATGCCAGTGCACATTTGTACACTTTTGATGCCAAGAGGACTTGGCAAATGCTTTGTTTGGAGATTACTTTTGGACAATTGGGCACCCTTGTGCTCATAGAAGCACAAGGAGTCAAGATTACAAGTAGCTAGCACTTTTTAGCACACAAAATCAAAAACCAAAGCACCCTATGGCCTATGCAATTCTCTGAGACAAAAACTGGGATCTAGTGGACTGTTATGCTTACTACATGCACTCTAGAGACTCTCAACTGCTCAAACTAAACACACAACCTCACAAGCTGTTATACAAACCAAATACAACCTAAAATCACCCTGTTACTTCAACAGTTTTCAAAATTAAAGCTCAAAAATGTATGAAAAACAAGCAGATTTTAACTATGCAGATTCTATGCTAACCTTTTTGCTTTTTTAACACACCAATCTATTCAAAACTTCTTCTAATCTTACTAACAACTAACTAGCATCCTATCTTAACTATTTTTAAACCTTCTAACACTTTTAATAATCACTAATTAATAACTTTGCCCTGCTAATCCCTATTGCCAAACACCCTTTATATTTTTGTAAACTAACTTTTAACACTTCAAAACCTTGCAACCTTTAACCAAAATGACTAATAAGCTTCTAGACATGAATACTAACACATAAGGACTGAAATCATGCAGCTTAAACTAACATATAGCACCAAATCAACAAAATCATGCAACCACCACTTTTCTGAGATTTTACTAAGGTAAAAGGAGATTACCTTAAGGTTTTACATCCAAAACCTTAGAGGATGAAAATCCTCCTCCAATCCAACTCGGGTTGGAGCAGATCCTTTATCAACAATCCTTGAACACCTGTTTAGCACAAATCAAAGAAAAGAATACAAGCATACACAATAATATCAATCTGTTTCTTTTCTTTCTTCTTAAAATTTCTTCCAAAACTTTTAACACCTCTCAAACATGTTTCCAAAACACCTTTAATTACTAAACAAACCTAAACCTTTACCCACAAAAACTTTAGAACAGATTTCTCCAAAATCTTTCAAATTTTCAAAACCTTGAAAAACTTTGAAACACACAATCACTTATCCCAATTAAAACTTGGAACTCAGAATCCCTTCACCAAATAACACCAACTTTAACAAAAATAAAAAAGGAATTAACTTGCTTTTCAAATAAAACCAACTTTTATTTCAACTTAAAAGGAATTACAATATTTGGAAGGAAAACTGGAACAAGGGCTCTCCCACAGGTTGGGGCTCCTTTTATAGCACTCTTAGAACATACTAGAATCAAAAATACAAACCCTAATCCTATGAAAATCTCAGAAATACCCTTGAACGGTTTTGAGTGCATTTTGTCCTTTCTTGATCTTGGCCGTTTGTTTTTGCTTTGAGAGTAAGCTAATAACCTTAGCCTTTGATTTGGGACACGTCATGATGCTTGGGGGCTAAGGAATGATGTGATTGGTGGATTGGGGAATTGGGGGTTTGGACCACACGCGTGGGATTGGGTAGCTTAGGAGTGGGAAGGGTTTTAGGTGGTGTGAATTACACGTGTGCTTGATTAATTGGATTTTAACCCAAGTTAAATGAAGGTAAATTCGGGGTGGTAAGAACAATGAATAGTAACTATTTAGATCCGAAAATGGGGGAAATAAAAGTGTTAAGCGGGGTTTTTGTTTAAATGTTTCTACTTGGCAACTTCAGTCCTCCTCTTTTGTTATTTTTGGCATTTCATGTTTTCAAGCCCTAAAAACGATTTTGCTTTGATAATAACTTCCATGACTTGTCACTTTTGGCACCAAGTTTTGGAAAAGGGTTTCAAGGGATTGTTTTTGTCATTTTTGAATATTTCAAGGGCTGAACTTGGACAATCTTGATCTTCAAAGGTCTTCCATGTCTCTTAAACTTCATGAGGGACTATAATTGGCATTTTGAAATTGTTGAGGGACCATTCTTGCCATTTCTTCAAAGTTGAAGGACCTTTTTGCAATTTTGACAAACTTAAGGGACCAAACTTGTAATTATTAATATACAAGGGTTTTAAGTGTCATTTCTTCATTCTTGGAGGATCAATCTTGTTTTGTCTTCAAGTTTTCAAGGGTATTTGATGAAAATTCCATGATTAGGGCCCGGTTCATTGTACGGCTTCGTTTCTCGTGTCCGTTTTTCCTTGTATCTTGTGATCTTTTGTCTTTTTCACGATATCCATACCTAAAACACACAAGTAAACAAACACAAGCATATATATGGTATTTTATGACATTTTTATGCATTTAAAGCCCGAAAAGAACGATGAGATCATGTATAAATGCCATCTCATCACTCCCCCATACTAAGCCATTGCCGTGCCCTCACGCAATGCTAGAATAAAGTATCTAAGCATCACCAAAGTTCAATTTTATTTTCCTTTATTGAAAAGTAAAACACTTGCAACATACTACGAGAATGTGTAAAGACATAATGTATGATTTTCATCACAAACAGTGACTTTTAGGGTCAAAGAATAGAAACAAGTTAATGTCCCTTAGAGTAAACTTCGTCGTCCTTGATTGTCATACATTCCATGCTAAGTGCAAAAACAAGATCATTGTTGGTACAAGTCACAATGCTAACACTACTCATACGTTCAAATTGTGTAATACTTTTTCTCCCCGCAATCCTAGTTATTATAAAAGGAAATGGGTTACTAGCATTTTTTATCTATTTGTCATGGATCACAAGTGATTCATATTGACTTATTTGAGTAGTTATTAGTCCGAAAGCAAAGTAGCACGATTTGATCAATAGTTAGCCGAAGGACAAAATCTTTTAAAACGGCTTCTCGTGTATCTCCTTAAGTTCATATCTTGGCATAACTCGTTTCACGATTGAAGACCTTTCTCGGACCGATATTTGGCATGTACTTCATACTTCAAATCTTGGGAAGACGTTCTTGAAATTATGGTCTTCTCTTCATATATTTGGAATTTCTTCACTTGACGTTTTTGAGAGATTCTTCATATAGGACCACGACTTCATCATTTTTCTTCAATCTTTACTTTGGATTTTGATATACAACGATCCGCCTCCTTTTCGGACTTGGATATATTTATCCTCATACCTTGTTAGGGTCTTTTTGGATAGACTTTCTCCATTCTTTAGGGGAGTAATAGCTTCTCGTCGTGTGTCTCGATCCTTCATATTGATTTTGGAATAATGATACTTCACATCATCTTTGGATCTTTAGCAAAAATAGAGCTCCTCATGCCTTGTTAGGGCCTTTTTGGATGATTGCCAATCTTCGCGTCCCGCTTCAATAAGTTATGCCTTGGCTATGAACTCTATTCAACCCCGAGCAACTTTTAAACGATCTTGCGCTAGAGGCTAAGTAACCTTTCAAACCGTACGACCTTACTTATTGCAATTATGATTTATTCCTAATGCATTGATCTTATGGGAAGAAAAAGCCACAATTAAAAACATATGAGTTTTTGAAAGAACACTTTCATGTTCTACGTTTAGCATGATCACTTGTCTAACTCTATCATTTCTCGTTCTTCACTATATAAAGACCTCTAATTAAAGAGACTCGTGAATACTTAGCCATGCAAGTCAAAATTAAGCCAAATTTGGATTAGCTTTCATTAAGACTATATCAAATCAAAGTTTTGGGTTTTCAAGTCACCTATAGGATCTTGCACTTTCTTGGACTTTTTCAAGTTTAGAGAATGCGTTTTAAAGTTCCCTTGATAAGTGACTTTCTAGAATCAATTATAGGAACTTGCGAAAAGTTCTTGTTCTTAACCCGAATGAATTAAGACTTTCGCGTTTTAAAGCTCCCTATATAAAAGTCTAGCAAAACTTGAATTGAGCGGGTTAAGGAATGTAAATGGCTCCAAATGCCCATCAAGTCAAAAATTAACTCTTATTCTACCCATCGGAAAATATACATTCGTGTCTTAAAAACACTTATGAAAACTAAGAAAAATTTTAAAATTTGGCCATTTTTAGCCTTATTAGCAAAACAAAACATTGAAAGTTGGAAAACGTGAGGGCGTAGCAAAGCAAGTACCTATTCACCCCCCCCATACTAAAAGTAAACATTGTCCTCAATGTTTCGAGTCTAAAGGTGGAGCACCCCCATACTAGAGACGAAGAATCGAATGCTTAGGATCTAGGATGGAAAGGGTGATCAACAATATATCTAAAGCCGTTTATTAATTATGCTAAAAGATAATTGTTAGAACAATAAAGGATATGTCATGGATTCGTGAAAAACTTCTTCAAACGAACGATGGAGGCTCACGTAAACGAACACGAGAGTCTTCAATCGTAGATGATGATGATGATCTAGATAACACAATTACAAACAACCACGAGACAACGAGTTGGAAGGGTACAAGTCCCCTTATTAGTGAACAAAAAGCATAAAGATAAGCATGGGATCTCCCCCACGAGGCACCTCGTTTTTGATTACCGAGTCATGAGCTCGACTCGATCCCCTTAAAATGTGAACATTTAGGGAAATCATGGTGTGGTCAAAGGGGCTTACATGATAAACAAGGCCCAAAAAGCAACCGGTAAAAAGGACTAAGTCCTTAGATGATGCAAAATACCGGGGTCGAAGATGGCGTTCTCGTTTCCATTGGAAAAACAAATTAACACCACTCCAACATGTGCCATAAACTCAAAGAGTTTGAAGAAAATAGATGAGAAGTAGAAGGGTGAGATAATTGGTAAGACAAAATTTTGAGCTACTCGAGGTAGACTCGCACCAAGCAAATAGATATGGTTTCCATTTATTGCATCGGTGGAAGACCGAGATTTCCCTTTATATGAAATTCCGGGATCGAATATCTCGTCCTCGGTGGACAAGGATGAGGGAACATAAGGGGCTTCCCCCATACTAGAACCACACAAAACATCGTCAAAAGGAGTAGACGAGTTTGTAGTACTCGAATCACGCGGTGATGACGGAGTTAGATTTGTAGAAAAATCAATTAAATCACATTTAAGATCTTTTTCTTTGTTATCTTTTAAACTCTCCTTATGAAAACCCTTTTTGATTATGTCGAAAATATTCGGTGTTTCTAAGACGATGTTAGTTACACTAAAAATTCTCACATTTTGAAACCGTTTTGGTTTTGGTGGTGGCAAGTTCTCAAAACGTTTATCGACGAAGAAAACCTCCCCATCGGGGCCAACATATTCATCATCCGAAAGATCTTCCGTAGAAACCGGCAATTTATCAACACTTTTCAAGAATGAATGTTCGAGATGAGGCGAAGGATTTTTCGATTCAAGTATTGACGGTTTCTTCTTTGTAGGTTTTGCACTCATAACCTCCACCGGCGGAGGAAATGGTAAATTGTTTTTGGAGACATTCCCTAAAACTCTTGGTGAAAATTCTTTGCAAATGACATTGGTCGAGTCACCATGGTTTAAAGTTGCAATAGAATATACATGAGAAATATTGGAGTTTTGTGTTGCATTGATGACAAGTTCTTCTTCATTGAAACGAAGGGTGATTTTTCGAGCATGAACATCGATAAGTGCTCGTGATGTATCCAAAAATGAACGACCCAAAATGAGAGGAACTTTTCGATCGATGGGAATGTCTACAACGATAAAGTCAACGGGATAGTAAAACTTTCCGACTTTAACGAAAACGTCCTCGGCTACTCCACATGCCAGGATCGTAGAATGATCGGCCATCTCGATGGACATGTTCGAAGGAGTAAGAGCCGGAAGCGAAAGCGATTTGAAAATCTCGAGAGGCATTAAATTAATACTAGCACCAAGATCGGCCAAGGCGTAGCATTCCTCCATATCTTGTATAGCACATGGAATCAAAAATTTACCGGGATCACCGACTTTTTGTGGTATGCGGCTTAGAAAAACCGATGAACAACTAGACGATTGTTGTAACTTCTCTTTGTTGTTTAGCATACTTTTGAAGTTTGCGGCGAATCGAGGCATCATGATTAAAGCATCGGCAAAACTTATGTTAAAATGCAAATCACGAAACATTTTCATAAATAGCTCAAATTGATAATTGTTCCTTTCTTGTGCTTTCTCTTTGTTTCGTCTCGATGGGTAAGGTAAGGGTGGTGTGGGTTGGTCATTAGGCAACGGCCTTGGAAACTCGGGTTCCACAATTGGTATTGGTATAACCGTAGGTGTGGTTTGAGCGGTATTTCGTGGGATTGTAATGTGCTCCTTTTCGACCATCACCTCGGGTTCTTTCTCGATTTCCTTCTCCGTAGAAGTACTTGGACGAGAGATCGGTTCCTTGAAAGTTTTACCACTTCGTGTAGTAATAACCTTTATTTCTCCCTTCGGGTTTGCAATGGTATCACTAGGAAGACCACCCGAAGAAGAGGGTTTACACATGATAGCTTCAAACATCTTAGCCATACGGTCCTCAAATTTTGATTGCCTAGCATCCGCTTTCAATAACTCTTGCTTAATCTCATGTTGTCCTAATTCCATTTTTTGTTGGTTTTGTTGAAGACGTTGGACATTTCCTTCCATTTTGTTTGCATGAGTTTTAAGTTCATTAGCAATTTCATTTTTAAGCTCGTTTTTCAACTCGGATCTTAAGCTAATCATCTCACGTTGCATGTTATCAAATTTAGCATCATTTGCTTTAGCATAATCCAAAAATTCTCCTTGCAAATTTTTTGTGTGAGCATTTTGAAAACCTTGTGTAGTGTTTTGAAAATCACGGTTTTGGTTTTGATTAGAGATTTGTCCATTCCCACTTTGATAATTCCCTTTGTTGTAATTGCGTGTGTTGCCTTGGTAATTACCTTGGTTGTTGTTTCGATAATTATTAACATTTTGGTTTGGTGGAGCTTGATTTTGGCGGGAACCTTGGCCGTTTTGGTTGTAAGTTCCTGTTGCTACATAAGCACTCGAAGTGTTACCATCCGCGGTAATGCACTCGGATAAATCATGAGCTCCTCCACAAGATAAACAACTCTTAGCAACCGCTTTAACCGAAGCGGAATTGGAAGCTTCTTGAGCCTTCCAATGGGACATTAGATTAGCAAATCTATCAAAAAACCGATTTTCCTCATTAGCTTCATCATGTAAGGCATTAATGCTACGAGACGATTGTGACGACGATGACGAACCCATATTGGCAACACTCGGTGTGTTACGAGGGCTATAAACCTTAGATCGATTCTCAATGATTTGTAAAGCCTCATTTGTCGTCTTGCACAAAAAATTACCACCCGCGGCGGCATTCAAATAATCTCGTTCATGATCATTAAGCCCATTATAAAAGGTATCAATTTGATGCAATTCCGAAAAATCATGGTGAGGACATTCATGTAACATTTCCTTAAATCGTTCCCATGCCATTGAAAAACTTTCATTGTTACGTTGCACAAATCGTGAAATCTCATTTTTTAAGTGTGTTGTCTTCGATGGTGGAAAAAACTTGTTCACAAACTTAGAAACGAGATCGGCCCATGTCAAAATCGAATTTGGCGGTTCTTTCTCGAGCCAAATTTTTGCGGGTCCATCCAACGAATATGGAAACAACATCATCTTAATGGCGTCATGCGGAACATCTTTGAATTTGCTAGTGGCGGTGAGACGGTTGAAATTCCTAATATGGTAATGCGGGTTGTCTTTCTCGTGACCTCGAAATTTGTTTGCTTGTAGCATCGACATTAAACCCGTCTTAATCTCGAAATTTTCCGCAAGGATGGCGGGAATAACAATGGCCTCTCCAAAACCCTCGGTGGGTGCTTGTAGCAACTCCATCATAGTACGATTAGCCATTACGACTTCTTGTTCTATAATAGGTTCAACAATTGGAGGTTCTTCAACAATCAACGATCCTTGATTTGCTTGCTTTTGAAGACGTTTACGAGCTCGTTTTGCTTGATTACGAGTGATCATAAACTACACGAAGAATGGGAGGTGAGCAAAGAAGATTCTTTTTGGTTGTTTTGTGGATTTTCAATTTTTTTGTGTTTTTGATGATATTTAATTTTTTTTGGATTTTGGTGTATCTTCGTAGACAACAATCTACAAAATCTCTCCTCGAATCAAACTCTTGATTAAAGAAGCCTCAAAGGAATGAAAACGATCACGTGGAGTGAACGCCTTCGAATGACTTTAGAACTTTGGTGAAAACCAAATTGTTCACGAGGGTTTAATCACAAAGAAAACCAAGCAAATATAGTATACGTATTAATACTTTGGGCGGCAAAACCCTCGATTAGCCTTCAATCTCAAAATACTCACAAGCAAGCGGGGAAACGAGGCGGCGCGAAGCACTTAAGAGCCTTTTTCCTTAGGGTATATTTTATAATACCCGCCTTATACCCACCTTATAGTTTGTATCTTTCAAAATCGAGCTTCACGAAAGTATTTATCTATTTTTGCCTTTTCTTTTTGTTTGAGATTCGAATACAATAATTAGGAGATCAAATCCCAATTAAGGTTGTGTTTTCACACTTTTGGAGATATTGTATTTTGGTTGTGATACTTAATACAATATATTAATAATATTCACAAAGAAAAACCAAGAAAACCGATAATACGTGTTAAAGGAGTTCCACTTAACACAAATACTATTATGGATAATATCAAAAACAAAAGTTTCCAAATTAAGACACGACACACCTCCCCGGCAGCGGCGCCAAAATGATTGTAGTAAATTTAGATAACTTGCTTTAGGAAAAACAAGCAACTAAATATGAGCGGTAAGTATCGACGAGTGATTTAGGAAAACCACAAGTAATGACCCACAATCAAATCAAATAAAATGAGAGAAAAGATTCGTTTCCCAAGGAGGTATATGTGTTGTGAATTAACTTGTATTTCTTTGAGATTAATATTGATGAGATGGAATGACGGTTTCGTGAAAATTACACTATGACGTAAAAACGTAAACGTAAAGCCGTAGAAAAACACAAAAATTAAAAATTTAGCTAAAGCCAAAAACAAAATATCAAGAAAAGACTAAAAACAAGTCTAAAATAATATAAATAAAGATAAAAATCCAACAAAGATATTTTAAAACCTTTTATTAATTAAATAATTAATTTTAAATGCTAATTAAAGCCCTAAAATTAATTTTAACTAATTCAAAAGTCTAAAATATGAATTTATTGAATAATCACTTAACTTATATTATTAGAAGACTAAAAAGTAATTTTCTAAAAATTAAAACCTATTAAAACTATTTTTTAAAACCCTAAAAATGATTAAAAATGATTAAAACATAATTAAACTTAAAATAATTATAAAAATAAATCTAAAAGTTATAAAAATATTCTAAAAATGGAAATAGTACTAATTAATGACAAAGAACCTAGGAAAAATGAAAAAAGAAAGAAAAATAAAATTTTGAAAAATTAATATTAAAATAATATTAAAATAATACTAAAAATAAAAAGTTTCTAAAATTAATTCTAAAAAATTTATAAAAATCCTAAATAATATAATTAAGAGAAAAACACAAATTAGAGCTTCTAAACCTTTTTTAATAATTTTATAAAAATCTTTAAAGTTTATAAAAAACCTTAAAATATTATAAAATTAAAAATAAAAGTTTTTAAAACCAAAACAAGATGTAAACCTCAAATATATTAAATAAAACCTAAAAACTATTTTTCCTAAAAATAAAAACTATTTGGTATTTTTTATTGATTTTATAAAAAACGTATATTAAATAAATTCTAGAAAATAAACAAATAAAAGGAAAAATGTGAAACCAATTTTAAAAAATCAACAATCCTATTAACTTCCTAAGAAAATAAGCTAAGAAAAATAAGCTTAAAAAATAAGCTAGAAAATGGGAAAAACGGCTACAGCTTAATAAATAAGCTAGAAATCAAAACAGGTTAAATAAATAAGGAAACCAAAACTCTCAATCAAAGTCCCCAGGGCGCAATGGTAACTAGTTATGTGTGTGAGTGTGGAGACCAGGGTTCGAGTCTTGCTAACCCCCCCTTTTTGCTTCTTTATTTTTTTTTATTTTTTAAACTTTTTACCAAATCAAACCAATGAACTTAAAAGACTTGTAAACCAATCCACTTTCACTTTTTAGCCAAGGATTAAGCCAAATCAAGGTCCAAAATGTATGCAGTTCACTCAGATTTCTGATGAGCAAATGCCAGTGCACATTTGTACACTTTTGATGCCAAGAGGACTTGGCAAATGCTTTGTTTGGAGATTACTTTTGGACAATTGGGCACCCTTGTGCTCATAGAAGCACAAGGAGTCAAGATTACAAGTAGCTAGCACTTTTTAGCACACAAAATCAAAAACCAAAGCACCCTATGGCCTATGCAATTCTCTGAGACAAAAACTGGGATCTAGTGGACTGTTATGCTTACTACATGCACTCTAGAGACTCTCAACTGCTCAAACTAAACACACAACCTCACAAGCTGTTATACAAACCAAATACAACCTAAAATCACCCTGTTACTTCAACAGTTTTCAAAATTAAAGCTCAAAAATGTATGAAAAACAAGCAGATTTTAACTATGCAGATTCTATGCTAACCTTTTTGCTTTTTTAACACACCAATCTATTCAAAACTTCTTCTAATCTTACTAACAACTAACTAGCATCCTATCTTAACTATTTTTAAACCTTCTAACACTTTTAATAATCACTAATTAATAACTTTGCCCTGCTAATCCCTATTGCCAAACACCCTTTATATTTTTGTAAACTAACTTTTAACACTTCAAAACCTTGCAACCTTTAACCAAAATGACTAATAAGATTCTAGACATGAATACTAACACATAAGGACTGAAATCATGCAGCTTAAACTAACATATAGCACCAAATCAACAAAATCATGCAACCACCACTTTTCTGAGATTTTACTAAGGTAAAAGGAGATTACCTTAAGGTTTTACATCCAAAACCTTAGAGGATGAAAATCCTCCTCCAATCCAACTCGGGTTGGAGCAGATCCTTTATCAACAATCCTTGAACACCTGTTTAGCACAAATCAAAGAAAAGAATACAAGCATACACAATAATATCAATCTGTTTCTTTTCTTTCTTCTTAAAATTTCTTCCAAAACTTTTAACACCTCTCAAACATGTTTCCAAAACACCTTTAATTACTAAACAAACCTAAACCTTTACCCACAAAAACTTTAGAACAGATTTCTCCAAAATCTTTCAAATTTTCAAAACCTTGAAAAACTTTGAAACACACAATCACTTATCCCAATTAAAACTTGGAACTCAGAATCCCTTCACCAAATAACACCAACTTTAACAAAAATAAAAAAGGAATTAACTTGCTTTTCAAATAAAACCAACTTTTATTTCAACTTAAAAGGAATTACAATATTTGGAAGGAAAACTGGAACAAGGGCTCTCCCACAGGTTGGGGCTCCTTTTATAGTACTCTTAGAACATACTAGAATCAAAAATACAAACCCTAATCCTATGAAAATCTCAGAAATACCCTTGAACGGTTTTGAGTGCATTTTGTCCTTTCTTGATCTTGGCCGTTTGTTTTTGCTTTGAGAGTAAGCTAATAACCTTAGCCTTTGATTTGGGACACGTCATGATGCTTGGGGGCTAAGGAATGATGTGATTGGTGGATTGGGGAATTGGGGGTTTGGACCACACGCGTGGGATTGGGTAGCTTAGGAGTGGGAAGGGTTTTAGGTGGTGTGAATTACACGTGTGCTTGATTAATTGGATTTTAACCCAAGTTAAATGAAGGTAAATTCTGGGTGGTAAGAACAATGAATAGTAACTATTTAGATCCGAAAATGGGGGAAATAAAAGTGTTAAGCGGGGTTTTTGTTTAAATGTTTCTACTTGGCAACTTCAGTCCTCCTCTTTTGTTATTTTTGGCATTTCATGTTTTCAAGCCCTAAAAACGATTTTGCTTTGATAATAACTTCCATGACTTGTCACTTTTGGCACCAAGTTTTGGAAAAGGGTTTCAAGGGATTGTTTTTGTCATTTTTGAATATTTCAAGGGCTGAACTTGGACAATCTTGATCTTCAAAGGTCTTCCATGTCTCTTAAACTTCATGAGGGACTATAATTGGCATTTTGAAATTGTTGAGGGACCATTCTTGCCATTTCTTCAAAGTTGAAGGACCTTTTTGCAATTTTGACAAACTTAAGGGACCAAACTTGTAATTATTAATATACAAGGGTTTTAAGTGTCATTTCTTCATTCTTGGAGGATCAATCTTGTTTTGTCTTCAAGTTTTCAAGGGTATTTGATGAAAATTCCATGATTAGGGCCCGGTTCATTGTACGGCTTCGTTTCTCGTGTCCGTTTTTCCTTGTATCTTGTGATCTTTTGTCTTTTTCACGATATCCATACCTAAAACACACAAGTAAACAAACACAAGCATATATATGGTATTTTATGACATTTTTATGCATTTAAAGCCCGAAAAGAACGATGAGATCATGTATAAATGCCATCTCATCACACCCCGTGGTTTGTAGACATTGCAAACTACTTAGCGGGTGGTATCCTCATCGAAGGGTTAACATCCCAACAAAATAAGAATTTCTTTAAAGATATTAAGACTTACTTTTGGGATGACCCTTATCTCTTCAAACAATGTGCGGATCTTGTCATTCGTCGATGTGTTGATGGGCCGGCAGCGGTACAAATCCTTGACGCTTGCCATAAAGGACCCACCGGTGGTCACTTTGGTCCCAATTACACCGCGAAGAAAGTATTTGACTCTGGATTTTATTGGCCCACCATTTATCATGACGCTCATGAAATGGTTAAACACTGTGATGCTTGCCAAAGACAAGGCAAGATCACACATAAAGATGATATGACTCAAAATTTCATACAAGAATGTGAAATCTTTGATGTATGGGGAATCGACTTTATGGGGCCATTTCCATCATCTAAAGGGAACAAGTACATCCTCGTAGCCGTTGACTACGTTTCTATATGGGTTGAAGCTAAGGCTCTCCCCACAAACGATGCGAGGTTGGTTGTGAACTTTTTGAAGCAGCTTTTTGCCCGATTCAGTGTTCCTCGTGCTATAATCAGTGACTGTGGGACTCATTTTTGCAATGATCAATTTGCTAGAGTCATGGCTAAGTACGGTGTCAATCACCGTCTTTCCACCGTTTATCATCCCCAAACTAATGGTCAAGCTAACCGTGGATTAAAGCGCATTCTTGTGCGTACTGTGGGAGAGCATCGTGCCTCGTGGGTCGATAAGTTAGATGATGCTTTGTGGGCTTTCTGTATCGCTTATACCCCGATTGGTTGTACACCTTATCGTCTTGTGTACGGGAGAGCATGCCACCTCCCTATCGAGCTGGAACATAAGGCATATTGGCCCTTGAAGTGGGCTAACTTCGACATCAACAAAGCCGGAAATCTTCGGAAGATTCAACTTAACGAGCTAAATGAATTGAGGAATGAAGCTTATGAGAACTCATTGATATACAAGGAGAAGACCAAGATCATCCATGATGCAAGGATTAAGAACCAGGAGTTCCACGTTGGTGATCAAGTCTTACTCTTTAACTCTCGGTTGAAGATCTTCTCAGGAAAGCTGAAGAGTCGTTGGTCTGGTCCATTCACCGTCGCCAAAGTCTTTCCCTATGGCACCATTGAGCTTTCTCAGCCAAATGGGCCCAATTTCAAAGTGAATGGCCAGCGCGTGAAGCTGTACTTTGGTGAGGACATCTCTCATGAGATGATTCCATCCCTCACCACGTTTCCCTTGAATTAAGTTTTGGGTCGAGTCAGGCTCGTGACTCGATTAACAAAAACAAGCGCTTCTCGGGAGGCAACCCGTGATCTATCCTTTACCATTTTCATAATAAGTGTAGGGGGAGCCTCGTACGTGTTTGTTGTCTTGTTTCTTCTTCTGTGCAGGGATTAAAGCTTCAAAGATCCATTCTCGATGACTTTTGACGAACCGTGATCCCGTGTTCCCGTCTTCCCGGTTCTATCCTAAACTGTCGTGATTCAATATTTCATATCTTATATGTTCACATTGAAATCACTATAGTTTTCCTTTCTTTAGCAAGATTTAAACAAAGTGCACAATGTCCTAAGTGTAGGGGAGTTTACTCCCACATGCTTAAACATTGAGGACAATGTTTATGTCAAGTGTAGGGGACTTCTATCGAAGTAAGTGGTCTTTTCCATTAATTTGCCCTCATTTTAACCGGAAAATCTAAGTTTTCGACATTTTTCAAAAATTTTAATCTATTTTGGCCTAGTAGTATAGTAGTATTTTCCTTTTTTATCGTTATTTGCCTTCCTTGCTAAAATAAAAGTTTAATAAAGTGGTTTTAAAGTTTTCAACGTTGTGAATTTTTGACTCAACCAGAGTTTACTTATTTAAGTTTACTCTAGCTAGTATCCTTAACGTGTTTAAGTCAAGTTTTGCTAGGCTTTTATATAGGGAACTTTAAAACGCGAAAGTCTTAACTCTCACGGGTTAAGAACAAGAACTTTTCGCAAGTTCCTATAATTGATCCTCGAGAGTCGTTTATCAAGGGAACTTTAAAATGCGAATTCTAAACTTGAGAAAGTCTAAGAGTTTGCAAGATCCTATAGATGACTCGAAAACCAAAAACTTTGATTTAATTGGCTAAGCATCCACGAGTCTCATTCCTTGAGATTTTAAATTGTGGAGAACGAGAGATGATAGAGTCAATTATAAGTTTGGTATTCTTTCGTGAATTTATGTGAGTTGATTATAAGCTTTTTCTCCCATCGCTTGCTAATAAATTTATCTGCAATAAATAAGGTTGTACGATTTGAAAAGTTACTTAGCTTCTAGCACAAGATCGTTTAAACATTGTTCAGTATTAATTAGAGTTCATTGCCAAGGCATAACTTATTGAAGCGGGATGCGAAGATTGGCGAGTCCGAAAAGGCCCTAACAAGGCATGAGGACTACATTTTGTTGCTAAAGATCCAAAAGTGATGTGAAGAATCATTTATCGAAAATCAATATGAAGGATCGAGACACACGACGAAAAGCAAATACTCCCCTAAAGATCATGGACAAAGTCTATCCGAAAATACCCTAACAAGGTATGAGGATAAATAGATCCAAGTCCGAAAAGGAGGCGGATCGTTGTATATCGAAGTCCAAGATAAAGATTGGAGAAAAATGAAGAAGTCGTGGTCCAAGTATGAAGAATCTCTCAAAACATCAAGTGAAGAAATTCCTATTATGAAGAGAAGACCATAATTTCAAGATCGTCTCTCAAATATTTGAAGTATGAAGTCGCTGCCAAATATTGGTCCGAGAAAGGTCTCAAATCGTGAAGCGAGTTATGCCAAGATATGAACTTTAAGAGGTCCCGAGAAGCAGTTTTAAAAGATTTTGTCCTTTAGCTAACTATTGATTAAATCATCCCACTTTATTTTCAGCTTAAATAACTTTCGAAATAAGTCAAACAATGCATCCTCGTGATCATTTAAGACAATATCAAAATATAAGATATACACCTAGGAATAAGGGAGTCTAAGTGAATAATTGGGTCACATGAGTTCGTGTTAGTTTGCTAACTTATAATAGCAATGATCTCGATTTTAAGCTTGGTATGGGGAACGTGAAACTTGAGAATGATGAACATTCATGACAACCTAAAACCCCAATGTAAGTCTTTGATTTCTTTACTTGTTTTGTTCTTTTAGTTTTCTTAGTGTTTAGTATTTAATAAAGGCCAAGGTGGGTTCTCTATGATGAAAAATGTAAACCGTGCTTTGAAATTAGTGCATTGCATGAGGACATTGCAATGGTCAAGTGTAGGGGATTTAATAAGTGTGAAAACACGTATCCTTTTACCACTTATTTCCAATAATAACAAGACCAAAACGTGTATTTTATGTCGTAAAAGTCGGAATTATACGTGGTTTGTGTTTTTATTGTATTTTAGGACCAAAAGATGAAAAAGGAAGAAAACATGGGCTATCATGGGCTTTTATCGAAGAAAACGAGAAAAGACGAAGTCAAAAGATCAAGAGTGCATAAAGAACGGAAGTCCAAGGCCTATTCTGAAGATTTATCGAAGAAAAAGTCTAAAGACGGAAGTTTAATGAAGTCGAAGAACTCAAGTCTAATAGAAGAAGAAAATTACAAGAAAAGTTCAATTTACATCGACAAATCCCGAGACGACGTCGAGAAAGACAAAGAATTTAAATCGAGCCGTGAAGAAAGAAAGAAGGAAACACATGCACCTTCCCATCTCCTATAAATACCCTCCTAAACACATTAGGAGGGTGGTTAGCTAGTTTATTTTTTCTTTCTTTAGTTTTATCTTTTAGAGAGAGAAAGTGTTTAACTTTCTCTCACTAGAACTTCATCTTTTCTTTCTTTTCATGTTTAAGCTTTGATTTGATCTTGTATTTTGGATCCATTAATATATAAGTTCAAGTTAAGTTATTCTTATTTTTAATCTTCTTCTACCTTTCTTTATTTTCTTAAAGTTGATTTTTGATTCGTTATAATCTTGATTTTGTTTAATCTTTATGATTGATTGATAAAAAGTTTATCTTTTTATTAATCTCTAAGTTTTTACACGGATTAAGTTTTGAGCTTTTCATGCTTATTGACTTAGTTTGTGATTAGCTTATTTACTTTTCATTTTGCTTAAAAGTTTCGTCTTTTTATGGTTTGATTTAAAAGTTTTGCTTATTTAACGTTGAAAAAGTTCTACTTTATACTTATTGGTTCGGCTTATTATTGATTTGGATAAGTTTTGGTTTGAGCTTATCAAATATAGCTTATTAACTTGGCTTATACGAATCACCTAACATCGGAAAGGGTAAACCCCTTTCCGATTAAGCATTCCGATTGGGGCTTTGATATTCCGACTGCATCACCATCATTCCGATCACAAGGATCGGAAAAGGGTTTTAGCATTCCGGCCTGGATTACTTTTTGGATTCCGACTGCATTGTTTTAGCTTATTCCGGTCAGTTTCCTTTTACACATTCCGACGTTATTCCGAAGGAAGCATTCCGATAAGCTTTGTTTTCCATTATTCCGACAGCAAGATTTTGCCATATTCCGATTACTTTCCGATTGGGGATATTCCGACGGGATTCCGATTGGGACATTCCGATGGGCTCATTGTTTGTTTTTACAAAGTTTTAATTTCCAACAAAATGCACGCTTACCGAAATCTCTATTTTTACCAAGTGTTTTTCAAATTTTGTTTTTAAGTTTTCAATCATTTATTTTTAACTCGTCATTTTAGTTTAATTTTTAAAGCTTTTATTTTACTCAACGACAATTTCATATTTACTTTTAGTTGAAAAATAGATAACCAAACCATTTTATTTTCCACCAAGAACGACTGAGTCGCACTTTCTACTAGTAATCAATTCGAAAAGATCGGATTCAACGAACTTTCATACGAGGCTAAAAAACCTTGTATTAAATGGCTAAAACCATCTATTAGGATCCGTCAGTGATACAACTGCGAATAACATCACCATTAGGTTTTGTGTCAAGATATCGAAGAAATCATGATTGCCATTGTGTATATCGACCGGACACAAGCATTGGTGGTCTCTCTTTGTTACCCGCCACCATGATGTTGATATTAGTAACACGATATAAAGTAGTAGAATCCATCTCAAAAATGAAGTGAATAGGATCTTAAGTAGATGTTCTTGTGAGTAGATTGTGGTTGATATTCTGAGAAACTTTGTGAAAAACCCTAAACAATCACGTTTTTGAAAATTTTATAACACAACAATTCGGAATATATCTTCAATGAACAAGTCGGAATCCACTTGTGTAAAAAATCCGGAATCCACTTGTGTAATCAATTCGGAATCATAAGTCAGTACACAAGTCGTAATACCACAAGTCAGAATCCTCACAAGTCGGTACACAAGTCGGAATCCTATATAATCCAGAATCATATTCAGAATCACAAGTCGGAATCTCCTCAAGTTTTTAATCCGGAATGCGAAATCCTAATGACAGGTCGGAATCTGTTAACTTAATGTAATCTGGAATATGAATCAAAACACTAGTTCAGAATACGAGTGGAACTAATCCGGAATAATTATCCTAACCTAATCCAGAATATATAAAGAAACAGAACATATTCGGAATATCGAAACCAACCAAATTCGGAATAATACACTTAATATAAGTTGGAATATGTGAGCTGCTGACAATTCAGAATGTGCACCTTAATCTATGTCAGAATATGACTCAAGATTATAATCCGGAATATGAATAAAAACTCTAATTTGGAATAAAACTTCAAGAATATAATCCGGAATATAATTTCCTGAGCTAATTCGGAATAAACTTAAATGAAGATACTAAGTCGAAATCTTAACACTGACACTATTCGGAATAATGTCTAAATCTAATCCGGAATAAAACTTAAGTTAATCTGGAATCCTAAATTGACAAACAAGTCGGAATAATTCTAAACCCTTGTTTTCCGACTTAAGAAACCCTGTTATTCCGAGTACTCTAAAAACTTGATATGACGAATTTTTACCCAATAATCAAGCCAAAAAAATCCAATTTATTTCGTGAAAAACACCAAAAAGACTAACACAAATTCCTACCACAACTTTGTAGGCAATTTGTACAAAGATTTAGAGCTCGAAAACACAAAATTTTTTGAGAATAGATGATTTGATGATAAAATCACACGAATCAAACACAATAACCACAAACTAAACACGAATCTACCCCATGGCGATTGATACCAATTGTTGTCCCTAATTATATGATGATAGATTAAACAAATGAGATGGAAAAGATTTGAATTTATAGAGAGAGAAAGTAAAGAGAGAAAGTAGAGAGAGATGATTAACTATGTGAAATTAGATTAGAGAAAATGAGAACTTCCAACCCTCCTAACATGCTAGGAGGGTGCTTATATAGTCCACCCACATACGGGCTTTCTATTGGACTATATTTATTTTAGGTCGGGCTTGAATAAATGCTTAGTGCCTTAAAAGAGGCCTTTTAAGCTAGCCATCAAGCCCGTAATGTCGCCACTATTTTAACTAACTATTACAACGTTCTAATAAATGTTACAATATAAATCTATGACCGATCATTCTTGTTTGACTCAACATTTTGAGGCTAACAGATTGATCAAAAATGGTTTGACTTAACATGATAGCCCTTCCCGACATGTGCAAAATGTTTTCAGATATCGTGGCATATGTTTAAGGGGAGGAAAACGGATTTACACATCAAAAATGGATTTCATGGTGATTTATACTTATCCACAACCCATTTATTTCACGACGATGAAGATTATGGTGACAAAAGGATGGTAGGATGAGTTAAGTCCAATGATTCTTCTAGAACCGGAGGAATCTTCCCAAGGACATTCCATAGCTAGAAAATAGTAGTCCTTAGGAAAGATGGAAAAAGATTGTGAATGAAGTTGAATGCCGACAAAGTACTTAAGTTATCACTGGAACAATCACAAAAATATGCTAGTTATTACGTATTGGTAAGCATTGAAGGGGTTGAAGAATGAAAAAGAATTGTAAAGATAAAGGGTGAAAAGAAAGAAGCCCTCCTTACAACCTTAGGCAGAAACCGGGTAAACTCATTAGCAATTGAGATCATTTTTAATGATGCTCGATATTGAATAGACATCATAGACCCAGTGATGCAATGCACAACCCATCCCAACTAACTCAGATACCTTTTAAAAGGTATTTGTTTTATTCACACGGAGACAGCGCATTATCTATCGATTTATTCACTCCGAGTGAATTGATATTGAAATGTTGGCACTCCTCTCTAGCCTTCGATCACTAAAAATCCAAAATGCACGATCGAGTCTAGAGCCATTAGAGATCATCAATAATTTCATTAGGACACATTTCCATATTTACTTGCTTCTTCACACACTATGAAAATTAAGAAAGATATTAAGAGTCCTACACAAAATCTTCATGATCTTGCCTGAACATCCGAGTAATACGCAAGTATTCACAATGAAGATGGAAATCCTTCTTGAGCGAACATTAAAAAGCTCATGGTAGGTGACTTGCGTGATTCTTTATGAATCAAACTTGTGATAACTAAAAAGCAATAGTTGTTTAATTCTTAATTGAATTTAAAAACGTTCCAAGCCTCTACGTAATATCTCAGTGATCTTGCTAGAACACTCAGAGTAACACCTTAGTGTTCACAGTGATGAGTGGAAATCCTTCTAGTGTTAACGTCAAACAACACTTGGTAGGTAAATTGCAAGATTCAATATGAATCAAGCTCGTGACAACTGGAAAGCAACAATGGTACGATTCTTTAATGAATCAAACTTGTTCTAGGAATCAGAATTGACGGCTTCAATCACGCGGATAAGTTTATCCAAATGATTCACTCATTACGTTCGCGGTCAGCTTTGGACGGTCGAGTAAAGAGAACGTGTTTACCTGCGAAATCTTGTCAAGGAGATTTTTAATTAAATCTACCTTCCATAAGTACGATATTTAATATCGTCAAACGGTCTTGACCAACCGGAGGTAAAATGCTACCGAATTAGAATGAAATGTTCAAAGCCATTTCGCTCTTGTTTACATATGTTACTACATTTGAAGACGGTGGTGTTGCGGTGTCCGATAAGAAGTCGCCCCCGCATGATTATACTCTATTCACTTAATACTTCATCTAATTCAAGAAAGTCTGAAAGTCAAGTCTTCCGCTGTATCGAACTCTGAAGCTTTCAAGAATTGCGAAGGTATAAATATGTGGGACATGAAGTCACGAAGAGGCGAATATCACAAGTGATGGATGCACAAGATTAAGGCAAGAGATTAATTCTCAAGATTGATATCAAAGATCACATCAACATATTCACCAGAAAAGAAAAAGAAAAGAACAACGAAGACTACGAGCTCAAGACAAGCATAGTGTGCTAGGTTTATTTTATTATTGTAACTCGGGTAACGCCCTTGTTTGGAGTGACCTCCCTTAAGGGGAGATTGTTGGAAATACGTTTTTACGTATTTAGGAAGATTCGGTCACTCCCACAATATATTAAGTAGTAGCTCGTAGTCTAGTTACTTTACATTGATTAAACAAAGAAAAGCCCGGTCCATGTCATGTATGGCCGGCCAAACTTGTAAGCCCAAGCCCATCTCATGGGCTTGGTATATAAACCCTCTCCTGAGTTGGAGAGGGTCTGGTTCACATTGTTTTTCACATAGTAAAGTGTGTTTTACACAACTTTCTCTCTCTAAGTGTGTATGTGTGTTCTCACCTTTTCTATCTCTTTCTCTCTCTAGATTAAGCAAAATTTAAAATATCCTACAACACGCTAAACCTTTTAAAGGAAGCATATTTGATAAATAGGAAAACACTTACCTCAAAGAGAATCGCATGTCCATTAAAAGGTTGATCACAACAAACTAATTTTGTAAGTGGAAGTTGATTTTTTGCAATATATTCAACATTATGCCCAAGCAAGGTCTTCACAGTTGAGATGTCTACTGCTCTAAGTGAGAGCCAAATAGAAAGGTACAATGGAGCCATTCTAATCTGCAATTTAAAATGAAAGATTACTTCAGACCAAGAAATGTATAAGAAACGACCCTTAAGTATTGATCAAGTTTAGAATACATGACCTTATTGGTAAGAAATTTTGTAACATTCAGTAAATAAAATAAGTGCAGGGATTACTTTAAGCACTGGTTGGACAAATTCGGTTTAACCCATGTTTGGACAATATATTCAGTTCGAGTTCAATGTGAATTTCAATTCGAATGGATAGCCAAAAAAGACATTTTACTTATTACAATACTGCCATCACTATATAAATGCATTAACAGATTTATAAGCAGAAACATGCATATATTATGTTAGAATATGTCGTGTTTTCTTCACCTTGGGTTGAAGTAGAACAACATAACACCTCTCCTATGCAAAACTATGACTTGTTGCCAAAAACTTGTTGTCCATCTTTTGGATTTATTGCTTTAGAAAACAACATTCACGTGGTCATCAACTTCTAATACTTCAGGTTTAAGATTCTTAGCCAAATTACATCGTAAGCCAAAGCCAACTTCTGCTTGATTTATTCGTACCCAAACAACATTTATTTATATAAATTTACAAGTATTAATGCAAATAATATTTGTGAAAAATTTAACCCCACTTAGAATGTTTCCTGACCACTTGTATCTATGTAGACTTGAAGTTCACATGCACCGCGCCGACTCCGGGCTAGTTGACTCACAATCTTCCCATTTAAACCTCCCTGGGATTAGTCGGCTCACAATCCTCCCATTCAAACTTTTACGTAATCTACACCAAAACTATAATATATGGTCCTATGATTGTCTCGTTTCCTTGAATCTGTTTCGAAATATTGTTTCATAGCTAAAACTTTCAAATGAATGAATATGTTTTCATTAGTATATTTCTAAATTCTAATTATCTTAACATGGAGAAAGGGTGTACTTATGTACAGTATATAATAGTCATGAAACTTACAGATCCAATTATTACTGTACGTTGTTGCAACTATCTGTGACATGCTTCAATTGTTTACAGCTTAAATAATTCAATAAACGCATAAAGGTAAGCTAATCCAGACACCCCCTTATGAACATGTATAAAATGATCATGAAAGTCAGGAAACTGTCACCTGAATGAAATCTTCATGGATTACATAATCATGTTCTGGCACAAAGCAAACTCCATTGAACCCCTAAAAAAAGAAGATGAATATTGAGAAGACAAATGATAAAAAAGGATAATTAACTTACATTTAGCTGAGAGCAGGAATGCAATGTTGTTGCAAATACTGAAATCCGACAATAATCAGCCTTGCTTCTTGTCCATTTGGGTCTTCTTCAATATGATATTTTGCTAATTTGCTTGAAGATGAAGGTCATCAATACGTTTACGTTTCCATATGGATAATTACCAAGAGTACCTGAGATCACTATGTTAGCCTTCTTGTATGCAGTTACAAGGAATGTGTGTTGCGGTCTCATAAGGATCGCCTTCTGCATTGAAGTAAGTGTCAAAATTGCAAAAACAGTTATCAAGCACTTAAAAATATTTTCACAGGTTTCCAATAAGGAATGGCTGCAAGTTGAACGCAATGAATGTGAAGTTAGCCCTTTATAGATGTAACGAACATGATAAGCCTAACTTTCTTCACTTGTGCACCATTGCAATATATTAAGATAAAAACAACCTCACCCAAAATAATCAAAAATTGTATTCAACTTGGACCACACAGTCAAATTTTGTTTTGTCACCATCTGCTAAATTAGCGTAACTTTCTTCACCTTTGATTCCAATAACTGTACTGCGGCAATATTAAAAAAAGGCACGATGTTAAATTTAAGAATATTTTTAAGAGACATGAAATGGAAAAAGAATATTATCCTATACATTTTTTGTGGCAACAGTAAGGTCAGATAAGTGTCAAAACAGATTACCCAAAAAATAAGAGCTCCTCTAAAACGACATGTCATTATTACTACAAGATAGCACTATGATTATTTATAAATTTTAGTTTCGTAATGTACAACAAACAATCAAATAAGCATAATGCACAAAAAAGTAACATGCATGACTTCTATACAACATACTTTTCCTTGAATGAATATTTTTCATTTTCTATGTCATCACACTTCTGTAACCTTTAAAGCCCTCATTTTCGTCTACTAACATAATCTTTTACAAAGCTTATAATCCTTGCTTTAACCCCACTCAATATTTCTGGTTTAAATGTGGTGATTAATAATCATTTTGAATGCGGTTGTATACAAATAGAAACACATTAAGGCCAAAACACCAGCATCCGCAAACTTATAACACAACCTCCCAACAAAACTACTATACAACAGGACCAAGGATTTCAGACACAAACTCCATTTTCCTGAGATGAAAAATAATTTAGACAAAGCTAGAGGTGGTTTGACATGGGTCTAAGTAGGCTCATGGTCAACCCATTTATTTAAAAGTTCGTGTTCGAAGTAGAGGTGAATTAACTGCATCGCACTTGCCAATTTACCCTTGAGAGCCTTATTTAGACAATCAGGTTACATGGGTCATGTTTGGATCATGTGGAACTGGGTTAGGGCAATTGGTTGGGTTGTTCACCCCACCCCAAAACAAAACAAACCACCGTAGTGAGGCTGGGTGGTTTTGATTAGATAAGGTTTTCCTGATGTCTGAATAACAAAAAATCACCAAACATTAGGAGTACATAGTAGCATTGGACCTATGAAAATTTCAACAAAACTAATCAAATTTAACTTTAACAAAGACGGGTTACCTTCCCGTGCTGCAACAAAAGATAAAGTAATAACAATGGTTGATACTGATTACCAATAACATTAATAGTTACATAGGACGAACCGTTAACTGAGATCACATAAAAAAATAACCACGGATTCAATCATGTATCATTCTCGGTAACTTTTTTTCAGGAGTTGTTGTTCATCTCAATCTGAAGAAACTTAGAATTAATATCATGAATGTTACAAATAACAGATCTTCAGAGTTCCTGAGTTGCACCTATTTGTATATAGAATCATTAATGTATAATCATTAGGGTATAGAGATAAAAAGGAGTCGTGTTTTTTAATTTAAAAAAGGAGTCGGGAATGGATATTAGGGTTTGTTAGAATCATCAATGGGTATCAGTGTTTATCAAAAGGATATAAGTGAATATCAAATCGTATATTAACTGAAATAACCGTATATAAGGTTTTGTATATGATATTATGGTTTTGTATATGGAATTATGGTATATTTATTTTGTTTTTCAAGGATTATTAAAATATCGAATGTAGCACAGTGGTAGAGTCTTTGTCTTGTGAACAAAAGAACCCGGGTTCGAACCTACATAATAAAATTTTTGTTCCGAGTTTTTTTTGCCATGACATGCAAAAAAATGATGACATGGATTTATACATGCTTATGTGACATATAACACCTCTTATATATAATGTACTAGCGTCATAACCCGCCCAATGGGCGGGGTCGTTTTTTATTGTTCCAGAGAGTTTATTGTTTGTGTGTTTTTAGTTTAGTGTTATTTTATTTATCCTTTAGTATAATTTTGTAATATTTTACGCTTAAGTAACATTAAATTTATGTTAAATTTTTTTTAATAAGCTTTAAGAATCTGAATCTAAATAAAAAATTCTTAATAGTTGAAAAAAAATAAAGTCTGAATAACATAATTTTTAAAGTTATCTGAAACTTTTTAAAAGTAGTCTAAACGCATTTTGTATAATTTACGCTTAAGTAACATTAAATTTATGTTTTTTTTCTTTGACACGGACACCCTTTTTTATCCATTTTGAAAACAGAAAACCAATATTGTTACAATGACATGAATAAAAGAGCAACGGTTTGAGCAACTTTTAACCAGTTTAATATACAACCTTGTTGTTAATAAACTGACTTAAAGATACGCATAACTCAACTCCAGTCATTGTTGTATACATACTAATATAAATAGATATAATGGAAACTTTCGATAGTGCGTATACAAGAGACGTCTGGGCAAGCTTAACTCATTTTCATTAGATTGTCTTCCAAGACATAATTAACTTGACACAAGGTAAACTAGTTAGATTATCAGTTCTCATAAAGTGAATATTAGTATTATTGAAATTAACAATACCTCTGACATAGCAATCTGAATCACTTTTGTTGACTGTCATTAATAAGTGTGTAAACACTTATCCTTTTACCACTTAAAACAATGAAAAACAAGACTAAAACGTGTAATTAATATCGTGAATGTCGGAATTATGCGTGGTTTGTGTTTTTGTTGTGAAATAGGTCCAAAAGATCAAAAGGAAAGAAAATACGGGATTTCACGGTCATTTATCGAAGAAAAAGCCAAAGATAAAGTCAAAGGACCAAATAGTGCCAAAAGAATGAAGATTGGAGGGCTAAAGATGAAGATTTGATGAAGATTTTACAACAAGGACCAATTTTCCAATCTCCAAAGTCATTCACTAATAAACCACATTGAAGAGAACAAAATTACGAAGCCAACGGTCCTGACCTCGCGTCGTAACTCCTCACGGTTTATTTTCTATGAATTTTTTGTGTTGGACTTCCCAGCGGGTCATCCAGGCTAGTACTACTCTCGCCCAAGCACGCTTAACTGCGAATTTCTGATGGGATTTAGTGCATTAGTGCTGGTACGAGGTGGCAGAGAATGACAGGGGTGGCAGAGAATGACAGAGGTGGCAGAGAATGACGAGGTGGCAGTTGACTCAGCTTTTCAGACCAATCAGGGGATGACACGTGGCATATGGCGCATGTCAGTACAAGTTGGGCGTGTGTCAAGCTTATGATCAGAATGTGAAGGAATTTGATCCCATAAAGTTAGCCTCCAAGCAAAATTAGCTAGTAAATAACTAAAATACCCCCAATGTTGACTCTATATAAAGTCCCCCTTCCCTTTATTTTTCACTAGTTTTTTCTTTCATCAAGTTTTTTCATAATTAGTTTACACATAGTTTCTTGTATTTTCTCTTTTAAAAGTCTTGTAATAGCTTATCTATTAAGCTTTTTCATCTTTTAATAAAATTAATCTTTTAGCTTAATCTCTTTAGTTAATTCTCATTCTTCCTTTCTTTTTACTTATCTTTATAATCTAGCTTATTATTTGGGATAAGTTTATACAACTTTTTCCTAATAAGTTAGATTTATATACAAGCTTATTTCAAGCTTATTGTTGCCTAATTTTCCTAGATCTAGCTTATTGTGGGTGTTTTGTTCATTTAGCTTTCAAGCTTTTTGAATCACATAAGTTTTAAGCATAGGCTTACTACTTATTAATAAGCTATCTTTTTATTTAAATACTTTTAGTTTTTATTAATTAGTTATTTAGATCTATTAGTTTAAGCTTTAAAAAAAATAAAAAAAATACTTTAAAAAATAATTAGATCTATTAGTTTTTCATATTAAAAAGTTTAGATCTATAAATTTAGAGTTTAAAATTTAATGTATTTTTATAAAACCTTAAAATATAGTTAGATCTATTAGGTTTTTAAATAGATTAAGTAGATCTATAATTTTTAGCTTTAAAATTTAAAATACTTTTATAAAACATAAAAAAATATTTTAGATCTATTAGTTTTAATTTAATCTCTTTATCATTTAATAATTATTGCTTATTATTCTAACATTTTATGTTTTCTTTGATCTTGGCGTATCGATCTATTATTTTTGAAGAAGAGATTTTATTAATTCGGTTCAAGTTGATATGGTTTGATTGATTTGGTTAGAGATTGATTTGAGAGGCCGTGTACTTTACGGGCCAAATTCGGGTTTTGCTTTTGATAGTTTTGTAATTGGGAGACCGTGTACTTAACGGGCCGTATTTTGTTGATATTGTTGATTTTGTTTGTTTTAGAGCGGTTTTCTACGGACTACGGGTACTAAAGCTCTCCTTTTTTATTTTTCTAGTTTAATCGCTTTAGTTTTATTAATTAGATCGTTATAGTTTAAATTATTTTTAATAAAAGTTATATTTTTTTATAAAAATCGGTTTAATTAGTTTTTAGTTATTATTATTTGTGTTAAAATATAGATTTAAAATTTTTAAAAATTAGATTTCATTTAGATAAGCTCATAATTAGTAAAAAGTTTACACCTTTTTGTGTTTGTTAAGCTAATTAGTATATAAAGCTTGTTACTTTATCATCTAAAAAGGTTAATAAGTTTAAAAGGTTGAAACTTTATGCTTAATTTTTAAGTTTATTTTTGTGATTTCATTTTTCGTCACTATTACTTGATATTACGTGCTTGCATTAGATTAATTTCGCATTTAGATTTGTTTTTAATTATAGTTTGTTTTTGTTGCATATAGATTTATATTTGTAGTTTAATTTTTACGTTGCATTTTAGAGTAATTTTTACGTGAATTAATTGCGCTTTTATTTTTATATAGTCCTTACCCTACATATTTTCCCCATCTTTCGCTTAAATAAACATAGATTACCAAGCGAGTTTTATTAACCAAAAACAATTACTCTTGTGTTAAAATTGGAAATCAATTCGAGTCGAGTCGAGGAAAAATGACGAAAACTAAAAAACAAATCTTATATTAAATTGGCGCTGCTGCCGCTTCGCTCGTTACGATTGACGATTTTTCGTGAGAAGTTTTGGATTTTGGGATCCGTTCATTTTTTAACGTTATTTTTCTTGTTAACAAATCGAAAACATAAAAAAATCAAAAAGATAAAAATACAAAAAAATCACAAAAGCAAATTCTTTCCTAAGATTTGCACCAAAAAAATTAAAAAATCCAAAAGTAATACTTTTCCTAAAGTATTACACCAAAAATATTAATTACTATTGTTATTTTTCTTATTTCGATTTCGTTCGTTTTTTATTGTGCATATATATTTTTCTTAAAAAATACAAAAAGATTTTTCTTTTACTATAGATATTACGTATAAGAACCTTAATACACAATATTTCTATAAGTATTGCTTGCAATACCCCGTATTTGGAGGCATTTTGGTTCCTTATACGTGTATCGATCAAACAAAAATAAAGGCAAAAATAGATAAATACTTTCGTTAAGCAATAATTCGAAAAATACGAACTATACGGTGAATAGATAGGCGACGTGCTATAAAAGGTCGTCTAAGGGAAGCTATGTAATTAAGTGCTTCGCGCCACCTCATTCATCCCGTTCACTTTTGAGTATTTTGAGAAGGAAGGCTAATCGAGCGTTTTGCTGCCCAAGTAGTATTACATATATATTTTTTTGTATCTTTTTAATATTGAACCTCGAGAGGGATAATCCCTTTCCTCTCAAAGTCACCGAGGTCTCCTACCTCATTCCTCGTGTCTAGTTGTATGCGCACTCGCGCGCGTGCACACATACCGAGTGGTGTACCAAATACTTCTAATTCTTCCAAAAAGAAGAAGAACAAGAAAAAGACCGTCAATCAATCCGATCCCGAGAATCGAGCTTTCGACAATACGATGGCAACGGATAACCGACCTATGATCGAGATTTTGCAATCACACGTTGAGGGAAACGATGACGCTATCGTTGTCCCCGCAATCGGAGCAAATAATTTTGAAATTAAAACGAGTTTTATTCAAATGGTTTCAGCTACACCATTTTTGGGCCGGTCCCAAGATGGCCCCCATGATCATATTAAGAGATTTATCCATTTGACTAATACGGTGAATTACAATAGGGTGACTCAAGAGGCAATACGTTTGTTTCTCTTTCCTTTTTCCTTTGAGGGACACGCCCGGATTTGGCTTGATAAGGAACCACCCCAAAGGTGGATTTAGAGACCAAGTTCATTAACTACTTTTTCCCACCATCACGGACCACCTCTTTAAGGAATGACATCATTACCTTTGAACAAAAATATGGGGAAACTTTTAGTGAGTCTTGGTGTAACACCCCATTCTGATAATGGAATGTCACGCGTAATTATGGCGTGTCATCAAAGCATACAAGGATAAATGTATAAAACATTACATGACCATAGGGATAACCGGAATCAAACATCGGTTCCCAACATAAGCTCAAAACATAATAAAGCAAAAGAAATGAATGAAAGACTAAACAAGCATAATATATGAAGGCAAAAAGGAAAAGAAGTCTCTAGCAGCTTCCATCCTATGCACGTCCTCCAAATGCTCGAGTCTTTCCTAGGGTACCTGCCGTTTTGGGACATGGAAAGGAAAGTAACGGCTGGGCTAAACGCTCAGTGCACGGATATAGACATAGTATAAGTGACTAAAACATAATAGAGACTTAATAGCAGCGGAAATGTATAAGTCCTGGAAAACCTGGAACATGTTCATAAAACTGGTTTTATAGTTTGAAAAGCCTTATGTTTATCTTACGAAAACTGTTTAGCATATTTTACCATTAGCCAATATAGGTCATGAAAATCCACCGTGCATGAATACTTGGAGGGGTGACCTCATCATGTAAATTAGAGGGGCTGCCTCTAATTTAATATACTGGTTTTTGGGTAGGAGGGATCAGCTCCTTGTGAGGGATGCAAGGCACTCACCAAATTCACCATGAAATCCTGACTAGAAGCATGTAACTAGGATGCACCCATACGCCCCACATGATAATATAATATAAATGGCCAAAAGCTGAAGGGACGCCACGAGCAATCACTCCGCTGTGGTGAAGTCATAACATCAGTGCCTCTAATGTTATGGTTATGGTACCTCCATAACTAGGTGAAACTGGTCATGCATGTATATGGCTATAGGTAATCTTAATTAAACATAAGCAATCAAACACGTAACTTATACTACGGGAAAACAGTTGGCTGCATACGGGGAATCCTAATAAGGAAAGAATGTCCATACTGAAAGGACGGGAATCCGCACTTTATGTCCAGTGAACGAAGAAGACGAACGGAAGAGAGTCCTACTTCGGTATCACTAATTCTACATAAATACATACGTGTATAAGTATCTGATTACTGAATACGTAACTGGTTTAATATTATGTCTTATCTTATTTTATAAGTTCATGTCATGTTTTACTGTTTTAAGCTTAATACTGTAGTTATCATATATTCTGTCTATTCTGATTAAGTATTTCTTGTATTTCATGTATTATTATACTTGTTTTGAAATAATAAGTAACTTTCCAAAAATAGCAGGTTCCTAAAATAGAAAGTTTCCAAAATAGAAAGTTACCAAAAATAGAAAGTTTCCAAAAATAGATTTACTACTTAAAATAGATAAGTTTCTAAAAATAGAAAGTTTCCATAAATAGATTACCAGCCTTAATTAAATAAGTTTCTAAAAATAGAAAGTTTCCATAATTAGATATAAGCTGATTAATTAAGCGAATAATATAAGCTAAGTGTTTCCTGATTAATATTCTAAGTCATGAGATTATAAGGTATAGTTTATTAATTATTCATGTGAATTAAATAAACTATATGTTAAAGTATTTAATTAAATATAGTATGATTTTAATTAAATAAAGGTATAAATACTTAGGTTAAAACATGTATTATTAACTATTAATATATAACCTAAGTCATGTAATTTAATTAATTATAAGTCATGGTTTTAATAATTAATTAATTATATAATCTGATAATAAATACTTAGGCTAAAAATCCATGTATTATTAATTAATAATAATAAACCTAAGTCCATGCTTATTTAAATTAATTATCTAGCATATTAAATTAATTTAATTAATCTTGTAACAATTAATCTCGTAATAATAAGTCGCGTTTTATTAATTTAATTTACCTTGTAAATTAACATACATGTTAAAATTAATGACTTGTAAAATAATAACCCGTAACCCTGTATTATTTTATTGAAACGCGACGTAACTCAAACCATATATAAGCCGAACCAAACAGCCCCTTAAATTCGGGTCATCAAACTCACTGCCAAACGCACCCTTAAGTCTGATTTAAAACCCAAAACCAAACACCCCCTTTACACTGCCAGTTGCCCCTGGCAGCTCTGCGTTCCCCCTGTTTGTTTAAAACTCCCACCGACTGGCTAAACTTGCCAGCCATGGGTTCCCACTGCCAGACCAAACCAAACCCCCCTGCCTGTTTGTTGTTTCCCCCCGTCAGTACAAACCAAGCCAGCACCCTTAATTGGGTTGCGGCTGGTGGAAATAAGTACCATCGAGACTCCTATGAGTCTCGGTTTGTGTGCCTTTCGAACCCAGCAACAAACAAACGCAAACCCCCTTTTTTATCTAACGTTTAATTAACATGTTTTAGACCTTTTTATCTTGGATTTTGTGATTCAATACGCAAAGAAAGAAAAGAAAATGGGATTTAGGGTTTTACCTTGTTTCTTTTCGTGTTAGGGTTTAGGACATCCAAAATAAATGCACTCCTCGTTCTTCTTGCATCATGAAGCCATGGTTTCCTTGTTTCTTTGTGTAGGTCGCGGCATAGAAGAAAGAAAAGGAGGAGACAAAACTGGCGGTTGTATTTTTAGATTAGGGTTTCCTGGTTTATGTTATTTGTGTCAACCAAAGCAAAAAACAAAACCCCTCCCGTCTGTTTTATGTACACGGCTAAACACCAAATACTTGGGCCTTGGGCCCAAGTCCTACCTCTTCTCTTGTTTGTCTAAAACAACCCTTGTACTTATTCTTATGTGTTTGTATTATTCGCTTAATAAAACGTACGCGTTTAATTAATTACGTATTTGGTTTCTTGTATAAATTATGTCCTGAATTATCTTGTAATAACTTCATGTGTTATACGTAATATAAATTTACGTAATACTTGTTGTGTTTAAATAAGTATATGTAATAATAATAATTGTGTTAAATGCTCGTGCTTTCGTGTTATGTCGTTATTAATTATTCGTGATATTATAATTACCATTACCTAACGACACTCGTCATTTTAATAATTACGTAAGCACAAATTATATGTTCGTGATTATAATAATTATTTAAATAATTATTGTGTGTTCATACTTAGTAAATACCTATCGTGTTATAACACGTACGTAATTATTGAAATTAATATTTGTGATATGTGTTCATGTTAATTAAGGAAAGTTTTAATCTTGTACGTACAATTATAAGTATACTGTTCATGGTCAAAGCATGCGGGTTTTACAACTCTTCCCCCCTAAAAAGAATAATTCGTCCCCGAATTATAGATAACGTAACTGAAAGAGAAACATACCCGAATCAAACTGAGAGGGTATGTAAGGTTAATGAACGTACAGGTGACATGGTAGAAGGAACGTGGAACGTGACATGTCTTGAAAGGACATGGAACGTGACTCTACTAAAAGGACATATCTAATTGATAAGAGAAAAAAATGAATAAGAAGTCCGGATGAACTTGTCCGTTTCTAAGTGGCCTCCCTCTTGGAACGGTTCCTTCAGAAGATCTTGACACTAATGATAAATCTTGGTCCTCCTGACCTTGACTTGGAATACGAAGAAATTCTTGGTTATCAACGGAAGGTAGATCCCCTAAATTCGATCGAGGAAAATAAGAGTTAACGTGCTAGGTTAACTGAAACGTTACGATGCAAGACAATCTGACTTAACTGATAACTAGAAACGATGCGCGAGACATAAAGAAACGTAGTACGTGAAAATTTTTGAACGTAATACGTGAAAAATTTTGAACGTGCTACGTGGAGATATGGCGAGTGTAGTATGAGTAAACATATCGTGATCCATGATACGTGTAGCATATCTTGATCATGATATGAGGAACGTGGAATGAACATGACATGTGAAACATATCGTGATCATAGAATACAATGGCGGTAACGTCAAACGCTACAAGGTGAGAGGTGGAATATGACGTGAAACGTCTATCTGATGATGGAGAGTTATACTAAACTTGGGTTTGGTCTCTCAAGTTCTTGCAAACTACCCAAAATGAGAAAAGAAATAAACGTAAAATCGTAAGCCAAAATACGATCATGAACGTGAATAGTGTCATGAACGCGAGCGCGAAAGCAAGGCGTGGAATTAGAACAAAGACGTGAAGTAACTGAGGAGCATAATTATGAATATTTGTCTGACTCGATAACTGATGAATTTCCAAGTGATCGGACGAGCCTTGGCTGGAACATGTCTGATCAAACTGTTAATTCTGAAATCCTTGTGGATGTAAGAATTTTGTAGACTTGATCAAACTGTTTGTAATAAACCCGATAGCATCATGCTTCTTCTGAGTTTGCGTTAAACTGGTAACCAAAATCCATGGAGATCTTGTCCCATTTTAGTTCACAATTTCAAATGATGAAACATCCCAGTTTGTTGGTGTCCTATCTTAACCTGTTTGTATGACAGGTATGAAGATATGAACGTAACTGTATCTTGCTTCATCGAACTTGATACGTAGGAGTTTGCGAAACTCTGAGTCCATGAATCTAAACTTCTCTTAGCGTAGGATTTTCTAGAACACCTAATGTAGTGTAGGGTTCTCTCCTTTACGCATAAGCAGAGTCATGGTAAGATTAACCGTAGAAACCAATGTGATTCAGCGTGTCACTGTAATCAAACAGAATTGATATTGGAAAAAAAATTTCCAAGGTAAAATTTCGCTTGTCAAAGAATTTGCAACATAGTGCAGATATGGTCTTCCTGTTCTTCTATAGGCTTAGAAGAAATTAGGTTATCCTTAATGAAAAACGCTGATGAATTTGCGTATGAGTTCATGGAAACTCAATTTATTAAGTCCATAGTACTGTTGGAGCATTGATGAGACTAATTCAAAATCATAAATCTAGCATGACCGAGTCGTGCACGAATAGCAGTCATGGACATGTCCTGCTCTTTCACCTGTCACTATTGGCAGCATGATCATGAATCCGATCTTGTCAATACATGGAGGAGAGTAACGGTCGTAAATGGTGATTTGTTTAAAAATCGACGGTAGTCGACACATAATCTTATGTTACCGTCCTTCTCCTTGAAGGTTCCTCTGGAGTGTAAGGAACAATTTTGGAATAATCCGTTGGTTATGCGTAAAAGGACTTTAGTAGTCGTGTCTTACTAACCACTAGAAAATTTTAGCAATCATGGCTAACAAAGCACATGCTTGGGAAGCGTAGATAATTTGTACAGATTTTCCTGATGGAGAATCAAGCGAATGTATTCAGGGGCCTAAAAACTACTGTACATAATTATGAATCGTAGCATGGTGTGCTGTTCATAGTCCATAATTAGGATAAAATTCATCTCGTGTCTGTCCGAGGAAATGCGTTAGCAGCTTGGATCTCATAATTAAGCTGAAGGAAAACCTTCGTATGCGTGGGAATACGAAAGGTGTCCTTCATGGTCATGAATATATGAACTATGGTGGAAGAAATGAAAGTGACATCGGCAACGTGACAGTTCTCACTGATGCACCGATAATGGTATTGAAATTCTTGTGGCCTGATTAATACATGGCACAACAAAATAGATATACCCTTGGAGGGTACCCTGAATTTCTTAGAAATGTTCCATAGTTAGACGTGAGTCATGTGTCTTGACTTGTTTCTTGGAACTATAAGCAGGACATATGTCTTGACTGGTGTCTTGACATGTGTCTTCAGGAGGTATACGTGAGACATGTGTCTTGACCGATGTCTTGACATGTGTCTCGAGACGTAAAACAATAGAACTACAATATTAGGTTATTATGCCAGAATTGGCGGATCGGTTGGACTACTGATCCTTTGTATCTCTGATCATGTCCGCGGCCGGAGCCTCAGTTGCGATTTCTATGATAGTTTCTGTCATAGTAGTGGTTACTATCGTCCTGTCTATCAGTTCCATGACGGTCATGACCGTGATTCATGTAACTATTCAGCTGAGTGGCCGGCTGGTACCGGTTTGCACTCATATGGCTGAAATGACAGCCGAATGACGTGTGACATGTAACTAAGAATTTGGGACAATGATTGATGGAAATTGTCTGATGGTGAAGCATCTTCTCGTCCAATTGCTTTGCTCCGACGCCTTTGTCTTCGTCTAGTAGGATCTCCAGGTTGTGAGCAGCATCCGCATCTCGTAGCGTCTCCGAACGTCAGCAGCATCAACCTTTAGTAACATCTCCAAGTTATGAGCGGTATCAGCAATCTTGTAGAATATTAGCAATAGAAAATACGCCTGAGATGATTCAGAATCGACTAGCGAATACTCGTGAAGTAATGCAAGTGGAATACAAATGGATTAAGGTACATGTAATACACATGGAATATGGTACGTGGAGTACACGTTGAATGCACATGAAATGATCGGTATGGGGTCGATCATTTGTCATGATTTAAGGAAAATATACCGGTTAAACGGTTAGAAAAACCATCATGATAACTTGGCAGTATTAGCATAGACATCATTCTGGTTATAACGGAAACGTTAAAGTGTGGTTACACAAAATTCAACGATGATTTGCCTGACAGCATGATCAATGAAAACCAACCATGACTATCATGAAAGCATGATTCAATGAAATCTAACAATGTCTTGCAGGAAAACGTAAATAACAAAAGAGGCGTAAAACATAATCAACATGAAGACGGAATTATCATGAAGAAACATGAAACCATCTATCACGAAGAAGTGTATAACATAATCAGCATGAAACTGAAGTTAACCATGACAGTATGAAAACATACTTGACATAAAAACATAATAACTTATGAGGGGACATGAAAATTTTTTATGTCAATTTAAATCATGAGAAAAATTTTATGCGTGAAAAACAGTGCATGAATGCGTAATGTAGTTTATAAAAACCTTTATATGTGCGAGGGGACGCCTATGGGTCGGTCCCAAAACAAAAGACATGGCGAGGGGACGCCTATGGGTCGGTCCCAAAATTAAAAGTTTCGATAAAAGCACATGCGACTAAATAGGGCCAGTCCTGTACCAACCATTACTTAGTCATAATCCCTGCAACAATGATACATGAAACATAAATAAATGAAACTCATATGTCAAACTTATCAGAAAAAAAAATTATGTGACTAATTATGAACTACTGGGGTTCAGTCCACATAGCCACAGTTCACGAGGAACATTATGCATGAAACAATGACACATAACTAAATATGATTGACGGTTGTCCATCCATATTAGTAAAACAATATCGATGAAAACATCAAGGTTAAAACCTCAAGGTGCTGAAAACATCATGGTTAAAACAACAATGCGCTGAAAACATCAATACGTGGAATAACAACGTTGGCTTAGGAAGCTCTTGGTGACTACCCACTAGTCACAGGTCGAGTTTTAGAGCCTACAGGTTGAAGCCTTGGCTCTGATACCATAATTGTAACGCCCCATTCTAATAATGGAATGTCACGCGTAATTATGGCGTGTCATCAAAGCATACAAGGATAAATGTATAAAACATTACATGACCATAGGGATAACCAGAATCAAACATCGGTTCCCAACATAAGCTCAAAACATAATAAAGCAAAAGAAATGAATGAAAGACTAAACAAGCATAAGTATATGAAGGCAAAACGGAAAAGAAGTCTCTAGCAGCTTCCATCCTATGCACGTCCTCCAAATGCTCGAGTCTTTCCTAGGGTACCTGCCGTTTTGGGACATGGAAAGGAAAGTAACGGTTGAGCAAAACACTCAGTGCACGGATATAGACATAGTATAAGTGACAAAAACATAATAGAGACTTAATAGCAGCGGAAATGTATAAGTCCTGGAAAACCATGAACATGTTCATAAAACTGGTTTTATAGTTTGAAAAGCCTTATGTTTATCTTATGAAAACTGTTTAGCATATTTTACCATTAGCCAATATAGGTCATGAAAATCCACCGTGCATGAATACTTGGAGGGGTGACCTCATCATGCAAATTAGAGGGGCTGCCTCTAATTTAATATACTGGTTTTTGGGTAGGAGGGAGCAGCTCCTTGTGAGGGATGCAAGGACACACCACATTCACCATGAAATCCTGACTAAAAGCATGTAACTAGGATGCACCCATACGCCCCACATGATAATATAATATAAATGGCCAAAAGCTAAAGGGACGCCACGAGCAATCACTCCGCCGTGGGGAAGTCATAACATCAGTGCCTCTAATGTTATGGTTATGGTACCTCCATAACTAGGTGAAACTGGTCATGCATGTATATGGCTATAGGTAATCATAATTAAACATAAGCAATCAAACACGTAACTTATACTACGGGAAAACAGTTGGCTGCATACGGGGAATCCTAATAAGGAAAGAATGTCCATACTGAAAGGACGGGAATCCGTACCTTATGTCCAGTGAACGAAGAAGACGAACGGAAGAGAGTCCTACTTTGGTATCACTAATGCTACATAAATACATACGTGTATAAGTATCTGATTACTGAATACGTAACTGGTTTAATAATATGTCTTAGCTTATTTTATAAGTTCATGTCATGTTTTACTGTTTTAAGCTTAATACTGTGGTTATCATATATTTTGTCTATTCTGATTAAGTATTTCTTGTATTTCATGTATTATTATACTTGTTTTGTAATAATAAGTAACTTTCCAAAAATAGCAAGTTCCTAAAATAGAAAGTTTCCAAAATAGAAAGTTACCAAAAATAGAAAGTTTCCAAAAATAGAATTACTGCTTAAAATAGATAAGTTTCTAAAAATAGAAAGTTTCCATAAATAGATTAGCAGCCTTAATTAAATAAGTTTCTAAAAATAGAAAGTTTCCATAATTAGATATCAGCTGATTAATTAAGCTAATAATATAAGCTAAGTATTTCCTGATTAATATTCTAAGTCATGAGATTATAAGGTATAGTTTATTAATATTCATGTGAATTAAATAAACTATATGTTAAAGTATTTAATTAAATATAGTATGATTTTAATTAAATAAAGGTATAAATACTTAGGTTAAAACATGTATTATTAACTATTAATATATAACCTAAGTCATGTAATTTAATTAATTATAAGTCATGGTTTTAATAGTTAATTAATTATATAATCTGATAATAAATACTTAGGCTAAAAATCCATGTATTATTAATTAATAATAATAAACCTAAGTCCATGCTTATTTAAATTAATTATCTAGCATATTAAATTAATTTAATTAATCTTGTAACAATTAATCTCGTAATAATAAGTCGCGTTTTATTAATTTAATTTACCTTGTAAATTAACATACATGTTAAAATTAATGACTTGTAAAATAATAACCCGTAACCCTGTATTATTTTATTGAAACGCGACGTAACTCAAACCATATATAAGCCGAACCAAACAGCCCCTTAAATTTGGGTCATCAAACTCACTGCCAAACACACCCTTAAGTCTGATTTAAAACCCAAAACCAAACACCCCCTTTACACTGCCAGTTGCCCCTGGTAGCTCTGCGTTCCCCCTGTTTGTTTAAAACTCCCACCGACTGGCTAAACTTGCCAGCCGTGGGTTCCCACTGCCAGACCAAACCAAACCCCCCTGCCTGTTTGTTGTTTCCCCCCGTTAGTACAAACCAAGCCAGCACCCTTAATTGGGTTGCGGCTGGTGGAAATAAGTACCACCGAGACTCCTATGAGTCTTGGTTTGTGTGCCTTTCGAACCCAGCAACAAACAAACGCAAACCCCCTTTTTTATCTAACGTTTAATTAACATGTTTTAGACCTTTTTATCTTGGATTTTGTGATTCAATACGCAAAGAAAGAAAAGAAAACGGGATTTAGGGTTTTACCTTGTTTCTTTTCATGTTAGGGTTTAGGACATCCAAAATAAATGCACTCCTCGTTCTTCTTGCATCATGAAGCCATGGTTTCCTTGTTTCTTTGTGTAGGTCACGGCATAGAAGAAAGAAAAGGAGGAGACAAAACTGGCGGTTGTATTTTTAGATTAGGGTTTCCTGGTTTGTGTTATTTGTGTCGACCAAAGAAAAAAACAAAACCCCTCCCGTCTGTTTTATGTACACGGCTAAACACCAAATACTTGGGCCTTGGGCCCAAGTCCTACCTCTTCTCTTGTTTGTCTAAAACAACCCTTGTACTTATTCTTATGTGTTTGTATTATTCACTTAATAAAACGTACGCGTTTAATTAATTACGTATTCGGTTTCTTGTATAAATTATGTCGTGAACTATCTTGTAATAACTTCATGTGTTATACGTAATATTAATTTACGTAATACTTGTCGTGTTTAAATAAGTATATGTAATAATAATAATTGTGTTAAATGCTCGTGCTTTCGTGTTATGTCGTTATTAATTATTCGTGATATTATAATTACCATTACCTAACGAAATTCGTCATTTTAATAATTACGTAAGCACAAATTATATGTTCGTGATTATAATAATTATTTAAATAATTAGTGTGTGTTCATACTTAGTAAATACCTATCGTGTTATAACACGTACGTAATTATTGAAATTAATATTTGTGATATGTGTTCATGTTAATTAAGGAAAGTTTTAATCTTGTACGTACAATTATAAGTATACTGTTCATGGTAAAAGCATGCGGGTTTTACACTTGGGATAGATTTAAGGAGCTTTTGAGAAAGTTTCCTCAACACGGTTTTACTAAAGTTCATCAAATTAATACTTTTTACAATGGATTAACTTTGAATGACCAAGACTCACTAAATAGTGCTTCGGGGGAAATATTTTGGGTAAATCAATGAATGATGTTTGGAATATAATTGAAAACAAGGCAAAAGTTCAAACCAAGAGTGTAAGGGCTACCATGGCTAGTGCTAGTGATAGTGAGACTAACAATCAAATTCAAGCACTTACTTCAATTGTGACAAAACTTGCCTTACACGTTCAAAACACACCCGTTGCACACGTGAATGCCCTTAAATTGATTTATGAAACATGTGGTGGGCCACATTCGTATCTTAATTGTGATAAGGTTTATGACCCACCTCAACAAGAAGTGTATGCTTATAACACTAATGAGAGGGTGTATTTTAAACCGAATGTCGATGTGAATAGATTGTCTTAGAAGTCTAATAACTATTTGTCTCCCCGGGTTTTGTAGCTCCACAAAGACCACCCCCACCTGCCCAAAATAACCAATACCAAAATAGGAACCAAGGTCCCTAAATGGGTAATTTTCAAGGGAATTCAAATGCAAGGGGTTTTAACCAGAATTAAGGGAATTTTCCAGGGCAACACCAAGGGTTTAATAATCAAAATCAAGGCTTTAATAACCAAGGTTTTCAAAATCAAGGCTTTCAAAATCCTAATCAATTTCAAAACCAAGGTTTTCAAAATCAAGGGTTTCATACTCAAGGTAATCAAGGGTTTAATCAAAGGAATGTTACTAATCCTCAAATGGACTTGGTTCTCCAAAAATTGACCGAACATGAGAGAACTATGAAACAAATGCAAGAGTCCACCGATAGGAAATTCATGCAAATGTTGCAAGCCCTTAGACCCCAAGGAGCCTTACCTTCTAATACAGAGACCAACCCTAGAGTTAATGTGAGTGTTAATAATACTCGAAGTGGAGCCACTTTAGTGGGACCTTCCATCTCATCGCCCATAAAGGAGAGACAAGGCCCGGAGGTCATAATGAGTAATCCTACTCCCCCTTCGGTGATTCCTCCCACTACCACTCCTAGTACTAGTTCTCCATTGCCTAATGAGCCTAACCCTAAGGTTGTTCAAGAAGCGAGTCCTTCTCCTTCCCAACCTTCAACTTCAAAGCCCTATATCACTTATCCCTCTAGGTTAGACAAGGCTAAGTTGCTTACCAAAGAAGACGTTCACGTTTCCAACTTTTTGAAAATGATTTCCCAAGTGAATGTTAACATTAGCCTTATTGAAGCACTTGCTCAAATGCCTATATTTGTGAAAATGTTAAAAGATTTGCTCAATAAGAAGGAAAAAATGGTTGAGCTTGTTAACACCCGTTTAAATGAGAATTGTTCCGCGATTCTTCTCAAAGAGCTTCCCAAAAAGCTAGAAGATCCCAGACGATTCGTGTTACCTTGCTCGTTTCCTCAAATTAATGATTATATGGCTTTAGTGGATCTCGTTGCTAGCATTAATCTTATGCCACTCTCGGTATGGAAACAATTATCATTACCCGACCTTGTACCGACTCGCATGACTCTCGAATTAGCTAATAGAACTCTCGCATACCCCGTTGGTATTGCCGAAGATGTTTTTGTTCGAGTTGGTACCTTCACTTTTCCCTCGGACTTTGTCATAACCGACTATGAGATGGATCCTCGTATTCCGTTAACACTTGGTAGACCATTCTTAAGATCCGGAAAAGCATTAGTTGATGTGGCCGAAGGGGAGTTCATTCTTAGGGTTGGGGATGAACAACAAGTTTTTAAAATGGGAAAATCACAACTAAATCAAATAGAAAAGAGTCGGTCAATGTGATTGATGTTTTTAATTATGATAATGAAGAGATTTTAATTAATCCTTTTGGAATTAAAAAGTCTAATCAAAATGATTTTGTAATAACTTCATCACTTCCCTTAGAGCCTCAAATTTTTGAAACTCCTATTTACGATACTTATAGTGATGACACTTCTTTAAGTGATCACACTATCTTCAGTTTAGACGACCCACCTTTTGACCCACCAACTTTTGATCCACTAATCTTTGATGATTACGATGATGACACTTCTTTAATTGGTCTCATTATTTTTGATGACCCACCTCGTGACCTTAATGCACCCCATATCTCTATGAGTGATTCTTCCATTATGGAGACTCGTTTTGACTTTTATACCCCAATTTTAGAAGTCATGACTTTTGAGGAGGATCCTCCACTCTTAGAGATCATTCCTACTTTAGATGATATTCCATTTAAGGAGGATTTATATATCTTTCTAAATACATATGTTCCTCACGAGGATGAGTTTTCCCATGACTCCGATGATACTTATGTTTTCACATCGAATTTGGAAGAGGACGACTTTCCCACTTTGGATTATGATGATATTTTGAGCCTTAATGTCAACACCTCTTGCTATTTTCCCGTTAAGGAACCGGTGTTTGATCCCGGAATAGACTCTTTAGTGCTATCATTGCCATATCACCATAACACCTTTCATTGTAAGAGATTTTTGACTAAGGGTACCCCACTTTTCTTTGCCTTATGTGATTTTACCACCTTGGGGTTTATTTCCTTTCGTGATGGAAATTATATGTTTGACCCGGGTGGATTTTTCTTGAGGTATTCCTTAAGTGAGTATGTTTCACCCTTTATCATGGAGAGATTTTCCTCCCTTGGAAATCTCGGTTTTTCCATGATTTTTCCCATTTGAATGATGATATTCGGGAAATCAAGTCGAGCTAGAGACTCGTGAATAAAAAATCAAGCATCGTTTAACTAGGTTAGATTTTTACCTTTTCCACCCTTTTTCACCTTCACCCATTTCCACCAATAAGTGTAGGGGAGCCAAGTAGGTTGTGTTTTGTGATGTTGTGTAGGGACATGTGCTTTAATGATCCACTTTTGGTACTTTTGACACGATCCATGATCCCGTGTTCCCGTGTACCCGGTTTCTTCGATTCGTTTTTGCTATTGTGATTCATACTTGTATATAAATAAGTTGAATAAATGTAATCACTTTAGTTGTTTCTTCCTTAAAAATATTTAAACAACGTGCACAATGTCCTAAGTGTAGGGGAGTTTACTTCCACATGCTTAAACATTGAGGACAATGTTTATATTAAGTGTAGGGGAGACTTCTATCGAAGTAATAAGTGGGCATTTCCATGAATATGTCCTCATTTTAACAGGACAAATAAATATTTTTCGACGTTTTTCAAAATTTTTGATCTATTTTGGCCTAGTAGTATTTTTCTTTTATTTTCTTTTATCTCCTTTCCTTTTGTCATCACCACCATATGTATATACTCCATAATAAGTCAAAAAGAAAAAAAATAAATAAATAAAATGGTTTTAACAAGTTTAGACATCTTTGATATATTAGGCCCGTCATGAATCTTTTGACTCAACCCGATTTTACTTATCCAAGTTTACTCTAGCTAGTATCCTTAACGTGTTTAAATCAAGTTTTGCTAGACTTTTATATAGGGAACTTTAAAACGCGAAAGTCTTAACTCATACGGGTTTAAGAACAAGAACTTTTTGCAAGTTCTTATAATTGATCCTAGAAAGTCGTTTATCAAGGGAACTTTAAAATGCAAATTCTAAACTTGAAAAAGTCTAAGAAGTTGCAAGATCTTATAGATGACTTGAAAACCCAAAACTTTGATTTAATAGGCTAAGCATCCACGAGTCTCATTCCTTAAGATTTTAAATTGTGGAGAACGAGAGATGAAAGAGTCAATTATAAGTTTGGTATTCTTTCATGAATTTATATGAGTTAATTATGAGCTTTTTCTCCCATCGCTTGTTAATATATAATTGCAATAAATAAGGTCATACGATTTGAAAGGTTACTTAGCTTCTAGCACAAGATCGTTTAAAAGTTGCTCAGGATTAATTAGAGTTTATAGCCAAGGCATAACTTATTGAAGCAGGATGCGAAGATTGGCGAGTCCAAAAAGGCCCTAACAAGGCATGAGGGCTACATTTTGTTGCTAAAAATCCAAAGTGATGTGAAGAATCATTTATCAAAAGTCAATATGAATGATCGAGACACGCGAGGAAAAGAAAATACTCCCCTAAAGATCATGGAGAAGTCTATCCGAAAAGACCCTAACAAGGTATGAGGATAAATAGATCCAAGTCCTAAAAGGAGGCAGATCGTTGTATATCAAAATCCCAAATAAAGATTGGAGAAAAATGAAGAAGTCGTGGTCCAAGTTTGAAGAATCTCTCAAAAACTTCAAGTGAAGAAATCCCTATTATGAAGAGAAGACCATTATTTCAAGAACGTCTCTCAAGATTCGAAGTATGAAGTCAATGCCAAATATCGATCCGAGAAAGGTCTCAAATCGTGAAACGAGTTATGCCAAGATATGAACTTTATGAGGTTTCGAGAAGCAGTTTTAAAAGATTTTGTCCTTTAGCTAACTATTGATTAAATCGTCCTACTTTATTTTCGGCCTAAATAAACAATCGAAATAAGTCAACAATGCATCCTCGTGATCATTCGAGACAAAAATAAAATACAAGAGAGACACCTAGGAATAAGGGGGTCTAAGTGAATAATTGAGCCACATGAGTAAGTGTTAGCTTTACTAACTTATAATAACAATGATCTCATTTCTAAGCTTGGTATGGGGAACGTGAAACTTGAGGGTGATAAACATTCATGACACCAAAGCCCTAATGTAAGTCTTAGATTTCTTTACGCGTTTTTTTCCTTTAAATATTTTGTAATTTTCTATCTTTTTAGTTTCCTTAGTGTCTAGTATTAAATAAAGGCCGAGATGGGTTAATTATGATGAAAAATATAAAATTATGCTTTAAAATTATGCATTTCATGGGGACATTGCAATGGCAAGTGTAGGGGATTTAATAAATGTGTAAACACTTATTCTTTTACCACTTAAAATAATGAAAAACAAGACCAAAACGTGTAATTAATATCGTAAATGTCAGAATTATGTGTGGTTTGTGTTTTTGTTGTGAAATAGGTACAAAAGATAAAAAGGAAAGAAAACATGGGATTTCACGGTCATTATCGAAGAAAAAGCCAAAGATAAAGTCAAAGGACCAAATAGTGCCAAAAGAATGAAGATTGGAGGGCTAATGATGAAGGTTTCATGAAGATTTTACAAAAAGGACCATTTTTGCTAATCTCCGAAGTCATTCACTAATAAACCACATTGAAGAGCATAAAATTACGAAGCCAACGGTCCCGACCTCGCGTCGTAACTCCTCACGGTTTATTTTCTATGAATTTTTAAGTGTTGGACTTCCCAGCGGGTCACCTAGGCTAGTACTACTCTCGCCTAAGCACACTTAACTATGAATTTATGATGGGATTTAGTGCATTAGTGCTGGTACGAGGTGGCAGAGAATGACAGAGGTGGCAGAGAATGACGAGGTGGCAGTTGACTCAGCTTTTCAAACCAATCAGGGGATGACACGTGGCATATGGCGCATGTCAGTACAAGCTGGGCGTGTGTCAGGCTTATGATCAGAATGTGAAGGCATGTGATACCATAAACTTAGCCTCCAAGAAAAATTAGCTAGTAAATGACTAAAATACCCCCAATGTTGGCTCTATATAAAGTCCTCATTCCCTTTATTTTTCACTAGTTTTTTCTTTCATCAAGTTTTTTTCATAATTAGTTTACACATAGTTTCTTGTATTTTCTCTTTCAAAAGTCTTGTAATAGCTTATCTATTAAGCTTTTTCATCTTTTTATAAAATTAATCTTTTAGCTTAATCTCTTTAGTTAATTCTCATTCTTCCTTTCTTTTTACTTATCTTTATAATCTAGCTTATTATTTGGGATAAGTTTATATAACTTTTTTCTAATAAGTTAGATTTATATACAAGATTATTTCAAGCTTATTGTTGCCTAATTTTCCTAGATCTAGCTTATTGTGGGTGATTTGTTCATTTAACTTTCAAGCTTTTTGAATCACATAAGTTTTAAGCTTAGGCTTACTACTTATTAATAAGCTAGCTTTTTATTTAAATACTTTTAGTTTTTATTAATTAGTTATTTAGATCTATTAGTTTAAGCTTTAAAAAAAATAAAAAATACTTTAAAAAAACCAAAAAAATAATTAGATCTATTTGTTTTTTATATTAAAAGGTTTAGATATATAAGTTTAGAGTTTAAAATTTAAAGTATTTTTATAAAACCTTAAAAAATAGTTAGATCTATTAGGTTTTTAAATAGATTAAGTAGATCTATAATTTTTGGCTTTTTAAATTTAAAATAATTTTATAAAACATAAAAAAATATTTTAGATCTATTAGTTTTAATTAAATCTCTTTATCATTTAATAATTATTGCTTATTATTATAACCTTTTATGTTTTCTTTGTTCTTGGCGTATCGATCTATCATTTTTGAAGAAGAGCTTTTATTAATTCGGTTCAAGTTGATATGGTTTGATTGATTTGGTTAGAGATTGATTTGAGAGGCCGTGTACTTTACGGGCTAAATTCGGGTTTTGCTTTTGATAGTTTTGGAATTGGGAGGCCCTGTACTTAACGGGCCGTATTTTGTTGTTGTTGTTGATGTTGTTTGTTTTAGAGCGGTTTTCTACGGACTACGGGTACTAAAGCTATCCTTTTTATTTTTCTAGTTTAATCGCTTTAGTTTTATTAATTAGATCGTTATAGTTTTAATAAAAGTTATATTTTTTATAAAAATCGGTTTAATTAGTTTTTAGTTATTATTATTTGTGTTAAAATATAGATTTAAAAGTTTTAAAAATTAGATTTCATTTAGATAAGCTCATAATTAGTAAAAAGTTTACACCTTTTTTGTGTTTGTTAAGCTTATTAGTATATAAAGCTTGTAGTTTTATCATCTAAAAGGTTAATAAGTTTAAAAGGTTGAAACTTTATGCTTAATTTTTAAGTTTATTTTTGTGATTTCATTTTTCGTCACTATTACTTGATATTACGTGCTTTCATTAGATTAATTTCACATTTAGATTTGTTTTTAATTATAGTTTATTTTTGTTGCATCTATATTTATATTTGTATTTTAGTTTTTACGTTGCATTTTAGAGTAATTTTTACGTGAATTAATTGCGCTTTTATTTTTATATAGTCCTTAGCCTACATATTTTCCCCATTTTTTGCTTAAACAAACATAGATTACCAAACAAGTTTTATTAACCAAAAACAATTAATCTTGTGTTAAAATTGGAAATTAATTCGAGTCGAGTCGAGGAAAAATAACGAAAACTAAAAAAAGGTTATATTAGTCATATGATAGACTTGCTGGGATTTACCCATTTAACATAGCCAAACCTCACTCATTGTGCCACTTAAGCAAAACACACAAACACTTCTCTTTTGCTCTCTTTCGGCATTGTGTGATATTTTTATCGAAAGTAAGCTTATTTATAATGCCTAAAGTCTCATATATATTTTCATAATTAGCAAGCAATTTGTTAATTATTATTTTTTATAAAAACCTGGTCAAAGAGTGTTTCGGGCAAGTTGGCCGGTTCAATTGGATGATGAATGATGTTCCAAGAGTAAATTACACTGTTTGTTCCTATGGTATTTGTTGACCAACAAGGTTCGTCCTTTGAACAAAAAAACTGCATCGTCCGTCCCTAAGTGGGAAACGTTATTTATTGTTCGTCCCTCCCTTTTTACAATCCCACTAACTGATGTTATACTCACATCTATAAAGGGTACTGCCGTCTTTTCCTCACCCCACTATCTCTTTCTAGTTCATCTTCCCCATTTACTTTTATTCTTTCATTTTTAACACCATTACCTACCCACCACCACTACTAAAATCTTAAATCATGCCATTAAAGTTAAATCTTAAACATCTATAAACACATAAAAAAAATCAAACTAAACGAAATCAAAACACTTAATTCAAGAACCATACCATCAAATCATAATCAACATAATTCTAATGATAGAACACATCTATAAACAATCATCAAATATCTATCTTCAAGAATTTTTTTTTTGTACTTTTCTTTTTGTTAACTCTAGTTTGAAATATAATACTTACTGTATAAGTACTAAATGATAATTTTCCCCTACTTCTCTCTCTTTCATTTTATCAGAATCACCATTTCATAGTTCCTTGACCAACTCATCCAAAACAATAACATGTTATTTCCATTCCAGTTGCAGATCCGATGGGTCGATGGCATAAGGTTTTCAGTTGCAGATCCGGTAGGTTGTCGAATTAGTGATGGTTGTCTAATGGCTTAAGGTTTCATTTACATATAAAAAATGTATCTTGAGCTACTGAAAGAACCTAATTTATTGCCGGTGGTTTTTGGTGATTGTTAGTTTTGAGAAGAAGATGTGAAACTGTGGTGGATGGGCGTCGTTTTAGTTAAACGACCGTATATTAATCAAAACCTTCGAAATCCCGTCACCCAACGGCATTGATCCGCCGCCACACCAGTTACATGCGCCACCGCCGAACTACCATCCAAATCCGTCCCACTGCTCTTACAATCCAGATCAGTCCCATATTCGTCTAACTGCTCCTACAATCCAGTAAGTATGGTATGTTATAATGGGATTATATGTATAGTGATACATACATGATAAGTCAATTACAGACACTTTGGAGATTTGTTGTGATAAAACACTTTTGATTTGGTGGATAAGTTTTAATTTGAGATTTAAATAAAAGAAAGAAAAAAGAAAATGTTAACTTGTTAAGTTATACTGTAACTTTAAAGAAAAGTAGGAGGTATTCTTGGTGGGAAGTTGATGACAAGAAAACAATAAATGGAAAAGGACTAAAATACTTTTATTGGGTGGGTGGAAAAGTTAAGAATACCCCTTAAGGATTTGTGTATAACTAGCGTTAGTGGGGTTGTAAAAAGAGAGGGACGAACGATATATAACATTTCCCACTTAGGGACGGACATTGCAGTTTTTTTGGTCAAAAGACGAACCTTGTCGGTCAACGTATACCACAGGGACGAACGGTGTAATTTACTCATGTTCCAAAGTAGGACGGGATACTTAAAAGACAAAAATATGCGATTTTCATAGTTTCATTTAGGACCAAATAAAGAGAAAAAACCTATTGACACACCTAGTGATAGACCTACTGGTTATAACAAAAGTGGAGTTTAAGAGAAAGACACCATATAAGCATATGCATAAGAAATTCCATTCTATAAAACTAAAGTGGAGTTTAAGAGAAAGACACCATATAAGCATATGCATAAGAAATTCCATTCTATAAATCATTAAGTATTATGAATATTATATGGATGTCTAGAATAAGGCCCATGGCCCATATAGTGATTAGGGTTTACCCTAGTATTTGTCTTATAAATACTCATTGTATTTACCCTCTTCCAGATCAATCGAAGAATACATTTTATTCTTTATCTTTATTCATAACACGTTATCAGCACGCTCTACGAGTTTTGCTATGTGAAGGAGGAAACCAGTTTGATCGTTGCTAATTTTGCTTTTCCATTGTCGAATAAAAGATCTGCGCCGTCGATCTCACAAAATAAAATTACTGGATCCTGACCTATGAGGTAACACTCTAACTCAATCATTCAACCATCTTATCTTTGATTAAAAAATTGATTGACTTACATGAAACAAAAACAATTGAAAATTCGAGTAAGTTTGTATCAATTTATGTGATTGACTGATTGAGGCTGCATTAATTTCATTCATTTGCATCTATGCACTACATAGTTGTGATATTCTTTATGACGTAATGACTAGTATATGGATGATTGCAAAACTAATATTATTCAATGTTTTTAGTAATTACTTAGTTCATGTATGTATGTTATAAAGTTCCAATTACTTCGGTGTTTCGTAAGCTTGTTGGTTGTCATAAGATAAAAAATTGTTTTGTTATTATGGATGTTGATGAATGATGGTTAGTTATGTTAAAGATTTTGAAGTACGTTTTCACTGTGAAGTGTTACCATTATAAGTTTTTCTAGTATTACTCTATTTTAAAATGTAAAGTGTTACCTGCGTGATGGTGATGAGTCATATATAGTTGAAGACTTCATATTAAATGTTCTCCTATATAAGTAAAAATATATTGATACACTTATCTCTTTTAAAGATTTTAACTTGAAGCCAAGCATTATTAACTTGCCTAAAACTGTTATTTGAAAATTGATTTTATTCTCATATAACATTAAATATATACTAGAATTAAAGAAACAATATCCCTGAGGAAAATAAACAAGCATATATTTTTTTTTTAAATTTGCCTTATGTATTTGATTTAGAAGTTCGAATATTACAAAATAAATGTGAGATATTTATGAATGTATAAGGTTTTGTTTTCTTATTTGATCATTGTGATATGAGATGTATATATTTTGCATGATGTGACTTTTCGTTTATGTTCGTTGTTGTAAAAATTCCTAAGTAACGAGGCATGTATATGTTGTGCATGCCTAAGTGGAACTCTGTACATGATATTAAAGAACAACTAATGTATACTACTCATAGGCATCATATTTTTACTATTATATGGCATCTATAGTGTTTCCAAACTAGTCAAGGAGCATTAAAATAACACATGCATATACTATTCTAAAACTGAGCAAAATTATTTATAGATAATATCTTATTGCATATAATTGCAATCTTCTCGTACTTACCACCTGCTAGAATACATAATTTTGACATACATGTTGAATTGTTCATTATTATATGTAATCTTAATTTTAGATAATATATTATATGTTATTTTAAAGCATATTATACTTTAATAGTTTTAACAAATCTTTAATTAAAACAAACTTTAACACATAAAAGCAATCACACACACTGTTTAAAAAAATGAAATTCTCACATAACATATCGACACAGATTTATAGCCAAGAACAAATTAAATTCAAACAAAATCATGAAACTTAAAAAAAAATACGATAAAGCATATTTTTCCATATTATTATGGATAAATATAAAAATCCAAGAAGGATTATTATGGATAATTATAATCGTCTATTTGTTTACTAGTTATTGAAGCTCCTTATTTTATTATAAATATAATAAACATGAACTCGAATTACGTATGCCAATATATGCGTAATACTTTTGCCATTGATATTCTATTACAAGAATATATTTGGGTTTGTAAGGTTTGTCAAGTTATATTTTAAGAGGATATATTGATGTTCATATACATACTTAATTAAATGTAGTGAGATTCTGTTATTTTCTTTGTTAAGTTATAGAAGTATATTTGACAAAAATAATTATATTTGTTAAGTTATAAACAGTGAATGGTAAAAAGATTGTTTTATCGTTTTGGTAAATGTTATGCAATTAGACACGTGTACATGTTAAAAGAAGTAAGGGCAGCAAAAAGCCACAAATAAACCTTCCCATTATAATAATAATAATAATAATTTGCAATCGAAATATGTTGGATTCATACCATCACACACACAACTGTTACAGTGGATCTTAATTTTAGATTACCAAATTAAGTAAATTATGTGTGTGTTTGGTGTGTGTGAAAGAATTTAACTAATGGCCATTAATGGTATTTTATAGGCATCTCTATGTATTGGTCACATTGGTATGTCAATTGTTATTGTTTAAAGGATTTCTTTATAATAGAATAAGATAGGATTACTTATTATTTTTGAATCAACGATTTAACTACAATTAGTATATGCCTTATCACGGATGAATGTGTCATTATAAATATAAAAATTACTTTGGTATATCTTTGAGATATGTTAACTAGTTTGGAATAGTATCATTGTGGTTTATGAGTAACAATGATATTATATTCTCGGTATGAGATTAATATGGTTTAGTTAACTTATAAATTTACTTTTCACATGCGTTTTGCCTTATCATATGGTCTGATTTATTTGCTTGTTTTATACTTGTTATAATTAAACTGTATGTGCAAATTGTGAAAGTGCTTATATCAATTTGATTGAAGAAATATGCGTGAATACATGATCATTGTATAAGATTTTCATATATAAGGTGCAATTTAAGCATATGTGGTCATAAAGAATAAGTTGATGAGCCAAGATTATTATATTAATTGGCATGACCGATTGTACCATCCTAGGTCAATGATGATGTGAAAGTTATAGAAGAAACATGAGTTTCTTCAAAGATGATTTTGATTATTTTTGTTCTCAATGAAAGTTCATTACTCATCACCACAAAATACAAATAAGGACTCATTTCTTTGGAAAAGATAAAAAGAGAATGTATGTAGGCCTATACATGTCTCATGTGGATCATTTTGAGTTATAAATCGATGCATCGTCAAAATGATCATCAAATACGCAACTTCAAGTTGGCGTGATTAGTGGCTCGATGTGAGCATGATTTTCCAAATATGATTATTGAGAATAATGGTGAATACCTACAAGTTTGGGCGATTATTGAAATACGTGTTGAACTTTATATAGCCCATGTTCATACGCGAATTTCTTTTGTTGAAACATTTATAAAACGTCTTCAGTTGATTGCAAAGCCTATAATTATGAGAATAAGAGTTTCGGTTTATGGGGCAATTGATTACATATGAACATATGAATTCGCATCTTGCCAACAATTATGTATCCTCCTGTTATAATGGTTTTTGGTCACAAACCATATAGTTCCCATAAGAGATATTGAAATGTGTGATATATATCATAGTAAGTCCACCACAACGCACAAAATGGGATGTTGAGAATGATAATTCATTCAGGGGGAGAATCAGCAGCGAGAAATTTGGAATGAATTATGATAATGAAAAGTTGATCCTCACAAGTAATGAATATGAACATAAAGTTCATTGGACAATTTATATTCCAGATCTAGTAATTGTCAGACAAGGATAGTGACCCAAATAAAGTGACTAGATCACAAATGCTGCTAGTGCTCCAATTAAAATATGTGTCCCAACAACAAAACCAATGATTGGTAGTAAGTCTATGACACGTCTGCAACGTGATAGACTACTCGATTCCAATTAAAAATCCTCGATTAAAGAGATAATATGGAGCAAGAATATTACGATGGTCGAATCGAGGTAATAAAGACCCCATGATAGTCTCCTAAAGAGACACTAGACATGAAGGTAATTGAGAAAACCCCGGGTACATGAAATACAATGAGATCTCAATAATTGATAGAATGCAATGTCTAGTAAAGTGTGGAATCGAAAAGAAATAAATCGACGTTGATAGAGATATAGTTATAATGTGAATGATATTGATAATAAAGAATATTGCGCTAAAGTTAATGTGAGGATCATGGATAGATGAATATCCAAAATATTAATGACGCAAGAATATAATGAATAATAGAGGTCTCTTGTGATGAGACATATGGTTGAAGCTTACAATCCATTTATAAAACTTATTGGATATGCATTAGTCTTTATGAGAAAGCAAAATTAAAATATGCATAAGTTGCAAATGATGGCACACATATATTTTTTCTCAAAGACTTGAAAATGATCATACATGTGGTGGATCCAATAAATATTGTATAAGTCTGGCAATGTGATAATAAGTGATATGCGTCTAAAAAGATATATATGAATAGAGTCAAGTGATATTGATATTTCACTATTGCATGGAGCATGCTACATATAATTAATGCTTAAGGCATATAAGAACGTTCTCGAGAACAATATTGATTGTATTGAACTAATCATGATCTGAGTATATATGTTATAATTTCCTTAGTGTGTAGTGTTGTGCCAAATAAAGAGTTATGGTCATAAAGGCGACTAAGTGCATAGAAATTGAATTTGAAACAAAGACAAAGTTTGTCTTATTTCTAGAATTGAACATCTTAAAGATGAAATATGTGTGCATCATGAAAGCTAAAGACAAAGTTATATCTTTATATGGATAAACGATTCTCATGTTTATGAGGTCACATGATGTTAGAAAGAACCCCTTGATTTATAGAGTTGATGATCACAATATCGATTGAGATATGTCATTTGAAAATGAACAATCCAATTTTTTCTAAGGGTCATACTTGTTGGAAATGAATAACTTGCAAAGTTTGATGATAAACTTGAACGAGATATATGACGTATTATTATGCAAAGAATATGTGTATATAGTGTTCATACATATGATTTTATTAAAACACCTTAATGTGTATTTTAGTTACTCGGTGAGCTTAAGTAATGTGATAATCAAGGGGAGAATATATTTGTTGTACTCTTTTTTCCTTGACCATGGTTTTGTCCCCGCAGGGTTTTCCGGCAAGGTTTTTAACAAGGCAACATCCCTAAGTGTATAAAGGATTTAATGTACTATTTTCCTTCACTAGATTTTTGTCCCACTGGATTTTATCTAGTAAAGCTTTTAACAAGTGATATGGGTTTATACTCTAACACATCAAATACAAGTTTAGTTGATTTTGCAGATGCAGGATATATGCCTGACCCTTAAAATGGTCGGTCACAATCTGGATGTGTTTTTACAAGTAGAGGAATAGCGATTTTATGGTGTTTGGTAAAGCAAACAATTGCATCAACTTCATTCACTCAAGCATAAATGATAGCAATCCATGAGGCAAGTCGAGAATGTGTTTGGTTGAGAAATGTAACACAACACATACGTAGATCATGTAGTATTTCTTCAAAGAAAGAGGCACCAACAGTTTTGTATGAAGATAACGCAACATGCATTGCTCCACTTAAGGGAGGTTACATCAAAGGCGATAGGACAAAAGATATTCTACCGAAGTTTTTTTTCACTCATGACTTACAAAATAATGGAGATATTCTGGTTCAACAAGTTCATTCAAGCGACAGTTTGGCAGATCTATTTACCAAGGCACTTCCTACTTCAACATTCAAGAAGCTTATTCACAATATTGGAATGCGGCAAGTTAAAGATTTTAAGTGATGTAGTCATCAGAGGGAGATAATACGCGTTGCACTCTTTTCCTTAGTCATGGTTTTGTCCCACCGGGTTTTCCTGACAAGGTTTTTAACGAGGCAACATTCTCAAAGCGTATTATCTATCGAGACATCCAAGAGGGAGTATTATGAATATTATATGGATGTCTAGAATAAGGCCCATGACCCATATAGTGATTAGGGTTTACCCTAGTATTTGTCTTATAAATACTCATTGTATTTACCCTCTTCCAGATCAATCGAAGAATACATTTTATTCTTTATCTTTATTCATAACATTAACATATTTTTACATTGTTGCACGTTGTATATGAAACTTTTTTTCTACCCAACCCATCAAGAATCTCAGTTTTCACTCTTCGACATCTTAAAAATATCTTTGACAATTTGTCTTTACTAAAGAAAAACCGCAATGATCATAGTTATGGATGTCTCAAATTTCCTGAACAAAAGTAGAGGCGAGCAAATAGAAAACAGGATGGATCTTGATATCTTCTGTATGTCTATTCTAAATATAAATCCTAAATATTCGTAATTTTCATTTCATAATGTTTATATAGTGGAGATATGGACATGTTGCTTCTGTGTACCTACATGAACAATTTTAATATCTAAATTAAAGTGTAGACATATAGTTGAAACACATATAAGCCAACTAACAACGGATTATTTGTTTCGATTAGAGTCAGTAGCGGAGCCTGAGAATTAAGTTTGGGGGGGGCGGGGGGGGGGGGGGGGGGGCAAAAAATATTTCCCCACGAGTTCCTTTTTTGGCCTACGTCATAACAAATGAGGTGGAATTTGATTCAGCATTTTAAAATACCTTTAGAGGCCGTTTGATTCAAGATATTAAAATTCTGAATATCTAAATTCTAGTATATTAAAATTCCTCATAATTTAAAATTTTAGAATTTAAAATGCCTAAGCCTGTTTGATTGGCAGAATTTATAATTTTTTGAAATCTTGATTTTAGGTTGAACTAATTAACGAATAAATATTTTTTTTTATATATATTTTCTATTTAAAAGATTAAAATTCGAATTTTCACATTTTATATAAATTTTAAAAAAATTATATAAATTTTATACAAAATATATAATAATTTTATTTAAAATTTATAAAAATATATATATAAATATTATAAGAATTTATATAAATTTTATAAAAGCATTATATAAATTTTTTAAATTCTTACACAAAATTTATAAAAAGTTTATATAAGTTTTATAAAAATATATATATAAACCTTATAAAAGTTGGTGGGGGGGTTGGGTGGGGGGGCAAAAAATATTTCCCCACGAGTTTCTTTTTTGGCCTACGTCATAACAAATGAGGTGGAATTTGATTCAGCATTTTAAAATACCTAAGGGGTCGTTTGATTCAAGATATTAAAATTCTGGATATCTAAATTCTAGTATATTAAAATTCCTCAGAATTTAAAATTCTAGAATTTAAAATACCTAAGCCTGTTTGGTTGGCAGAATTTATAATTTTTTGAAATCTTGATTTTAGGTTGAACCAATTAACGAATAAATATTTTTTTTATATAAATTTTCTATTTAAAAGATTAAAATTCGAATTTTCACATTTTATATAAATTTTAAAAAAATTATATAAATTTTATACAAAATATATAATAATTTTATTTAAAATTTATAAAAATATATATAAAAATATTATAAGAATTTATATAAATTTTATAAAAGCATTATATAAATTTTTTAAATTCTTACACAAAATTTATAAAAAGTTTATATAAATATATATATAAACCTTATAAAAAGTTTATATATTATAAAAAAGAATCATAAATTTTATAAAAAATATATATAAATATTATAAAAGAATTCATTAAGTTTTATAAAAATTTAATAAAATTAAAAAAATAAATTTATATAAATTTTATATAAATCTTATAAAAAATTTATATAAATTTTATATAAGTTTTACAAAAAAATTCATTAAAATTTTTAAAAAAATCATTTAATTTTATAAAAAAGATTATATATATTTTATAAAAAATTCATTAATTTTATAAAAAAAGTATTTAAATTTTTTAAGAAATTTCAATAAATTTTACAAAAATTAAATATATATTTCATAACAAAATTCTATATAAATATTTACTTAAATTTATATAAGTTTTATAAATTTTATATAAATTTTTAAAATTTTATAATTTTTTATTTAAACATAAAAACCGAAATAATAACGACAAGAAAAAAAGTTTATAAAAAATAATTTTCAAGTAAATTAAAATTCCTCACTTTTTAGAGGAATTCCAGTATCCCTGATTTTGGGAATTCAAGGAATTTTAAATTCCTTGTTTGGTTATACCAAACACAATATTTGGGAGATATTAAAATGTAAAAATTTTAAATATCTCCCAATATCCTTGAAAAACCTGTCATACCTTAGCTCAATGTTCCAACATGATGAGATTTTATGTTTTGGCATCAAAAACCTGTCATAGCATTAATTTGAACCTCTTTTATCGTAAAATGTGTCCATTTAAGCTATATTTATTTTCGGCAGAACACACAAATCTCATTTAAACAAAAAACATAACTCAAACTGTGTTAGCTCAGCATTAGTATTCAGTTGTATTAGAACAACCATTCTGTATTAAAAAGAAAACATGTAAGTATTTAGAGAGAAAAATCAATTTACAATTTGTACGTTTTTTAACTTATCTTGAAATTAACTAATGCATAAATTATTAAATTTACAAAGCAAAACACGCCAAATGCGCCATATTCACAAATTATATTAATATTTAAATTGAGACTTCTGATTTTTTGGAACCCACTCCCAAAGCTACCAGTCTTAACTCCCCACTCTACCTTCTTCACATATTCTGATTTCTGACCATTAAAAATCATCAGATAAAATGGTTTCTAGACATTAAAACTTGGGTCAGTCTAAAAATGATATCAAAACCAGCAAGATTGATCTAATCACTCAACCAACCATCTCTTAGTGATTACTTTTATTATAACAATAAACACAAGTAGATTAGTCCCTAACACAGGTGCTCACCAAACGAATACAAAAGAAACTATGATAGTCCCCACCAGGTGGATCCTATCTAATCTCAACAATACTCACACTACAAACGCCCTAACTAAACTATAGGTAATAGATCAAGATGATCTAAACTAGAAACTGCATGAAACCACCAAATCGTAACCGAACGATTGAGAGAGATTTTATCTTTGTGTGTGTGATGGAATGAATGAATGAACGAGTCAGTCAACGATCCAGCTATATACTACTCCCAATAACTCGCTTTGCACTTAAGTCCCTGCATAAATAAAAAGTATACACAACAAGAAAGATATAAAAAAATAATTACACAATAGTCCCTGAACATAATAAGCTTGCTAGAAAGTGTATAATACTTTTAACACCCTCCCTCAAGCTTGTAAACCAAACAAGTTAACCATACTAAGCTTCTTGACCAAGAGAGCATGTTGAAATGAACCCAAAGCCTTAGTTAGAACATCAGCAATCTGATTTTTAGAATCCACTTTAACAGTTCTAGTAAGACCTGAATTTACTTTCTCTCCGACAAGATGCACATCAATATCAAAATGTTTGGTCTTTTCATGCATAACTGGATTAGCAGCAATTTGCATAGCAGACTTATTATCACAACACAAGCTTACTAGAAGCAACTTGGTTATACCAAACTCACTTAAAAGCTTGACAACCCACATAATCTCACAAGTAGCAGCTGCCATTGCTCTATACTCAGCTTCAGCTGAGGATTTAGACAAGATAACTTGCTTCTTGCTTTTCCAGATTACAAGGTTACCATTAACATAAACACAATAACCAGATACTGACCTTCTAGTTATATGACACTTAGCCCAATCAGAATCAGAGTAAGCAACAACCTTATAACCTTCATTATTCTTGTTAAAGCTAATACCATTTCCAGGTGCAAGTTTCAAATATTTTAGCACTCTTAAACCAAAGTCAAAATGTGACTGTAAAGGAGCATGCATATGTTTACTTAAACAATTTACAACATAAGAAATATAAGGTCTAGTTAAAGTTAAATAGATTAAGTTTCCAACTAATTTTTTATACTTAGTGATATTAATCAAATAACTATCACCATCAGATTTCTTATGAGCAAGCACAATATTTTCTGGCAAATGTGTAACAACAGGTCTACAAGCCAACAACCCATACTCATTTAACAGTTCTAAGAAATATTTTCGTTGAGTTAAACACAAACCTTTCTCAGTTTTAAGAACTTCAATTCCCAAAAAATACTTAAGTTCTCCAAGATCTTTGATTTTAAATCTGTTATTTAAGAACTTTTTGAACTTATCAATCTCAACTTCAGAATTACCAGTAAACACAAGATCATCCACATAAACAAGCAAGAACAACTTAATCTTTCCATCAGTTTTGATATATAAAGAATGATCATTTTTAGACTGAACAAAACCAGCATCAAACAAAGTTTCAGAAAGCTTGTTGTTCCATTGCCTAGGAGCTTGTTTAAGACCATATAAAGACTTTTTAAGTTTACAAACCTTGTTATCACCGGGCTTAGAATATCCTGGTGGTGGAATCATAAAGACTTCCTCATTCAAATCACCATACAAAAAAGCATTATTAACATCCATCTGATAAAGACTCCAGCCATTTTGCACAGACAAATCAATCAAACATCTAACTGTACTCATTTTTACCACAGGACTAAAAGTCTCCTCATAGTCTGTACCCTCCCTCTGGTTACAACCCTTAGCCACAAGTCTTGCTTTATATCTTTCAATTTCACCAGTAGAAAGATACTTTATTCTATAAACCCATTTAGACTTAATAAGCTTTCAACCAATAGGAAGGTCAACAAGATCCCAAGTACCATTTTCATATAAAGCTTGCATTTCAAGATTCATAGCATTAATCCAGTTTTGATCATCACAAGCATCTTCATAACAAGTAGGCTCATAATTCTTATTAAGACTAGAAGTAAAACCAAAATTCTTCATATCAAGCGTAGCATGATTACAAAACTTATACAATCCATATCTTAATGAAGTATTAAGCACATAATCATTTAATTTGGCAGGAAACTTAGTAACCCTATTAGACTTCCTCTGTCCAACCTCCCTTGATAATTATTTAAAAAACTTTCAAGAACCTCATTGTTTAAACCAAAATTGCCCTCAGATCTATTTCTTTCTCCTATGGGAGTTGCAGTTAGTCTCCTACTGCTACTTGGTAAACTAGTAACTAAGTCATTTCCAGCTTGATTAAAACCAACATCTGGTTGACTATCATTATTATTAGCTATTTCCTCAGTAGCAGAACCACCACCCTCTCTACACAAAGGAGTATCCCCTTCCTCATCATCATTGGGTCTTGAAGTTTTGAAAGTGTTTTTAGACTCAAAATAATCAAAAAAATTCAAAGTGGAAACTTCATTTGAAGACTCTAAAACTTGATCATTATTCATTTTATAAAGAAAAACATTTTCATAAAACTTAACATCCCTAGAGTATATGATTCCTCTATTTTCAAGACCAAAAAGTTTATAAGCCTTTTTTCCACTAGCATAACCAAGTAAAATACACTTTTCAGATTTTTCAGAAAACTTATCATTGGTTTTTAAAATAGTTGCTTAACACAAACACCCAAAACTTCTTAAGTGAGAAAGGTTAGGTTCTCTACCATACATAAGACAGAAAGGAGATTTACCATTTAAAATAGAGGAAGGAAGCTTGTTAACCAAATAAGCAGCAGTTAAAACACATTCAGACCAAAACATAAGAGGAATCCCCCCCTGAAACATAAGGCTTCTTGCAACATTAATCAAATGCCTATGTTTCCTTTCAGCAATACCATTCTGTTGTGGAGTATATGCACAAGTAGTTTGATGAACAATTCCCATAGTATTAAAAAAATCACCCATATTTTTATTCACAAACTCAGTGCCATTATCAGACCTCACAATCTTAACTTTCTTATTAAACTAAGTTAAAACCAGATTATAGAAGGTCACAAACATTTGAAAAACTTCATCTTTAGTTTTAAGCATATACACCCACAAAGATCTACTAAAGTCATCAACTATGGTCAAAAAATATCTGAATCCAACTAACCACTTTATAAGGCCCCCAAACATCAAGATGAACAAGTTCACCAAAACACTTAGATTTATGTTCACTCAGAGGAAAAGACTCTCTAATTTTCTTAGCCTTATGACAAATATCACAAGGTAAATCATTATTAACATGTTTCAGTTCCAAAGAATTCTTTAACAGTTGTAAAAATTGGTTAGCAGAATGACCCAACCTATTATGCCAAACATCTTTAGACACAAAGCATGTAAAATACTCACAATTGCTAACAGCAGGAACATTATCAGCTTTATCAAACAAATATAGACCAGCAAATTCACTACTAGTCCCCAAGACAGTTCCTTGTTTCAAATCCTGAATATAGCATTTAGATTCATCAAAACTAACTTTAAGCTTACTATCTTTAGTTAACTTATTAACAGATAGTAAACTAACACAATACTCAGGAACAACCAAAACATCAAATAAAATCACACCATTATTAAGTTTCAAGTTCCCAACATGAGTGATTTTAGCCAATGTACCATTAGGGTGTCCAACAGTAAGTTTTAAATCAGAAACATCAACAAGATTAAACATATTTTCTGTATTGTCAGTCATATGTTGATTGGCACCAGAATCAATAATCCAGCCAAAGTGATAACTCACCCTATCAGTTTTAACAGTAGCACAATAAAACTTATAAAAATGCTGATTAAAAAACACATTGCAATTAAAAAATGAACAATTTCCAATACCTGCCACATTGGCCTGAACCCTTGAAGAAGAACCATTATCATTGAGCAGACTCATTAACTTGAGCATTTGCTCATTACTCAAAGAAAACATATTACTTTTATCCTTATTAAACTCCACATTGTTACTTTTGGTGTTATTAAAAACATTTGCAGGTTTTAGATTAGGATTCTTTTTAAAACCTGTAGAATAACCAATAATCTCAAAACACCTTTCAATTGTATGACCTTTTAACCCACAATGCTTACACAAGAAAGAATTATAATTTCCTTTATTACCACCACTATTCCCATTGGACTTATTACAATTACCAGTATTACCACAAGACCAATTACCAATTTTATTCTTATCATCAACAGTCTTAGTCACAAAAGCAGACACTTGAGGTTTTTCAATCTTAACAGAACTAGAAGGAATCCCTCTATGGGATTCTTCTCTAGAAATAACAAGAAAAGCATCCTTAACTTCAGGAAGGACTTCCCTAGTCAGAATGCTACTTCTTATGGGTTGATAAACATCATCAAGACCCATAAGAAATTGCATTAATTTTAGCAACTTTCTATGATCAGCAATTTCTACTCCAGCATCACAATTACAATCAGGAACCTTAGTTAAGATATCAAACTCTCTCCAATAAGAATTCAATTTATGATAATACTCAGAAACAGGCAAACCACCTTTCTTAAAAGAATTAATTTTCTGAAGCAAATTAAACACAATAGAACCATCAATCCTATCATATGTCTCTTTAAGTTCAGCCCAAATATTAGCAGCATTATCAGAAAACACATGACCAAGATACACATCCTGAGTCAAAGAACCAAGTAACCAATTAAGAACAACAGCATTACATTTATCCCATTGGGCAAGAAACACAGGGCTAGCAAGATAAGTATCTCTAACACAATCACCATCAACAAAACCAAACTTACCCTTAATTTGTAAAGCAAGTTTCATGGCACACGCCCATATTCTATAATTTTCCACACAAGACAATTTAACAAAAATAATAGATGCACAATTAGAATCACCAAGATGCAAATGAAGAGGATTACTCTGATCTAAAGAATTAATAAGAATAGCCATCAAGAACAAACAATAACAAGAACCAAGGGAAAAACAGAACCAACCAAACAAGAACAGAAAAACCAACTACCAAATCAAGAAACAAGAAAAGCAACTAAACCAACCAACCAAACAAGAACAGAAAAAACCAACTACCAAACCAAGAATCAGCTAAACCAACTACCAAACCAAGAAACAAGAAAAACAACTAACTAAAAACAGAAAAGTGAACTCACACCCAAGCTCCTCAAAACTTAACCAACGAGAATGTGATTGACCAGAACAGGTATCCAAACCACTCAAATGGTGGTAGGTCAAGATGTTAATCAGCCTGTTTGCTCCCCGTTGACCAAGTAAGATTCACTTAAGAGAAAAGAAGACTTACAGAGCGAAAAAGCAGCGGAATATACCAAGAACAACAAGAATAATCCCAAAGAACCCCATAGATCAACCAAATCAAGAAACCCTAAAATTAAAAAATTAGGGTTTCTTCAAATTGACCTTTAGAATCGATCAAAAACCACGTTAATCAACGATTAACAACTCAAGAACCATCAAGAGCCACCAATTAACCAAAAACCCCAAAAATTAGGGTTTCAAGATAAAACCCTAATAATCACCAGCAACACCAATCGAGCCTCAAGAGTCAACCTAGGGCTCTAATACCATGTAAAAATGATATCAAAACCAGCAAGATCGATCTAATCACTCAACCAACCACCCCTTAGTGATTACTTTTATTATAACAATAAACACAAGTAGATGAGTCCCTGACACAGGTGCTCACCAAACGAATACAAAAGAAACTATGATAGTCCCCACCAGGTGGATCCTATCTAATCTAAACAATACTCACACTACAAACACCCTAACCAAACTATAGGTACGGAACAAAAACTGAGAAAAAAACTGTCCAGAAAAAACTGGGAGACAAAAAGTACACAAATAGTGTATTTTTTGTACTTTGTTTGTGGGGTAGGGGGGGGGGGGTACCAATAGGGATACCCTTAAAACTTACCTGACAATCACATTGATAGTTCTCAGTCAATGTTGAGGGCACTTGGATTACTGAGCGGGTCGGGTTATAAAGACCCCCCCAAAGCCCCTATATATACCCCCCTGATTTTTTTATTTTTATTTATTTATTTATTTATTTTTATAATTTTTTTGTTATAAAACTGTGAATCGGAAAATACGGAATCAAAAAAATAAAGTTTAACAGGTTAAAACTGTTAAACAGTCAAAAATTACGGAACAAAAACTGATAAAAAAACTGTCCAAAAAAATTGGGAGACAAAAAGTACACAAATAGTGTACTTTTTATACTTTGTTTGTGGGGTAAGGGGTACCAATAGGGGTACCCTTACTGAGCTGAGGGTGCTCCACTTTTTTTCTGTTATTACAGTTTGACCATTTTCGTGTTTGACCCACTCATCCTCTTCTACCCCAAACCCGCAAATCGGACCAGACCTCCTATAATTACCATGTAATCTATACTACTTTATAAAGCATTTGGGACCTTCTTAGAATAGGAAGGCTGAAAATTCAGACTTTTTTTCTACTACTAAATAAAGCAAGTTGTTGATATCTTTTGTAACAACCTACTAAATAAAGCAAGTTGTTCATATCTTCATCAATATTATATACTATAACCCTTTCTAACAACCTTTTGTAACAAACTACTTAAATAACATTTTTTCTTTTAAATTAATTTTTTTTTTATTTATTTATTATTTTTAAAATCTAATTTCACCATATTTTCTAAAATTTTATGCTCTTTAATTCAATATCCATTTTACTATATTTTTATTAACTATTAATTTTTTTAAAAGTTTAGAGGTTTTTTTTTATTTTTTACAACTTTAACAATACAATTTAATGGATAAGAGATTAATATTTGTTAGCCTCAAAAATGATTATAAGTAACCGCTGCATTACGCGGGTTCATGCTAGTATAATTAAATCAGCTTATGAGTATAATAGAAATTGAATGGATTAATTAAATCAGTTTCACATGTTGTATATACTTCATACATAGTGTCCTTTGTAATAATAAGTAGAGCAATAAGAATCTTACTTGTTGAAGATTAAGGCCTCATTTGTTTTTAAAAAAAACCTCTTCTAGCCTCTTTTGCCTGCAAACCTCTGTAGGCGCGCAGAGGTATTTGTTTGTTTTTTTGCAGACATAAGTGTTAAGAAGCACTTATCCCCTCTTCAACCATGAAGACATCTCCCTTCCTCTTCTTTCCTCTTCTTCTCACTTCTTCCCACGTCTTCAATACTCACATCCCACCATCACCTTTAATATTTTTTTGCATTTTTTATATTTTTATACTTTTTATAACGAAATGATTCATTTCGTATTTTTTCACGTTTTTATATGTTTTATGTTTTTTTTTCATTTTTTTCGTGTTTTATTTTTTTGTCAATTTTGCACGCTTTTGTACGTTTTTCTATGTTTTCGTGCATTTTTACGCTTCCGTTCGTTTTCGTTCTATTTTTCAACGTGTTCATACGTTTTTGTTTGTTTCGTAAGTTTTTAAGTTTTATACATTTTCATATATTTTAATTTATTTTTTACGTGTTTGTATACTTTTATGTCTTTTTAGGTATTAGCGTTTTCAGCGCTACAAAATACGAAGAAAACGTAAAAATCGTACAAAATGTACAATAACGTAAAAATTGACAAAAAGTACGAAAACATACAAAAGAACTAATGAAAATATAAAAAGAAAAAGAGTAGGAAAGAAGTACTTCAAGATTATAAAAAACAAACGGTCTTTTTTGTGTAGATGAAGACTTTAAGTGCACCTCTTCTTCTTGTAGACATGGTTTGTAGATGAAGAGATAAAACCTCTGAAAAAACAAACGAAGCCTAAGTACACAAGAGTAAGAACTAAAATGTCGTGAACAATACACCTAAACAATGAGTAACATGTCCGTTTGCTTACCTCAGTTCCAGCAATGCCCATGTCAAGGACTATGTCAACGTCATGATACACTAATGGATGGAGGTGAACGCAAAACATTAAAGTCAAGAGTGCTCAACATTTGCAAGGTGGTCACAAGAGTAATATGAATCTCACGGATGAGGTATCTGGTTATGGATTCGCTGATGATGTTCATGTAAATTTAAATTGTGTCATTAGCATGGGTCGATGCAAGGTTGATGATTTTCTTGGAAAGATTGTTATATTAGAAAGGCTATATCAGAGCAACGTTGACAGCTTCTATCAAAAAAGTTGAAGATTGTATCAAAAAGGTCGAAGGTTCTATCAAAAATGTTACATCATTAAAAGTCTATCTATGAGAAAGGTTCTATCAGAAAAGTTAAATCAAAATATTCTGTCACCAAACGCTCTATCTGAAATTAGCTTATTAAAAGTATTGTATGTAAAATTATGTCAATATCTATCAAAAGTTTTTGAATCCCATAGAAACTAAGTTATGGAAATAAGATTATGATTTTGGGAGCTAAAATTCAACATTTGTTTCTAAATGTAGTTAATATACAAATTAATATGTAACTCACATTTAACAATTTGATGTTCATAGTTGCTGGGTTGGTGGAGGTCCATGGCTTATCCAGAAGGTTGATTTCCATATCCGAGCTAGGAAATTAGTGGGACCCCATAGCCAAACTGAGGCAGATAACTCGGGTTTGAACTAGGTTGTTGAGCATAACTAGATTGAGGCGCATATATTGGAGGGGCTTGATTAAAAATTTCGGCTTGACCCCCTTCTGTAGCACTTTGACTGGTTTGACCATCAGTGGTTTGGCGCAGCATTGTATCCGGATGTAGGATTACCGTAACTTTGCTGATCATATCTTGATTGTGGCGCAAATGCATACCCTTCATAACCATCCTAACCATACCCTTGAGTTCCATAACCTTGAGTTTTTTATTGAGTTTGTTGAGTTTTTCGAAGGTTAGAATACATGAAAAGGTTTGCGTGACGGTCTGAAAGTTTCTGAAAAGTTACAACTAATTTAGGAACATTGTATAGGACTACAAGGAAATGGATCATAGAATGATAAAATGTATTTCAGATACACATACCTCATCTTGTTTCTGAAGCTCAATAGTCTACTACAAATCCAACATGTCCGTTTGTTTTGTATTAAATATAATGCTTATTATTCTGCGACATTCTGAGTAAATGATAAGTGTGAAAACACTCATCAATTATGATCCAAAAACCACTTAAAACACAGTTAAATACATTATATTTAACTGAAAATTATCAGAATCACGTGGGTATTTGTGTTTCATGTGTTTTCAGATAAAAAGATACATTTTGGAGCAAAGACACGTTTTCAAAGGATTTTTATGAATAAAAGACGAAGAAGAAGACGAAAGAGCTTTCAAGGACCTTACTTGTCATTATTTCGAAGATCGAGGACTTAAAGTGTAATTTTCATAAAGACGAAGGATGAAAAGATATGTGCTTAAAGAGTTCATGATACATTTGACAAAAAGATTAAAAGTGAAGGATTTAAAAGAGAAACAAAGGGAAAGTTGGAATGGAAGTTTATACTTGGTCATTTGACCAAGTCACAGTCAATAAAAAACACACGGGCTTCTTCTCCAAACGTGAAGAGAGAGAGAGAGTTTATCAGAAAAACTTCAACACTTTTCTCCACAAACCTGCAAATCGATTTCATGATTAATCCAAGAAGATTCAGGCAAAGATCAAAGAAGAAAAATCGATCAGCTTTTCATCCTCTTCCTGATGATGCCGATTAATTGGCTCAACAGTAGATGAAGAAGAAACCCCCAATTTGGGGATGTGAAGAACCCTAGTCTAATCCTCGTATTAAACACGTGGCACGTCCTAATTGGAAGCAACACGTCATCCCCCTCTCTTCGACGCCTATCAATACAAGGAGAAGACCTCATTCGAAGACGGTTAGCTTAGGTGTAGGATTCACACAGTTAGGTTTAGGAGTAGAGTTAGTTAGTTAGAAATTAATACAAAGTTTCATCTTGCTAGTAATCTTGTAACTGATTCAGTTTTTAGTTTGTAACCGAATACTTTTTCTCCATTAATGAAATAATTCAAGCTTTCTCATTCTTCCCTTCTAATTAGATCAAAAGTAAATTCATTTGGGATTCTTCAATATTCTTTTGATTTTCTGTTATCTTTAAACCTGTTACTGTTCACGTAGTTTTAGAAGTTTGTTAAAGTACTTGAGAATTGAGTTGTTGATTCCGAGTTATTCGTTTCAAGTACTCATTTTTTTTCGGATCAGTCTTACTCTTTAAACTCAGGATAGTATGGCCATTGATGAAGTTTAAGTGTTCAAGTTCTTGTTTCTTTAGAGCTGTTGATTAAGCTTGTTATTAGCTTTCTTTAATTCTTAAACCCTTGTTGTTACAAAAGCTATGTTGTGTTACTGTTAGTCAAAAGCTCCATAGAGCTTAGGAAAAGATTTTTGACAATCTTTAAAAGTCCTAATCAGTCAAGTAAGAGTAGAGGATTAATAAGTTCAAAATATAGTGTTTCTTTTCATAACATTTGTGCAGGTATTTGGGTTCAGTTCAGATCAGTGGAGTCGTTGTAAGGTGCGTTTGGATTTGCTGAAAGAATAAGCAAATCAGTTGGAGTTCGAATTCTGTAGATTCAAGTGACAGTTGTTTAGAGTTCGAGGTCCAGTTAAGCAGAGTGCTGTTCAGATTGAGCTTACTGAATTTAGCTGGTGGTTCGATTAGTTTGCAGTTCCGTTCAGCAGTAGCAGATAGCTAAGCCGGCTCAGCGCCGTGCTTCTTCATCAGCGGACAGGCTTGGATGTAGGGTAATTCTAGTTTTATTTTCTGCAGTTTTTTAGATTAAGTTTGCTGGTTGAATACTAGTATAGTCTTGTTTGTTCCTTGTTCTATAGAATCTGATTGATTGATAAGTTGAACTACAATTTAGCATTTAGTTGATTTGGATTCACTTGCTATCAATTTTTGAGCTGCTTATTTTGACATTCAACTTAGGAGTTTAGTTAAAACATTTTATAACTTTTATTACTCAGTAGTATTTTGGATGTAAGTCAAGCTGGACTAAGAGATTCTCATTCAAAGGAAAGAATAATAGAATTAATATTTAAGTTTAAGAGATTCGAACTAGAGATTGGATTTCTAAATAAAAATGTTTCTACAATTAGGAGTACTAGTGAATATACACAATTTTGGTTACATTCTCTGTTTATGCGTGTTCAGTTCATTTCTACAAATTTTGGTTGTCAGACTCGTTAGCTAATACTAGTATTGTTGGGCTTTAGATTTGGGCTAGTGTCCATCTTAGTTCAATTTGTCTTTTTTTTAATTCGGTTAGCATTAGTCTAAATTTTAGATTTTTGTAGACTTTAGATTTTAGATAAGTTGAAATTAGACTTATACCAATTGAATTAGTTTTAAAAAAAATGAAAACTTTGAAGTTTGTTATAATTAGTTTTAATTAGTTAAATTTGTTGGTTAGTTACATTTTATTAGTTTCTATTGTACTTTGTGTTGATTGCGGTATTTTCAAATTGTTTTTAGACTAGTACATATTACGTAGTATAATAGCTATTTTTACCTTTTTAAATGTTTCTTGCCAAGTAGAAATAAATACCATTCAATTTTTACAACCAAAAATAATAAAGTCAAGCTTGGATAGTTATATCAATTCGATAAGACCGAGAGAAACGATTGTACTAAAAACGAAACATTAAATGGCGCCGCTGCCGGTTCTTGTCGTGAAGATTAACGGTTTCGAGTGAGACGATTGGATTTTGGGATCCGTTCACTTTGTGAACGTTATTTTTACGTATTATAAATCAAAAAGATAAAACAAAAAAATCAAAAAGATAAAAATATATAAAAAATAAAAAATCACAAAATCAATTCTTTTCCTAAAGAATTGAACCAAAAAAAAATAAAAAATCCAAAAAGTAATCTTTTTCCTAAAAGATTACACCAAAAAATATATATTATTGGATTTCCTCGGTTTTTATGTACATATAGTATTTTCTTTAAAAAACCCCACTAAATACAAAAATATTTTTCTCTATATTATTATATGTAAATACGTATACGTATAAGAACAACCAATACACATATCTTCCATAAGTATTACCGAGGCAATACATCGTGTTAGGGGGCGTTCCGGTCCTTGACACGCGTATCGATCAAATTTAATTAAGCAAGAATAGATAAATACTTCCAATTGGAAATAATTCGAAGAATACAAACTACAAAGTGAATAGAAAGGCGATGTGCTATAAAATGCCATCTAAGGGTCAATAGGTACTTAAGTGCTTCGCGCCACCTAACCCCTCTTTCACTAGTGCGTATTCTAAGAAGGAAGGCTTTATTGGGGGTCTTGCACCCAAGTAGTAAATACATATATTATACTTTCTTGTGGATATTTCATATCGAACCTCGAGGGAGATAATCTTTTCTCCTTCAAAAGTCGACCGAGAGCTTATCTCTCACTCCTCGAGTTTATTTACACGTGTACTCGCACACGTGTAATCATACCACCTTTGGTGTATTACTTCCTTCCCCGAGGAAGCTTTTAAACGTCATTATACTTGTATATACATTCGGCCACCTTGTTACACATGGATACTCGTTCCATGTTGGAGATTTTGCAACAACGATCCGCCAAGGCTAATTATTCGCCTTGTTCGACTTGTGGTGGTCCACACGATACTTAATTATGTGATCAAAACAATGGCTATTATGGGGAGGGATATGCTTATAATGGAACCGAGAACCCTAATTTTCAACCTAACTTTCCAATGGACTATACTTGTAATGACTATATGGGATATTCCGGTTTTTCATCACAAACTCCACCATCATTTCATGATCAAACCTTTAATGAGCCATACCAAAACCAAGGATTTTCAAACAATGAAGGTTTTCAAAATAATGATAATTTTCAAGGCTATAATCAAGAAACCTTTCAAAACCAAGGATTTTCCAATCATGAGGGTTTTCAAAATAATGATAATTTTCAAGGCTATAATCAAGAAACCTTTCATAATCAAAGATTTTCAAATAATGGAGGCTTTCACAATGATGAAAATTTTCCATGCTATAATCAAGATACTTTTCAAAATCAAGGATTTTCACATTATGAGGGTTTTCCAAACGAAGGAAATTTTCAAGGTTACAATCATGAGAACTTTCATAATCATGACTCTTTTCAAACCTACAATTCACCTAATTATGGAAATCCACCTCCACCATATTCTTCGACTTATTCATGTGAGTTTTGTGGAAAAGAACCCCATTATGGTTATGATTGTCGACCAAGGGATCCGCCGTCTTATACTCCTAGTGATTTCCATGAGTTTTATTCTGTAATCGTGGATAATGGAAAACACCTGGAATATATGTCGAAGGCTCTTAATCGTAGGATAGAAATGAGCCTCGAGGAAATAAAAGAGACTCGGTGGTTAAGGGAGGAAATTAAGTCTCTTGAGGATGATGTAAGGAACAAGCGGTTTAATAATAAGAAATTTGGTGATATGTATAGTGGATCGGTGAACAATTCCTCTCGGTTCCTCAAGAACAATTTAGATGATTTACTCATTAAGATTTCTACAATCGAGGAAGAAGAACAATTTTTTGCTAATCGTGCTCGTTTGCTTAAACAATGCTTATATGACGATGATGACAATCCTCCGATTTGTATGACATTTAATGATGACACACCTTCATCACCTTTACCTCACGTGGAACCCACCGACTCTTTAACCATGGGGGACGAGCCTCTTAGCACTAATACAAACACCGATTTGGATGAGTTAACCGCTTCTAGTGTTGAGAACCTTATCCCAATCCAAAGAGAGTTAGCGAGTGTTTCCAATGAACCATGTGACGAGCTTTGTATCGATACCTCTTCTCCTCATGATCACATTGAGATTTCATCACATGTTGACCTTCATGCTACTACTAGTGATTTTGGTGATTTCGATCTTGATGAATTGTTTAAAGAGAGAGATAATGAAATTGAGGAAGAGTTTATGCAAGATTTGCCACAAATAGAGGATGACGATTGTGATTCTAGTGAGGCATCTTATGATATATTCTCCGAGGACTTTTCATGTCAAGATGACATTCCTAATTTGGATGATGATGTTGATCATATAGAAGAAGTGGAAGATGTTCATATTCGTGAGGTTTTATCAAACGTTTATCATCTTATCTCCTTGATTGAAGCTTTGAATGAAAACCATAATGATGATTCCATAGAAGAAGAACCTTTCATTGACATTTCTTCACCGGTTTTTGAGGTTGCACCTATTGATTTTTATGATGATATCATCCCTTTGAGTGATTCTCTCATTAATACACCTTCTTTTTAGTCTTCTATTCCCACCCTTCCACCCTTGAAGTTGGTTATTGATGAAGATCCTATACTCTTAGAGATTGATCCTTTTTCACCTATGGCACCTTTAGAACCCAAAACCTTTGATATGGATTGTCATATGGATATTGATACCACCATAGAGGCTTATCTTGCTAATTTTGATATTGAGGTTGATGATAGTGATTCTAATTGGGAAGAGGAGATTCGTCTTATTGAGAACATGCTTTTTGGGAACATAGAGCCTACACTTCCTTCACAAGACACTATTCATCTTGATCCTTCTTTTTCTATGCCTTCTATGGAAGATTACCCACCTTTTGATGATGATGAGGAGCCCAATATGGATATAATAGTTATGAATGTTTTGATACCTACACCTTCATTGTCTCATGATGCTTTGATATCTAAGGGGGAATCTTATATGGTTGACACGAGTTCATTTTCTTATTTTCCCATGAAGGGAAAGGTTTTTCATCCTGGGATCCGTAAATTTGAGACACCTTGGTTTCATCTACTCCACTTAAGAGTGTGACTTTGATTGATATGACCTTCTTGTCTGAGCTTACTTTGGTGATACTACCTACTTTGGAGTTATTCACTTGTCGAGATGGAAACTATGTATTTGATCCTGGGGTGCTTCATATTTGAGACATTTCGTATGTTGGACAAACTTGAGACACGTTGGACCGTTCCATTTATCGAGGCGGATATTGTAAATCTTATAGTAAATGGCAGCGTGCTAAGTTTGAGTGTATCATGTGAGATGTGCTTCAAAGTGATATCCTTTATTCTCCATGATGGTTTCCCCAAGGACAACCTAATTCGGGGCCGAGTCGAGCTAGAGACTTAGGGTTAAAAAAAACTCAAGCATTGTATAACTAGGTTAGAAAACATAGAGTAGATCTAAATAGGTTAGGTTTAATTAAGAGGATGTTATAGTAGAGTTGAAGTGGAGGGGTGGCTTTTCTTCGTCTTTTTGGTGTTTGCTTCAAGGGTTAGTCTCTCACATTTCATGCTTCGAGCTTATGGAGGAGGCCCGTGTATCCGGTTCACTTTGATAAGTCTTTGCTATTGTGATATTCAACAATTGTGCTTAAAATGAATACCCTTTAGTTGTCTCTTCCTTAACTTGGGTTAAGCAAAGTTATCAATGTCATAAGTGTAGGGGAGTTTACTCCAATACTCTTAAACATTGAGGACAATGTTTATCTTAAGTGTAGGGGAGACTTCTATCGAAGTGACCTTACCTAGACCATTGCCTTAACTTCATGATAACATGGAAAATTAATTTTTCAAACATTTTTCAAGTTTTTGATCTACTTTGGCCATAAAAAATATGCATTCATAATTTTTGCATTAATCATTTTTCATTTGCATAACACATTTGCATTGTATATATTTTTTTTCTTTTGTTCTTTATGAAATATATAAAGAAAAATAAAATATAATAAGGACATGGTTTAACAAATGTAGACTTCTTTGACATATTAGGCCCGCCATGGATATTTTTCCTCAACCCGAGTTTGCTTATCTTAGCATTCTCTAGCTAGTATCCTTAACCATGTAGTCCTTCATTGGTCTATTAGGCTAAGCATCCACCAATCTCATTCTTTGAGATTTTAAACTTGTGGAGAATGGGAAATGATAGAGTTGAAGCAAGTATAAAAGGGCTAGATAAACTTCATGATAATTACTTGTGGCTAAACCCTTCTCTTATTTACCTCTATTTTCTTCGCATGTATAAATGTTAATAAATAATCAAGAACGGTTTTAATTGGTTTGTAATCTCTTATGCATTTTTGTCTAATCATTCACGGTTGATATAAGTACGTCTTAAGATTCTAAGTTAGAACGTTTTATGTGTACTAGACTTATGTCATGCTTAATACTTAGCGGGTGTTTTTCTTTTTATTCTTTTCAACTTTCTTTGTGAGGAATAAAGAAAAATAAGAGCGGTTACAAAAAAAATGAGTGGCTAGAAAAAAAAAAAAAAAAAAGAAAATTATACAAGACTCCCAAGAGGGGCAGTGAAGTGTTAATTATAGTAACTATTAGATTCCAATATTACCTTGACGGGTTGCGGGGATTTAATAGTTGCTCCAATCCAATATTACCTTGACGGGTTGCGGGATTGAAGATCCAAAGTCTCAAAAAGATGGCGGATGTAAATTATTGCGTGAGTTATTTTTCTTTCCTTAGCGAGTGTGTAGCTACTTATTAATGCATGACATGAGGATTTTACACATAAGGCGAATGACTTATTACTCTTGAAACGGACTTATATTAATTGTGAGCGGTTTTTCAAGTAATGAATGAGAGGATTACTTAGGATTAAAACCGTGCTTCCTTATTTTTGGATTTTACATTTCTTATACTTCACGCTTTAAATAATGACAAATTTGCCTTCAAGCAATTTGCTCAAATAATAACCGGTTCCACATTTAACTATCATGAATAAGTTGATGCACTTTTTACTTGTGAATGCAATGATCCCATTTTTAAGCCTTGTATGGGGATAGTGAAACTTGAGGGTGATAAGTATCCATGGTACCAAAGCCCTAATCTAAGTCATTGATTTCTTTATGAGTTATTTCCATCAAAACCATTTATGAAAAATCCAAAAATATATAAATAGAATTGTTTTCTTTGCGTTGCATTGTAAATATTCAAAATCATTTATCATGTAGTATAGTTTAGTTTATCAAATCATAAAATGGCCAAGGTGGGTTAATTATGAGAAAAGTGCACTCTAGAGCTTGAAATGCTGCATTGCATGACGTCATGGCAATGGTCAAGTGGAGGGGAGTTGATAAGTGTGAAAACACTCATCAATTATGATCCAAAAACCACTTAAAACACAGTCAAATACATTATATTTAACTGAAAATTATCAGAATCACGTGGGTATTTGTGTTTCATGTGTTTTCAGGTAAAAATATACATTTTGGAGCAAAGACACGTTTTCAAAGGATTTTTATGAATAAAAGACGAAGAAAAAGACGAAAGAGCTTTCAAGTACCTTACTTGTCATTGTTTCGAAGATCAAGGACTTAAAGTGTAATTTTCATAAAGACGGAGGATGAAAAGATATGTGCTTAAAGAGTTCATGATACATTTGACAAAAACATTAAAAGTGAAGGATTTAAAAGAGAAACAAAGGGAAAGTTGGAAAGGAAGTTTATACTTGGTCAATTGACCAAGTCACAGTCAATAAAAAACACACGGGCTTCTTCTCCAAACGTGAAGAGAGAGAGAGAGTTTATCAGAAAAACTTCAACACTTTTTATCCACAAACCTGCAAATCGATTTCATGATTAATCCAAGAAGATTCAGGCTAAGATCAAAGAAGAAAAATCGATCAGCTTTTCATCCTCTTCATGATGATACCGATTAATTGGCTCAACAGTAGACGAAGAAGAAACCCCCAATTTGGGGATGTGAAGAACCCTAGTCTAATCCTCGTATTAAACACGTGGCACGTCCTAATTGGAAGCAACACGTCATCCCCCTCTCTTCGACGCCTATAAATACAAGGATAAGACCTCATTTGAAGACGGTTAGCTTAGGTGTAGGATTCACACAGTTAGGTTTAGGAGTAGAGTTAGTTAGTTAGAAATTCATACAAAGTTTCATCTTGCTAGTAATCTTGTAACTGATTCAGTTTTTAGTTTGTAACCGAATACTTTTTCTCCATTAATGAAATAATTCAAGCTTTCTCATTCTTCCCTTCTAATTAGATCAAAAGTAAATTCATTTGGGATTCTTCAATATTCTTTTGATTTTCTGTTATCTTTAAACCTGTTATTGTTCACGTAGTTTTAGAAGTTTGTTAAAGTACTTGAGAATTGATTTGTTGATTCCGAGTATTCGTTTCAAGTACTCATTTTTTTCGGATCAGTCTTACTCTTTAAACTCAGGATAGTATGGCCATTGATGAAGTTTAAGTGTTCAAGTTCTTGTTTCTTTAGAGCTGTTGATTAAGCTTGTTATTAGCTTTCTTTAATTCTTAAACCCTTGTTGTTACAAAAGCTATGTTGTGTTACTGTTAGTCAAAAGATCCATAGAGCTTAGGAAAAGATTTTTGCCAATCTTTAAAAGTCCTAATCAATCAAGTAAGAGTAGAGGATTAATAAGTTCAAAATATAGTGTTTCTTTTCATAACATTTGTGCAGGTATTTGGGTTCAGTTCAGACCAGTGGAGTCGTTGTAAGGTGCGTTTGGATTTGCTGAAAGAATAAGCAAATCAGTTGGAGTTCGAATTCTATAGATTCAAGTGACAGTTGTTTAGAGTTCGAGGTCGCAGTTAAGCAGAGTGTTGTTCAGATTGAGCTTACTGAATTTAGCTGGTGGTTCGATTAGTTTGCAGTTCCGTTCAGCAGTAGCAGATAGCTAAGCCGGCTCAGCGCCGTGCTTCTTCATCAGCGGACAGGCTTGGATGTAGGGTAATTCTAGTTTTATTTTCTGCAGATTTTTAGATTAAGTTTGCTGTTTGAATACTAGTATAGTCTTGTTTGTTCCATGTTCTATAGAATCTGATTGATTGATAAGTTGAACTGCAATTTAGCATTTAGTTGATTTGGATTCACTTGCTATCAATTTTTGAGCTGCTTATTTTGACTTTCAACTTAGGAGTTTAGTTAAAACATTTTATAGCTTTTATTACTCAGTAGTATTTTGGATGTAAGTCAAGCTGGACTAAGAGATTCTCATTCAAAGGAAAGAATAATAGAATTAATATTTAAGTTTAAGAGATTCGAACTAGAGATTGGATTTCTAAATAAAAATGTTTCTACAATTAGGAGTACTAGTGAATATACACAATTTTGGATACATTCTCTGTTTATGCGTGTTCAGTTCATTTCTACAAATTTTGGTTGTCAGACTCGTTAGCTAATAGTATTGTTGGGCTTTAGATTTGGGCTAGTGTCCATCTTAGTTCAATTTGTCTTTTTTTTAAAATTCGGTTAGCATTAGTCTAAATTTTAGATTTTTGTAGACTTTAGATTTTAGATAAGTTGAAATTAGACTTATACCAATTGAATTAGTTTTAAAAAAAATGAAAACTTTGAAGTTTGTTATAATTAGTTTTAATTAGTTAAATTTGTTGGTTAGTTACATTTTATTAGTTGCTATTGTACTTTGTGTTGATTGCGGTATTTTCAAATTGTTTTTAGACTAGTACATATTACGTAGTATAATAGCTATTTTTATCTTTTTAAATGTTTCTTGCCAAGTAGAAATAAATACCATTCAATTTTTACAACCAAAAACAATAAAGTCAAGCTTGGATAGTTATATCAATTCGATAAGACCGAGAGAAACGATTGTACTAAAAACGAAACATTAGTAAACATCCAAAGAAAAGAATTGAATAAACAATGATGTTACCTTATCCATATTTGGGACAAGATCTTGTAGTTTCCTCATCTTTTCACTTATTCATGTCCGCTTACCTAAATATGAAAAAAAAGATAGTCATGCAAAAAATGATTCTAATACAGGTTCTTATAAACTCCCATCCACTTCAGATCCTGTCAAAAATGATACTCCAAATAGTGGAAACTAACATGGAATTGTTCCAAATGCAAATTGAAACAATCCAAGTAACTAATGGTTGGCTGGGGTCATCCCTGTCAACTTGAACGATTTCACAAAATGCAAATTTTATTAACAAACCGCTAATTAACTTGATTAGCCGCAATATTATTGACATACCAGCCCTCTAGAAAGCATAGCAGATATAAGGAATAGTAGTATCGTCATACGACTACGGAAACTTGGAATCAATTCTTTAAGCTTCTTCATTGCACTTGCATGGGATGTGAATGTGTCAACTGTCAGAACTTTCTGAATATAAGAATCGGATTCAATTGAAAGACCAGCGAGAAATCTATCAACGGAGAGTCATGCTTCTACATACAGTGGCCAAAACAAATAACACCTAGTAAGTTATAAGGAAACTGGTATAAAGAACAGAAATGCTAGAATTTGATGAACAGAGGACATTGACAAGTAGATTAAAAGCAAAACAAAGCATACTAGGGGAGCAAAACTGAAAAAAGTTGTATATGTGATAGTACCAGCCCATCACGACAGTTAATATCCAATTACAGCTCTAATTTCGCATGGCACAAACATTTCTCAACCTTGCTAATTGGCAATAGGGACTCCAAGGAAATTTAACTAAAACCAAACATCATTTAAAAGAAAAACAAAGGCTCATAACATAGAAATGGAAATAAACAACAAACAATCACGCATGTGAACCATCCCTATATTGCTTCCAAAGCCTGGAGGACATCAGTCTTGAGTATTGAATTTGTAATTTGCTTATCCTCTCATTAAACTGATCTGTTCAATATATAAACTACAAAGGTGGGCTAGGCCTGTACAAAATAAATAAAGCCCATGAACATAATAAATAATATCGACTAACACTCCCTCGCAGTTGGAGCGGGAGAGGAACGAACACTCAAACTGGTACGAAATTCCTCAAACAAAGCAAAAGGTAATCCCTTAGTGAAGATATCAGCATACTGATAGCGCGATGGCACATGAAGAACACGGACCTGGCCCTTAGTAACCATGTCACGAACAAAATGAATATCAATCTCTATATGCTTCGTCTTTGATGTTGCATAGGGTTAGCTGACAAGTAAATGGCACTAACGTTATCACAATATACTAGAGTGGCAGATAATAAAGGGGAATGTAGTTCCCGAAGTAGATTACGAATCCAAACAGTCTCAGCTACAACATTGGCAACACCTCGATATTCGGTCTCTGCACTCGACCTAGATATCGTATGTTGACGCTTAGACGACCAAGAAAGAACATTATCGCCCAAAAATACACAATAACCAGAAGTGGATCGTCGAGTAGAAGGACAACCCGTCCAATCAGCATCACAATATGCAATAAGTGAACCACTAGAAGAAGAAAACAGTTGTAGGCTAAAGTGTAAAGTACCACGAACATGCCTAAGAATGCGCTTAAGAGCTGCTAAGTGAGGCTCTCAAGGGTCATGCATATAAAGACAAATCTGTTGAACTGAATAAGAGATCCCAGGACGAGTAAATGTAAGATATTGCAAACCACCTGCCAAGCTCCGATATAAAGTAGGATCTAAAACAGGATCCCCGTCAGGACCAAGCTTAGATTCCGTATCAACAGGGGTCCGAGAAGGATTACAAGAGACCATGTGTGCTCGCTCCAAAAGCTCTATTGCATATTTCCTCTGTGAGAGGAACATACTCGTAGAATCACGAGTAACCGAAATCCCCAAAAAGTAATTAAGGGCTCCCGAATCTATCATCTCAAACTCACGATGCAAAGATGAAATAATACGCTGAAGTAAAGCTGTAGAAGATGTGGTCAGTACTATATCATCAACATATATCAATAAGTATGCAACCTCGGTACCATGACTATAAATAAACAGAGATGAGTCACATATACTAGAAGAGAAGCCAACTCGTAAAGCATAACTAGAAAACCGTTGAAACCAAGCACGAGGTGCCTGCTCTAAACCATATAACGAACACTGTAACTGGCAGATATGATATGGAAAACGAGAATCCACAAACCCTGGGGGTTGATACATATAAACTGTCTCCGAAAGATCACCATTAAGAAACACGTTCTTAACATCTAGCTGATGAACAGGCCATCCACGAGTAAAAGCAAGGCTAAGAACAGTCCGAATGGTAGCTTGTTTAACAACCGGACTAAATGTGTCATCACAATCAATTCCAACCTGCTGAGAGCGCCCATTAGCAACAAGTCGAGCCTTGTACCTACTCAAAGACCCATCTGCATGATACTTATGTCTAAATAACCACATAGACCGAACCACATTAGCATTAGGTGGTTTCGGAACCAACATCCAAGTACTGTTTTTAACTAAATCATTATACTCATCATACATAGCAACACGCCAATTAGGATCAGACAACGCAATAGAAGGAGACTTAGGAAGAGGAGAGATATGAGACGTATGGAAACTAAAACGAGGATTAGGCTTAACGATACCAACTTGAGCACGTGTGACCATCGGGTGAGTTCGAGTGGGAGGGTGTTGGGCCGATGTAGATGGGTCGGTAGGTGTAGGGGAATGAGTCATTGTAACTGGTTCTTGGTGTTGCGTTGTAAGTGTTGGAGCTAGGTTGTGAGCGTTCGGTTGTGGTTGATGAGAAGACGGGCTGGTAGGTGTTGGTTCGTGTGTGGTGGGAATCGGTTCTTGGTGGGATGGATTTGTTTGGGTTGTATTTGTGGGAGAATATATGGTATGGATTAAAGTGTGTGTAAGAGGAGACGGGTTAAGAAAATCATAAGAGGGAGAGGAGGTGACATCAGAAATAGAGCCATAAGGGAACTGGGTTTCGTCGAATGTGATGTGTCGAGAAAGTATGATTTTGTTTGTGGAAAGGTCAAGGCAGCGGTATCCGCGATGGTAGGCGGGATAATCCAAAAAAATGCACGGTGTGGCTCGAGGGGCTAATTTATGAGGTGAATCAAGGTGTGGGTAACATAAAAAACCAAAAATGCGAAGACGAGAATAATCGGGTTCCTTATGAAATAATTTTGTGCATGCTATGTCATTGTTAATTGCGGTTGATGGAAGTAGGTTGATAAGGTAGACGACCATATGAAGAGCCTCAACCCAAAAGGTAGGCGGAAGGTGGGCTTGAAAAAGCAGTGTACGTATGACATTGTTAATAGTTCTAATCATACGCTCTGATTTCCCGTTTTGTTGAGAGGTTCGGGGACAAGAAAAACGAAATTGAATTCCATTTTTCTCAAAAAGGTGAAGAAGGTTGGTGTTATCAAACTCACCACCATGGTCACATTGGAAAGCTTTAATTTCACACTTAAATTGGTTTTTGACATAAGATCGGAAATGCAAAAACTTTTGAAACACATCAGATTTATGACGTAATGGGTAGATCCACAAGTAATGAGAAAAGTGGTCAAGAAACAACACATAATATTTAAAACCACCAACACTGAAAACAGGAGAAGTCCAAATATCAGAATGAATAATATCAAAATAAGAAGAAACACGGGTATCTGAACTAACAAACGGAAGCTTTACATGTTTTCCAAGTTGGCAAGCATGGCAAAGATGTGAAGACTTCTCTTTATTATATGAAATGGAATTACGAGTAATAAGAGATCGTAGCACTTCCGCACCGGGGTGTCCGAGACGTTGGTGCCACGTAGCATGACTGACAGAAATCAAAGCACTAGGTATTGGAGATGGTTTGGTAACCGGGTATAGGTCTCCTGAACTGTCACATCTAAGGAGGATATGACGAGTTAAGAAATCCTTTATCGAGAAACCAAATTCATCAAACTCAACAGTACATTTATTATCCCTAGTGAATTGACGCACAGAAACAAGATTTTTAATTATGTTCGGAGTGACAAGTACATTATGAAGATACAAAGGACGACTAAGGGTGGGTAGAATGCTATGGCCAGTGTTGGTGACGGGAATAGTTTTTCCGTCACCCACACGAACAGATGAATATAAACAATTGTTATAAACAGTACTTAAATTACTTGGTTGAGAGTTTAGATGAAAAGACGCACCCGTATCCATATTCCACGATGAATCTTCTGTCATTGTAGAGAAAGCATTAGGCAAGATCTGATAATGTCTTTATTGCGTTTTTATGTTGTCTTTTCCTATCAATCATGACATACCCGTCACACCACTGTACTTGATAATACTCGAAGTAACCATCGTATCAAGGTACGTTGTATTCCACTTTGTATGCACCGAAACAAGTTAATGTAATATAGAATTTTTTTTTTCCTTTTTCAATCACTTAAATATAAAGACATATATATAAATCTAAACCAAAAGTCAACAATGGCTGCAATAAGTTGAAATTGATACAAAGTACCTAATAGAATGCACCGTCTTGTTTAACCAATCAATTAGACAATTGACATAACAAGCAAAAACGCAGCGGAGATCCGAAAATTTATTTAATTAATAAGGGAAAAAAGGGGTTTTGAGATGAGGATTAGGGAGATAATAGGAGAAAAATTAAATGGCTCTGATTACCATATTGAATTTATAATTTGCTTATCCTCTCATTAAACTGGTCTGTTCAATATATAAACTACAAAGGTGGGCTAGGCCTGTACAAAATAAATAAAGCCCATAAACATAATAAATAATATCGACTAACATTGAGATCCTCAAAGTCTTTAATTCCAAAGTTGAAGCGAACCAGAGTTTCCATTATCCCGTATGTAGCCCTTTCCGATTGACTAAGATCCCTGTGAAGAAACAGGTCCCCAAAATGTTTCACCTGCATATTTAGCATAAAATTTTCTGTATCACATCGTATGCGCCTTAAATTACACCAATTCAATCAAAGATGTTACATTTATATGGCAACTCAAGTACTTATGATGTGCCTCTAAAACTTCGGCCATACCTCACGCCCCCTACGCAAACAACAGAATTATTGGTCTTGTAAATGTGCATTTTAAGCGATTTGCCCAATTGATGGTACCAAACCTATAGAAATTATAAACATTAACATAACATTTTTCACAAAATGAATAATATTTTTAGCCAATATCAAAGTTGGAGACTATAAACTATGTATAATCATTGGTTGCTGACTGAAGTATTATTAGTAGCCACACACATAATCATATCAAAATAAATAAGGTACATTGAAAGAGATCTTGAGAGAGATCTGCAGTATTCCTACAAGATTAGACACTGCTAGTTTTTCCAATTCATGTTGATGACATTCAACTTAAAGTTTACATTTTTCCATTGCTCATCCATTCCGTAAAATGCGGATGTTGCATCCTTTTCTATTTCAGCAGTCCCGGTTAGCTTCCTGGATAGCTCTTTTATTTTCCAATCCCTAGCAGAGAGAAAAACAATGGGATATAAGCTTTTTAAGAAAGCGATTTCATGTTTCAAAATTCTGAAAAACAGGTTTGATAAGCGTACCAAACATTAGTTATCTGGATTTAATACGCAAGGTGTAACTCTCTGTGTATATCATGTAAGTGTTGTCAACTGCATTTGCATTAGAAAACCTCACATCAATAAGTAATCATGTACACACTATCATTCTACAAACAATGAAACTTTCAAATTTGGATATTAGAATTAAAGACATAACACGCTTTTATCAACTTTAAACTTTGTCAACATTGAGAGCCCACTACCAGGGAACCACGACTGCAACAGGTGAATTCCTCGACTTAAAAGTGTTGCACTGATATGTTTTTCATATTTTAGTGGTCCATGAATGTGGGAATTGTCGATGGTGAATATGTACTACACCAGGGAATACATGCATCAGTCTTATGTGTCTTTCCGCCTTTAAATGCAGCTCCAACTTTAAGGTCATACCAAGTTAAGCCACTTGGAAGATAAACAGTAGAAGATTATGTATCTTATTACTTTCCAAGAACCTGAATTAATCATTCCGCGGGACACACGAAAGCTGACTCTGAGGCATATTATTCACAGAAAAGGTGACCCGTGGAAGAATAACTGTGAATTTGATTTTGTTATGGAAAGAAGGAAGTTGAAATAGGATTATGACGAGTTTAAAGTAAGGATCAATGTGTCACTTGAGTCAATTAGTAGAAGATCAGGCTGAAAGTTTATGGACTTAAAATTAATAGTCGTGAGATAGGATCGAACTCGGGATCACGGGATTGCACACATAACGTAAAGGGTTAATTTATTTATTAAATATATTTTATATATATTTATTAAATCAAACCAAAGCTTAACTAACGATCGTTAATAAATAAGAGTTAAGTTATAACGACCGTTATGGAAACTAAAGAGAAGCTAAAAGAAGAAGAAGGAAAAATTGCACAAACACCCCTTGGGGGTGGTGTAACCGTCGGCCAAACAAGGAGGGGGGAAAGGGAAACTTTTGTTTCCTAATTCTTGTTTAATTACTTGGAGCCCAAGGATTGCCAAGGCTATATAAACAACCTCAAGGCCTTCATAATTTTTGTCTCTCCCCTTTTATTTGCTTCTTGCGATCGCCACAACCCCACCACCTTAGGGTTTTGGTTGGTTTTCGATTTAGCTAAATATCTAGTCCTAATCCCTCTCTGGGGTTATTGGGTAGATAATCCATAAGCGTTGAAGCTCGGTTTGCTCGTGCTAGACTCACGGTTAACTCGCCGTATTACGTGTGTACAAGAGCGTGATATAATCTTCCTTTAGATTATATTCTTGGTGGTGTTCGTGATAAACCCTAGTTGCCGTTCGTTCCGTCGTCTTGTGGATCTTGCTAGGATAAAGGTATGTAACCCTAATCTTGATTGATATAATTGTGTTAAATTAATGATCTTGTTAATCGCTTCCGCTATGCGCTCTTTGATCCATATTAGGGTTTTAAATAATTGTTATGAACTCTATAAACCATCACTGGTATCGGAGAGCTGTTTTAACATGATTATAATTATCAAGATCTAAAGTTTTTTTAACTAATATTGATTTGTGTTAAAAATTACATGTTATTTTTTAGGTTTTATAAAAATTAGGGTTTTGTTTTTTTATTATTATTAAAATCGACTATAGTCGAATTTTTTATAAAAAAAATAAAATTTTGTAAACCCAAAAATTGCATGGTAATTAACTTTAGATGTTTTTGCATGAATTAATTGTTATGTCATGCGTGGTTACGATCCGTAGTTTTTTAATTGTTAAGAGAATGTGGGAGATCCGTAATAAACATGCATGTTTCTTATGGATCATATAATTTTGATTGCTATTTGCTTTATTTGATTCAAAGTTTAAAAATTAGGGAAGACTTTTTATGTTTATAAAAACCCTAGATTTGATGTTCTTTGAATAAATTGTTATACATGTGGATATTTGATTTAGTTTTTTTTTTGTACTACTTGTTTTCATACGTTTTTATATTGTATGTTGTAAACAAGGGTAATTTTTTCCAAGAGAAATAATATGTACTAAATCTTATCAAAACTAATGAATTGTTTTGAGATGTAAAATACATATGACTTGCGTTGATTAGAATTGCAATAGCAACTTAACGGCTACTCAATTTTGGCAAACTATAAAGTGGGTATAACGCACCGCTGGTCATGTACCCGGTTAAGGAATGAGGTGTTATGCTTCAGCGCTGACCAAATTCCCGGCTCGCCTGTGCGTCAAATTAGTATTGCCTACGGTTGTTATTGGTACAATTCTTTAAGGTTGATTTAGCTACATTAATTCACATATGAAACACAATGAATAAGGTTATTGCTTTGTGCTATAACTAACGTTCTAGAAAAAGTACGATGTGAATTTAGTTGTGTGTAAAATCTTTAATTGGTTTAACCAATACCTCAACTTGCAAGTATATGATGAACTTTTAGTCTCACCCAAAAAGTTTACTAAACGTTTTTATTAAACTTATGTTATGGAGATGTATGCATGCTTCTCCATGCATGATTTTGACACCAAAATCTATACCCTAAAAATTTAAGTCATATGCCCTCTAATTGACGAACACTTGAAGTTACAATTGTCGTCATATAAGATATCGGACGATGTTGTAATGGAGAGAAAACTTCATGACTGAATAAGATTGCACATGAAGGTTTTACGTTCTTTAGATTAGTCGACTTAATTGAGTTACTCAGTGAGAACTGGAAACTTAAGGCATAAAGAAGGGATAAAACATGTTTACAATGCAAATGATTTTGGCAATGTAAATCCCTAACATATCTAGAAATTGCAATATGATTTGGCAATTATTGTTCGACAAGTTACTGTGTTGGATACATTTGTCACTAGCAGATCAACTGATGTGATAAATCTATGTCAATATGGATTCTAGTTTTTCAAGGAAAATACTATGGTTTTATTACCGGGGTAATTTTATTTTCTTGAATTGTATTATCGAAAATACTAATGTTTGAACTTATTTATGTAGAAATGGCTCAACCCGAAAACAGTCTGACAATAAGCTCGGCATTCAAAGCTTTCTTTGAACGGCCTGAACTTACTGGCCCTAATTTCAATGATTGGTACCGCTCACTAAGAATTGTTCTGAGAGCAGCGGGTACTATCAATATCTTGGAAACTCCTTTTTCGGAGGATCTTGCTTAAGGAGCAACTGATGCGGAAAGGCTTCAACACGCTGCTAACGTTAAGAAGCACCATGAGGTGGCTGCTGTAATGTTAGGAAGAATGGCTCCATCACTTCAAAGGAAGTATGAGCTAGCTTCTCCTCAGCAAATGCTTGATGAGCTCAAGGCTGTGTATGAAACGCCGCAAGCTGTAGAGATCTATGATCTGGTTGATGCTCTACATAGTTGCAAGCAAGCTCCTGGAAAGTCCATAAGTGCTCATTATATGGAGATGAGGGGTTATATGGAACAACTCATCACACTAGGACAACCCTTTGATCATAATATGGCTATTAACTTGATCAATAGGTCCCTTAATAAGGACTTCAATGATTTCGTTCGTAACTATAATATGCATTGCACGGGGAAGACAATTAATGATTTGCATGCAATGCTCATTGACTTTGAAAAGGGTTTGAAAGATAAGGCATCCACTGCTACACCTCAAGTACTTCTTGTACAAAAGGCTAGAGTGTCGAAACCAAAACCGCAAGGGAATAAGAAGCAGAAAGGCAAAGGCAAGGTTGATAAGAGCAAGCAAGTTGCGACTACATCAAAACCGAAGCATAACTTTGCTAAGAAATCTCTGAAAGATGAGACTTGTCACCACTACAAGATGACTGGACACTGGAAGAGGAATTGCTCTCTCTATCTCCATGAAATGGCAGAACATAAGAAGAAGGCTGAGCAAGCTGCTGCAGCACCATCTTCTGGTAACTTATTTATGATAGAGTTATTTAATGTTTCATACAAATCAAACTCCTGGGTATATGATACGGGATGTGGTATTAACATTTGTAATACCCTGCAGGGATTTGAGTTGAAAAGGAGGCTTACCTATGGGGAACAATTTCTGCAAGTGGGCAATGGCGCACAAGCAGCAGTTGAAGCTATAGGAATATTTAAATTAGTTTTACCTTCGGGTTTAGTACTGTTTTTAAATATTTGTCACTATGCACCTACAATTGTTAGGGGTGTTATTTCCTTTTCTTGTATGTTGGATCTTGGATTTACTCACACGATTGATAATAATAGAATTTCTGTTTTCAAAGATGGTTTATTCTATTTTAATGCAATTTCTGTGAATGGTGTTTTTGAAATTAACATGCATGATAAAAATTCCAAGAGGAAAAATAATTCTGTTTTTAGCATGAATAAGAAGAGTAAGTTGGACAAGAACTCTTCTTATCTTTGGCATTGTAGGCTTGCCCATATTGGGAAGACTCGCATACAAAAGCTCCAACGTGATGGGCTTTTGGAAAGTATCAATGATGAATCATTCGATAAATGTGAATCTTGTATCTCTAGAAAGATGACCAAGAAACCTTTTAATAGCAATATTGAAAGGGCTACTGAACTACTTGGTTTGATACATACTGATGTGTGTGGACCACTTAGACATGTGTCAAGGAAAGGTGCTAGCTACTTCTTGACGTTTACGGATGATTATAGCCGTTATGGTTATGTTTATTTACTTAAGCATAAACATGAGGTATTTGAAACATTCAAAACGTTTAAAGCCGAAGTAGAGTTACAATTGGGAAAGAAGATTGAGCTCTTCGTTCTGACCGTGGTGGTGAATATTTAAGTCAATAGTTTAAAGATTATTTAAGTGAGAATGGAATTGTCCAGAAACTTACTTCTCCGTATACTCCACAACAAATTGGTGTATCTGAAAGGAGAAATCATACATTATTGGATATGGTACGATCTATGTTTAATCTTACAACTTTACCATTATCTTTTTGGGATTATGCTCTTGAATCTGCTGTTCGTCGTCTAAATATGGTTCCGACTAAGAAGGTAGATAAGACACCATATGAACTATGGCATGACAAGAAGCCATATTTGTCTTATTTGAAAGTCTGGGGTTGTGAGGCGTATGTGAAACGTGACTCCGGAGATAAACTCCAACAATGCTCAGTAAAATGTATCTTTGTAGGTTACCCTAAGGAAACTATGGGTTACTACTTTTATTATCTGGCTGAGAACAAAATAGTTGTGGCTCGGTATGGAGACTTCCTTGAAAATGATCTTGTAAATCAAGAATTTAGTGGGAGAAATTATGATCTTGAAGAATTTCAAGAAGATACATTGCCTTCTGAAAATACTAGCGATGAAATTCCTGTAGAACCAGAAAGTTTGAGTGTTCCGCCGGAATTAATTCCTCCACGTAGGTCACAAAGGACTATACGTGCGCCAGACAAACTATGTCTTTACATAGAGGATGATGAGGAGGAAGTAGGGGATCTTGGTGAACCTGCTAACTATCGGTCCGCAATGTCAGATCCAGAAAAGTCAAAATGGATAGTTGCGATGAATGAGGAAATGAAATCCATGGAAATCAATGATGTTTGGATTCTTGTAGACGCACCTAAAAATGCTAAAGTAGTGAAAAATAGGTGGATCTATAAGAAGAAAACTGACATGGATGGTGATGTACAATCCTATAAAGCACGTTTAGTGGCTAAAGGTTTTACTCAAACTTTTGGCATAGACTACGAGGAGACCTTTTCTCCTGTAACAGACTTACGAGCTATTAGGATTCTCATAGCTATAGCAGCATACTATGACTATGAGATATGGCAAATGGATGTTAATACTGCCTTCTTGAACGGTCGCTTAGATGAAGATATCTATATGCAACAACCGGAAGGGTATGTTGATCCTAAATATCCAAAGCGCGTGTGTAAACTTCAAAGATCTATTTATGGTTTGAAGCAAGCATCACGTCAATGGAATAAACGATTTGATGAAGAAATCAAAAAGTTCGGATTTATTCAAAATCGTGATGAGCCATGTGTATACCGCAAAGCTAGTGGAAGTAATGTAGTGTTCCTAATTCTATATGTCGATGACATATTGATCATGGGAATTAACATTCCAAGACTTAAGGAAATTAAGGATTATCTTGGTAAATGTTTTTCTATGAAAGATTTGGGAGATGCTGCATATATTCTGGGAATTAAAATCTATCGAGATAAGAGTAGACGGTTAATTGGTCTTAGTCAAGATGCTTATATTGATAAGATATTAAAGAAATATAACATGCATAACTCTAAGAAAGGTTTCTTACCGATGGAGGTTAAGCATGAGTTAAGTCATGAGAAAGATGCATCATCACCTGAAGAGGTGGCTTACATGCGGAAGGTGCCTTATGCTTCAGCAGTAGGATCTATTATGTATGCTGTAAGATGCATAAGGCCTGATGTGGCATTTGCTCAGAACTTGGTCAGTAGATACCAACAGAATCCAGGAAAGTTCCACTGGACTGCTGTTAAGCGTATTCTAAAGTATTTGAGGAGTACGAAAGATATGTTTTTGGTATTCGGGGGTAAACCAGACACAGAACTGAATGTAACAGGATTCTGTGATGCGTCCTGGCAATGTGATAAAGACGATACGAAGTCTCAGACGGGTTACGTGTTTGTTATCAATGGAGGAGCAGTTGACTTGAAGAGCAATAAGCAGAAAACCATTGCTATGCATGCGACTCAATCTGAGTACATGGCCGCTTCAGAAGCCGCAATGGAAGCTGTTTGGATTAGGAAGTTTATTGGAGATCTTGGAGTGATGCCTTCAATTTAAGAACCTATTGATATATATTGCAACAATTCTGCGGCAATAATATTCGCCAATGACCCTGGAGTCATGAAGGGCGCTGGAAGCTCGAGAAATAAAATTGATAAAAGTTCACACAGATGATAACGTAGCTGATCCTTTTACTAAGGCTTTATCTAGGCCAAAGGTAGTTAAGCATGTCAAGGCAATTGGGCTGCAACTAGCTAGCGAATTCATGCAATAAATCTGTTGATTAGTATTTGGATAAAGGATGTAAGACATTATCGGATTGATGAAATAAAGATTGGGTTTCGTTTATTTTTCTATTATTTGATTTTGTATCCTATTTTACATGTTTTAATCCGTGAGCATTTTGATGTTTCTAAATGTCCTTTGTCGATTAATAATATGGGAATATTATTAAACTAAGACAATTCAAAATAGTGACAGAGTATACTTGGAAGTATATTGGTCAATTTTGGATGATATTTGATGGATCAAATATTGGACTTATCCCAACTATGTGATTTTACTTTATGGATCTTTGTCATTAAGTAAATCATAAATAGTTATCCTTAGACCTGAGATACCAGAAAACTGCATTGAATGTAGTGCATTTCTGTGAGATAACCTAACGCTAAACGTAACTGGTAGTTATAAGGGTTATTTTTAGAAGTGTTGCGAAGTTCATGTGTTTTGCTTGTAGTCGAAATGGGATTCGTTTCCTTCGAATTATGTTTGAAGTATAAATACAACTGGGCCCCTCGGGGGAGTAGTAAGATGTTTGTGTGGCAACACCCAAATTTGTTTTGGTAATCTTGCTATATCCGTAAACGAGAAACAAAATAGTTAATGAAGGAATGACTGAGATCCATATCCTTATTAACAAGTATATTTGAAATGAAAGGATAATAATAATGATGTAATCATTAAAAGTTTCTTGTCCAGGAGACCTTACCCGGTTTGTACTAGTGACATTGCTAGTGTAACTAGACGCTAGTCAATGTGATCACGATATTAGAATTTTGTCCAAGTGGGAGCTGAAAGTTTATGGACTTAAAATTAATAGTCGTGAGATAGGATCGAACTCGGGATCACAGGATTGCACACATAACGTAAAGGGTTAATTTATTTATTAAATATATTTTATATATATTTATTAAATCAAACCAAAGCTTAACTAACGATCATTAATAAATAAGAGTTAAGTTATAACGACCGTTATGGAAACTAAATAGAAGCTAAAAGAAGAAGAAGGAAAAATTGCACAAACACCCCTTGGGGGTGGTGTAACCGTCGGCCAAACAAGGAGGGGGGAAAGGGAAACTTTTGTTTCCTAATTCTTGTTTAATTACTTGGAGCCCAAGGATTGCCAAGGCTATATAAACAACCCCAAGGCCTTCATAATTTTTGTCTCTCCCCTTTTCTTTGCTTCTTGCGACCGCCACAACCCCACCACCTTAGGGTTTCGGTTGGTTTTCGATTTAGCTAAATATCTAGTCCTAATCCCTCTCTAGGGTTATTGGGTAGATAATCCATAAGCGTTTAAGCTCGGTTTGCTCGTGCTAGACTCACGGTTAACTCGCCGTATTACGTGTGTACAAGAGCGTGATATAATCTTCCTTTAGATTATATTCTTGGTGGTGTTCGTGATAAACCATAGTTGCCGTTCGTTCCGTCGTCTTGTGGATCTTGCTAGGATAAAGGTATGTAACCCTAATCTTGATTAATATAATTGTGTTAAGTTAATGATCTTGTTAATCGCTTCGGCTATGCGCTCTTTGATCCATATTAGGGTTTTAAATAATTGTTATGAACTCTACCAGGGAACCACGACTGCAACAGGTGAATTCCTCGACTTAAAAGTGTTGCACTGATATGTTTTTCATATTTTAGTGGTCCATGAATGTGGGAATTGTCGATGGTGAATATGTACTACACCAGGGAATACATGCATCAATCTTATGTGTCTATCCGCCTTTAAATGCAGCTCCAACTTTAAGGTCATACCAAGTTAAGCCACTTGGAAGATAAACAGTAGAAGATTATGTATCTTATTACTTTCCGAGAACCTGAATTAATCATTCCGCGGGACACACGAAAGCTGACCCTGAGGCATATTTTTCATAGAAAAGGTGACCCGTGGAAGAATAACTGTGAATTTGATTTTGTTATGGAAAGAAGGAAGTTGAAATAGGATTATGACAAGTTTAAAGTAAGGATCAATGTGTTACCTGAGTCAATTAGTAGAAGATCAGGCGCGTGGAATGCTATGGAAGAAATATTGGGTAAAAAGAAACAAACTAAGAACGCTAGAAATGTGTATGAATCAGCTTAGGTCCGGAAATCGACTTGGAGGTGTGATAAGAAAACGTGGCATGGGATTTGGGGGTGAGGAAGATCGGCCGAGAAGGTACAACTACACGGGTATTATTCAAATTTTGTTGGTTTCACCAGGTCGTGAGTGCGCTTACTATACAGAAGAAGGTCCCAAGGATCTGATCAACACCAGAAACGTTGATGCTCGGTCTACCAATGTTGGTTTATGTGTCTTATAAGTCACGTACATGTTACTATCTTAACAAAAAAGCTGGACTGAAAGCTGGACTCATTCAAGTGAAGAGGATGATACCTGATCTCAAGATGATCTCAAGATTAGTTACCAGGTTAAATACAAAGAGATGAAAATATAATTTTGCAATTTTCATTAGAATAACCATGGAATCTGCTAACTTTTCGGCATGCGAGTGCACATATCAGTGTCCTTAGAAATAGGCTGATAGGTGTGAAAACACCCATCCTTTTATCACTTAATTCTGGCTAAAACGAGACCAAAACACGTATTTAATATCATCTGTTTGGAATTATGCGTGGTTTTTGTGTTTATTGCGTTTTCAGAGTCAACCGGATGAATATTGAAGAAAACATGGGATTGCACGGGTTTTATCAAGGAAAAAGACTCAAGACGAAGTCTATTGTCCAAGAGATGCAAAAGATTTGAAGTCATTGTGCCTATTTGAAGATTTATCGAAGAATAGAGCCAAAGATGGAAGATTCATATATGTCGAAGAACTCGAGTCTATTAAACAAAAGATTATAAGACGAGTTGGAATTATTCACCGACACTTCTAAAAATTCGAAGTCGGAAATGTTTATTTAAAGAAGCGTGAAGACTAAAGAAGAGAGAAGAAAAGAAGCCCGATACCAAAGCCCATTCACAAGCCCATGCCACTCGCCTATATAAAGGACCTTACTTCACAAATTTCACACACTTAGTTAGTTCTTTAGTTTTTCATTTTCTCTAGTTTTAGAGAGAGAAAGTTCTCAACTTTCTCTCACTAAACTTTTCTTTTCTCCATTTTTACATTTCAAGTTTTAAGCTTTTTGTACTTTGGATTTCATTAATCTTATTCAAGTTAAGCTTTTAAGTTCTTTAATCTTTTTCTTCATTTCTTAGATTTAATCATTTGATCCTATTGTTTCATTTCATACGATTTGAATTATTGAATGAGTTCGTGATCAAGCTTAATCTTTCTTGTTTCTTCTTAAGCTCATACACGTATAAGCTATAGGCTCTTAATGCTTATTAGCTTATTTCTTCTTTTGGCTTACTGATTTCGGATTTCATATATGTTTTAGTCATTCAAAAGTTTTGTTTATAAAGTTTTTGATCTAACGTTTTCAAAAGTTGTCAAATTTAGGCTTTTTGAGTCGTTTAAGTTTTGGAATAGTTAGCTTATTGATTTTGCTTATTGAGATTTTAAGTTACCACCAATTTCGGAACAAAATTGTTTACATCGCAATACAAGGGTTTTAACACATTCCGACGGTTTCTTGCTTAGTATCGCAATAACCCTTAAGGGTTTTACTTTGCGATAGGTGGGTAATTCCCCCTTATTCCGATCTGGTGTTGCGATCGCTTATTGCGATCGCACATTCCGACGGGACTAAGGTCCTTTTTAAGTCGAAACTCTGGCCAATTTTAATTTACCATATTCCGATCTAGACCATTCCGATAAGACATCATTGCGACAGACCATCATTCCGACAACTTGCATTTTATTTATTCTGATGGATTGTTTTGACAAATATTCCGATGGGCATGATTTTGACATTCCGATAGCTTTGAATTTCTATATTCCGATGGATTAAGTTTTATAATATTACAAAGTTTTAAGTGTTAGCTTTATTAAGTGTTCAAGTGTTTTTCTCATTTTGCCTTTAAAGTTTTCAAACATTCATTTTTAACTTGTCAATTTAGTTAATCTTTTAAAGCCTTAATTTTACTCTTCGACACTTGCTTATTTGTCATTAGTTTAAAATAGATAAACAAACCAACTCCTTCTTATTAACCAAGAACAAATCATTCCACTTAGAGCCGAGATCAATTCGAGAGGAGATTCTGAGAGATTAATCATGAACCCATAGCAAATCACGTGTATCAAATGGCGCCGTTGCCGGCTCTTCTCGTTAAGATCAACAGTTTTTTGTGAGAACTTGGATTTTGGGATCCGTTCCCCGTGAACGTTACTTTTTCATAAAATTTTCAAAAACACAAAAAAATATAAAATTTTCAAAAATCCTAAAAATTAAAAAACATAAAAAACCAAAAATATTTTTGCTTTTTTTTTCTTTGTTAGTTCTTTTGCAGGTGTATGCGCACTCGATCAACGTCTTATCAAGAGCCCGAGCCTCTCGATAACTTAGACATGGCCGGTGTACAAAACAACAATAACATACCACCTCCAAACAATAATAACAATAACAATCCACCTTTCAACAACATGACTAATAACAACAACAATGAGCCTCTACCAGATAATCGCCCGATGATTGAACTGCTGCAAGCCCATGTAGATGGCAACACTGATCCAATTGTCATACCCGCGATTGCAGCCAACAATTTTGAGCTCAAATCCGGCTTTATCCAGATGGTCTCTGCTCAACCATTCTTGGGGCGTACCATTGATGATCCACATGACCACATCAAGAGATTCTTGCAACTCACTAATACGGTCAAATTCAATGGTGTTCCACAAGAGGTAATCCGTTTACAACTTTTTCCCTTTTCTTTAGAGGGACAAGCCCGGCATTGGCTTGCTAAGGAACCGCCACAGAGTATTCTTTCGTGGACGGATTTGGAGACCAAGTTTATCAATTACTTTTTCCCACCCTCTCGTACTACCGCTTTGCGGAATGAAATTATCAATTTTGAACAAAAGTACGATGAGTCGTTTAGTGAATCTTGGGATCGTTTTAAAGATCTTTTGAGAAAATGCCCACAACATGGTTTTACCAAAGTGCACCAAATTAACACTTTTTATAATGGTTTAAGCATGAATGACCAAGATTCACTAAACAGTGCCTCGGGGGGTAATCTTTTGGCTAAGACTTCTATAGAAATGTAAATCTATGCTTATGTTTCTAGAGAGAGAAAGAGATAGAGAGATGGTGGATTTCACACAAACTTAGAGAGAGAAACCCATGTTTTACTATGTGTAAATAATGAAACCACACCACCCTCTCCATCTAAGTAGAGGGTTTATATACCCAAGCCCATGAGATGGGCTTGGGTTTACATTAGGCCGCCGGCCCATACACTTCATGGGCTCGGTTTTGGGCTTTGTTTAATAAATGTAAATAACTAAACTACGAGCTATAACATGGACTATTGTTGGAGTGACCGATCCTTTCTAATACGTAAAACGTATTTCCAACAATCTCCCCCTAAGGGAGGTCACTCCAAACAAGGGCATTACCCAAGTTACAATAATAAGATAAACCTAGCATACTATGCTGTCTTGAGCTCGTAGTCTTCGTCTTTCTTTTTCTTTTTCTTTTCTGGTGAACATGCTGATGTGATCTTTGATATCAATCTTTGAGCATTAATCTCTTTCCTTGATCTCGTGCATCCATCACTTGTGATCTTCGCCTCTTCGTGACTTCACATCCCACATACTTATACCTTAGTAATTCTTGAAAGCTTCAGAGTTCGATACAGCGGAAGACTTAACTTTTAGGCTTTCTTGAATTAGATGAGGTATTAAGTGCATAAAGTATAAGCATGCGGGGACGACTTCTTCTCGGATCCCGCAACGCCACCGTCTTCAAATGCCGCAACATAAGTAGACACGAACGAAATGGCTTTGAACATTTCATTCTAATTCGGTAGCATTTTACCTCCGGTCGGTGAATACCGTTGGACGATATAAAATATCGTACCCGTGACGGATAGTTTCAATTAAGTAACTTCCTGACAGGATTTCGCGGGTAAACCCGTTCTCTTTATTCGACCGTCCAAAGCTGACTGCGAACATAAAGAGTGAATCATTTGGATAATAATATCCGCATGATTTGAAGCTGTCAATTCATGTTCCAAGTGCTGTTTGAAGTTAACACTAGAAGGATTTCCACTCATCACTGTGAACATTAAGGTATCACTCTGAGTGTTCTGGCAAGATCACTAAGACATTGCGTAGAGGCCTGGAACGTGTTTAAATTCAGTTAAGAATTAAACAGCTGTTGCTTTCCAGTTATCACAAGTTTGATTCATAAAGAATCGCACAAGTCACCTACCATGAGCTTTTTGATATTCGCTCAAGAAGGATTTCCATCTTCATTGTAAATACTTTTGTATTACTCGGATGTTCAGACAAGATCATGAAGATTTTGCGTAGGACTCTTAAAATCTTTCTTACTTTTCACAGTGTGTGAAGAAGCAAGGAAATATGAAAGTGTGTCCTAATGAGATATTTGATGATCTCAAATGGCTCTAGACTCGATCGTGCATTTTGGATTTTAGTGATCGGAGGCTGGAGAGGAGTGCCACCTTTTCAATACCAATTTATTCGGAGTGAATAAATCAATAGATAATGTGTTGTCTCCGTATGATTAAAACAAATACCTTTTGAGAGATATCTGAGTTAGCTGGGATGGGTTGTGCATTGCATCACTGGGTCCATGATGTCTATCTTCAATATCGAGAATCATTAAAATGATCTCAATAGCATATGTGTTGACCCGGTTTCTGCCTAAAGTTGTAAGGAGGGCTTCTTTCTTTACACCCTTTATCTTTACAATTCTTTTTCATTCTTCAACCCCTTCAATGCTTACCAATACGTCATAACTAGCACCTTGTTGTGATTGGTCCAGTGCTAACTTAAGTACTTGGTCGGCATTCAGCTACGTTCACAATCTTTCTCCAACTTTCCTAAGGACGACTATTTCTAGCTATGGAATGTCCTTGGGAAGATTCCTCCGGTTCTGGAAGAATCATAGGACTTAACCTATCCTACCATCCTTATGTCACCACAATCTTCATCGTCGTGAAATAAATGGGTTTTGGGTAAGTATATGTCACCATGAAAATCCATTTTGATATAGCAAATTCATTTTGCTCCCCCTTAACATATGCCACGATATTCGAAAACATTTCACACATGTCGGGATGAGCCAGCACATTAAGTCAAACCGTTTGTGATAATATCCCATATTAAATCACATTTTCTCCCCCATATTAAAAAATTAACCCAATCGATGTTTTTAATATCAATTGATTTAATGAAGTTTTAACAAAGGTTTTGGGAAGAAAAACGCAAGTCCATTTCATCTTCATGATATCAAATGTATGAGATATGATATCGATTGGTAACATGATCACATATTCACCATATTTAAAAAGAATTGACAAGGTTGGACCTGATAGATGAGAACATCATATGATAAGATCAAATAGTTCTTGTCAGCATATGTTGGTCGCCTCGTCACTTCTGAAGTCATCTCTTGACACCACATGTACGATTGGTATTGTTGTCTTGACACCAACTTGTGAACTTGGCACGTTCGGCATCGAAGATTCTGAATGCTTGACAATTGCTCCCCCTCAATTGCTGACCCGTGTTCTAGTGAAAGAGCTGTAGTCGTTGGTTGAGTAGTCGCATCGTCGAGGATGTAGATACCAATTGTAGATTGCTATGGTTGTAGAGATGATAGCTTCATAAAAACAAGACTTCTCTTGTTTTAACAAATAAATGCACTGAGGCGTACATAGATTTGTGTTAGACCAAGTTATAAAGTAAACTTGATCCCTTACAAGGTTTTAAAGTAAACCTTGCCCGAGAAAATTAATTCCCGTTGTGAGCCAAAGTTTTCATAAGAAATACTTGACTTTAATATGAAAACCGGGTTGCAGTCTGAAATAACTACAAACCATAAGGGCATGTTTTATGAAATATTTACAACTTTTGTATGAACTCTATTTATGGCGCCGTGTCAATATTAATCAACATTTCTAAGGCCGTAAATATTATCGTACCAAAAGACATGCCTTTGAAAAATAAAGTAAAAATATTTTTGGATTTTTCTAGATTTTTCAATTTTTTTTATGGTTTTTATATAGTTTTATATTTTTGTATTTTGCTTTTGTGGATAAAAATATAAACAATATATACAAATGATCACCAAGGATACGGAGAATAGTTTTACCACCACTATTCTTTCGCTTCATCTGCCAGTTCCTTTAGAGTCTCAGACGAGAAAGTTCTCATTCCTAGCTTGTCGGCCAAAAATTCAATTCGAGCGCGATCTAAAGCCTTCGTGAAAATATCCGCCAATTGATACTCAGATCGGACAAAGTAAAGCTCTATTACTCCATTTTCCACTTGCTCCTTGATGAAATGGTAGCGAATGTCAATATGCTTCGACCGGGAGAATTGAACATTGTTGCAGCATAGAGCAATTGCACTCTTGTTGTCGCAGTACATCGGAATTTTGTTGAAACCTAGACCATAGTCGGTTAATTGCGATCTCATCCAAAGAATTTGAGCACAGAAACCGGACATAGCTATGTATTCTGCTTCCGTACTTGAAATTGTAGCGCTTTTCTGCCTTTTCGATGCCCAACTAATTAGTTGATCTCCTAGTAGTTGTAAAGTTCCACTCGTGCTACGCCTGGTATCTTGACAACCCGCGTGATCCGCATCTGCATATGCCATTAGTGCAATAGAAGAGTCCTTCGAATACCAAAGTCCCCGATTAATGGTTCCTTTAAGATATCGAAAGATCCTTTTAACAGTAGCTAAGTGTAATTCAGTAGGCCTAGTTTGATACCTGGCACACATACATATAGCAAACTGAAGATCAGGTCGACTGGCTGTGATATACAGAAGAGTACCGATCATTCCACGATAAAGTGTCGGATCAACGGCAACTCCATGTGGATTTGCATCAAGCTTTGTTCGTTCCACCATTGGAGTATCCACGGGGTCACAAGATTCCATCTTATACTTCTTAAGCGATTCAAGGGCATACTTGGATTGATTGATAAAGATGCCTCTGGGACTCTGAGATATCTGAAGACCTAAGAAGAATGATACCTTGCCCATCATTGACATCTTAAACTTGGAAGACATGAGTGTCCCAAACTCATCCGATAAGGTTTGGGTCGAGGCTGCAAATATAATATCATCAACATATATTTGTACCATAATCATATCTTTACCTCGTTTCTGAATGAACAGCGTGGGATCCACCTTGCCTTTAGCGAAGCCTTGCATAATGAGGAATTGTGACAACAGATCATACCATGCGCGAGGAGCTTGCTTCAACCCATAGAGAGCCTTCTTAATCTTGTACACATGATTAGGATAATTAGGATTCACAAAACCATCCAGTTGTTGAACATAGACCTCTTCCTTGAGTTCACCATTAAGAAATGCCGTCTTCACATCCATCTGATAGACGATCATATTCATATGGGCTGCATAAGCGAGGAATAGTCGAATAGCTTCCAAACGGGCAACAGGTGCAAAGGATTCCATAAAGTCGATGCCCAATAATTGTTTGTATCCACGAGCTACTAGTCGAGCTTTGTTCTTCAATATTCCGCCTAACTCATCGAGTTTCACCTTGTAAACCCATTTCAAAGTGAGTAACTGAACTTGATCCGGGCATGGGACAAGTTCCCAAACTTCAAGACGTATGAATTCATTAAGTTCTTCTTGCATAGCTTCTATCCAACATGATTGAGTAAAAGCTTGTTGCCATGTCTTAGGTTCAACTTCAGTGAGAAAAGCATCAAAGTGACAAAACATTGCATTTTCTTGTAACTGACTTCGTGTGGATACCGAACGATTAGGGTCACCAATAATAGAATCTATAGGATGATCCTTTGTCCACTTGCTGTCATGTTCACGAATCCGTGGATTGGAGTAAACCGTACTAGGAGCTTCTTCTGAGGTGGACGACCCGGCTTGATTAGGATCGGGAATTGGTACACCAAAGAATGGAAGTTCACGCATTTGAGCGAATTCCAAATCGTGATCATCATCATCCTCTTCATCATCAATAGGCATGACATGGGTAGTTGAAACATGTGTTGGTTGAGAATTACTTGTTGAAGGTATATCTTGACCAATTGTAGGTGCAGATGTATCTGATTGTGCAACGGTTGCTGGAGCGACAACTTCGGTTACCGGAGCTATTACTTCAGGTTCTGGAGCAATAATACTTGGAGGAGTAAAGAATTCATCAAAGAACAGTTGAAACAACGTATCCCATTCAGTCCTAGAAGGTGGTGTAAATGATGATGAAGTAGGGTTGTTTGGGACAAGACCAGAACTAATATTACTGGGTCCCATTTCATGAAGTGCGGGTTCAGAGCTGCTTTGCTCAGAAGCCATTGCTTTCAGCTCATCAAAATCAACATTCATAGTTTCGAGGATCTTGCGAGAGTTACGGTTGTAGATTCGGTATGCCTTCTTTGAGGGGGCGTAACCAATGAAAATACCAATATCAGCCTTTGGTTGAAGTTTTCCCAAATTGTCACCATCATTATTTGGATAGCAAAGAGAACCAAATACATGAAGATATGATAAATCTGGTACTTTTCCATGGAGAAGCTCATAAGGTGTTTTACCATGGCGTTTACGAATTAGTGACCGGTTTTGGGTGTACACTGCTGTAGATACTGCTTCTGCCCATAAAAACAATGGAGCCTTTGCGTAAATTAACATCGTTCGAGCAGCTTCCATAAGTGTGCGATTTCGCCTTTCAACGACACCGTTTTGCTGTAGAGTGCGTGCAACTGATGTTTCATGAGATATGCCAACCTCTTCATAGTAATCACGCAAGATTTGATTCACAAATTCGGTTCCATTATCTGTACGAATGCGTCGGACAGTAGTGTTGAGACGCACTTGAATCATCTTGAGAAATCCGATGATGAATTTAGGTGCCTCATTTTTTGCTTTAAGAAATTTCACCCATGTAAACCGAGAGTAATCATCGACAATGACGAGGATGTACTTTTTTCCACTAAGACTTTTAACACGCATTGGCCCACAAAGATCCATATGCAACAGATAAAGTTTCTCTTGGTTGGTGTCTTTCGTCTTGGGTTTGTAAGATTTCTTAGTGCTTTTCCCCATTGTACACGCGGAACACAAATGATCCTTGTGAAATGATAGCTTCGGAAGACCACGAACAAGTTCGTTTTTCGCCAAGTGATTAATAGCGTCAAAGTTAAGATGAGATAACCGTCGATGCCATAACCATGACTTAGTTTTCGATGCTTTGGAGAGAAGACATACGGGAGAAGCGGCCATCATGTCTTGTAGAGACAAAGTATACAAATTATTCCCTCGAGTACCTTTCAATAAATCAACCCCTTCCAACTTACGAATGAAGCAGGTATGCTCTCGAAAAGCAACTTCTAGGTTTGCATCACAAAATTGTCCCACAAAAAATAAGTTGTGACCAAGACCTTCCACGTAATACACTCTTGAAATTATAACATTCCCAATATGATATTCACCGTAACCCATTATCTTTGCAATATGATCATTTCCAAATCGAACCGTACCAAGAAACTTGCTAACGAAATTTTTGAGCTGAGAGCGATCTCCGGTCATATGCTTGGATCAACCAGAGTCCAAATACCAGAGAACAATTTGGACCACCTGTTTTCAACAACAACAGTAGACAATGCATTGGAAACTATTGGTTCCGGAGTGTTAGCAGATACAGATATAAAATTATCAAAATTGCTAACATTTTTGAGACCCTTAGATTTCCTGCGTTTTCTAATGATAGTTTTAGCACTAACATGTTTTACTGTTCCAACTTTCTTAGGTTTTGGATTATTCGCGGGCACTATAGTGGGAGTAGACCTATTTAAAGGGCACTTGGTTCCTACAGTAGTGTCGGTGTTCCTAGTTAAAGGACACGCTTGTGTTTTGGTAGCCTTGGTACTCCTAGTTAAAGGGCACGCTTTCTTCACTTCAGTGGGAGTGATCCTAGTTAAAGGGCACATATTTCCTACTATAGTGAAAGTTCTACCAGTGGGGCGCCACATCCAACCAACTTGGGTTAACACTTTCCCAGTCGGTTTCCATTCTAATCCATTTTTCCGGGCATGCATCTCATTCACATGGTCAATAAGGCAAGAATCATGACGACTAGAAAACATACATTCATTGCAATTCCAACATTTCAAATTAGAATTCACAGTAGGCTTAGAACGCTGCACAACCGTAGAGCCTTTAGGTTTAGCTACATGATTCTTTTTATTCAAAACAGAAATAACATTCCTAGGATGGGCTTCTACTTTCTTCTTCACTTGACTACTAGATGGGGGCAAGATCCTATCATTCTTCTTGTTTCTTTTAAGTTTAGATCTTTGAGCCTTAGTAGTGGTGCTTACTCCTGTAGAAGGCAACACGGGAATATTAGAAGCTGGTGTTGATGTTGCCTTATCTTTAGTGACCAAAGTTTGAGATGGTTTAGTCCTAGGTCCCTTGTTAAGTGGTGTGACGGCTATAAGGTTCCTTTTGATTGCACTAGAGGACGATGCTGAGACAGTGGCTGCGTTATCCACAACATTCTTACCTTTTAGAGTACAAAGTGTTTCCTTTAACTCAGCCAAGACCAGATTCTTATCACAAATTTGTTCCCTCAAATCAGATATTTCCACTGACTTTCGATTCAATTGTTTAATCAATGATTGATTCTGTGCAGTGGTATCAACACATGCTGGCTGTACTGAATCGAAAAGTCGTGTATTTTTCTGTTTTAAGTTATCAACTTTGGACAACATCTTGGAAACTCGATTATCTAGATCAAGTTTAAAATTCTCAGCGGCCTCAAGTACGTTCACACAGTGAAGCTCCTTAGATTTCTCTATGTCTATCGGTAAAGATTTAGCAACCTTGTCACTTGGCTGACGCTGTTTTGATTGTAAATTCAATCGAAAATTCTTTTCAAAGTTTGCATCATCGATATTAACACCTTCGAATGACGTTTCAAAGATTTCTTGAATAAATTGTTGCTTGCATTCAAGCGAAATACAATGTGTTTGAATCTCATCAAAACGTTTTGAAAGCGATGAATATGAATCTTGAAGCTTTAAAAATTCAGTGCCAGATTCGTGACAAGTACTATCTACCACAGTATCCACAGATTCAACATTATGCACAATAGAAACATTATCAACACTTGTATTCACACAGACAGAAACTATATCATGAGACATCACTTGATTCAGAAGCAGATCATTATGGCGTGAAACCCGTTCTATTTCAAGTAAACTGTTTTCATAAGCATCTTCCATTTCATTGAAAACACGTCTAACTTCTTTTATTTCCAAAAACAAATCTTGATCAATATTACGAAGACAAGCTTTAACATTGTTTACAAACGGAACAATTTCATCTCGAAACGCACCTCTAGTGTGCTCAAAGTTCCATTCACCTTCCGTTATGGCCGTGGCCGTCGTACGTTCCAAAATGACCTTGTCAAAATCGGCTAAGTGTTGGTGAACCGTATTTAAGTTAACGGACGCCTTACTTACCGGTGGAATTAACTTCGTTAAATCCTTTTTGACGAGTGTAGGAGACGGACTAGGAAGGTTTTCATTTGACAAACTTTGGGGCACAAGAACTGTTAATTCTGCTAATTCCTTTTGTAAGCGAATGCGTGTCTTTTTCGAAAATTGATCTTTGTTATGTTGATCATAATCAATTGTATGGAATTTTGAAAGCATTTTAGAATGAGTTTCATCCCCAAGTGATTGTGTCTCCTCAGTACTACGAACAAAAGGTGCTTCTTTCGATTTGCCAGTTATGGTCATGTCATAAAGGCCGGGAATATATTCTTGAGCTTTTTTTGCATAACCGGGATTAGGTGGTAAATCTTGAAGACGCTTAAGTTCGAATTCTTTAAATGATTTAGTTAAAAGATGAACCTTTTCTGTGGAAGCGTATTGTTTTAAAAGCTGTTGTTCTTTGAATTTAAGAAGTTTGGTAGCATTAATTTCCGATTCAACCTTTTTAGACTCGAGAATTTCAAAATCCATTTTAAGTTTCTGAAAATCATTGACAACCGACTTTTTTTCTTTTAATTCATTGGAAAGATTAGCTTTTAATGATTCTATTTCTTTCAAGTGTTCAATCTTTTCAAAACGAAATTGGTCAAATTCAGAACATGTTATTTTCTCTTCTTGAGGGACCATTTCAAAAGTTTTGACCTTTTCTTTATGCAACGCAAGCTCAGCAGTTAGGGTGGAATTCGTATCTACGGATTGTCTAAGGGCCATATGCATTTGATCAATAATATGTTTAGGCACCATGACAAAATCATGTTGAGCATAAGATTCCATACCCGTCGTAGCATTTGGTTGAGGTTCACTCAAATGTGTAGGATTGGGTACCACATCATTTGAGTTACTAGTTCCCGAATGCTGTTCGAGGTTGTCATTTTCATGCCCAACTTGATGTTGGTTATCATCAATATTGTTAGATGTGGTTGGTACCTCACTGATGACATCAGAACCGTAGTGAGAGAGATTAGCAACGAGAGCAGCTTGGGCAGAGTGAATGTCATCATAATCCGAATCATATGCGTCAAGATCATCTGCTTGATAAGTTGCATTAGAAGTGGAAACGACTGCAATGCCTTCAGTATCTGCTGCCCCTGGGTCTGCAAGAAATGCTAACTCCTCTGAATCCAAAATCTTCCCCTTAGACTGAGCATCAACCAAATACATCTTCTCACGAAACCATGCATCATCCCTTCTCCTTTTCGGCTGAGTGCATTCCCTAGCCATATGACCTTGTCCTCGGCAATTGTAGCAAGTCACAACTTTCTTAGGACCAATAGGACTCCCATTTCCACTAGCTTGAGAATTCACAGCTTGATTGTTCCCAGTCCTTATAGGAGGTCCATATGAATTTTGCCTTCCCTGAATAGGTTGCACCGTTACTTGACCATCTTGAACAGTGGCTTGTTGTCGAGGATTTGATGAGGCGCGGAGCTGATTGTTTGTTGGTGGAAATCCTCTAGTTGCAACAAGTTTTGACAAGTAGGCGGTGAGATGGTTTAATACATCAGCTGGCGTATCATTTGGAGTAAAGACCGGTGCTTGGATTGGAGGAAGTTCATTAGAGTAGAAAGCTTGTGCTGGTTGTGCTTCTATTGGAAAATATCCTTGCTGAGGAGTATAGCCCAATGGAGAAGTGTTGGCTTGTGATGGTGATGTTTGATATGGTGGTTGCTGTTGAAAAGATTGTTGATGAACACTGTGTTGATATTCTTGCTGTGGCATCATTGGTGGTTGATAAGATGGTTGTTGTGGTTGCTGATAGATGTGTGGTGGTGGCTGCTGCAAGTATGATGGTTGTTGATAAGTATAAGCCATGTTTTGTTGAGAAGCATACATTGCAAGTGGATCATGAACTTGAGGTGTAGACAACCGAGCCTCGATCACATGGCATTCATGTTGTTGAAGAAAAGCTTGAAGTTGATCCACATTGGTGTTATGCAAGTCCTTAGCCAATTTAACATCCGTCACGTATTTTTTCCATTCTGGAGGAAGAGTGTTCAAATAGTTGGTGTTCAATTGAAAGGTAGGAATTGCCATGCCATAGATATTAAGCTCATTCAACAATAGAGTAAATCTCAGATAGTAATCATTGAGAGTCTCCCCTGACACATAAGCAAACTTATCAAAAGTATCATAAAGCTTACACTCTCGTTCTTGTTTAGTTAACGAGGTGCCTTGCATGAGAACACGAATTCTATCCCATAACTCTTTGGCAACTTTATGTTTGCTGACGAGTTTGTAGACATCTGGAGGAAGGGCTTGGAGAATGATGTTTGTAGCATACTTATCACATTTATCTTGAATCTTCATATCTCTAGTCAACTCACCCGTTGTGCGAGGACGAGTAGTCGTACCTTCCGTCACTGTACCGTAATCTAATGGTCCATTGAGCACCGATGCCCAAATTAGATGTCCATTCTCCTTGTTCAACATATAAAGTTCCATTCGGGAAGCCCATTCCTCATACATAGTCTTCACCAACATTGGTGGACGATTATCCATACCCGAGAGGATGGACTTGTCCGTAAGAGATGTGTACTCCATTTCGATAAGTTAAGATTTACAAACTTGATCGGTCAATGAAAGAAAGTAAATGTGTTTGTTGTAGTGTGTTAAAACCAAGAAATAATGTTAAAATCCCCTAAATTATGTCCTCGATAAACCAAAAAATCCAAGTTATAATTACACACGAAAAACACGTTTTTGAAAAATGTTGGATCGTACTCAGATCGCAGGTGTGATCGTACTTCCTATGATCGCACTCAGATCGGACTCCAAGATCGTACCCAACGATCGTACCCTGATCGTACTCCCTTATCGCACTCAGATCGGACTCCCAGATCGTACCCCAATGATCGTACCCTGATCGTAGTGATACTGATCGCACCCTGATCGTATTGAGACTGATCGTACCCTGATCGTAGTGATACTGATCGTACCCTGATCGTAGCGACCTAATCGTACTACGGATCATGCTGAGGATCGTAACAACGGATCGTAACGATGGATCGTACTAGGGATCGTATTCAGATCGTAACAACGGATCGTAACGATGGATCGTACTAGGGATCGTATTCAGATCGTAACAACGGATCGTAACGATGGATCGTACTAGGGATCGTATTCAGATCGTAACAACGGATCGTAACGATGGATCGTAATAGGGATCGTAACAACAGATCGCACTAACCAAACTTACCTTGATCGTAGTTAGATCGTAACACCAGATCGTGACTATGGATCGCAAGTAGAAACCCCCAGGGTTTATGCAAACACAAAGTCAGATCGTACTATGGATTCCAACGTACCTTTTTTCTCGGACAATATAGTAACACGTTCAAATCAAGATTCAAAGCCAAAATGTGAATCAAACAACCAAAAATTTTGTGTTTTTAACCCAAATAACAATACCAAATCACTATAACAAGTAATAAGATGAAGTAAATCAAGATTAACCTATAAAAACACAAAAAAAAATTTGGTTCGTGTGAAAAAGGATCAAAAATGGCGAGAATCAAGAACACAAACACAAGAACTAAACAATCATCCCATGGCTCTTGATACCATTTGTAGAAATGTAAATCTATGCTTATGTTTCTAGAGAGAGAAAGAGATAGAGAGATGGTGGATTTCACACAAACTTAGAGAGAGAAACCAATGTTTTACTATGTGTAAATAATGAAACCACACCACCCTCTCCATCTAAGGAGAGGGTTTATATACCCAAGCCCATGAGATGGGCTTGGGTTTACATTAGGCCGCCGACCCATACACTTCATGGGCTCGGTTTTGGGCTTTGTTTAATAAATGTAAATAACTAAACTACGAGCTATAACATGGACTATTGTTGGAGTGACCGATCCTTTCTAATACGTAAAACGTATTTCCAACAACTTCCAATGCTGCTTGGGATATCATTGAGAATAAGTCTCGTGTGCAAACCAAGAGTGTGAGGACCAATGTCGCTAGTGCTAGTACTAGTGACAACGACAAGCGAATTGACAAAATCACTGCGCTTCTTGAAAAGCTTACTACCCAAACCGCCAGCAACACCAACAGTATAAACGCTAGAAACGCTAAAGACGCTCAAGTCAATGCTGTTAGCCAACCATGCGAGATATGCGGGGGTCCTCACTCTTACACCACTTGTACCGCCACCCACGACTACCCTTCTGAGAATGTGAATGCAGCATACGGTACCTATCCTCAACCCGCTTATCAAGCTCGTCCTCAAGGTGACCGCAACCTGCTTAGCTACCGCTCCAACAACTATCTCTCACCACCCGGTTTTCCTCCTAACAACCCAAACCAACAACAAACCCTCAATCGCCCTCCTCAACAACAACAACAACCTCGTACACCATACATACCACCTCACAAACAGCAACAACCACCTCAACGAAACAACCAAGTATACCAGCAACCTGCTTATCAACCACCCGCATACAATGCTCCTCCCAACCAACCCACCGCTTTACACCAAGAAGTGGAGACCTACATGAGGACTAACGATGTGATCGTGGGAAATCTTCAGCGCGAAGTGCTCAACTTGAAAGCAGACCTGGTGAAACAAGGGAACGATCTGAGAGCTGATATGAGAAACACTATGGATAGTCAAACGAATGACTTAAGAAACATGATGGCTAGTTTCTTCCACGGTAATCAACCCTCTTCTTCGGGTACTCTTCCGAGTAACACCGTGGCTAATCCAAGAGGGGAGATGAAAGCAATCACCACTCGCAGTGGCAAAGGTACCAAGGAACCCGAGCTTCCTATACCTCCACCGGTGATTGTGACTAAGGAAAACGAGTCACTTGCTCCTATTCCTCATCCTTCTCCTTCCCCAATTTCCCCACCTCTTACTTCTACCCCCCTCCACCCAAGGATGTGAGTGATCCTATTCTCCCGAAGCCTTCCTCTTCTTCCAATATACCTTATCCATCTAGGTTGAGGAAAGAGAAGCTCAAAAGCAAGGATGATATTCAGGTTTCGAACTTTCTTAAAATGTTCAAACAATTAAATTTCAATATCTCCTTCGCTGAGGCTCTCGCTCACATGCCTAAGTACGCAAAAATGTTTAAAGATCTTCTGAGTGACAAGGAAAAGCTTCTCGATATTGCCAACACCCAACTTAATGAGAATTGCTCTGCAGTGCTCTTAAGGAAATTGCCAACCAAGCTTGGTGATCCGGGTCGTTTCTTAATCCCTTGCAATTTCCCGGGAGTAGAGAATTGCATGGCTCTAGCCGATCTAGGTGCCAGTATTAATCTGATGCCTCTAAGCGTTTGGAAGCAATTATCTCTCCCTGAGCTAGTCCCCACCAAAATGACTTTGGAATTAGCTAACCGTACGGTTGCTTATCCAGTGGGGATAGCCGAAGACGTCTTTGTACGAGTCGACAAATTAACTTTTCCTGCCGATTTCGTCGTCGTCGACTACGAGATGGACCCTCGTGTTCCCTTGATCGTGGGTCGTCCATTCCTGAGGACCGATTGCACTCTCATCGATGTTGAAGCCGGTGAGCTTATCATGAGAGTGGGTGACGATAAAATCGTCTTCAACATGGGAAAGTTGTCTAAACATCCTTATTCATACGAGAGTGTTAATTTTATTGACGTTCTGGATGAGGCTTGTGAAGAACACTTTAATGATGCTTGTAAAAATATTCCTACCTCTCTTCCCAATGTTGAAGCCGTTTCCTTTATTGATTCATCACTGTCTCTATTTGGAGAAAGTGATTTGTTTTGGAACGATCTTGAAGCCACCATGGGAGATGTGAACTTAGCTAATGATGATTCTCCCACCGATGGGAATGAAGATATGTATTTCTTTGAAAACCTTCTCAACGAATACAATCTTTCTCCACCATCTCCCACGGTTATTGCTATCGATACTCCGACTTTGAAAACGCCTCCCATCGAAAATCCTCCGGATTTAGAACTTAAGGAGTTGCCGCCTCATCTCGAGTACGTGTTCCTTGAAGAAGAGAAGAAGTCGCCCGTCATTATCGCGAAGGACTTGAAAGATGAAGAGAAAAATCGCCTCATCGCCGTGCTTAAAGATCATAAGAGGGCTATTGCTTGGAAAATTTCTGATATTCACGGAATTGATCCTCACTTCTGCACACACAAAATTCTCATGGAGGACGACTTTAAGCCCACAATTCAAAGCCAACGAAGGGTGAATCCAAAAATCCATGAAGTCATCAAAACAGAGGTTATCAAACTTCTTGATGCGGGTATGATTTACCCTATTTCGGATTCACCATGGGTTAGTCCAGTCCATTGTGTGCCTAAGAAAGGCGGCATCACCGTTTTGCCCAATGCAAACAACGAGTTGATTCCTACCCGTCTCGTTACTGGGTGGAGAGTTTATATAGACTACCGCAAACTCAATGATGCCACGAGAAAGGATCATTTCCCTCTACCTTTTATGGACCAAATGCTTGAACGATTAGCGGGTAATGAATATTACTGCTTTCTTGATGGTTTCTCGGGTTATTTCCAAATACCTATCGATCCCCAAGATCAAGAGAAGACAACATTCACTTGTCCCTATGGCACATTTGCTTACAAAAGAATGCCTTTTGGCTTATGCAATGCCCCCGGGACTTTCCAAAGGTGCATGTTAGCTATCTTCCATGACATGGTTGAACAAACCATGGAAGTCTTCATGGATGATTTCTCGGTCTTCGGGGATTCCTTCTCTTCTTGCCTTGCCAATTTGGAACGTATGCTTAAGCGGTGCGAAGACACTCGCCTTGTTCTGAATTGGGAAAAATGCCATTTTATGGTAAAAGAGGGCATCGTGCTAGGACACAAAATTTCCAAAGCCGGTCTTGAAGTAGACCGTGCTAAAGTCGATGTTATCGCTAAGTTGCCTCCACCTTCAACAGTGAAGGGTGTGAGAAGTTTCCTTGGTCATGCGGGCTTCTACCGTCGATTCATCAAAGATTTTTCTCAAATCGCTCGCCCGATGACCACCTCTTGGAAAAAAGATACTCCTTTTATCTTTTCCAACGAGTGTCTTGAAGCCTTCAACTCGCTTAAGGATAAGCTAACTAAGGCACCTGTCTTGGTTACCCCTAATTGGGAGCTGCCTTTCGAGTTGATGTGCGATGCTAGTGACTTTGTTATTGGAGCTGTTCTGGGACAAAGAGTGAACAAACACTTCCAACCGATCCATTACGCTAGCAAGACAATGACGGGGGCCCAATTGCATTATACGACAACCGAAAAAGAGCTTTTAGCTGTTTTCTATGCTTTTGAAAAGTTCCGCCCCTATCTTGTCCTTTCCGCCACTATCGTTTACACCGATCATTCTGCGTTGAAGTACTTGTTGACAAAGCAAGATTCCAAACCAAGACTTCTTCGCTGGGTTTTGCTACTCCAAGAATTTAAAATCGAAATTCGCGATAAAAAAGGAGCTGAAAACCTAGCCGCGGATCATCTCAGTAGACTTGAGGATCCTTACCAGGGGGATCATCCGAACAAAGAAATCAATGATTCTTTTCCCTTGGAGACCTTAATGTCTATCAACTCTACTGCTGATGAAACCCCGTGGTTTGCGGACATTGCAAACTACTTGGCGGGTGGAATACTCGTTGACGGGTTAACATCCCAGAAAAAGAAGAAGTTCTTTAACGACATTAAGACTTACTTTTGGGATGACCCTTACCTATTCAAACAATGTGCCGACTTGATTATTCGCCGATGTGTTGATGGACCGGCAGCTTTAGAAATCCTTGACGCTTGCCACAAAGGACCCATCGGTGGTCACTTTGGTCCCAACTTCACCGCCAAAAAAGTGTTTGATTCGGGATTTTATTGGCCCACCATCTATCGTGATGCTCACGAGATGGTTAAACGATGTGATGCTTGCCAAAAAAAAGGCACGATCACACATAAAGATGAGATGCCTCAAAATTTCATACAAGAATGTGAAATCTTTGATGTTTGGGGTATCGACTTTATGGGGCCATTCCCTTCCTCTAAAGGAAACAAATACATCCTTGTAGCCGTTGACTACGTTTCAAAGTGGGTTGAAGCCAAAGCTTTACCTACTAATGATGCAAGGGTGGTTTGTAACTTTTTAAAATCGCTATTCGCTAGATTCGGTGTGACTCGTGCCATTATTAGTGATCGCGGGACTCATTTTTGCAATGATCAATTCGCAAGAGTCATGGCTAAGTATGGTTTAAATCATCGTCTTTCCACCGCCTACCACCCACAAACTAATGGCCAGGCTAAAATCTCTAACCGAGGATTAAAGCGAATTCTTGAAAGAACCGTGGGAGAGCATCGTGCCTCATGGGCTGATAAACTTGATGATGCTTTGTGGGCTTTTCCTACCGCTTACAAGACTCCGATTGGTTGTACACCATATCGTCTCGTGTATGGAAAAGCGTGCCACCTCCCCATTGAGTTGGAGCACAAGGCTTACTGGGCCTTGAAGTGGGTTAATTTTGATATCAACAAAGCCGGTGACCTACGCAAGATCCAACTCAATGAGCTGAATGAACTTCGGAATGAGGCTTATGAGAATTCTTTGAGGCTTATGAGAATTCTCGAGCTCGCTCAACCTAATGGACCTAATTTTAAGGTGAATGGCCAACGAGTGAAGTTGTACTTTGGTGAGGACATCTCTCAGGAGATGATTCCATCCCTCACCACGTTCCCCATGAACTAATTTTGGGTCGAGTCAGGCTCGTGACTCGGTTATCAAAAACAAGCACTCCTCGGGAGGCAGCCCGAGTATCTATCCTTTTATGTTTTAACCTCCTAAGTGTAGGGGGACCTCTATAGGTGCTTGTATTTGTGTGGTGATGTGATTACAGGGATGAATGTACTCTTGGAATCTTTGAAGAACCGTGCTCCCGTGTTATCCGAAATCCGGTTCTATCTCTCAACTATCGTGATTCAATTTTCTTCATACTCACATTTGAAATTGATCACTTTAGTTGTCTCTTCCTTAACTTGATTTAACCAACGTGCACAATGTCATAAGTGTAGGGGAGACTTTTCCCACATGCTTAAACATTGAGGACAATGTTTATCTTAAGTGTAGGGGGGACTTCTATCGAAGTTTTAAGTGAACTTTTCCATGAAAATGCCTTCATTTAACCAGAAAATCATCTTTTTCAACATTTTTCAAATTTTTAATTAACTTCGGCCATTTAGTCGTAATTTTTAAATTTTTATCGTTGTTTTCATTATGTATATATCCCGCAATAAAGTCAAAAATATTAATAAGTGGTGTAGCTAGTTTTGAAATCTTTGACATATTAGGCCCGTTGCGATTAGTTTGACTCAAGCCGAATAGACTTATCCAAGTTTATTCTAGCTAGTATCCTTAACCATGTAGACCTTAATTGGTTTATTAGGCTAAGCATCCACGAGTCTCATTACTTGAGATTTTAAATTGTGGAGGACGAGAAATGATAGAGTCAATTATAAGTCGGTATTCTTGCACAAGCTCACTTGGTGTAATTATCTGCCTATTCTCCCATCACTTGCTAATAATTTATCTGCAATAAGTAAGGTCGTACGATTTGAAAAGTTACTTAGCTTCTAGCCCAAGATCGTTTAAAAGTTGCTCGGTAATGATAAGAGTTCATAGCCAAGGCATAACTTATGAAGCGGGGCGCGAAGGTTGGCGAGTCCGAAAAGGCCCTAACAAGGCATGAGGATTCCATTTTATTGCTAAAGATCCAAAGTGATGTGAAAAGCATTATTCCCTAAATCAATATGAAGGATCAAGACTCACGACGAAAAGCAATCAACTCCCATAAAGATCATGGAGAAGTCTATCCGAAAAGACCCTAACAAGGTATGAGGATAAATAGATCCAAGTCCGAAAAGGAGGTGGATCGTTGTATCTCAAAAATCCCAAATAGAGATTGAAGAAATAATCATGAAGTCGTGGTCAACAAAGTTGGAGTACCCCTCAAAAGTCTCCAAGTGAAGAAACTCTATTAACGATGAGAAGACCATTATCTCAAGCACGTCTCTCAAGATGTGAAGTATGAAGTACATGCCAAATATCGGCCTGAGAAAGGTCTCAAATCGTGAACCGAGTTATGCCAAGATATGAACTTTTTGATATCCCGAGAAGCAGTTTTAAGAGATTTTGTCCTTTAGCTAACTATTGATCAAATCGTCCTACTTTGCTTTCAGCCTAAATAACTATCGAAATAAGTCCAAAAATGCATCTTCATGATCATTCTAAGACAAAAATAAAATATAAGAGATACACCTAGGAATAAGGGAGTTTAATCATTCAATTAAGCCATGTGTGTAAGTGTTTGAATTGCTAACTTATAATAACAATGATCTCGTTTTTAAGCTTAGTTTGGGGAACGTGAAACTTGAGGGTGATAAATCTTCGCAGGACCGAAGCCCTAATGTAAGTCCTCGATCTCTTTACAAGTTATTTCCACATAGCTATTTTCTATCCTTTTGTTTACTTTAAAGTTTTAATTTCTCTTAGTACTTTAATTTTTGTTTAGTAGTATTTTAATAAGGCCAAGGTTAGTTGATTATGAGAAAAGTGTAAACTTGCTTTATCACTAAGCATTGCATGAGGGCATGGCAATGGTTAAGTGTAGGGAATTCGATAGGTGTGAAAACACCCATCCTTTTATCACTTAATTCTGGCTAAAACGAGACCAAAACACGTATTTAATATCATCTGTTTGGAATTATGCGTGGTTTTTGTGTTTATTGCGTTTTCAGAGTCAACCGGATGAATATTGAAGAAAACATGGGATTGCACGGGTTTTATCAAGGAAAAAGACTCAAGACGAAGTCTATTGTCCAAGAGATGCAAAAGATTTGAAGTCATTGTGCCTATTTGAAGATTTATCGAAGAATAGAGCCAAAGATGGAAGATTCATATATGTCGAAGAACTCGAGTCTATTAAACAAAATATTATAAGACGAGTTGGAATTATTCACCGACACTTCTAAAAATCCGAAGTCGGAAACGTTTATTTAAAGAAGCGTGAAGACTAAAGAAGAGAGAAGAAAAGAAGCCCGGTACCAAAGCCCATTCACAAGCCCATGCCACACGCCTATATAAAGGACCTTACTTCACAAATTTCACACACTTAGTTAGTTATTTAGTTTTTCATTTTCTCTAGTTTTAGAGAGAGAAAGTTCTCAACTTTCTCTCACTAAACTTTTCTTTTCTCCATTTTTACATTTCAAGTTTTAAGCTTTTTGTACTTTGGATTTCATTAATCTTATTCAAGTTAAGCTTTTAAGTTCTTTAATCTTTTTCTTCATTTCTTAGATTTCCTTAATCATTTGATCCTATTGTTTCATTTCATACGATTTGAATTATTGAATGAGTTCGTGATCAAGCTTAATCTTTCTTGTTTCTTCTTAAGCTCATACACGTATAAGCTATAGGCTCTTAATGCTTATTAGCTTATTTCTTGTTTTGGCTTATTGATTTCGGATTTCATATATGTTTTAGTCATTCAAAAGTTTTGTTTATAAAGTTTTTGATCTAACATTTTCAAAAGTTGTCAAATTTAGGCTTTTTGAGTCGTTTAAGTTTTGGAATAGTTAGCTTATTGATTTTGCTTATTGAGACTTTAAGTTACCACCAATTTCGGAACAAAATTGTTTACATCGCAATACAAGGGTTTTAACACATTCCGACGGTTTCTTGCTTAGTATCACAATAACCCTTAAGGGTTTTACTTTGCGATAGGTGGGTAATTCCCCCTTATTCCGATCTGGTGTTGCGATCGCTTATTGCGATCGCACATTCCGACGGGACTAAGGTCCTTTTTAAGTCGAAACTCTGGCCAATTTTAATTTACCATATTCCGATCTAGAACATTCCGATAAGACATCATTGCGACAGACCATCATTCCGACAGCTTGCATTTTATTTATTCCGATGGATTGTTTTGACAAATATTCCGATGGGCATGATTTTGACATTCCGATAGCTTTGAAATTCTATATTCCGATGGATTAAGTTTTATAATTTTACAAAGTTTTAAGTGTTAGCTTTATTAAGTGTTCAAGTGTTTTTCTCATTTTGCCTTTAAAGTTTTCAAACATTCATTTTTAACTTGTCAATTTAGTTAATCTTTTTAAAGCCTTAATTTTACTCTTCGACACTTGCTTATTTGTCATTAGTTTAAAATAGATAAACAAACCAACTCCTTCTTATTAACCAAGAACAAATCATTCCACTTAGAGCCGAGATCAATTCGAGAGGAGATTCCGAGAGATTAATCATGAACCCATACAAAAACAGTGTATCATAGGCCTCTAAAAAACAAAACACAGGCACAAACCATTATAAATAAGCTAAAATTATTTTCCAAATAAATCAAAAGTAAAAACGTGAAGCTCGTTTGTACACTCTTCGGTAAACTATCACAGTAACTGTGGCCTACAAATAAGTCTCATATTTACTTCCGTACAATTTAAAAATATAATTATGGCACCCATTTTTTAAAATTCAGCTAGCAGTAGTGCAAGCACTTTTTGGATGACCTTGTAAAGCATAGAGAGTTCCACCATATAAAATATCACTCCAATTATAATTTTACTAAAGTTAATTAAAAAGAAGTATCACTCCAAGACGCCTTACTGATTCCAGGCCTTTTTCTTCTTAGGTCGGTGTGTCATGGCCTCGTCTTATCTTAAAGAATGCCGCCATGCAGATAATTTATCTTTACTGAATTGCGCCTTCTTCTAACACTAAAAGCGGTGTTAGTTCTGATAAACCCACAAATGCTTTGTTCCTTCTTGTGTGCTTCTCGGAGACCATCTACTTTGCTTGTCAATTTTGTAGTCGGCTTTCTCGGGTTAACTTTGGACAGTGATTAAGCAGTGGCCAATATAATTTCCATGACAATAAAAGTAGCAAAAGTAGGATGATGTTTTATGATACTTTTACAATGCAACTGAAACCGTAAGCTGCAATTGTCTCTCGGATCACATGGTTTTTCTATTTTTATGTTATGTTTGAACCAAAGAGAGAGATTTACATAAAAAAAGTCGCACTGCACAACATATATTGTAGTCAAATAAATAGTAGTTTTGTAACGGTCACTTGAACGATACAGTTAACTCGGATCAACCTCCATCTAAAATTTCACTTCACATGGTTTTTGAATTCTAAATTCTGGCTGTTCTTCTTTAGGATTTAGTATAAAACGAATCACATTCCTGATTCTTCATTAAAAAAAGGTCCATCTATGTTCAATTTATCTCATCCATAGTAACTATATTTAGCTCCATCAATAAAGATACATATATGGACAGAGAGAAAAAGGAAAGAATATAAAATACATACCTTCATTCTAGAATATGTATCAAGTTGTCTGGCCCAAAGTAGCTTTTGGAATCAACTTCTGTTGCTGATAAGAATATGATATCCCAAAGATCCCATAAGTGTATACCAGAAAAAACAATCTCTAATCAAAAAATTGCTTGGGATGAGCTTTTCCTAACGTTCAGGCTTAGGCTTTGAACAACATGGTTCTAGTACCCTCGTGTGTTCTTCTATAAAGTAGGAAAGATTAAGGGAAGGATCACATTACGATTTTCAGTAATCAGATTCCTTATGTGATCATTATTCCATAAGAATAAAGCGCGTTTAGCAGCCTGCAACCAGTCAAAATAAAAGTCATGCTAAATATGTAGTATACAGAGTTACATTTTCCTTCACCTTTACCCTCATTGTCTATGTCATAAATCATAAACCTTAAATATTATTTCTTTTTTATTAGAGGTAAAACATAAAACGTAATGAAATAAATTTTATTATTATATTTGTGAAATGGTTTGAGGATTTTCGTGAGTCCAAATACCTGCTCATAAAACATTGTTTTAGTATAGTTTCTATAAGTCGTCATTAGCTACTTTTATGCTGTAATTGTCGAAAATGATCAAGGGGGTGTTTGGATTAATAAACTTACTGCCTTACACGGTCATTTGTATTTTGAATAGCTCATGAGTTGATCTTTTTGGGTTTATGAGGTTATTAAGTCGAGCTTGTGTACTTGAATAAGTTGCACCTGATATTAGATGTTATTAAGTATACCTTCCGGGTAGATGTTTAGCTATTTCTGCTCATTTATCTTCGTGTATTTGGTCGTAATATGTCATAGTAGATTCCGCCTTTTTACTCCATTCTTGCCACAACCAATTTCATAATATGATCATCTTCCTGTATACAATTACGATATAAAATGTTTAAAGAGATAAAACAAATTGATAATATACGCAAACAAATGTCTTAATTTACCTTTTTAGTGATTAGTAGAAACAAATCACGCCAGCAATAGTTAGACGTATAGAAAGAAGGTGTACGACCCTGAAAATTGAATAAAATGATTTTCAACAGGAAAAGTCAATGATAAATTCCAAGATAAATATTCAGGGTCAATGATAACTATTTTATCTATATTTGAATTATTCAGACCAAGTATTATCAGGAAGTCTTACGTGGAACATATTTCTGTAGATTAGCTTCTGGAGCACTGGCAAGAATCTGAGATTCAAGATAATGCTCGATCGCGTGCCTAAGAGATAAATTTGGTAGCAAGTGCTCTACCATGTACTTGGTAGAAGAACACTTGGGACACCTAAATAATAGAATCAGCTCCACAAGTTTCAATAGTAAAAGCTGGTCCATCATAATACAAACAAACCTGCAAACCCCTAACAACAGATTACTCAATATTATCTTCGACCCATATATTTTTTTTATCTTTTTTCCTATGTTTGACGCATTAGATATACAAAATAAACCTATTTGGCTCACTCATATCTCATAACCTTTTGATACGAGGATACCTGGTTTAAGACAAAATTATCAACTACATTCGATCGTAGATAGGGGATACTGAATACCTCTGCTACATCGAACAAAATATCCACTTTATATGCATAAAAGGCTACTAGAATTGAAATTCACACCATCTGCCTTTGTATTCTGAGTATGATTGTAGAACCTCATCATCTTGGGTGACAGACGACTTCTTACTGGCAATTAACAACTCATTTAAGTTTAAAGCAATTTCTCCAATAACTTTAAACAACAGAGAACAACCAAATGCTGCCTTCTTCAACCAGCTTTATTATAGATATTTATCTGAAAATTCTGAATATTAGTAACATTTAATCAACTCCAAGATGAAAAGCTGTAACACCCCCAAATTACCACGCAGCGCAATACCGGGCGCTACTCATAGCACATCACACACAATCATATAAAACGACCTCAAAAGAGACGGTAAAATGTTATACAATCTTGTCTAAAAAGTTTCTCATCCCAATATATAAATCAAAGTAGCGTTTAGTCCCAAAAATCGTTACCAATCATAATACATTTATCCATGACTTAAAATTCATTATTCACTTCAAATGATGGAAAAAAAATAATATAAAATTTAGACAAGTAAGTACCAACTTCCTCCTCACATGCTCCGCTGCCATCCATCTTGATATCCCTGAAATACATGCTTAAAATCATCAACACAACGGTTGAGCAAGTCTATAGGTTTTGCAAATCATCATCTGAACACAAGAATTTTAATCATCTCAAGCTTGTCACACAGACAAATCATATATATATCGATAAATGCCTTAAGCTCATGCAACTGAACGTTAACAAACACGTCAACCAAATCACTTACGGCGCCCCCAACAGGAATATTGTCATATACCAACGACCTCTTATACATAATATCCCTTTCAGGTGATCACAAGGATACATACCCTAGGATAAGGTTTGTCAAACCAAATAGATCTATCAAATGTATTAGCGTTTACCTCGCAAGGTAATTAACAGTTCATGAAATTCAGGAACTTCATAAGACAATGGTACTTAGGCATTTATCATCATATTCGGGTCCAGCATACCGAAAACAACTTGTGTTCATTTTATAAAACAACATGTATTCCCCCTCTGATAAGTGTGAAAACACTCATCAATAATGATCCATAAACCACTCAAAACACAGTCAAATACATTATATTTAACTGAAAATTATCAGAATTACGTTGGTATTTGTGTTTCATGTGTTTTCAGGTAAAAAGATACATTTTGGAGCAAATAAGTGTTTTCAAGGATTTATTTGACAAAAAGACGAAGAAAAATATGAAAGATGTTTCGAGGACCTTACTGGCCACTATTTATCAAAATCGAGGGGTTAAGTTGTAACTTTCACGAAGAAAAAGGATGAAAAAGATTTATCTTAAAAATTTTAACTCTTTTGAGAAGAGTAAAAAGTAAAAGTATTAAAAGAAAATGAATGGGAAAGTTGTATAATACTTTATTTGGTTTACTTGGTCAAAAGACCATGTCACAGTCAAACACTCTTAAACGTCTCATCTTCCTCAACAATAACAAAGAGAGAGAAAAGATCGAAGCAGATGTTTTATATCTCTTTCATCAAAAACCTGTAAGTCCGAATCACGAGAGCTACACAAAGATTCAGACGAAACTTCAAATAGCAAAAGTGATCAGCTTTTCATCCTCTACATGAAGATACTAATTAATTGGATCAAGAAGAAGAAACGAAGAAACCCCCAAAATGATGAAGAATGAAGAACATATCAAGATCATCGTATTTTCCACGTGGCATGATTTAATTGGGTTGAACACGTCGAAGCTACATCAACATCTCTCGAAGACCTCTATAAATACGAGATCAAGACCTTCAGTTGAAAATGGTTAGCTTAGGTGTTAGTTTTCACATAGTTGTAGGTGTAGGATTAGATAGATAATTAGTTTTTTAATCTTGTAACAAATTCTATTTCTTTTCAGTTAAAGTAGTTGTAACCGATACCTTTTCTGCCATTAATGAATTTCATAATCAAGCTTTTATATTTCTCTGTTCATATTTATTCTGCTTTTAATCTTGATAAATATTGTTTTCTTCTTGTTATTGTTTCTGCGTTAAATCTTGTACTGTTCATGCAAACTTTATTGACCATATAGGAGTGAATCTATTATGTCGATTATTGTTACTGTTCACGTAATTCAAGAAGTTTGTTAAGGTAGTTGATAGTCGCGTTATAGAATCTGAGTATTCAGTCTGAATGTGCTGATTATAAGAAGCTGATGATTAGCTTATTAGTGATAAGCTCAGTTAGTCAAAAGCTTATAAACTTTTTAATGAACATTTTTGCTTACTAGTTTTCTGTTACGGATTAGTTAGAGACAGTTGAGGAGTAAATTGATTTTAGATCAGTTTAGGAATTTTCATATAAAAGCTTGATTTCTCTGTTTCATCTTTTTGATTTTCTACTTTCATATTTAGTTGAAAGAGTCATTTTATTTGTTTTGAATTCAGTTTTTAGGTAAGACAAACTGTAAACATGTTTTGCCATTTTTTTTTTCACAATACTGTGTATTTTGGGAAGTCAGTTTTCTTTTTCTATTAATCTGTTCAAGGGAATTGTTAAATGTTTTAGAAAGTTGTTGATTTCAGTAAACACTTAGATCATGCTATTCAAGATACATTAGTTATGCAAAATCGTTTGGTTGTTTTTTGGAAATAAGCTGATTACAGCTTATTTGCGATAAGCCTCGACAAGTTGAAGTGGAGTACTGATTTTCAGAAGGCTTTTGGGCCTGATTTTATTTCAGAATCAGTAGGAGTGTGTTTGGTGTTGTCTGTTTTAAGCGAGCTCAGCGCTCCGCTTCACATAAAAGGACTTGGCCTGGAAGATGAGGTAGATTTCTTGTTAATTTTCTGCAAATGTAGTGTCAACTGCTATGAATCTTGTTGTAGTGTAATTTTGTGAATAGAATGTTCGAATTACTTCTTGTAGTATGTTGACACTTGCTTGTTCTACCTTAGATTTCTAGTGAGTAGTTTTCTTCAAATGGTTAGTTTCTGCATTAACTAGTGATTGGCTTATAGGAGTATAGCTTAATATTGTGTTAGTTAAATCAGTTAGTTGTGTTAAATAGCTTTAGCTTAAACTGTTCTTGGCTCATGTAAAGCAAAGTTAGTTAGATAAGCTTGAATTTGTCTCTTTGTGTACCAGCATAAATCAACAGTGAGTAGATAGAATGTTAACAGTAGGTATTAGCCTTTAATTCAGTTGGGTTTAAAAGTAAAATTGGTAAGATCTTGTTAGTTGATTATTAGGTGATCTCTGTTTTGATTCCCTTTGGTTTTGAGCTTAATAAATAAGCAGTGAAGTCTAGTTTAAAAGCCAAAGAAAAGCTGAGTAATTAAGTTCGATATAAGCTGTAAACCAAGTATAGATCTACTATAACTTTTACTTCTATTAAAATAATAGAAGAAAGTAGACGTGACATAGATAGGTTTGAATTTGAAACTAGTTTTTCATTACGTTTTAAGTTCTTAGGTGGTAATGTTTTTAGTAAACCTTGCTTAGGCCCATTAGTAGTTGTTTAGGAAATTTGGATTGTGTAGGATTTGGGCCATAGGTAAATTCGTAAGAACTGAATTTGCAATTTAGAATTGAAAGTTTAAATTTGTTTTCTCATGATTAATTTCATTTAAGAAGTCATATTAGTATAAAAAAGATAGTTCATAATATAGTATTAGTCTTTTTTATGATTTAGCATTTTGTATTTTTGCAATTTTTAGAATGAATTTGTGCTTTACATTTTCAAATTTCGTGCATTTAATTGTGGTAATTGCTATATGTTTTTAGCGTAGTACGTATTACATATCTAGATAATATTTTTCTCTTTTTACTTGCTTTGTGCCAAATAGACATAGTTACCAAATGAGCTATTATTCACCAAAAATAATTAAGTCACATTTGAAAACGTTATATCAATTCGATTAGACCGAGAGACAAATACACTAAAAACGGAATATTAAATGGCGTCGCTGCCGGTTCTTTTCGTGAAGATTAACGGTTTCGAGTGAGATACATTGGATTTTGGGATCCGTTCACATCATGAACGTTATTTTTACGTATTACAAATCAAAAACAAAAAAAATCAAAAAGATAAAAATATAAAAAATTAAAAAACCACAAAATCAATTCTTTTCCTAAAGAATTGAACCAGAAAAATAAAAAATCCAAAAAGTAATCTTTTTCCTAAGAGATTACACCCAAAAATTTATATTATATCGGTTTTCATCGTTTTTACGTACATATAGTATTTTTCTTAAAAAACCCAATAAATACAAAAATACTTTTGATATATTATTATATGTAAATAAGTATACGTATATACGAACACTTAATCCACCTACTTCCATAAGTATTGCTGAGGCAATACACCGTGTTCGGGAGCGTTCTTGTCCTTGACACGTGTATCGATCAAATTTAATTAAGGCACAATAGATAAATACTGCAATCTACTTGATCTTGAGAAAGAGGCCACTGTGTGGGGGGTATAAGGCGAGTGTATTTCACATTCTAAAGAAGCAGGCTCTTAAGTGCTACGTGCCGCCTCGTTTCTCCTCTTCGTTTGTGGGTCTTTCAAGAGTGATAGTAGTGCGTGGTGTGCCACCCAATTAGTATTTACATATATTATATTTTCTTGTGGATATTAATTATTGCACCTCGAGGGAGATAATCTCTTCTCTCTCAAAAGTCGACCGAGAGCTCATCTCTCACTCTTCGAGTTTATTTACACGTGTACTCGCACGCGTGTAACCATACCTCCTTTGGTGTATTACTTCCTTCCCCGAGGAAGCTTTAAATGTCATTTTACTTGTATATACATTCGGCCACCTTGCTAAACATGGATAATCGTCCTATTTTGGAGATATTACAAGACGAGCATTATCAAGCTATGTATGGGCCTTGTGCGACTTGTGGAGGACCGCATGGTGAAAATAATTGTCATCTATACACGAGCGATTATGATCAAGGGTTTAATGAGGATTTTCAAAATCAAGACTTTTTAAATCAAGACGATTTTCAAAATGAAGAAAGTTTTCAAAGTCATAATCAAACAACCTTTCAAAATCAAGGCATTTATCATTTCTTGAGTAAAGACGCTTTTAAACTTATAATGCAAGCACTTGAGCAAATGAAAGGGGCAACTGATCCGAACATCTTAGGCTTGCGAACACACGTCTTGCAACTCATTAGACCTGGCGATGTTTTACCTGATGATGAGCCTTCTTTGAGAGTAGATGTTGAGGATGATACACTTAGTGATGTTCCTATTGTAGACCCTTCCATCTCTCCACCGACTATACTTGAGCCATACACACCTTCATCACCTTTACCTCACATGGGACCCACCGACTCTTTACCATGAGGGACGAGCCTCTTAGCACTAATATAAACACCAATTTGGATGAATTAACCTCTTCTAGTGTTGAGAACCTTATTCCAATCCAAAGAGAGCTTGAGAGGGTTTCCAATGAACCATGTGACGAGCTTTGTATTGATACCTCTTCTCCTCATGATCACATTGAGATTTCATCACATGTTGACCTTCATGCTACTACTAGTGATTTTCGTGACTTTGATCTTGTTGAATTGTTCAAAGAAAGGGATAATGAGATTAAGGAAGAGTTTGTGCGAGACTTGCCACAAATGGAGGATGATGATTCTGATTCTAGTGAAGCATCTTATGATATATCATCCGATGACTTGTCTTGTCAAGATAACATTGCTAATTTGGATGAAGAGTTTGCTCCTATAGGGAATATGGATCATTCTCCTCTGCCACCTTATGATTCTTGTGATAAAACCTTTGATGATCCTTATGAAAGTGATGAGTCTTTTACATCTGATGATGAATACATGTCCTCTATGACTCCTTCACCTATTCCTCTAAGTGATTTTGTGATGCATTCAAATCCTCTTTTTGAAACATCATTTGATAACCCACTTTTCCACCATGATGAAGAAACCAATAAGGATTTTAGTGATGATGAACCTTCTCTTTGTGATACACCAATATATGATGATTATAGTGATGATGAGTTTTCCACTTGTGAATCTCCATTTTTTGATGATCACACTTCCTTGAGTTTTAAGGAGTCACCAATCTTGGACAAACCAATCTATGATTAGTATAGTGATGAGGAGGGGTCTATCATTGATGAGAATGAGGAGGTTCTAAAGATTGAAAGATTTCTTAGTGAAGATGAATTGATAGATAAACAAATTGAATATTATCTTAAGAGAGATGATATTGTGGTTGATACATCTTATTCTAATTGGGAAGAGGATATTCGTCTTATTGAGACAATGCTTTTTGGGACCCTAGAGCCTACACCTCCTTCACAAGACACTATTAATCTTGATCCTCCTTTTTCTATGCCTTATATGGAACATTCTCCACCTTTTGATGATGATGAGGAGCGCCACATGGACATAATAGTTATGAATATTTTAATTCCTACACCTTCATTGTCTCATCATACTTTGATATCTAAGGGGGATTATCATATGGTTGATACGAGTTCATCTCCTTATTTTCCCATGAAGGGAAAGGTTTTTGATCCTGGGATACATAAACTTGAGACACCTTGGTTTTCATCTACTCCACTTAAGAGTGTGATTTCGATGGGCTTCTTATATGAGCTTACTTTGGTGATGCTACCTATTTTGGAGTTGTTCGAGTGTAGAGATGGAAACTATGTATTTGATCCTGGGGTACTTTCTATTTGAGAGATTTTGTATGTTGGACAAACTTGAGACACGTTGGACCGTTCCATTTATCGAGGCAGACATTATAAATCTTATAGTAAATGGTAACGTGCTAAGTTTTAGTGTATCATGTGAGATGTGCTTCAAAGTGATATCCTTTATTCTCCATGATGGTTTCCCCAAGGACAACTTAATTCGAGGCCGAGTCGAGCTAGCGACTTAGGGTTAAAAAAACTCAAGCATTGAATAACTAGGTTAGAAAACATAGAGTAGATCCAAATAGGTTAGGTTTAATTAAAAGGTGTTATAGTAGAGTTGAAGTGGAGGGGTGCCTTTCTTCGTCTTTTGGTGATTGCTTCAAGGGTTTCTCTCTCACATTTCATGCTTGGAGCTTATGGAGGAGGCCCGTGTATCTGGTTCACTTCGATTATTTTTTGCTATCGTGATATTCAAAACACTTGTGCTTAAAATGAATACTCTTTAGTTGTCTCTTCCTTAACTTGGGTTAAGCAAAGTTATCAATGTCATAAGTGTAGGGGAGTTTACTCTAATACTCTTAAACATTGAGGACAATGTTTATCTTAAGTGTAGGGGAGACTTCTATCGAAGTGACCTTACCTAGACCATTGACTCGCTTTCATGATAACTTGGAAAATTAATTTTTCAAATTTTTGATCTACTTTGGCCACCAAAAATATACATTCATAATTTTTGCATTAATCATTTTTCATTTGCATAACACATTTGCATTGTATATATTTCTTCTTTTATTTTTCATTAAAATATATAAAGAGAAAAAAATAATATAATAAAGGATATGGTTTAACAAATTTAGACTTCTTTGACATATTAGGCCCGCCATGGATACTTTGACTCAACCCGAGTTTGCTTATCTAAGCTTACTCTAGCTAGTATCCTTAACCATGTAGTCCTTTATTGGTCTATTAGGCTAAGCATCCACTACTCTCATTATTTGAGACTTTAAATTTATGGAGAATGGGAGATGATAGAGTTGAAGCAAGTATAAAAGGGCTAGATAAACTTCATGACAATTACTTGTGGCTAAACCCTTCTCTTTCTTTACCTCTAATTTCTTCGCATGTATATATGTTAATAAATAATCAAGAACGGTTTTAATCGGTTTATAGTCTCTTATGCATTTTTGACTAATCATTCGTGGTTAGTATAAGTACGTCTTAAGATTCTAAGTTAGAACTTTTTATGTGATCTAGACTTATGTCATGCTTAATACTTAGCGGGTGTTTTTCCTTTTATTCTTTTCAACTTTCTTTGTGAGGAATAAAGAAAAATAAGAGCGGCTTCCAAAAAAATGAGTGGCTAGGAAAAAAAGAAGAGAAAAAGAAAAAGAAAAAAATAATAATTATACAAGACTCCCAAGAGAGGCAGTGAAGTGTTAATTATAGTAACTATTAAATTACAATATTACCTTGACGGGTTGCGGGGATTTAATAGTTGCTCCAATCCAATATTACCTTGACGAGTTGCGGGATTGAAGATCCAAAGTCTCAAAAAGGCAGAGGATGTAAATTATTGCGTGAGTTTTATTTTTCTTTCCTTAGCGAGTGTGTAGCTACTTATTAATGCATAACATGAGGATTTTGCACATAAGGCGCGAATGACTTATTTCTCTTGAGTCGGACATATATTAATTGTGAGCGGTTTTTTGAGTAATAGATGAGAGGATTACTTAGGATTAAAACCATGCTTCCTTATTTTTGGATTTTACATTTCTTATATTTTACGCTTCAAATAATGATAAATTTGCTCTCAAGCAATTTGATCAAATAATAACCGGTTCCACATTTAATTGTCATGAATAAGTTGATGCACTTTTTACTTGTGAATGCAATGATTCCATTTTTAAGCTTGGTATGGGGAAAGCGAAACTTAAGGGTGATGAGTGTTCATGGTACCAAATCCCTAATCCAAGTCATTAATTTCTTTATGAGTTATCTCCATCAAAATCATTTCAAGAAAATCAAAAATATATAAATAGAATTGTTTTCTTTGTATTGCATTGTAAATATTCAAAATCATCCATCATCTAGCATAGTATAGTTTATTAAATCATAAAATGGCCAAGGTGGATTAATTATGAGAAAAGTGCACTCTAGAGCTTTAAAATGCTACATTGCATGAGGCCATAGCAATGGTCAAGTGGAGGGGAGTTGATAAGTGTGAAAACACTCATCAATAATGATCCATAAACCACTCAAATCACAGTCAAATACATTATATTTAACTGAAAATTATTAGAATTACGTTGGTATTTGTGTTTCATGTGTTTTCAGGTAAAAATATGCATTTTGGAGCAAATAAGCGTTTTCAAGGATTTATTTGACAAAACGACGAAGAAAAAGATGAAAGATGTTTCGAGGACCTTACTGGCCACTATTTATCAAGATCGAGGGGTTAAGTTGTAACTTTCACAAAGAAAGAGGATGAAAAAGATTTATCTTGAAAATTTTAACTCTTTTGAGAAGAGTAAAAAGTAAAAGGATTAAAAGAAAATGAATGGGGAAGTTGTATCATACTTTATTTGGTTTACTTGGTCAAAAGACCATGTCACAGTCAAACACTCTTAAACGTCTCATCTTCCTCAACGATAACAAAGAGAGAGAAAAGATCGAAGCAGATGCTTTATATCTCTTTCATCAAAAACCTGTAAGTCCGAATCACGAGAGCTACACAAAGATTTAGACGAAACTTCAAATAGCAAAAGTGATCAGCTTTTCATCCTCTACATGAAGATACTAATTAATTGGATCAAGAGGAAGAAACGAAGAAACCCCCAAAATGATGAAGAATGAAGAACATATCAAGATCATCGTATTTTCCACGTGGCATGATTTAATTGGGTTGAACACGTCGAAGCTACATCAACATCTCTCGAAGACCTCTATAAATACGAGATCAAGACCTTCAGTTGAAAATGGTTAGCTTAGGTGTTAGTTTTCACATAGTTGTAGGTGTAGGATTAGATAGATAATTAGTTTTTTAATCTTGTAACAAATTCTATTTATTTTCAGTTAAAGTAGTTGTAACCGATACCTTTTATGCCATTAATGAATTTCATAATCAAGCTTTTATATTTCTCTGTTCATCTTTATTCTGCTTTCAATCTTGATAAATATTGTTTTCTTCTTGTTATTGTTTCTGCGTTAAATCTTGTACTGTTCATGCAAACTTTATTGACCATATAGGAGTGAATCTATTATGTCGATTATTGTTACTGTTCACGTAATTCAAGAAGTTTGTTAAGGTAGTTGATAGTCGCGTTATAGAATCTGAGTATTCAGTCTGAATGTGCTGATTATAAGAAGCTGATGATTAGCTTATTAGTGATAAGCTCAGTTAGTCAAAAGCTTATCAACTTTTTAATGAACATTTTTGCTTACTAGTTTTCTGTTACGGATTAGTTAGAGACAGTTGAGGAGTAAATTGATTTTAGATCAGTTTAGGAATTTTCATATAAAAGCCTGATTTCTCTGTTTCATCTTTCTGATTTTCTACTTTCATATTTAGTTGAAAGAGTCATTTTATTTGTTTTGAATTCAGTTTTTAGGTAAGACAAACTGTAAACATGTTTTGCCATTTTTTTTCACAATACTGTGTATTTTGGGAAGTCAATTTTTTTTTTCTATTAATCTATTCAAGGGAATTGTTAAATGTTTTAGAAAAGTTGTTGATTTCAGTAAACACTTAGATCATGCTATTCAAGATACAAGTTATGCAAAATCGTTTGGTTGTTGTTTGGAAATAAGCTGATTACAACTTATTTGCGATAAGCCTCGACAAGTTGAAGTGGAGTACTGATTTTCAGAAGGCTTTTGGGCCTGATTTTAGTTCAGATCAGTAGGAGTGTGTTTGGTGTTGTCTGTTTTAAGCGAGCTCAGCGCTCCGCTTCACATAAAAGGACTTGGTCTGGAAGATGAGGTAGATTTCTTGTTAACTTTCTGCAAATGTAGTGTCAACTGCTATGAATCTTGCTGTAGTGTAATTTTGTGAATAGAATGTTCGAATTACTTCTTGCAGTATGTTGACACTTGCTTGTTCTGCCTTAGATTTCTAGTGAGTAGTTTTCTTCAAATGGTTAGTTTGTGCATTAACTAGTGATTGGCTTATAGGAGTATAGCTTAATATTGTGTTAGTTAAATCAGTTAGTTGTGTTAAATAGCTTTAGCTTAAACTGTTCTTGGCTCATGTAAAGCAAAGTTAGTTAGATAAGCTTGAATTTGTCTCTTTGTGTACCAACATAAATCAACAGTGAGTAGATAGAATGTTAACAATAGGTATTAGCCTTTAATTCAGTTGGGTTTAAAAGTAAAATTGGTAAGATCTTGTTAGTTGATTATTAGGTGATCTCTGTTTTGATTCCCTTTGGTTTTGAGCTTAATAAATAAGCAGTGAAGTCTAGTTTAAAAGCCAAAGAAAAGCTGAGGAATTAAGTTCGATATAAGCTGTAAACCAAGTATAGATCTGACTTCTATTAAAATAATAGAAGAAAGTAGACGTGACATAGATAGGTTTGAATTTGAAACTAGTTTTTCATTACGTTTTAAGTTCTTAGGTGGTAATGTTTTTAGTAAACCTTGCTTAGGCCCATTAGTAGTTGTTTAGGAAATTTGTGCTTTTGTAGGATTTGGGCCATAGGTAAATTCGTAAGAACTGAATTTGCAATTTGGAATTGAAAGTTTAAATTTGTTTTCTCATGATTAATTTCATTTAAGAAGTCATATTAGTATAAAAAAGATAGTTCATAATATAGTATTAGTTTTTTTTTATGATTTAGCATTTTGTATTTTTGCAATTTTTAGAATGAATTTGTGTTTTATATTTTTAAATTTCGTGCATTTAATTGTGGTAATGTCTATATGTTTTTAGCGTAGTATGTATTACATATCTAGATAATATTTTTCTCTTTTTACTTGCTTTGTGCCAAATAGACATATTTACCAAATCAACTATTATTAACCAAAAATAATTAAGTCACATTTGAAAATGTTATATCAATTCGATTAGACCGAGAGACAAATACACTAAAAACGGAATATTACCCTCGCGGGTTAAAAATCATTTACCAGATAATATAAAAGCGAGGCTATAGACTTACCTTAGATGTAGACAATAGCAGAATGTATGTATGAACACCACACGGCATATCATAACCCAATACTACTTCACATAATTACCAACACAACAGCACATAATCTATACGGCTTGATTCCAATAGTCGCAATACGCCATAAATAGCTAATAATCATGTAGCGTCAACAATATCCTTTCGCGGTTGTAATTAATTCCAACAACTATGCTTCAATCGTCTAGCGAGGTTTATGTTTTGGTGTTTTTCCCGATGGATGGTTACATCAACTCGACACATAATAAATTAATAAAATTTAACTCGTAACACTTTAGTGGTTGGTCAAATAAAATAAAATGATAAAACAAATCATATAATATATCCTGTATATATTTTATATGTGAAAATGACGCACATAATTCATGTCATAAGTTACTATTTAGAACAAACATTCAAAAATGTATTTCTTATATTATGTACATAATCCTTCGGAAATAATAGTGTATAAAATGTTATTTTTATATAATTCGACACTCGTTCAAAAATCATTATATAACTCATTAAAATTTATTTATCATATATAAACATTAAATGTCATATTAACTAGAATAATACTTTTCGAAAATTATTATATAACGTAATTATTCGTTAACTATTTCTTTTATTAACGTATACTTTTTTAAAAAATTTCGGCATGACCTTGCCGTTTTTATAACGTTTCCATGTATATAAAATACATAATTTTCCACTTTTCTATATCAATATCCCAATTAATATTTTCCTCAATCAATATCCCATTTAATATTTTCCTCAATAAATATAATTAATATATTAAATATATATTCCCACCATCAATATTTTGATTACTTTTCATATCTCCTCAAATAATTTCATATCTTAATATATCATTTATCAGTAATAATATTAATAACAATATCCTCAAAACATGTATTTATTTATTTATTTATTATATTTTCTCAATTAATTATATATCCCATTATACCAAATAATATAATAATTATTATAATATTATCAAAATAGGTACATTCTTACACTCCATATTTTATTATACCCCTTTATTTATATAATTATTTATTTATACCTAATAATAATAATCAAAATTAATTATATAGATTTATAATTGCTAAACAAATATTAACAACAAATAGGTATCACCACCACAACGCGACACCACCATGGCGCGGCAGTGGTGGCTGTGATGAAGTCCAGCCGCCACCACAGCGGTGGTTTGGCGGCGGCAGCCCTTTCTTTGGGTCAAAATTAAAGCTAAACAACCACCACTTAAAAATAAATTAAAGAATTTGTCAAAAACATAATGTAACCACCATGCGTGTGTAGATCCGAAATAGATAGGGGTTATTTGAGGGTTTTTATGGTTAGCCCATGTGTTATAATCATAGATCCATCACCCACACACCACCACAAGGTGGCGGCAGCGCAAATAATACCACCACAGCTGCAGGGGTTCGAGATTGGGAGTGAGTGGGTATGATATTCGTGTAGATCCGGGGTTTTGGAGCATTTTTTGTCTCGCCGGAAAAAATGGAGGTCCGTCGGAAGACTTCGCCGGAAAAGTTTTTCTGTGGCAGCCATGAGAGAAAGTTTGAGAGCTTGTGTGTGTTTTTGTTTTGTGTTAAATGATAGAAATGGGAGAAATTTATAGATATACTTAAACTTTAAAATGTAAAAAGAAAAAAAGATAATAGTTTAGGGTAAAATCTGTAAATACTTTATTTAGTTTTGTAAAATAAGTATTCTAAGCTCGCTTGGACGACTTAACGGACGATTCAAGTCACGAGACTTGCGCCATCGTTTTTAATATTATTTTTCTAATAAAACTGAGTCCTTACTTCGTCGCGTTCCGAAAACATTTGCTATTACTTATTTAAATGCTCGTTTAATTATTTCTAGTTATTTCGATTAGATTTTACCGTAAAAATAAAACGTAAACTCCAATACTCACGTTATTAGCAACGTTTTAGGATATAATGAAAAATACTATTCCTTCCTATTTTCAAAGTTTTAGTTTTGAATCGTCTCAACAATTATTTTTATTAGTTTTTGCTCAGTCCGACGCTAAAACGTTGAAAAATATTACAAGTAATTAAATAATAAATATTTAATTTATGAAACGTCAACCTAAAAAGTTTTAAAATTCTCAGTTCATAATATAAAAGAAAATATTCAAAATAAATTTGAATTTAGTTAACACGATCTTCGTTAAATTATCAAAAATAAACAACAAGTTCCTTAAATGTTCGAAAAATCTTAGTTCAAACGTTGATCAAAATTTTCAGGTTGTTATATCATCAACTCCTTTTAGAAAGCGACGTTCTGACGCTTAATTCGTATACGATAGTCTTCAGTCTAACAGTGAAGAGTGAAAAATAGGCAAGTCATCGTCTAGGTTCCAAGGAAGGTCAAAAGATATTATATGGTACACGTTCTCCATGATCGGACGTTATTGGAGAATGTCGTTTCAAGTTCTCACAACTTACGATCATTCAGCTAGATAAAATGCCACATAAGTATCTAAAAGCAAAAGTCAAACATAAACATCAAATACAGATTTCTACCGTTTATCATCAAGTAAACCTTAAATGAACCCTTCGATAATAACAACTCAACCTCCAAAATCTTTCCACTTGCGGTGTCGGCTACAACATACTCCTCGAGGTGATAACAAATTTATTTATTCCAGTCATTAAGAAATTCGGTCCATTGGAGAAGATTCATAACATACCGGGTGTACCAACAACTTCTACTCCAGTAGTCACATACAAATTGTTGGGTCTACTAGATGTAGATCTTGCAGCCTGTCAGGAACGGTGAATGACTTCTGTAATCACAAGTCAATCCACAGAGAGACTCTATACACAATATGAATGCAGAATACAAATATAATAAAAAGAACAAAATAACTATAAAGACTTGATCCTTTCTAAGGATTTCTAATATTGATAATCACTAGAACTACGTTTTGTGAAGGTGTACATAACCCTTCTGCCTAAGGTTCCTTTTATACTACAAGGAAACCCTAATACAGCATTAAACAAAACGTGTAAAACTAATATGCATATCATTTCCTAACATATCTCATACATATCCTAACAGAATAATAAACAAATAATAAAGTTTGACTTTGACCAGGACCAGGAGCACGACTTTCTCCTACTACTATGTTGAATGTAATAGGTAGACTAGGAGGTATGTAGTTCCTCCTGGTCCTAGTAGTAGTAGGAGCAAGTCGTGCTCCTGGTCCTGATCAAAGTCAAACTTTATTATTTGTTTATTATTCTGTTAGGATATGCATGAGATATGTTAGGAAAGGATATGCATATCAGTTTTACACGTTTTGTTTAATGCTGTATTTGGGTTTCCTTGTAGTATAAAAGGAACCTTAGGCAGAAGGGTTATGTACACCTTCACCAAACGTAGTTCTAGTGATTATCAATATTAGAAATCCTTAGAAAGGATCAAGTCTTTATAGTTATTCTGTTCTTTTTATTATATTTGTATTCTGCATTCATATTGTGTATAGAGTCTCTCTGTGGATTGACTTGTGATTACAGAAGTCATTCACCGTTCCTGACAGGCTGCAAGATCTACATCTAGTAGACCCAACAAGTGGTATCAGAGCCTGGGAGGGTCTCTATACAAGAAGAATCAAGTTTTCTAATTTTCTGACATTTTTGTTTTATCATGTCTACCTCAACTTCTACTCAAACAGGAGAAGACAACACTCCTAAAATTGTGCAACCTCAGCAGATCGTTGCTACAGTTTCCAACACGAATGGTAAATTCCCTCTTCTGAAAAAGGATGAATATGATAGTTGGGCAACGAAGATGGAATGGTGGATCACCAATACTGATCAAGACCTTTGGAAGATTATTCTGAATGGGAATAGCAGGAAGCTAACTGGAAGAGACAAGAATGGTAATATTACTCTTCTTGACCCTAAATCTCATGAAGAAATCATTGCTATTCAGAAGGAGGTCAAAGCAAAAACGATTTTGCTTCAATCTCTTCCTGATGATCACATGGGTGACTTCTACCATTTGGATGATGCCAGAGAGATCTGGAATGGTATAAAAGCAAGGTTTGGTGGGAATGAGGAGTCAAAGAAAATGCGAAGATCCATGCTGAGAGATGAATTCATAGAATTCAAAATCTCAGAAACTGAAGGTTTACATCAAGGGTATGACAGGTTTCAGAAGATATTGAGCCAATTGAATCAACTTCGTTCAAAGCCTGATGATGGTGATATTAATGCAAGGTTTCTTAAAGCCTTACCCTACTCATGGAATCAGGTGGTGATCTCTCTCAAAGCCAAAGGTGGGCTTGACTATCTCAACTTTGATGATCTATTTCATAAGCTCAGAACTTTTGAACCTCATGTAAGAGGATATTCAAGTGACTCTTTTCCCACTCCTGCTAATTCTGCCTTTGTGAGTTCTATGGCATCCAGTCCCATGTCATATGCTAGTAGCCCAAGCAATACTATGTCCTCTCAACATACTTTTCAGCATACTTCTGCTCCTGATCCTACTGCCAAGTCTGGTAGTATGGTAGAAGCCGTTCTTCATTCTTTTGTGGTTGATGTTGATGCTCAACAACAACTTGCTTTTGATGACTTCAAACAGGTCGATAAACTTGACCTGGATGAAATGGATCTTAAATGGCAGATGGCCATGTTCACTCTTAGGGTTCACAAGTTTGAGAAGAACGCAGGTCGAAAATTCAATTACAACCCTCGGGAGCCAGCAAGATTCGACATAAGCAAGGTTTGATGTTATAACTGCCAGCAACAAGGTCACTTTGCAAGGAAGTGCCCTAGCAAGAATGACCAGGAGAAGAGCAGGTACTCAGCTTTTAAGGTTCAGGAGGTAAAAGATGACAAGAAGGCATTGGTATCAGTTGACTCTATGGTCAACTGGAATGATCATCAGGCTTCCACTCTGGAATCAGCTGAATCCACGACTGACGTGTTTGCAATGATTGCTGGGAATCTCTCTGATGCAGAAGAAGCAGACGAGTTTGCTCTAATGGGCATCTCACCTCAGGTACAACATTGTCCTCTTGGTTGTCATGATAAATACTCAGAATTGTTGTCCCAATTTAATGAAGTAAATGATCAAAATGATAAGTATTTTTTTGGAGGTTCAAACCTATAAGGCTTCTTTAAACACATTGGAACAACAAAAGAGGTGGCTACAAGTTACTCAACGTGAGTATGAGGATAAAATCCGGATACTAAGCATCGATTTAGAAAACACAACTAATATGCTTAAATATACAGAAAAAGTAAGAGATGCCAGTATCAAAGAAAAACAGGAGATGCAAGAAAAATTAGATGCTACAATGTTGAGATTTGAAAAATGGCAAAAGGCACCTAAAAATCTTTCAAAATTAATTGATAGTAGCATATCTGGTAGAACTAAAAGAGGGTTAGGATTTGAAAAATATATTGATTCAGAAGATGTGTTTGATTTATCTTTTTCAAGTGTCTTTGATGCCGACAAAGAGGACGAGGGAAAACCTAGTTACAATAGGTTTAAACCAGCAGCAGAAATGCATGTTGTCCCTCCCCCTCTTACTGGAACTTTTATGCCCACTTTATGGCATAATGACTTGGATGGATCACAGATGCATGAGTCCCCAAAAAGTTCTACTAATTCTAATGACTTTGTCTCGTGTACTTTCAGTGACAAAGCCAGTGACTCTGCATCTAGTGGTTCTAGTGAAGAGTCAAGACCTACAAGTTCCAAGTTGAATGATCATGCTGCTACTGGTGCTAGGATGTGTGAAGAAAGATTTGCTGTTAAGTCAAGTGTGTCTGGTCCTAGTTTATTGAGTCCTAGGAAGAATGTTTCTCCTAGAATTGTGTGTAATAATGTTGGCAGTATGAAACAATATCATTCTAATAAAAGGTCTATTAAAACATGTTTTGTTTGTGGAAGTGCATTTCATTTAATTAAAGATTGTGATTTTTATGACACGCATGCTTCTGTTAATCATGCATTTCCTGCTCCTGGTCCACCAGGAGCTGCCCCATATACTTCTAGAAGACTCAATCCTAGTGCTCAATCGTTTTCTTCTTCTAGAAGGTCCTCTCCTTTAGTTTCTGGTCATTGGAGAAACATTGGATTACAAACCGCCAGTAATTATTTTCAAAATTTTAATCCAATTTATCAACATAATTTAGACCACACGTATTTCGGTTTGGGAAGTTTGGGAACTGTTGTTAAGCCCTCAGCAGGTTGTTCTTGGTCAAATAATAATACCCATATGATGCATAGGCAACCAAGGAACAACGGTGGATCTCATCAATCTTCTGGGCACTCTACTAAAGATCCACAAGGCAGGCTCAAACCTGAAAAGGTTTGGGTTCCCTTAAGACACTAACTTTTGCATTTTTATTATCTTGTTGTTGTAGGTTACTCCATACCAAGATCCTAGTCTAGGCATTGTTGATAGTGGTTGCTCCAGGAGCATGACAGGAAATAAAAGTCTTCTCTCTAACTTTGTAGCATTTCATGGCGGCAAGGTCTATTTTGGTGGGGGTGAAGGCAGGATCACTGGCAAAGGAACAATTAAGACACCTAATCTAAATTTTGAGCAGGTCTACTATGTGGAAGAACTTCAGCACTTCAACTTGATATCTGTCTCTCAGATTTGTGACAAGAAGCAGTTTGTTCTCTTCACCGATACTGATGCACTCGTGCTCTCCAAAGACTTTCGGCTTCCGGATGACTCACAAGTTCTGCTCAGAATCCCTAGAAGACACAATCTCTATAGCATCAAGCTGAATGAAGTCAATCCTACTGGTCAACTAGCATGTCTAGTTGCTAAAGCCTCAGAAGATGAAGCCATTCAATGGCACAGAAGGATGGGGCATGTGAACTTCAAGACCATTCACAAACTTGCAAATCTGAATTTTGTCTCTGGGTTACCTCCTGATGAGATGGCATTTATACATGATCTCATCGTTCTTTTCGGGCTTTAAATGCATAAAATGTCATAAAAATACCATATATATGCTTGTGTTTGTTTACTTGTGTATTTTAGGTATAGATATCGTGAAAAAGACAAAAGATCAGAAGTTACAAGGAAAAACGGACATGAGAAACGAAGCCGTACAAAGAACCGGGCCCTAATCATGGAATTCTCAACAAATACCCTTGAAGACTTGAAGACAAACAAGATTGATCCTCATTTATTGAAGAAATGACACTTAAAACCCTTGTATATTAATAATTACAAGTTTGGTCCCTTAAGTTTGTCAAAATTACACAAAAGGTCCTTCAACTTTGAAGAAATGGCAAGATTAGTCCCTCAACAAATCAAAATTGCCAATAATGGTCCCTCATCAAGTTAAAGATACAATGAAGACCTTTAAAGATCAAGAATGTCCAAGATCAGCCCTTGAAATAACTCAAAATGGCAAAAATAACCCTTGAAATCCTTTTTCCAAAGTTTTGTGCCAAAACTACCAATGTGTGAAACTTATTAACAAAGCAAAACACGTTTTAGGGCTGAAATTCTTTATTTGCCAAAAATTCCAAAACACAAGGGCTAAACATGGGCAAAGGAAACATTTGAAACGAATTTGCGCCAAACACATCCATTTCCCCCAAAATCAGATCAAAATTACTACTATTCACCCTTCTTCACCTCCAGATTTTACTCCACTTAAACTTGGGGTAAAAACCAATTCCCTTTGCACACACTTGATTCACATGTGCAGAAACCTATCCCACACCAAAAACCCTTAATCCCACTCACTATGGACCCCACCCCCAATTCCCATTTAGCCAATCACAATGCAACTTACTCTCCAAGTTATGTGACGTGTCAAGATCAACAGCTATGATTCATTGCTTCATCACAAAGCTAAAATGAACATCCAGGATCAATTTGGACAGCTCAAAATCAAAAAACGTCTAGAAGGACTTAGGGCATTTAGGGAATTTCACTTCTAGGATTTGTGAATATTGTTTAGCCAGGCATTTGCCTATAAAAGGAGACCTCAACATGTGAGAGTCCCTTTGTTCCAGCTTTAGGCTATCAATCTTTGTAATTCCTTTTTAAGTAATAAAATTTTGATTTTCTGAATTTTGAGAAATCTTGTTCTTGTTTATTAAAAGTTGGTGTTGGAATAGCCTAATTCTGAGTTCCATTTATATGTTTGAAGGTTTTTGAGGCAAGGTTTTAGTTGATAAAGCTTGGGTTTCAAAAATCAGAAAGTGCTTTGTTATTTGATCTCACCTTATTGTTTGTTCATCTTAGCAGCATTGGAAGCTGGTACTTGTTTTGCTAGTACCTCAGCTCAAACAATCCAGGGCCTGGATGTAGGTCTTGGAGGTTTGCACCTTCTTCCCTTTTCATTTTCTCTTTACGTTTCTGAATATTAGTGATTTTTGTGGATTTATGCTTGAATCTGTGTTATTGTGGTTGATTATTGTTGATTTGGTTTGATTTGATGTTATTGAGGTGTTACTGATCTGATTTGTGGGTTGAATCTTCATAAGCCTTTGAAAATTTGTGAAATCAAGTTTTAAAAGGGTGTTTGGGATTACTGCATAAGTTGGATTTGTGGCTTGTTAAGTGCTTGTGTGTTGTATGCAAGTATTGGTATCTATTATCTGGGAGCATATGTTCATCTGTTTGCAGGTTTTGAGGTCTTGAACACATAGATTCATAGATTGGCTATAAAATCTTCATAACTTGGTAAAATTGGCTAGGATTTTGAGGACTGATGAGATGGCATTTATACATGATCTCATCGTTCTTTTCGGGCTTTAAATGCATTAAAATGTCATAAAATACCATATATATGCTTGTGTTTGTTTACTTGTGTATTTTAGGTATGGATATCGTGAAAAAGACAAAAGATCACAAGATACAAGGAAAAACGAACACGAGAAACGAAGCCGTACAAAGAACCGGGCCCTAATCATGGAATTTTCATCAAATACCCTTGAAGACTTGAAGACAAAACAAGATTGATCCTCCATTAATGAAGAAATGACACTTAAAACCCTTGTATATTAATAATTACAAGTTTGGTCCCTTAAGTTTGTCAAAATTGCAAAAAGGTCCTTCAACTTTGAAGAAATGGCAAGTTTAGTCCCTCAACAAATTCAAATTGCCAAATATGGTCCCTCATGAAGTTAAAGATACAAAGAAGACCTTGGAAGATCAACAATGTCCAAGAACAGCCCTTGAAATATTCAAAAATGTCAAAAATTACCTTTGAAACCCTTTTCAAAAGTTTGGTGCCAAAATTGCCAAACCTTGGAAGTTGATATAAGCTTAATAGGGCGCTGACAGGTTTTAAAAGAGAAAAGACAAAAGAAAGGAAGGTTAAGGACTGAAGTTGCCAACTGAAACATTCAAATCCAAAAAAGGCGCCTAACACTACCTTTTCCCCTAAAAACGGATCAACAGGTTTACTATTCACTTTCACCCCCACCCAGAATTTACCCCGACTTAACCTTGGGTAAAAACTAATTAAACTCTCCCACGTGTAATTCACACACACCAAAACCATTCCCACTCCTAAAACCCGCAACCCACTCACTGTAGACCCCACCCCCAATTCCCCTCTCAACCAATCACATCACACCTTGTCCTCCAAAGCATGTGACGTGTCCCAAATCAAAGGCTGAGGTTATTTGCTTACTCTCAAAGCAAAAACAAACGTCCAGGATCAAATGTGGACAACTCATACCTCAAAACCGTCAAGGGCAAATTTGGGAATTTCTACTGATTAGGGTTTTAGTTTTAGCCTTCTAGTATGTTCATTAGAGTACTATAAAAGGAGGCATCAACCTGTGATGACCCCTTGTTCCAGTTTCAAGCTTTTCTCCTTGTAATTCCTTTTTAAAGAAATAAAAGTTTGGTTTTTGATTTATTCAAGTGTAATGCCTTTTTATTGTTTTTAAAAGTTGTGTGAAGTGTGAAAGCTTGATTCTGAGTTCCATTCTTTATTTGGTTAAGTAACTTTGATGTTCAAAGTTGTTTAAAGGTTTCTGAAATTTTAAGATTTTTGGTAAGAAATTTGTTCTGAGTTTGTGTGTTAAGAGGTAAGTGTTAATCAGTGAAATAGTGTTATTGAAACATGTTTTCAAGGTTTTAAAAGTTTTTGGATGGTTTAAGAAGAAAGAAAGAAAATCAGAAAAATATATTATTGCTTGTTTTTGTTTGTTCTTGTTTTGTTTTGATCTAAGCAGGTATTGAAGGTTGCTGATTTGTTAAAGGGTCTGCACCAACCCGTGTTGGTTTGGAGGTGGATTATACATCCACTAGGACGCTTGGATGTAAGGGTCCTAAGGTAAATCTCTTTCACTTTTAGAAAATTTCAGAAAATATGAGGTTTATGTGATTTGTTGGATTAAGCTGCATAAGTGTGTTTAGCTGTTGGATTTGTGTTCTCATGATATGATATATATGTTAGATGCTATTGGATTCAGGTTGAGTAAGTTTGCAAGTAGTTTTCTTTGAAAAAAATTTTGGTTTTCATTTTAAAAGGGTGTGTGGCTACAAGGTTTAGCAGGGCAATTTAATTGGTTAGTGATTATTAAGGGTGTTAGCTAGTTGAAATAAGGTTGAAACAGGTCACAAATTAGTTGGTAAGCAAGTTTGGAGAGATTGGAAGCAAGTTGTTGCATAAAAAAGGGAATAAGAAAGTTAAAAGTCTGCATAACCATATTCTGCTCATTTTTGTGAAGATTTTGATGCTAGATTCTTAAGTGCTTGTTATAGTTAGAGTGATTTAAGGTTGGAGTTTTCTTGTATGCTATTTGGTGAGGTTGTGTGCCAAGTTTGGACTTTTGAAACTCTCTAGGTTGCTAGTAAACTGAATAAACACCCACAGACTTAGCTTTTTCATCACAGAAACATTGCATAGGTCTGTATGTGTTTTGGATGTTGATTTTTGATTGCTAAGTGCTTGCTTTTGATTTTGCTTGACTCCTTGTGCTTCTATGAGCACAAGGGTGCCCCCTTGTTCCAATATCATTCATCAAACAAGCAACAGTCAAGCCCTCTTGGCTCAACATTTAACAAGTGAACCAAAGTTCACTTGTTCATCAGAAAGCTTGAAAGACCTGGCACGTTTTTGATCTTGAACTTGTTTAATCTTGGCTAAAAAAGGAAGATTGATTGTGTTTAGAAGCTTATTAAGTTCACTGGATTGATTGGGAAGTTTAAAAAAAAAATAAAAAAAAAAGTATAAAAAGGGGGTTGCTAAGACTCGAACCCTGGTCGCCACACTCACACACATAACACTTAACCGTTGCGCCCTTGGGTCTTTTACTGACCAAGGTTGCAATGGTTATTTAGTTAACCCGTTTTTCATTTGCAACTTATTTAAAAGCCGTAGCTTTTTAATCCTTTTTCTAGCTTATTCATTAAGCTTATTTGGTTTGTCTTATTTTTCATAGGACTCTTATTCAGTTTGTGATTTTTCTAGACTAGTTTCATTTTTTTTCCTTTATTATATTATTTTTTATCATTTATTTTATATCTGGTTTTTAGAAAATCATTAAAAAATAGAAAAAAGATTTTTAATTTTTAGGAAAAATAGTTTTTAGCTTTTAAAATAATATTTTGAGGTTTACATTAAGTTTTGGTTTTATAAACTTTAATTTTTAATTTTATAATATTTTAAGGTTTTTTATAAACTTTAAAGATTTTTATAAAATTATTAAAAAGGGTTTAGGAGCTATAATTTGTGTTTTTCTCTTAGTTATATTATTTAGGATTTTTATAAAATTTTTAGAATTAATTTTAGTAACTTTTTATTTTTAGCAATATTTTAATATTATTTTAATATTAATTTTTCAAAATTTTATTTTTCTTTCTTTTCCATTTTTCCTAGGTTCCTTATCATTAATTAGGACTATTTCCATTTTTAGAATATTTTTATAACTTTTAGATTTATTTTTATAATTATTTTAAGTTTAATTAGGTTTTAATCATTTTTAATCATTTTTAGAGTTTTAAAAATAGTTTTAATAGGTTTTAATTTTTAGAAAATTACCTTTTAGTCTTCTAATAATATAAGTTAAGAGATTATTCAATAAAATCATATTTTAGACATTTGAATTAGTTAAATTTAATTTTAGGGCTTTAATTAGCATTTAAAATTAATTATTTAATTAATAAAAGGTTCTAAAATATCTTTGTTGGATTTTTATCTTTATTTATATTATTTTAGACTTCTTTTTAGTCTTTTTATTTATTAATTTTGTTTTTGGTTTTAGATAATTTTTAATTTTTGTGGTTTTTCTACGGCTTTACGTTTTCGTCGTAGTTTAATTTTAACGAAACCGTCTTTTCATCCTCTCATCCCCATTCTCTTAATATTAATCTCAAAGAAATACAAGTTAATTCGCAACACATATACCTCCTTGGGAAACGAACTCTTTCATCTCTTTTTATTTGATTAAGGGTCATTACTTGTGGTTTTCCTAAATCACTCGTTAATACTTACCGCTACTTTTAGTTGCTTGTTTTTCCTAAAGCAAGTATCTAAATTTACTACAATCATTTTTGGCGCCGCTGCCGGGGAGGTGTGTTGTGCTTTAATTTGGAAACTTTTGTTTTTTGATATTATCCATAAATAGTATTTGTGTTAAGTGGAACTCCCTTAACACGTATTATCGGTTTTCTTGGTTTTTCTTGTACAAATATTATTAATATATTGTATTAAGTATCACAATCAAAATACAATATCTCCAAAAGTGTGAAAACACAACCTTAATTGGGATTTGATCTCCTAATTATTGTATTCGAATCTCAAACAAAAAGAAAAGGCAAAAATAGATAAATACTTTCGTGAAGCTCGATTTTGAAAAATACAAACTATAAGGTGGGTATAAGGCGGGTATTATAAAATATACCCTAAGGAAAAAGGCTCTTAAGTGCTTCGCGCCGCCTCGTTTCCCCGCTTGCTTGTGAGTATTTTAAGATTGAAGGCTAATCGAGGGTTTTGCCGCCCAAAGTATTATTACGTATACTATATTTGCTTGGTTTTCTTTGTGATTAAACCCTCGTGAACAATTTGGTTTTCACCAAAGTTCTAAAGTCATTCGAAGGCGTTCACTCCACGTGATCGTTTTCATTCCTTTGAGGCTTCTTTAATCAAGAGTTTGATTCGAGGAGAGATTTTGTAGATTGTTGTCTACGAAGATACACCAAAATCCAAAAAAAAATTAAATATCATCAAAAACACAAAAAAATTGAAAATTCACAAAACAACCAAAAAGAATCTTCTTTGCTCACCTCCCATTCTTCGTGAAGTTTATGATCACTCGTAATCAAGCAAAACGAGCTCGTAAACGTCTTCAAAAGCAAGCAAGTCAAGGATCGTTGATTGTTGAAGAACCTCCAATTGTTGAACCTATTGTAGAACAAGAAGTCGTAATGGCTAATCGTACTATGATGGAGTTGCTACAAGCACCCACCGAGGGTTTTGGAGAGGCTATTGTGATTCCCGCCATCCTTGCAGAGAATTTCGAGATTAAGACGGGTTTAATGTCTATGTTGCAAGCAAATAAGTTTAGAGGTCACGAGAAAGACAACCCGCATTACCACATTAGGAATTTCAACCGTCTCACCGCCACTAGCAAATTCAAAGATGTTCGGCATGACGCCATTAAGATGATGTTGTTTCCATATTCGTTGGATGGACCCGCAAAAATTTGGCTCGAGAAAGAACCACCAAATTCGATTTTGACATGGGCCGATCTCGTTTCTAAGTTTGTGAACAAGTTTTTTCCACCATCTAAAACAACACACTTAAAAAATGAGATTTCACGATTTGTGCAACGAAACAATGAAAGTTTTTCAATGGCATGGGAACGATTTAAAGAGATGTTACATGAATGTCCTCACCATGATTTTTCGGAATTGCATCAAATTGATACTTTTTATAATGGGCTTAATGATCATGAACGAGATTATTTGAATGCCGCCGCGGGTGGTAATTTTTTGTGCAAGACGACAAATGAGGCTTTACAAATCATTGAAAATCGATCTAAGGTTTATAGCCCTCGTAACACACCGAGTGTTGCCAATGTGGGTTCGTCATCTTCGTCACAATCGTCTCGTAGCATTAACGCCTTACATGATGAAGCTAATGAGGAAAATCGGTTTTTTGATAGATTTGCTAATCTAATGTCCCATTGGAAGGCTCAAGAAGCTTCCAATTCCGCTTCGGTTAAAGCGGTTGCTAAGAGTTGTTTATCGTGTGGGGGAGCTCATGATCTTTCCGAGTGCATTACCGCGGATGGTAACACTTCGAGTGCTTATGTAGCAACGGGAACTTACAACCAAAACGGCCAAGGTTCCCGCCAAAATCAAGCTCCACCAAATCAAAATGTTAATAATTATCGAAACAACAACCAAGGTAATTACCAAGGCAACACACGCAATTACAACAAAGGGAATTATCAAAGTGGGAATGGACAAATCTCTAATCAAAACCAAAACCGTGATTTTCAAAACACTACACAAGGTTTTCAAAATGCTCACACGAAAAATTTGCAAGGAGAATTTTTGGATTATGCAAAAGCAAATGATGCTAAATTTGATAACATGCAACGTGAGATGATTAGCTTAACGTCCGAGTTGAAAAACGAGCTTAAAAATGAACTTGCTAATGAACTTAAAACTCATGCAAATAAAATGGAAGGAAATGTCCAACGTCTTCAACAAAACCAAAAAAAGATGGAATTAGGACAACATGAGATTAAGCAAGAGTTATTGAAAGCGGATGCTAGGCAATCAAAATTTGAGGACCGAATGGCTAAGATGTTTGAAGCTATCATGTGTAAGCCCTCTTCTTCGGGTGGTCTTCCTAGTGATACCATTAACAACCCGAGGGGAGAATTGAAGGTTGTTGCTACACGAAGTGGTAAAACTTTCAAGGAACTGATCTCTCGTCCAAGTACTTCTAAGGAAAAGGAAATCGAGAAAGAACCCGAGGTGATGGTCGAAAAGGAGCACATTACAATCCCACGAAGTACCGCTCAAACCACACCTACGGTTACACCAACACCAATTGTGGAACCCGAGTTTCCAAGGCCGTTGCCTAATGACCAACCCACACCACCTTTACCTTACCCTTCGAGACGTAACAAAGAGAAAGCACAAGAACGCAACAATTATCAATTTGAGCTATTTATGAAAATGTTTCGTGATCTACATTTTAACATAAGTTTTGTCGATGCTTTAATCATGATGCCTCGATTCGCCGCAAACTTCAAAAGTATGCTAAACAACAAAGAGAAGTTACAACAATCGTCTAGTTGTTCATCGGTTTTTCTAAGCCGCATACCACAAAAAGTCGGTGATCCCGGTAAATTTTTGATTCCGTGTGCTATTCAAGATATGGAGGAATGCTACGCCTTGGCCGATCTTGGTGCTAGTATTAATTTAATGCCTCTCGAGATTTTCAAATCGCTTTCGCTTCCGGCTCTTACTCCTTCGAACATGTCCATCGAGATGGCCGATCATTCTACGATCATGGCATGTGGAGTAGCCGAGGACGTTTTCATTAAAGTCGGAAAGTTTTACTATCCCGTTGACTTTATCGTTGTAGACATTCCCATCGATTGAAAAGTTCCTCTCATTTTGGGTCGTTCATTTTTGGATACATCAAGAGCACTCATCGATGTTCATGCTCGTAAAATCACCCTTCGTTTCAATGAAGAAGAACTTGTCATCAATGCAACACAAAACTCCAATCTTTCTCATGTCTATTCTATTGCTACTTTAAACCATGGTGACTCGACCAATGTCATTTGCAAAGAATTTTCACCAAGAGTTTTAAGGAATGTCGCCAAAAACAATTTACCATTTCCTCCGCCGGTGGAGGTTATGAGTGTTAAGCCTACAAAGAAGAAACCGTCAATACTTGAATCAAAAAATCCTTCGCCTCATCTCGAACATTCATTCTTGAAAAGTGTTGATAAGTTGCCGGTTTCTACGGAAGATCTTTCGGATGATGAATATGTAGGTCACGATGGGGAGGTTTTCTTCGTCGATAAACGTTTTGAGAACTTGCCACCACCAAAACCAAAACGGTTTCAAAATGTGAGAATTTTTAGTGTGACTAACATCGTCTTAGAAACACCGAATATTTTCGACATAATCAAAAAGGGTTTTCATAAGAAGAGTTTAAAAGATAACAAAGGGAATGATCTTAAATGTGATTTAATTGATTTTTCTACAAATCTAACTCCGTCATCACCACGTGTTTTGAGTGCTACAAACTCGTCTACTCCTTTTGACGATGTTTTGTGTGGTTCTAGTATGGGGGAAGCCCCTAATGTTCCCTCATCCTTGTCCACCGAGGACGAGATTTTCGATCCTGGAATTGCTTGTATAGGGAAATCTCGGTCTTCCACCGATGCAATAAATGGAAACTATATCTATTTGCTTGGTGCGAGTCTACCTCGAGTAGCTCAAACGTTTGTCTTACCAATGGTCCCACCCTTCTACTTCTCATCTATTTTCTTCAAACTCTTTGAGTTTATGGCACATGTTGGAGTGGTGTTAATTTGTTTTTCCAATGGAAACGAGAACGCCATCTTCGACCCCGGTATTTTGCATCATTTAAGGACTTAGTCCTTTTTACCGGTTGCTTTTTGGGCCTTGTTAATCATGTAAGCCCCACCAAAAATTGACCACACCATGAATTTCCCTAAATGTTCACATTTTATAGGGATCGAGTCGAGCTCATGACTCGGTAATCAAAAACGAGGTGCCTCGTGGGGGAGATCCCATGCTTATCTTTATGCTTATTATTCACTAATAAGGGGACTTGTACCCTTCCAACTCGTTGTCTCGTGATTGTTTGTGATTGTGTTATCTAGATCATCATCATCATCGTCTACGATTGAAGACTCTCGTGTTCGTTTACGTGAGCCTCCATCGTTCGTTTGAAGAAGTTTTTCACGATTCCATGACATATCCTTTATTGTTCTAACAATTATCTTTTAGCATAATTAATAAACGGCTTTAGATATATTGTTGATCACCCTTTCCATGCTAGATCCTAAGCATTCGACTCTTCGTCTCTAGTATGGGGGTGCTCCACCTTTAGACTCGAAACATTGAGGACAATGTTTACTTTTAGTATGGGGGGGTGAATAGGTACTTGCTTTGCTACGCCCTCACGTTTCCAACTTTCAATGTTTTGTTTTGCTAATAAGGCTAAAAATGGCCAAATTTTAAAATTTTTCTTAGTTTTAATAAATGTTTTTAAGACACGAATGTATATTTTCCGATGGGTAGAATAAGAGTTAATTTTTGACTTGATGGGCATTTGGAGCCATTTACATTCCTTAACCCGCTCAATTCAAGTTTTGCTAGACTTTTATATAGGGAGCTTTAAAACGCGAAAGTCTTAATTCATTCGGGTTAAGAACAAGAACTTTTCGCAAGTTCCTATAATTGATTCTAGAAAGTCACTTATCAAGGGAACTTTAAAACGCATTCTCTAAACTTGAAAAAGTCCAAGAAAGTGCAAGATCCTATAGGTGACTTGAAAACCCAAAACTTTGATTTGATATAGTCTTAATGAAAGCTAATCCAAATTTGGCTTAATTTTGACTTGCATGGCTAAGTATTCACGAGTCTCTTTAATTAGAGGTCTTTATATAGTGAAGAACGAGAAATGATAGAGTTAGACAAGTGATCATGCTAAACGTAGAACATGAAAGTGTTCTTTCAAAAACTCATATGTTTTTAATTGTGGCTTTTTCTTCCCATAAGATCAATGCATTAGGAATAAATCATAATTGCAATAAGTAAGGTCGTACGATTTGAAAAGTTACTTAGCCTCTAGCGCAAGATCGTTTAAAAGTTGCTCGGGGTTGAATAGAGTTCATAGCCAAGGCATAACTTATTGAAGCGGGACGCGAAGATTGGCGATCATCCAAAAAGGCCCTAACAAGGCATGAGGAGCTCTATTTTTGCTAAAGATCCAAAGATGATGTGAAGTATCATTATTCCTAAATCAATATGAAGGATCGAGACACACGACGAGAAGCAATTACTCCCCTAAAGAATGGAGAAAGTCTATCCAAAAAGACCCTAACAAGGTATGAGGATAAATATATCCAAGTCCGAAAAGGAGGCGGATCGTTGTATATCAAAATCCAAAGTAAAGATTGAAGAAAAATGATGAAGTCGTGGTCCTATATGAAGAATCTCTCAAAAACGTCAAGTGAAGAAATTCCAAATATATGAAGAGAAGACCATAATTTCAAGAACGTCTTCCCAAGATTTGAAGTATGAAGTACATGCCAAATATCGGTCCGAGAAAGGTCTCAAATCGTGAAACGAGTTATGCCAAGATATGAACTTAAGGAGATACACGAGAAGCCGTTTTAAAAGATTTTGTCCTTCGGCTAACTATTGATCAAATCGTGCTACTTTGCTTTCGGACTAATAACTACTCAAATAAGTCAATATGAATCACTTGTGATCCATGACAAATAGATAAAAAATGCTAGTAACCCATTTCCTTTTATAATAACTAGGATTGCGGGGAGAAAAAGTATTACACAATTTGGACGTATGAGTAGTGTTAGCATTGTGACTTGTACCAACAATGATCTTGTTTTTGCACTTAGCATGGAATGTATGACAATCAAGGATGACGAAATTTACTCTAAGAGACATTAACTTGTTTCTATTCTTAGACCCTAAAAGTCACATTATGGTGATGAAAATCATACATTATGTCTTTACACATCATCGTAGTATGTTGCAAGTCTTTTACTCTTCAATAAAGGTTAATAAAATTTAACTTTGGTGATGCTTAGATACTTTATTCTAGCATTGCGTGAGGGCACGGCAATGGCTTAGTATGGGGGAGTGATGAGATGGCATTTATACATGATCTCATCGTTCTTTTCGGGCTTTAAATGCATTAAAATGTCATAAAATACCATATATATGCTTGTGTTTGTTTACTTGTGTATTTTAGGTATGGATATCGTGAAAAAGACAAAAGATCACAAGATACAAGGAAAAACGAACACGAGAAACGAAGCCGTACAAAGAACCGGGCCCTAATCATGGAATTTTCATCAAATACCCTTGAAGACTTGAAGACAAAACAAGATTGATCCTCCATTAATGAAGAAATGACACTTAAAACCCTTGTATATTAATAATTACAAGTTTGGTCCCTTAAGTTTGTCAAAATTGCAAAAAGGTCCTTCAACTTTGAAGAAATGGCAAGTTTAGTCCCTCAACAAATTCAAATTGCCAAATATGGTCCCTCATGAAGTTAAAGATACAAAGAAGACCTTGGAAGATCAACAATGTCCAAGAACAGCCCTTGAAATATTCAAAAATGTCAAAAATTACCTTTGAAACCCTTTTCAAAAGTTTGGTGCCAAAATTGCCAAACCTTGGAAGTTGATATAAGCTTAATAGGGCGCTGACAGGTTTTAAAAGAGAAAAGACAAAAGAAAGGAAGGTTAAGGACTGAAGTTGCCAACTGAAACATTCAAATCCAAAAAAGGCGCCTAACACTACCTTTTCCCCTAAAAACGGATCAACAGGTTTACTATTCACTTTCACCCCCACCCAGAATTTACCCCGACTTAACCTTGGGTAAAAACTAATTAAACTCTCCCACGTGTAATTCACACACACCAAAACCATTCCCACTCCTAAAACCCGCAACCCACTCACTGTAGACCCCACCCCCAATTCCCCTCTCAACCAATCACATCACACCTTGTCCTCCAAAGCATGTGACGTGTCCCAAATCAAAGGCTGAGGTTATTTGCTTACTCTCAAAGCAAAAACAAACGTCCAGGATCAAATGTGGACAACTCATACCTCAAAACCGTCAAGGGCAAATTTGGGAATTTCTACTGATTAGGGTTTTAGTTTTAGCCTTCTAGTATGTTCATTAGAGTACTATAAAAGGAGGCATCAACCTGTGATGACCCCTTGTTCCAGTTTCAAGCTTTTCTCCTTGTAATTCCTTTTTAAAGAAATAAAAGTTTGGTTTTTGATTTATTCAAGTGTAATGCCTTTTTATTGTTTTTAAAAGTTGTGTGAAGTGTGAAAGCTTGATTCTGAGTTCCATTCTTTATTTGGTTAAGTAACTTTGATGTTCAAAGTTGTTTAAAGGTTTCTGAAATTTTAAGATTTTTGGTAAGAAATTTGTTCTGAGTTTGTGTGTTAAGAGGTAAGTGTTAATCAGTGAAATAGTGTTATTGAAACATGTTTTCAAGGTTTTAAAAGTTTTTGGATGGTTTAAGAAGAAAGAAAGAAAATCAGAAAAATATATTATTGCTTGTTTTTGTTTGTTCTTGTTTTGTTTTGATTTAAGCAGGTATTGAAGGTTGCTGATTTGTTAAAGGGTCTGCACCAACCCGTGTTGGTTTGGAGGTGGATTATACATCCACTAGGACCCTTGGATGTAAGGGTCCTAAGGTAAATCTCTTTCACTTTTAGAAAATTTCAGAAAATATGAGGTTTATGTGATTTGTTGGATTAAGCTGCATAAGTGTGTTTAGCTGTTGGATTTGTGTTCTCATGATATGATATATATGTTAGATGCTATTGGATTCAGGTTGAGTAAGTTTGCAAGTAGTTTTCTTTGAAAAAAATTTTGGTTTTCATTTTAAAAGGGTGTTTGGCTACAAGGTTTAGCAGGGCAATTTAATTGGTTAGTGATTATTAAGGGTGTTAGCTAGTTGAAATAAGGTTGAAACAGGTCACAAATTAGTTGGTAAGCAAGTTTGGAGAGATTGGAAGCAAGTTGTTGCATAAAAAAGGGAATAAGAAAGTTAAAAGTCTGCATAACCATATTCTGCTCATTTTTGTGAAGATTTTGATGCTAGATTCTTAAGTGCTTGTTATAGTTAGAGTGATTTAAGGTTGGAGTTTTCTTGTATGCTATTTGGTGAGGTTGTGTGCCAAGTTTGGACTTTTGAAACTCTCTAGGTTGCTAGTAAACTGAATAAACACCCACAGACTTAGCTTTTTCATCACAGAAACATTGCATAGGTCTGTATGTGTTTTGGATGTTGATTTTTGATTGCTAAGTTCTTGCTTTTGATTTTGCTTGACTCCTTGTGCTTCTATGAGCACAAGGGTGCCCCCTTGTTCCAATATCATTCATCAAACAAGCAACAGTCAAGCCCTCTTGGCTCAACATTTAACAAGTGAACCAAAGTTCACTTGTTCATCAGAAAGCTTGAAAGACCTGGCACGTTTTTGATCTTGAACTTGTTTAATCTTGGCTAAAAAAGGAAGATTGATTGTGTTTAGAAGCTTATTAAGTTCACTGGATTGATTGGGAAGTTTAAAAAAAAAAATAAAAAAAAAGTATAAAAAGGGGGTTGCTAAGACTCGAACCCTGGTCACCACACTCACACACATAACACTTAACCGTTGTGCCCTTGGGTCTTTTACTGACCAAGGTTGCAATGGTTATTTAGTTAACCCGTTTTTCATTTGCAACTTATTTAAAAGCCGTAGCTTTTTAATCCTTTTTCTAGCTTATTCATTAAGCTTATTTGGTTTGTCTTATTTTTCATAGGACTCTTATTCAGTTTGTGATTTTTCTAGACTAGTTTCATTTTTTTTCCTTTATTATATTATTTTTTATCATTTATTTTATATCCGGTTTTTAGAAAATCATTAAAAAATAGAAAAAAGATTTTTAATTTTTAGGAAAAATAGTTTTTAGCTTTTAAAATAATATTTTGAGGTTTACATTAAGTTTTGGTTTTATAAACTTTAATTTTTAATTTTATAATATTTTAAGGTTTTTTATAAACTTTAAAGATTTTTATAAAATTATTAAAAAGGGTTTAGGAGCTATAATTTGTGTTTTTCTCTTAGTTATATTATTTAGGATTTTTATAAAATTTTTAGAATTAATTTTAGTAACTTTTTATTTTTAGCAATATTTTAATATTATTTTAATATTAATTTTTCAAAATTTTATTTTTCTTTCTTTTCCATTTTTCCTAGGTTCCTTATCATTAATTAGGACTATTTCCATTTTTAGAATATTTTTATAACTTTTAGATTTATTTTTATAATTATTTTAAGTTTAATTAGGTTTTAATCATTTTTAATCATTTTTAGAGTTTTAAAAATAGTTTTAATAGGTTTTAATTTTTAGAAAATTACCTTTTAGTCTTCTAATAATATAAGTTAAGAGATTATTCAATAAAATCATATTTTAGACATTTGAATTAGTTAAATTTAATTTTAGGGCTTTAATTAGCATTTAAAATTAATTATTTAATTAATAAAAGGTTCTAAAATATCTTTGTTGGATTTTTATCTTTATTTATATTATTTTAGACTTCTTTTTAGTCTTTTTATTTATTAATTTTGTTTTTGGTTTTAGATAATTTTTAATTTTTGTGGTTTTTCTACGGCTTTACGTTTTCGTCGTAGTTTAATTTTAACGAAACCGTCTTTTCATCCTCTCATCCCCATTCTCTTAATATTAATCTCAAAGAAATACAAGTTAATTCGCAACACATATACCTCCTTGGGAAACAAACTCTTTCATCTCTTTTTATTTGATTAAGGGTCATTACTTGTGGTTTTCCTAAATCACTCGTTAATACTTACCGCTACTTTTAGTTGCTTGTTTTTCCTAAAGCAAGTATCTAAATTTACTACAATCAAGGACACCTAGATCTAAGCATAGGTTAAGGGTAACAAGTGCTAAATCATATTTAATCACACCAGGGTAGAAGGATTTGAGGCTTGAAATTGGATCAAGTGTCAAGTATATCAGCAAAACTTGTCTGCATATTGTTCTTTGTTCATCAGAAACATTTTGTGCTTTGATCTTGCTATTTTCTTTGATTCAGTGTTTGATTCTTGTTGCTTTGTGTTTATTGTTAGTTTAGATAGCTTGTGTATGCATCCTGTTAAGTTTGGTTGGCTTATTTTGCTTAAATCTGCTTATTAAGTGCTTAACTGCTTATTTGCATATCTGGAGCATATATGTGGACTGTTTGGCTTATTGTGGCTTATTGTGTGGATCATTTTGTGATTTTATTGTTGCTATTGACTCCTTGTGATTCACTGATCACAAGGGTGCCTTTGTTTCCAATTGAATCAAACCAGAACTCTCAAATAAGCTTGGTCAATTAGTCAAAGCAGTGGGAACTCCTTTCCCCTGCTGGTTGCCACTGCTAGTGTAAATTTGGTGTCAGCTTATCAATAAGCTATAAAAGCTTATTCCAACCTGCAACAACTTTGTTTTTGTAATAGGTGCTCATATTTTGACCCATTTGTTCATACTGGAGCATTTGGGTGGTTGACTTTTAGGTTTGACTAGAAAACCAACTCCTTTGACTTTTACATAAGTGCATTTGTGCTTATTCTGGCTTATTGGTTGTGCTTATTGGATTTTTGTTGATTGATATTGCTTATTGGGTCCATTTGAAAGCTTTTGCAAGTTGAATCAAGTCCTGAGGTGCATTATTTCTCAAAAACGACTATTTTGTCTTTTTGTGGATTTTTGCTTTTCTATTTTCTGGCTTATTGAGTGAGCTTATTGGAAATTTCTTTTGACAGATCTCTTAAGCATCCTAAAAGAGGGTTGTGTGTCAAATTAGAGTTTATGGCATTAGCTTATGGCTTAATGGGCTGAAAAGCCCAATAAGAATAAGCTTTGTGTTCAATAAGCTGTGATAAGCACATTTTCAGCTTTTGGCCCTTTAGAGTTTTGTTCTTAGAATTAAATTTTAAGTCAGATAGGGCTTTTCCAAGTCAATTGGGCCAAGTTTGACTTTTTGGGCCCAAAAGCCCATTTGTGTTGACTGCTTTTGGATTTGGCCCATTTGAGGGCCCAATAGGGGTATTTTGGTAATTTCACTTTGATTTTCTGATTATTTAGGTTAAAATAAACTAGTTTGCAAGTTTTTAAAATTTTTTATAATTTTTGGATTTTTAATATTATTTTATTATTATTTTATTATTATTTTTAAAATTTCACATTTTCCAACTTTTTACATTTTTCTTAGGTTAAATACATTAAAATAGGAATTTAGAAACTTTTAGAATAATTTTATCTCATTTAGATTAATTTTTATAATTATTTAAAGTTTTAATAGTTTTTAAATCATTTTAAATAGTTTTTATTAGTTTTAAAATTTCTAAAAATAGTTTTTAATCATTTTAGGTCATTTTAGAGTTTTACCAATTGAAAAATCTTTATTTGGGCTTTTTGATAATTTATTTGATTTTTAGGGCTTTAATTAGCATTTAAAAATTGAATATTTAATTATTTAAAAGGTTTGAAAAAGTTTTGATCATTGGTAAACTCTTAGTTTATTATTTTTGATTTTTGGTGAATTTTTGGTAATTTTTAGAATTTATTTTAATTTTGGTGATTTTTAAGGTTCTACGTCTTAACTTTCTAATAGTGATTTTTCTTGTTAATTTTTATTTTTACGTCTTCGTCATTTTCTCTTCTAATCCCTTTCTAAACCACTCATTAATCACAAACATTTAACAAATTTTTCACACACATATACCTCCTTGGGAAACGAACTTGGAATCCATAAGGGTCATTAACACTTGATTTTTCCTAAAATCATTTGTTTGATACTTACCACTTTTACGCCTTTTTCCTAGAGGGTGTAATTTACCACAACCAATTTTGGAGCCGCTGCCGGGGAGGTGCGTCGTGATTAATTTGTTTTGTTGTTTTTAATATTAACCAAATAGTATTTGTATTAGTAGAACTCTACTAATACGTATTATCGGTTTTCTTGGTTTTTCTTGTACAAATATTATTAATATATTGTATTAAGTATCACAATAAATTTACAATATCTCCAAAAGTGTGAAAACACAACCTTAATTGGGATTTGATCTCCTAATTATTGTATTCGAATCTCAAACAAAAAGAAAAGGCAAAAATAGATAAATACTTTCGTGAAGCTCGATTTTGAAAAATACAAACTATAAGGTGGGTATAAGGCGGGTATTATAAAATATACCCTAAGGAAAAAGGCTCTTAAGTGCTTCGCGCCGCCTCGTTTCCCCGCTTGCTTGTGAGTATTTTGAGACTGAAGGCTAATCGAGGGTTTTGCCGCCCAAAGTATTATTACGTATAGTATATTTGCTTGGTTTCTCTTTGTGATTAAACCCTCTTGAACAATTTGGTTTTCACCAAAGTTCTAAAGTCATTCGAAGGCGTTCACCCCACGTGATCGTTTTCATTCCTTTGAGGCTTCTTTAATCAAGAGTTTGATTCGAGGAGAGATTTTGTAGATTGTTGTCTACGAAGATACACCAAAATCCAAAAAAATTAAATATCATCAAAAACACAAAAAAATTGAAAATTCACAAAACACCCAAAAAGAATCTTCTTTGCTCACCTCCCATTCTTCGTGAAGTTTATGATCACTCGTAATCAAGCAAAACGAGCTTGTAAACGACTACAAAAGCAAGCCAATCAAGAGACGTTGATTGTTGAAGAACCTCCAATTGTTGAACCTATTGTAGAACAAGAAGTCGTCATGGCTAATCGTACTATGATGGAGTTGCTACAAGCACCCACCGAGGGTTTTGGAGAGGCTATTGTGATTCCCGCCATCCTTGCGGAGAATTTCGAAATTAAGACGGGTTTAATGTCGATGTTGCAAGCAAATAAGTTTAGAGGTCACGAGAAAGACAACCCGCATTACCATATTAGGAATTTTAACCGTCTCACCGCCACTAGCAAATTTAAGGATGTTCCACATGACGCCATTAAGATGATGTTGTTTCCATACTCGTTGGATGGACCCGCAAAAATTTGGCTTGAGAAAGAACCGCCAAATTCGATTTTGACATGGGCCGATCTCGTTTCTAAGTTTGTGAACAAGTTTTTTCCACCATCTAAAACAACACACTTGAAAAATGAGATTTCACGATTTGTGCAAAGAAATAATGAAAGTTTTTCAATGGCATGGGAACGCTTTAAAGAGATGTTACATGAATGTCCACACCATGATTTTACGGAATTGCATCAAGTGGATACTTTTTATAATGGGCTTAATGATCATGAACGAGATTATTTGAATGCCGCCGCGGGTGGTAATTTTTTGTGCAAAACGACAAATGAGGCTTTACAAATCATTGAAAATAGATCTAAGGTTTATAACCCTCGTAACACACCGAGTGTTGCCAATATGGGTTCGTCATCGTCGTCACAATCGTCTCGTAGCATCAATGCCTTACATGATGAAGCTAATGAGGAAAATCGTTTTTTTGATAGATTTGCTAATCTTATGTCCCATTGGAAGGCTCAAGAAGCTTCCAATTCCGCTTCGGTTAAAGCGGTTGCTAAGAGTTGTTTATCTTGTGGGGGAGCTCATGATCTTTCCGAGTGCATTACCGCGGATGGTAACACTTCGAGTGCTTATGTAGCAACGGGAACTTACAACCAAAACGGCCAAGGTTCTCGTCCAAATCAAGCTCCACCAAACCAAAATGTTAACAATTATCGAAACAACAACCAAGGTAATTACCAAGGCAACACACGTAACTACAACAAGGGGAATTATCAAAGTGGGAATGGACAAATTTCTAATCAAAATCAAAACCGTGATTTTCAAAACACTACACAAGGTTTTCAAAATGCTCACACTAAAAATTTGCAAGGAGAATTTTTGGATTATGCTAAAGCAAATGATGCTAAATTTGATAACATGCAACGTGAGATGATTAGCTTAAGATCCGAATTGAAAAACAAGCTAAAAAATGAACTTGCTAATGAACTTAAAACTCATGCAAACAAAATGGAAGGAAATGTCCAACGTCTTCAACAAAATCAACAAAAGATGGAATTAGGACAACATGAGATTAAGCAAGAGTTATTAAAAGCGGATGCTAGGCAATCAAAATTTGAGGACCGAATGGCTAAGATGTTTGAAGCAATCATGTGTAAACCCTCTTCCTCGGGTGGTCTTCCTAGTGATACCATTGCAAACCCGAAGGGAGAAATGAAGGTTATTACTACACGAAGTGGTAAAACTTTCAAGAAACCAATCTCTCGTCCAAGTACTTCTAAGGAGAAGGAAATCGAGAAAGAACCCGAGGTGATGGTCGAAAAGGAGCATATTACAATCCCACGAAGTACCGCTCGAACCACACCTACGGTTGAACCAATACCAATTGTGGAACCCGAGTTTCCAAGGCCGTTGCCTAATGACCAACCCACACCACCTTTACCCTACCCTTCGAGACGAAACAAAGAGAAGTTGCAAGAACGTAACAAACAACAAATCAAGCTTTTTATAAAAATGTTTCAACAAGTGCATTTTGATGTGAGTTTAGCCGACGCGTTGTTATACATGCCTTGTTTCGCTTCCACTTTTAAAAGTATGATGAGCGATAAGGAAAAGCTTTCAAAGCTTGCTAATTGTTCTTCGGTTTATCTTAACCGCATACCGGAAAAAGTTGGTGATCCCGGAAAGTTTCTCATTCCTTGTAACATACAAGATATGAAAGAATGCCTCGCCTTGGCCGATCTTGGTGCGAGCATTAATTTGATGCCATTTTCCATTTGGAAATCGCTTTCGCTTCCGGCTCTCATTCCTTCGAACATGTCCATCGAGATGGCCGATCATTCTACGATTATGGCATGTGGAGTAGCCGAAGATGTTTTCGTGAAAGTGGGGAAGTTCTACTATCCCGTTGATTTTATAGTAGTTGACATCCCCGCGGATCCTCAAGTTCCTCTAATTTTAGGTCGATCATTTTTAGACACTTCGAGATCGCTTATCGATGTTCATGCAAGAACTATCACTTTGAGATTCAACGAAGAGGAACTTGTTATAAACGCTACTCAAAACTCGAAACCTTCTCATGTTTATGCAATCGCTACCATCAATCACATTGACATCGTTGATGTGGTTTGCGATGAGTTTTCACAAGAAGTGTTAGGTTTTTCCGATAGCTCGTCAAGTGGCAATCCCACTATTTTGGATCCGATTCTTGCTAATTCTACACCAAATCTCACTCCATTCCAAGGAGGCGATTTCACCTCAAATGAAATCGACAATGAAGATGAGGTGTTGATTAGTGATGAAATTTCTATTCCACCATTTCTTTCGCCGATGGAAGTTATGAGTGTTGAACCAAAATCTTCAATCGAGGAACCACCTATCCTTGAATTGAAAGATCTTCCTTCTCACCTTGAATACGCATTCTTGGAAGGTGATGACAAGTTGCCGGTTATTATTGCAAAAGGTCTTGCTAATAATGAAAAAACCGAGCTCTTGAAAGTTCTTAAGGCTCATAAAGGGGCAATTGCGTGGAAAATATCCGACATTAAGGGTATTGACCCAAAATTTTGTACTCACAAGATTTTAATGGAGGAGGACTACAAACCCGCAATTCAAAGTCAAAGAAGGGTAAATCCCAAAATTCACGATGTCATTAAAAAGGAGGTCCTTAAACTCCTTGACGCGGGAATGATTTATCCTATATCCGATAGCCCATGGGTGAGCCCAATCCATTGTGTCCCTAAAAAGGGAGGAATGACCGTTGTGCCCAATGAGAACAACGAATTAATTCCCACTCGTGTTGTGGCCGGTTGGAGGGTGTGTATTGACTACCGAAAGTTAAATGACGCCACTCGTAAAGACCACTTTCCTTTGCCCTTCATGGATCAAATGTTGGAGCGACTTGCGGGAAATGAATTCTATTGCTTTTTAGATGGTTTTTCCGGTTACTTTCAAATCCCTATCGACCCTCGTGATCAAGAGAAGACTACATTTACGTGTCCTTATGGAACGTTCGCTTATCGTAGGATGCCTTTCGGACTTTGTAATGCACCTGGTACGTTTCAACGGTGTATGATGGCAATTTTTCACGATATGATCGAGAAGTCGATGGAAGTGTTTATGGATGACTTCTTGGTGTTTGGTAATTCGTTCACGTCATGTTTATCTAATCTCGAACAAATGTTGAAACGTTGTGAAGAAACCAATCTTGTGCTTAATTGGGAAAAATGTCATTTCATGTGTAAACAAGGAATCGTCTTAGGACATAAGGTGTCGAAGGCGGGGATTGAGGTCGATAAAGCTAAGGTAGACGTCATCGCCAAGTTACCTCACCCCAAAACCGTTAAGGGAGTTAGGAGTTTCCTAGGCCACGCGGGCTTTTATCGTCGTTTCATCAAGGACTTTTCGAAAATCTCTCGTCCTATGACACACCTTCTCGAGAAGGATGCTCCTTTTAACTTTAATGAGGATTGTGTTAAGGCTTTCGAAACTCTCAAAAGGAAACTTACCGAAGCTCCCATTCTTGTTGCTCCTAATTGGGAATTACCCTTTGAAATCATGTGCGATGCAAGTGATTATGCTATAGGGGCCGTCTTAGGGCAACGTTATGACAAGCATTTTCGTCCTATCCACTATGCTAGTAAGACGATGACCGAGGCTCAATTAAAGTACACCACAACAGAAAAGGAATTCCTTGCCGTGGTCTATGCTTTTGAGAAATTCCGACCTTATCTCGTCTTGACTAAAAGCATCGTGTATACCGACCATTCGGCTATCAAGTATCTCTTAGCTAAGCAAGACGCTAAGCCGAGATTGCTTCGTTGGATGCTCCTCCTCCAAGAATTTGATGTCACCGTGCTTGACAAAAAAGGAGCCGAGAATCTAGCGGCCGATCATCTCTCTCGTCTAGAAGATCCTCACAAAGATGTTTTCGAGAACAAGGAAATTACCGAAACATTTCCTCTTGAGACTCTCGGTGTAGTGAATTCTAAAGACATCACCCCATGGTTTGCCGACATTGCAAATTACCATGCGGGCAATTTCATAATCAAGGGTATGACGACACAACAAAAACGAAAATTCTTTCGTGACGTCAAGTTCTATTTTTGGGACGACCCTTATCTCTTTCGGATTTGTGCGGATCAACTCGTTCGACGTTGTGTGTTTGGTGCCGAAGCTTCTAATATCCTTAGAGCTTGTCACGAGGGACCCACGGGTGGTCACCACGGTGCTAATCTCACGGCTAAGAAAGTGTTCGATGTCGGTTTCTTTTGGCCTTCTATCTATCGTGATGCACACGCACTTGTGAAGTCGTGTGATTCGTGCCAACGTCAAGGAAAATCGTCTCAACGTGATGAAATGCCGCAAAACATAATTCAAGTATGTGAGATTTTTGACATATGGGGAATAGACTTTATGGGGCCGTTCCCATCGTCTCATGGCAAAAAATATATCCTCGTCGCGGTGGACTACCTTTCTAAGTGGGTGGAAGCTAAGGCTTTGCCTACTAATGATGCTCGTGTGGTAGTGAAGTTTTTGAAGCAACTATTCTCTCGGTTCGGAACCCCTCGTGCTATTATAAGCGATCGTGGAACCCATTTTTGTAATGACCAATTCGAAAAGGTTCTAAAGAAATATGGTGTTACTCATCGTCTTTCTACGGCTTATCACCCACAAACGAGTGGGCAAGTCGAGGTTTCGAACCGAGCTTTGAAGAGGATTTTAGAGAGGTCAATTGGAGAAAACCGTGCTTCATGGTCCGACAAACTTGATGACGCTTTATGGGCCTTTAGGACCGCTTATAAGACACCTATCGGTTGCACTCCTTATAAGTTAGTCTATGGGAAGAATTGTCATTTGCCCATTGAGTTGGAGCATAAGGCATATTGGGCCCTTAAGCATGCTAATTTTGACTTGAAGACCGCGGGAGATCACCGGAAAATACAATTGAATGAATTGGATGAATTAAGAGATAATGCTTATGAAAATTCATTAATTTTTAAAGAAAAGACTAAAAAGTTTCATGATTCAAAAATTAAAAACCGGGTTTTTAACATTGGTGATCAAGTGTTGCTTTTTAACTCTCGTCTTAAGATATTTTCCGGGAAATTGAAATCTCGTTGGTCGGGTCCGTTCACCATTACACAAGTGTTTCCATATAGGACCATTGAGCTAGCTCAAGATGATGGTCCTAATTTCAAGGTGAATGGACATAGGCTTAAGCACTACTTTGGTGGGGAAATTCCTTCAATGGTTGCCCTCGACCAAGTCACCTTCCCCAATGATAATTAGCATTGAGGGGATCGAGTCGAGCTCATGACTCGGTAATCAAAAACGAGGTGCCTCGTGGGGGAGATCCCATGCTTATCTTTTATGCTCACTATTCACTAATAAGGGGACTTGTACCCTTTCAACTCGTTGTCTCGTGGTTGTTTGTGATTGTGTTATCTAGATCATCATCATCATCTACGATTAAAGACTCTCGTGTTCGTTTACGTGAGCCTCCATCGTTCGTTTGAAGAAGTTTTTCACGATTCCATGACATATCCTTTATTGTTCTAACAATTATCTTTTAGCATACTTAATAAACGGCTTTAGATATATTGTTGATCACCCTTTCCATGCTAGATCCTAAGCATTCGACTCTTCGTCTCTAGTATGGGGGTGCTCCACCTTTAGACTCGAAACATTGAGGACAATGTTTACTTTTAGTATGGGGGGTGAATAGGTACTTGCTTTGCTACGCCCTCACGCTTTCCAATTTTCAATGTTTTGTTTTGCTAATAAGGCTAAAAATGGCCAAATTTTAAAATTTTTCTTAGTTTTAATAAGTGTTTTTAAGACACGAATGTATATTTTCCGATGGGTAGAATAAGAGTTAATTTTTGACTTGATGGGCATTTGGAGCCATTTACATTCCTTAACCCGCTCAATTCAAGTTTTGCTAGACTTTTATATAGGGAGCTTTAAAACGCGAAAGTCTTAATTCATACGGGTTAAGAACAAGAACTTTTCGCAAGTTCCTATAATTGATTCTAGAAAGTCACTTATCAAGGGAACTATAAAACGCATTCTCTAAACTTGAAAAAGTCCAAGAAAGTGCAAGATCCTATAGGTGGCTTGAAAACCCAAAACTTTGATTTGATATAGTCTTAATGAAAGCTAATCCAAATTTGGCTTAATTTTGACTTGCATGGCTAAGTATTCACGAGTCTCTTTAATTAGAGGTCTTTATATAGTGAAGAACGAGAAATGATAGAGTTAGACAAGTGATCATGCTAAACGTAGAACATCAAAGTGTTCTTTCAAAAACTCATATGTTTTTAATTGTGGCTTTTTCTTCCCATAAGATCAATGCATTAGGAATAAATCATAATTGCAATAAGTAAGGTCGTACGATTTGAAAGGTTACTTAGCCTCTAGCGCAAGATCGTTTAAAAGTTGCTCGGGGTTGAATAGAGTTCATAGCCAAGGCATAACTTATTGAAGCGGGACGCGAAGATTGGCGATTATCCAAAAAGGCCCTAACAAGGCATGAGGAGCTCTATTTTTGCTAAAGATCCAAAGATGATGTGAAGTATCATTATTCCTAAATCAATATGAAGGATCGAGACACACGACGAGAAGCAATTACTCCCCTAAAGATCATGGAGAAAGTCTATCCAAAAAGACCCTAACAAGGTATGAGGATAAATATATCCAAGTCCGAAAAGGAGGCGGATCGTTGTATATCAAAATCCAAAGTAAAGATTGAAGAAAAATGATGAAGTCGTGGTCCAATATGAAGAATCTCTCAAAAACGTCAAGTGAAGAAATTCCAAACATATGAAGAGAAGACCATAATTTCAAGAACGTCTTCCCAAGATTTGAAGTATGAAGTACCTGCCAAATATCGGTCCGAGAAAGGTCTCAAATCATGAAACGAGTTATGCCAAGATATGAACTTAAGGAGATACACGAGAAGCCGTTTTAAAAGATTTTGTCCTTCGGCTAACTATTGATCAAATCGTGCTACTTTGCTTTCGGACTAATAACTACTCAAATAAGTCAATATGAATCACTTGTGATCCATGACAAATAGATAAAAAATGCTAGTAACCCATTTCCTTTTATAATAACTAGGATTGCGGGGAGAAAAAGTATTACACAATTTGGACGTATGAGTAGTGTTAGCATTGTGACTTGTACCAACAATGATCTCGTTTTTGCACTTAGCATGGAATGTATGACAATCAAGGATGACGAAGTTTACTCTAAGGGACATTTACTTGTTTCTATTCTTTGACCCTAAAAGTCACTTTTAGTGATGAAAATCATACATTATGTCTTTACACATCTTCGTAGTATGTTGCAAGTCTTTTTACTCTACAATAAAGGTTAATAAAATTGAACTTTGGTGATGCTTAGATACTTTATTCTAGCATTGCGTGAGGGCACGGCAATGGCTTAGTATGGGGGAGTGATGAGATGGCATTTATACATGATCTCATCGTTCTTTTCGGGCTTTAAATGCATAAAATGTCATAAAAATACTATATATATGCTTGTGTTTGTTTACTTGTGTATTTTAGGTATGGATATCGTGAAAAAGACAAAAGATCACAAGTTACAAGGAAAAACGGACACGAGAAACGAAGCCGTACAAAGAACCGGGCCCTAATCATGGAATTCTCAACAAATACCCTTGAAGACTTGAAGACAAACAAGATTGATCCTCATTTATTGAAGAAATGACACTTAAAACCCTTGTATATTAATAATTACAAGTTTGGTCCCTTAAGTTTGTCAAAATTACACAAAAGGTCCTTCAACTTTGAAGAAATGGCAAGATTAGTCCCTCAACAAATCAAAATTGCCAATAATGGTCCCTCATCAAGTTAAAGATACAATGAAGACCTTTGAAGATCAAGAATGTCCAAGATCAGCCCTTGAAATAACTCAAAATGGCAAAAATAACCCTTGAAATCCTTTTTCCAAAGTTTTGTGCCAAAACTGCCAATGTGTGAAACTTATTAACAAAGCAAAACACGTTTTAGGGTTGAAATTCTTTATTTGCCAAAAATTCCAAAACACAAGGGCTAAACATGGGCAAAGGAAACATTTGAAACGAATTTGCGCCAAACACATCCATTTCCCCCAAAATCGGATCAAAATTACTACTATTCACCCTTCTTCACCTCCAGATTTTACTCCACTTAAACTTGGGGTAAAAACCAATTCCCTTTGCACACAGTTGATTCACATGTGCAGAAACCTATCCCACACCAAAAACCCTTAATCCCACTCACTATGGACCCTACCCCCAATTCCCGTTTAGCCAATCACAATGCAACTTACTCTCCAAGTTATGTGATGTGTCAAGATCAACAGCTATGATTCATTGCTTCATCACAAAGCTAAAATGAACATCCAGGATCAATTTGGACAGCTCAAAATCAGAAAACGTCTAGAAGGACTTAGGGCATTTAGGGAATTTCACTTCTAGGGTTTGTGAATAGTGTTTAGCCAGGCATTTGCCTATAAAAGGAGACCTCAACATGTGAGAGTCCCTTTGTTCCAGTTTTAGGCTATCAATCTTTGTAATTCCTTTTTAAGTAATACAATTTTGATTTTCTGAATATTGAGAAATCTTGTTCTTGTTTATTAAAAGTTGGTGTTGGAATAGCCTAATTCTGAGTTCCATTTATATGTTTGAAGGTTTTTGAGGCAAGGTTTTAGTTGATAAAGCTTGGGTTTCAAAAATCAGAAAGTGCTTTGTTATTTGATCTCACCTTATTGTTTGTTCATCTTAGCAGCATTGGAAGCTGGTACTTGTTTTGCTAGTACCTCAGCTCAAACAATCCAGGGCCTGGATGTAGGTCTTGGAGGTTTGCACCTTCTTCCCTTTTCATTTTCTCTTTAAGTTTCTGAATATTTGTGATTTTTGTGGATTTATGCTTGAATTTGTGTTATTGTGGTTGATTATTGTTGATTTGGTTTGATTTGATGTTATTGAGGTGTTACTGATCTGATTTGTGGGTTGAATCTTCATAAGCCTTTGAAAATTTGTGAAATCAAGTTTTAAAAGGGTGTTTGGGATTACTGCATAAGTTGGATTTGTGGCTTGTTAAGTGCTTGTGTGTTGTATGCAAGTATTGGTATCTGTTATTTGGGAGCATATGTTCATCTGTTTGCAGGTTTTGAGGTCTTGAACACATAGATTCATAGATTGGCTATAAAATCTTCATAACTTGGTAAAATTGGCTAGGATTTTGAGGACACCTAGATCTAAGCATAGGTTAAGGGTAACAAGTGCTAAATCATAGTTAATCACACCAGGGTAGAAGGATTTGAGGCTTGAAATTGGATCAAGTGTCAAGTATATCAGCAAAACTTGTCTGCATATTGTTCTTTGTTCATCAGAAAGATTTTGTGCTTTGATCTTGCTATTTTCTTTGATTCAGTGTTTGATTCTTGTTGCTTTGTGTTTATTGTTAGTTTAGATAGCTTGTGTATGCATCCTGTTAAGTTTGGTTGGCTTATTTTGCTTAAATCTGCTTATTAAGTGCTTAACTGCTTATTTGCATATCTAGAGCATATCTGTGGACTGTTTGGCTTATTGTGGCTTATTGTGTGGATCATTTTGTGATTTTATTGTTGCTATTAACTCCTTGTGATTCACTGATCACAAGGGTGCCTTTGTTTCCAATTGAATCAAACCAGAACTCTCAAATAAGCTTGGTCAATTAGTCAAAGCAGTGGGAACTCCTTTCCCCTGCTGGTTGCCACTGCTAGTGTAAATTTGGTGTCAGCTTATCAATAAGCTATAAAAGCTTATTCCAACCTGCAACAACTTTGTTTTTGTAATAGGTGCTCATATTTTGACCCATTTGTTCATACTGGAGCATTTGGGTGGTTGACTTTTAGGTTTGACTAGAAAACCAACTCCTTTGACTTTTACATAAGTGCATTTGTGCTTATTCTGGCTTATTGGTTGTGCTTATTGGATTTTTGTTGATTGATATTGCTTATTGGGTCCATTTGAAAGCTTTTGCAAGTTGAATCAAGTCCTGAGGTGCATTATTTCTCAAAAACGACTATTTTGTCTTTTTGTGGATTTTTGCTTTTCTATTTTCTGGCTTATTGAGTGAGCTTATTGGAAATTTCTTTTGACAGATCTCTTAAGCATCCTAAAAGAGGGTTGTGTGTCAAATTAGAGTTTATGGCATTAGCTTATGGCTTAATGGGCTGAAAAGCCTAATAAGAATAAGCTTTGTGTTCAATAAGCTGTGATAAGCACATTTTCAGCTTTTGGCCCTTTAGAGTTTTGTTCTTAGAATTAAATTTTAAGTCAGATAGGGCTTTTCCAAGTCAATTGGGCCAAGTTTGACTTTTTGGGCCCAAAAGCCCATTTGTGTTGACTGTTTTTGGATTTGGCCCATTTGAGGGCCCAATAGGGGTATTTTGGTAATTTCACTTTGATTTTCTGATTATTTAGGTTAAAATAAACTAGTTTGCAAGTTTTTAGAATTTTTTATAATTTTTAGATTTTTAATATTATTTTATTATTATTTTATTATTATTTTTGAAATTTCACATTTTCCAACTTTTTACATTTTTCTTAGGTTATATACATTAAAATAGGAATTTAGCAACTTTTAGAATAATTTTATCTCATTTAGATTAATTTTTATAATTATTTAAAGTTTTAATAGTTTTTAAATCATTTTAAATAGTTTTTATTAGTTTTAAAATTTCTAAAAATAGTTTTTAATCATTTTAGGTCATTTTAGAGTTTTACCAATTGAAAAATCTTTATTTGGGCTTTTTGATAATTTATTTGATTTTTAGGGCTTTAATTAGCATTTAAAAATTGAATATTTAATTATTTAAAAGGTTTGAAAAAGTTTTGATCATTGGTAAACTCTTAGTTTATTATTTTTGATTTTTGGTGAATTTTTGGTAATTTATAGAATTTATTTTAATTTTGGTGATTTTTAAGGTTCTACGTCTTAACTTTCTAATAGTGATTTTTCTTGGTAATTTTTATTTTTACGTCTTCGTCATTTTCTCTTCTAATCCCTTTCTAAACCACTCATTAATCACAAACATTTAACAAATTTTTCACACACATATACCTCCTTGGGAAACGAACTTGGAATCCATAAGGGTCATTAACACTTGATTTTTCCTAAAATCATTTGTTTGATACTTACCACTTTTACACCTTTTTCCTAAAGGGTGTAATTTACCACAACCACCTCCCAAGTCTTTTAGAATGATATGAATTGTATTGCTTGCAGCAAAGGCAAACAGCACAAAGCATCCTTCAAGGCCATTACTGCTCTTAGTCTTATTACTGAACCATTGCAGCTACTACACATGGATTTATTTGGTCCTACTTCCATTAGAAGCATTGACCACAAACAATTCTGTCTGGTGGTAACTGATGGATATAGGAGGTTTTCGTGGGTGTTCTTCATGGCTGCCAAGAGTGAGACCTACTCAATTATTATTAACAATGATTGTAATCATATTAGTTTTTCTTTGATACTCGCATCTCTTACTTTTTCTGTATATTTAAGCATATTAGTTGTGTTTTCTAAATCGATGCTTAGTATCCGGATTTTATCCTCATACTCACGTTGAGTAACTTGTAGCCACCTCTTTTGTTGTTCCAATGTGTTTAAAGAAGCCTTATAGGCTTGAACCTCTAAAAAATACTTATCATTTTGATCATTTACTTCATTAAATTGGGACAACAATTCTGAGTATTTATCATGACAACCAAGAGGACAATGTTGTACCTGAGGTGAGATGCCCATTAGATCAAACTCGTCTGCTTCTTCTGCATCAGAGAGATTCCCAGCAATCATTGCAAACACGTCAGTCGTGGATTCAGCTGATTCCAGAGTGGAAGCCTGATGATCATTCCAGTTGACCATAGAGTCAACTGATACCAATGCCTTCTTGTCATCTTTTACCTCCTGAACCTTAAAAGCTGAGTACCTGCTCTTCTCCTGGTCATTCTTGCTAGGGCACTCCCTTGCAAAGTGACCTTGTTGCTGGTAGTTATAACATCAAACCTTGCTTCTGTCGAATCTTGCTGGCTCCCGAGGGTTGTAATTGAATTTTCGACCTGCTTTCTTCTCAAACTTGTGAACCCTAAGAGTGAGCATGGCCATCTGCCATTTAAGATCCATTTCATCCAGGTCAAGTTTATCGACCTGTTTGAAGTCATCAAAAGCAAGTTGTTGTTGAGCATCAACATCAGCCACAAAAGAATGAAGAACGGCTTCTACCATACTACCAGACTTGGCAGTAGGATCAGGAGCAGAAGTATGCTGAAAAGTATGTTGAGAGGACACAGTATTGCTTGGGCTACTAGCATATGACATGGGACTGGATGCCATAGAACTCCCAAAGACATAATTAGCAGGAGTGGGAAAAGAGTCACTTGAATATCCTCTTACATGAGGTTCAAAAGTTCTGAGCTTATGAAATTGATCATCAAAGTTGAGATAGTCAAGCCCACCTTTGGCTTTGAGAGAGATCACCACCTGATTCCATGAGTAGGGTAAGGCTTTAAGAAACCTTGCATTAATATCACCATCATCAGGCTTTGAACGAAGTTGATTCAATTGGCTCAATATCTTCTGAAACCTGTCATACCCCTGATGTAAACCTTCAGTTTCTGAGATTTTGAATTCTGTGAATTCATCTCTCAGCATGGATCTTCGCATTTTCTTTGACTCCTCATTCCCACCAAACCTTGCTTTTATACCATTCCAGATCTCTCTGGCATCGTCCAAATGGTAGAAGTCACCCATGTGATCATCAGGAAGAGATTGAAGCAAAATCGTTTTTGCTTTGACCTCCTTCTGAATAGCTATGATTTCATCATGAGATTTAGGGTCAAGAAGAGTAATATTACCATTCTTGTCTCTTCCAGTTAGCTTCCTGCTATTCCCATTCAGAATAATCTTCCAGAGGTCTTGATCAGTATTGGTGATCCACCATTCCATCTTCATTGCCCAACTATCATATTCATCCTTTTTCAGAAGAGGGACTTTACCATTCGTGTTGGAAACTGTAGCAACGATCTGCTGAGGTTGCACAATTTTAGGAGTGCTGTCTTCTCCTGTTTGAGTAGAAGTTGAGGCGGACATGATAAAACAAAAATTTCAGAAAATGAGAAAACTTGATTCTTCTTGTATAGAGACCCTCCCAGGCTTTGATACCACTTGTTGGGTCTACTAGATGTAGATCTTGCAGCATGTCAGGAACGGTGAATGACTTCTGTAATCACAAGTCAATCCACAGAGAGACTCTATACACAATATGAATGCAGAATACAAATATAATAAAAAGAACAGAATAACTATAAAGACTTGATCCTTTCTAAGGATTTCTAATATTGATAATCACTAGAACTACGTTTGGTGAAGGTGTACATAACCCTTTTGCCTAAGGTTCCTTTTATACTACAAGGAAACCCTAATACAACATTAAACAAAACGTGTAAAACTGATATGCATATCCTTTCCTAACATATCTCATGCATATCCTAACAGAATAATAAACAAATAATAAAGTTTGACTTTGACCAGGACCAGGAGCACGACTTGCTCCTACTACTACTAGGACCAGGAGGAACTACATACCTCCTAGTCTACCTATTACATTCAACTATACCAATGGTCCTAACACAAAAGCATCCAACTAACTTCTACTTCAGTATTCATCATACAAAGGCGTCCCAATAATTTCTATTTTAGTGCTCAAGGTGATGCATCATATTCCTTATTTAATTCGTCATACTAGCTCTCAAGAGTTTCGTGATCAAGAAAAGTTTTGAGTAACCCTTCGATAGTAGCAAGTAAAATTACAAGATCTTCACATCCATGATAAGCTTCCATTGATAACTCGATCCTCAGTCAATCCACAAGTACACACATAAATCCTGGTGACGCTTAAACAAGTCGTCCATTCTCAGAACGGTCAGCGGTTCTTAACAATCTGCTTATAAAGCTCGTGATCATAGAGACACATTAGAAATGGTCCATCGAAATAAATCATAACTCGAGAGAAGTCCAACGGGTTAATCGTACATAGATGATAATCGACGATCATCATAATGTCGAAGACACTGAACGATTCATACCAACAAAACACGATTCGGAAGAAGACGCACACACACCAAACATCCACAAATCGAGCCAGACACACTTGGGCCCACTCATTTCTAACTCCTTGTCTACATCAAAAGGCGTCCCCTTTCATGTATACAAGAATTTATAAATTTACGGTTCGAGAACTTATAACTTTCTTGTTCAAATGAAAAGGCTTATAAGTCATCCTACTCAAGTATTACTACCTCTCAACACGATATCATATCAAAATACCATAGTAAATACATGGTGTCAATAAACTTACATCATGATTTCTGTATTCAAACGTCCCATTCCATTTGAATAAGGAAAACACGACAATCTAAGGTCCAGAGGTTTAAAACTTTTTTATTCAAATGTCCCAATCCATTCAAATAAGACAACCTTAAACAACTCATAGTTGGGCAAGTTAAAATCTCTATATCTAAATGTCCCATTCCATTTAGCTACAAGGCATTAAGTCACTCAACCGAATGACTACTACGAGCATATCATTGTTGTACCCAACTATATAGTTGATTTGGACACATATATATATATATTGGGTCCAACATTGGCATCCTCCTTTCGCCAATAAAACGTAGTCATATAAAATCAAATCACACGTCGCATTACTTAGAAGATGTCGCCTCAGAGAATTGATACTTCAATGTCATAAGAAGTACTCGGAAGACAAATATCATGTCAATTGATTACGTTTCGAAAGGAGATGTCCTAAAATAGCACATCGCGGTACAATGACAACAATCGAACTTAAACAAGTTGATATGTGATATATTGTGAATCAATATATACATACTCAAAGTATCAAACGAGTTTCATACTCGTATTCAGATAATACACCATTATCAAGATCGGTGATTGTGGTGAGGGCAAATCCGATACAAAACCGCAATATAAAATGTATGACAATCATTCAAGGACCATTGCTTCACGAACAATGCCTTTAAGTACCATAGTATAATCATACATATACATACTACCATTCCTACATACACATAGGTTCACATAATCACAATCAATCATAAAGTAATGCAACACTAGCCTTACCAAAGCCATGCGAAGTAGTTGCGTGCTTAAAACTTTTTAGAACACACCAAAGTTATAGTTTAGGTTTTTCAAAATCGACCTAGTTCTCTATAACTTCTGGCTCTGATATCATTTTATAACACCTCCAAATTACCACACAATGGAATACCACCACTTTGGGGCGCTACTCATAGCACATCACACACAATCATATAAAACGACCTCAAAAGAGACGTTAAAATGTTATACAATCTTGTCTAAAAAGTTTTCCATCCCAATATATAAATCAGAGTAGCATTTAGTCCCAAAAACCGTTACAATTACAATACATTTATCCATGATTTAAAAGTCATTTATTCACTTCAAAGGATGGAAAAAAAATAATATAAAATTTAGACAAGTAAGCACCAAATTCCTCCTCACATGCTCCGCTGCCATCCATCTTGATATCCCTGATATACATGCTTAAAATCATCAACACAATGGTTGAGCAAGTCTATAGGTTTTGCAAATCATCATTTGAACACAAGAATTTTAATCATCTCAAGCTTGTCATGCAGACAAATCATATATATATCGATAAATGCCTTAAGCTCATGCAACTGAACGTTAACCAACACGTCAACCAAATCACTTATGGCGCCCCTACAACAGGTAATATTTTTATATACCAACGACCTCTTATACATAATATCCTTTTCAGGTGAACACACGGATAAGATTTGTCAAACCAAATAGATCTATCAAATGTATTAGCGTTTACCTCGTAAGGTAATTAACAGTTCATGAAATTCAAGGACTTCATAAGACAATGGTACTTAGGCATTTATCATCATATTCGGGTCCAGCATACCGAAAACAGCTTGTGTTCATTTTATAAAACAGCATGTATTCCCCCTCTCGGGTTAAAATCATTTACCAGATAATATAAAAGCGAGGCTATAGACTTACCTTAGATGCAGACAATAGCAGAATGTAAGTTTGAACACCACGGCATATCATAACCCAATACTGCTTCACATAATTACCAACACAGCATCACATAATCTATACAGCTTAAAAAAAGATATATACCTCTTTTTATGATTTTGTTGTCTTTGTTTTATTATTGATGGGGTTTATAACTTTAAATTCAATCCTTTTTGCTTCTTTCTCATTCCTTCAATAAATCAATCACGGCTTCGGTTCAATAAGTGAATTACATATACCTTTAAAAGTTATTTTAATACAAAAATGGAAGTAAAAACCAATTCAAAAAAACCCATAAATACCTAATTCAAAATTAATGCTACAAAAAAAAGATTAAGGTTGAATGAAAAATGCATCAAAATATCTGAATAATAAAAAATACCTTTGATGAAAACGTACTATCGAACCTGAAATATTGAATTTTGATTGAATTGACACATATGTTGCTAGTTGATTGAACAGGTATAAGATTATGATTAGATCCAAGGTGTTATCATGTTGCAGTATAAATTAGGGTTCTTGCTGCACATTAATCTGGGATAGATTATAAACCAAATTGCAATAAGAATAATAATCATTGATTTATTAAAAAAGACCGATTGAATTTACCTTGATTATAGGCTTAAGAGATAAAACAAAATCAAATATTCATAAATTAAGTCGAATAAACCTAAAAAGAAAATGAAATCAAATAAACCCAAAAAGGTCAACTCATGAGTTATTAAAAAATATATAAATTTTAAAACTTAACAATGTATTCTTTGTGTTGAAATGAAAACCCCTATGATGATTTTGTGATAATCTCAATACGTAATGCTAGATGCAAGAATCGACGCATATTGATCAAGGCATATTGATGGAGACATCAGACACAATCATATAAAACGACCTCAAAAGAGACGTTAAAATGTTATACAATCTTGTATAAAACGTTTCCCATCCCAATATATAAATCAGAGTCGCATTTAGTCCCAAAAACCGTTACCAATCACAATACATTTATCCATGACTTAAAATTCATTTATTCACTTCAAAGGATGAAAAAAAATAATATAAAATTTTGACAAGTAAGCACCAACTTCCTCCTCACATGCTCCGCTGCCATCCATCTTGATATCCCTGAAATACATGCTTAAAATCATCAACACAACGGTTAAGAAAGTCTATAGGCTTTGCAAATCATAATTTGAACACAAGAATTTTAATCATCTCAAGCTTGTCACACAAACAAATCATATATGTATATATCGATAAATGCCTTAAGCTCATGTAACTGAACGTTAACCAACACGTCAACCGAATCACTTACGGTGGCCCTACAACAGGTAATATTGTCATATACCAACGACCTCTTATACATAATATCCCATTCAGGTGAACACAAGGATACATACCCTAGGATAAGGTTTGTTAAACCAAATAGATCTATTAAATGTATTAGCGTTTACCTCGCAAGGTAATTAACAGTTCATGAAATTCAGGGACTTCATAAGACAATGGTACTTAGGCATTTATCATCATATTCGAGTCCAGCATACCGAAAACAACTTGTGTTCATTTTATAAAACATCATGTATTCCCCCTCGCGGGTTAAAAATGATTTACCAGATAATATAAAAGCGAGGCTATAGACTTACCTTAGATGCAAACAATAGCAGAATGTATGTATGAACACCACACGACATATCATAACCCAATACTGCTTCACATAATTACCAACACATCATCACATAATCTATACGGCTTTATTCCAATAGTCGCAATACGCCATAAATAGCTAATAATCATGTAGCGTCAACAATATCCTTTCGTGGTTGTAATTAATTCCAACAACTATGCTCCAATCGTCTAGCGAGGTTTATGTTTTGGTGTTTTCCCTAATGGATGGTTACATTAATTAAATTTAACCCGTAACACTTTGGTGGTTGGCCAAATAAAATAAAATGATAAAATAAATCATATAATATATCTTGTATATTTTATATGTGAAAGTGACGCACATAATTCATGTCATAAGTTACTATTTAAAACAAACATTCAAAAAAGTATTTCTTAAACTATGTACAAAATCCTTCGGAAATAATAGTGTATACAAAGTTATTTTTATATAATTCGAAACTCGTTCGAAAATCATTATATAACTCATTAAAATTGATTTATCATATATAAACGTTAAATGTCATATTAACTAGAATAATACTTTTCGAAAAGTATTATATAACGTAGTTATTCGTTAACTATTTCTTTTATTAACGTATACAATTTTAGAAAATTTTGGCATGACCTTGCCGTTTTTATAACGTTTCCATGTATATAAAATACATAATTTTCTACTTTTCTTAATAAATATCCTAATTAATATTTTCCTCAATCAATATCCTAATTAATATTTTCCTCAATCAATATAATTAATATATTAGATATATATTCCCACCATCAATATTTTGATTACTTTCCATATCTCCTGAATTAATTTCATATCTTAATATCATTTATCAATAACAATATTAATAACAATATCCTCAAAACGTGTATTTATTTATTTATTTTTTATATTTTATCAATTAATTATATACCCCATTATACTAAATAATAATAATTATTATTATAATATTATCAAAATAGGTATATTTTTACACTCCATATTTTATTATACCCCTTTATTTATATAATTATTTATTTATACCTAATAATAACAATAATTAAAATTAATTATATAGATTTATAATTACTAAACAAAAATTAACAACAATTAGGTATCACCACCACAACCCGACACCACCATGGCGCGGCCGTGGTGGCTGTGATGAAGTCCAGCCGCCACCACAGCGGTGGTTTGGCGGCGACAACCCTTTCTTTGGGTCAAAATCAAAGCTAAACAACCACCACTAAAAATCAATTAAAGAATTTGTCAAAAACATAATGTAACCACCATGCATGTGTAGATCCGAAATAGATAGGGGTTATTTGAGGGTTATTATGGTTAACTCATGTGTTATAATCATAGATCCATCACCCACACACCACCACAAGGTGGCGGCGGCACAAATAATACCTCCACAACGGCGGGGGTTCGAGATTGGGAGTGAGTGGGTATGAGATTCGTGTAGATCCGGGGTTTTGGAGCATTTTTGGTCTCGCCGGAAAAAATGAAGGTCGCCGGAAAAAATGGAGGTTCGCCGGAAATTTCGCCGGAAAAGTTTTCCGGTGGCAGCCATGGGAGAAAGCTTGAGAGCTTGTGTATGTTTTTGTATTGTGTTAAATTAGAGAAATGGGAGAAAATTTATATATATACTTAAACTTTAAAATGTAAATAGAAAATAGATAATAGTTTAAGGTAAAATCTGTAAATACTTTATTTACTTTTGTAAAATAAGTGTTCCGAGCTTGTTTGCACAACTTAATGGATGATTCAAGTCACGAGACTTGCGCCATCGTTTTGAATATTATTTTTCCAATAAAAATGAGTTCTTACATCGTCGCGTTCCGAAAACATTTGCTATTACTTATTTAAATGCTTATTTAATTATTTCTAGTTATTTCGGTTAGATTTTATCGTAAAAGTAAAACGTAAACTCCAATACTCACGTTATTAGCAACGTTTTAGTATATAATGAAAAAAATACTATTCCTTCGTATTTTCAAAGTTTTAGTTTTGAATCGTCTCAATAATAATTTTTATTAGTTTTTGCTTTCAGTCCAACGCTAAAACGTCGAAAAATATTACAAGTAATTAAATAATAAATATTTAATTTATGAAACGTCAACGTAAAAAGTTTTCAATTTCTCAGTTCATAAAATAAATGAAAATATTCATAATAAATTTGAATTTAGTTAACACGATCTTCGTTAAATTATCGAAAATAAATAACAAGTTCCGTAAATGTTCGAAAAATCTTAATTCAAACGTTGGTCAAAATGTTCAGGTTGTTATAACGGCAAGTCGACTGGATATCATGTTTAGTGTTTGCCTTTGTGCTCGCTTCCAAGAGGCTCCCAAAATCTCTCATCTTGAAGCGGTTAAGCGTATCTTCCGATACATTAAGGGCACTATATATTTAGGATTATGGTACCCTAAAGGGACCGGCGTAGAAACCATTGTCTACGCGGACTCGGATCATGCGGGAGACTATGTGGACCGGAAAAGCACTTGTGGAGTTTGTACCTTCATGGGTTGTTGTTTAACTTCTTGGTTCTCCAAGAAACAAACCGCTCTTGCTATATCCACAATGGAAGCTGAGTATATGAGTGTCGGTAAAGCTTGTCAACAAGCTCTATGGATGAAGCAAGCGCTTGTTGATTACGGGATTTCTCTTGATGATGTTCCCATCATGTGCGACAACAAGGGTGCAATAGACCTTAGCAAGAATCTCGTGCAACATTCGCGAACTAAGCACATAGAGATTCGTCACCATTTTCTTAGGGATAATGTTCAAAAGGGGAACATTACGATAGAGAAGGTACCCTCGGTAGAAAACTTAGCCGATATTTTCACTAAGCCACTTAAGAGGGAACCTTTTAATTACCTGCGTTTAGGTATAGGTTTAATGGAACATATTCTTTAATTATGCATTCTAATTAATCGTGTCTCTTTTCTTTCTTTGAGCTTTTGAGTATAGTAAACTCTTTTTGGAAAACTTCTCTTCCCTTTTTCAAAATTTTTAAAGTTCTTTCGAAAATGGTCAAGAAATATTTTTGCATTAATAATTCAATCTAAAAACGTTTTTCATAGATTCTTGCTATTCATAATGAGCTTACATAATTCATATGTATGGGTCTCTCAAATATAGCAAGAACAAAAGAGAACTATGGAGGATCATTGTGCCATGACTTTGTATCTAGTTCTACACACCTCCTACATCGATTTTCTTTAAAATCCATGTATTTTGATCAAACCTTGTTTGGTAAGCTCTTGTGTGTTTTCTTTGTCTATCTTTGCTTCTTAGCATATCTCCATGATTAGTTAGACTAGAAAAATAGGATTTGTTGAATTGGAAAATCCTCCCTCATCACCAAATTCAACCCACTGTGGGCGGTTCTTTATTGATACCGCGGTTCCCCAGTGATAAGGAACCGCCGACTGAGGTAAGGAACCGCGCCCAGTACTTTCCTTTTCGAGTATTCCTGAAACTCCAAATTTGTTTCAACATTTTTTGGAATCTTTGTTTCAACCCTTTGACCATCCCCAAATTATCTTGGGCTTTCTCTATTTAACCTTAAACTTTTTGCATCCTTTCTCAAATCAAAATGTCTTATTCCCCAAATGAAAGATTTGATTCTCCTCCATTCTCTCCAATTGCTTTCAATCCCAATTCACCCAAGAACACTCAAAATCACATCTCTTCTTCTTCTAAGAATGTTGATTATGGGACTTCTTATCTTCCACCACTAGCCTTTAGTGTTCTACCTCCTTCACATGATAATGTCATGCATCATGGAACATATTGCCATTGTTGTCAATATCAACATCTTGCTATGGCTCATATCAATGAAGAGTTGAATTACATCAAGAGTCTCTTAGTCAAACCTCCTCATCACTATAACTATGAGATCTCTACCTAGCCACCACCACCTCCTTCCGCCACTACCTTGTCTTTTATCTAAGCATTGGTTGCTTATCTTCAAGACATCTAGTTCAAGCAAATCTTAGGATTCTAGTTTAACTATGATAAGATTTATGCTTTTCTTTTGGCTTGTGTTTGTGTCTCATACATCTTTGTATGTTTTATTTCCTTGTATCCTTTATCATGTTTCCTTGAAACATAACTTATCTTGGATCTTTTGTTTCTTCTCTTATTTTTTGTGACATTTGCTATATCTTGTTGGGTGTCTCTTCTCTACTACTAACCCTTCTATGTAGCTTGTCACCATATATCGATTCCTTGGTGCCCCAAACAAGGGAGAGTAAGCACCAAGGGGGAGCATTTGCAAAGTCCGGTTCTTTTCTTCTTCAAAGAGTTTTGCAACCTTTTTGCTTCGACAAAGGGGGAGAAATGATAAACTCGTCTTCGAGAATCTTGTTTTATTAGATGATTGATTTTATGTATTGTTGGAATCAAAAGGGGGAGATTGTTAATGCAATGATGCCTAAAAACGTTACTTGCATTTTTCGGTCTCGCTTTGTTTTGATTAAGACAATATGTAAAAACAAGCATATACGAAAACAACAAAAAACGAATTCTTGAGTTCAAGTATTTTTCTTTTCAACCATTATCACTTAAGGTATGAACAAACAAGTACATATCCTAATTAAGTGATCAAGGATTTAATCTTTTCTTAAAACTCACTTTTATTAAGTGTGACAAAGTTTTTTTTTATTAAACTTTCTTTTTAAGAATTTTTTTATTGAATTAATTATTTCAAAATTTGAAATTTGAAAATGGCATATTCTATCTTGGTTTGGAATATCCTTTCAGGATATTTTAATCCCCAGATTCGAACCAATCCACTAAAAGACAAAAGGGAGCGGACTCTACGCCGGCAGTTCCTTAGCGCCTATAGCGGTTCCTTATCGATAAGGAACCGCGGGCTCCAGTAAGGAACCGCCGGCAGATATACCCGTTGGACGTTTGTCTTATAAATAGTGGAACATTCTCAGACTTCCAATCCACCTCTTTTGCACATACATTTCCATATTCTTTCATACTTCTTAAATCACTCAAATCCTTGATCATTTGTTTGATTACTACTTGTTTAGAAGTGAATCTTTTTCCTCTTATCTTTTCCTGTCAAAGTGAAAAGAGAAGAACACTATCATTCTTAAAGTGTTGTGTCTACCTCAAAGATCCATTGAATATCCAAACTTATTCATTCATTGTTGTGTCATTGTTGTGAAGATCCAAGTAGTTGTGTCTATTTGGAAGTTGTGTATGTATTAAGGTTATACTTAGTCCTTAAAGTATATTGGTGTAGATTGGTCCTAGCTAAGATTAGGGCTCGACTTTTAGCTTAGAGTCGGAAATTGGTGAAGCGACGTTGTGTATGGTTTCTCCACCTTAAGGAGCTTGTTGATTAGTGAACTCTCGAGTAAGGTGTACTCGAGGAGTGGAGTAGGAACGAGGAGTGAGCTTCATTGCCGAACCACTATAAATCCTTGGTGTTTGGTTTGATCTTTCCTTCCCTTATCTCTTTACATTTGTTATTCTTTATACTTGTGATTATTAGTTTAGTTGCACTTATACTTGTGATTATTAGTTGAGTTGCACAATACCTTGTTCATATTGTGTATAACAAGGTTTCACATAAATACTCAAGCTTAAGTTTTTGGAAAAAGATTTTTATAAATCAATCTTTAACAAGAAATTTTAAGAAACTTTTCAACCCCCTTATAGTTTCTACATATATATATATATATATATATATATATATATATATATATATATATATATATATATATATATATATATATATATATATATATATATATATATATATATATATATATATATATATATACTAGTTGTGTAACTCGCTAAACGGATGGGTATGTTTCATTAGTTTATTTTTTGAAATAATATTGGATGATTAGTTATATTGGTTGGCAGTTGAACATAAAGGGTTTAACTATGTTTGTTTAAAAGACACTAACGTTTTATTACGTTTAGCCATGGCTCACTCACCGAACGGATTATGTCACATCTTAATCATTTGACGTAAACAAATAAACTGATCTATGTTTCTTTATATATGATAGCAATTAAATAGCACACAAAATGTAATGTTTGTTTAAATTGACAAAATTCATCGTGAAATTGCAAGTACTATGTTCTACAACCTGCATCCTACATCTAGATGACAAATTTTGTTTGTTTATAATCCTATATATTATATTTGTACTAATTACGATTCTTTTAAATATACGTAGCCATTTTTATACAAGGTTTAAGGTTATTGTCACAATCATTGATGAGTGAAACCTAAAATGGATGGACTAAACGCGAATATTATTATTCAATAAGAAAATTTAAATGTGAATATAACTATGAGAGATTATAGAAAACACAACTCGTTCGTTTTTTCCGTAATTGATATCCACATAAAATGTGTAGAACTCATGTTCATATCACAAACCATCACACATCGATAGTACAATACATGTATCTCTATATTAATATAGCAAAGTTGTATTACCGACTAAATAGTACTATAAATCAATGTTTTAAAACCCGTTTTTTAAATCAACACGATTAAGTCATCGAGCCCAGGTCAACTCGGGTCGACCAGTGTCAACCAGGGTTAACCCGGTTTTATAAAAAGACATATCTTTTTTTTATATTTTAATGATTAAGAAAAATCTACCTCTTATATAAAGCAGGGTTTTCTTAGAAACTCTCTTCTCAAAATTCTTTATCAATTGCCACGTGTAATTGGGATTTTTAGTAACCCTCCGATCAATTACCTTCCATATATTCTTTTTACCTGTAACTTTTCCAAAATTCCTAAGAAAACCATTGTTTGCCCAAAAACCTTATTCCCCACCTCAATCACTGATTCTCATTAACCCATTCGTTTTACTACTAACCGCTGCCCAAGATACGCTCACAAGATTTCAAATTTTTTAAAACTTATTCGGCATAAACAATGTAACAGAATCACTATTAGAAATTAATTTTAATCCCTAACATCTAAACCCTGAATCATTCGTATGAATCAAATCGCCTTAAGAAGAGATTGATCATTTACCAAAAGCTTGAAGATTAAAGGATTTCATTAACAGGTAGACGAGTAACTTTTCAATCATATTTTAATATAATTTCATATAATTTTACATTTTTTGGATTTTGGTTAATGAATAATTTTAGTCATATGATGAATTAGGAACACTATAGATGTGTTTATAATCTATTTCTTGGTGGATTTTTTGACGAATACAGTACAATTTTTTTATAAAAACCTTTTTCGATGTTCATTAGGTGTTTGATGAAATGTCTGAGAAAAAGATAAAAGGTTTTGCCCAAAAAGTTAAATTACCGTTTTGCAAACATCAGGTGTATAAAAGGTTACACGTTAGTGATCCGTGGAATTGTTTTTTCATACTATATTGCATGTTTTTAGAGTGGTCTCAATCATTTATTTGAGGTACAAGGGTACGTTACATGAAACTATGGTTTTTATATCTCGCAGCCGTGTAACGTTTAAAAATACGAATAACTTTCAATCATTTTGTATCATTGATTTTGATTCTGATAAAAAAAATTATTGAATCCAGTAGTTAACACAATTGAGTAACAAATGACAAAGCTAATAATTTAATTTATTTGTTCTATAGGAACATAGATTGCGTAAAAACTTACCGATGTTGTGAGAAACAGTAGTGGTATCGTGAACTGTCCTCTACTATAAAAACTATAATCAAGACACGGATGATAAGGTTATGTCATGCTTCTGAACTTTTTGTGGTAATATTTTTTAATTATTTATGATTAAGCAATATATCATTTATTAAAAATCGCCTATTCTAATTGTAGATTGGAAAATTTTGAGGCAAAAAAGATCATGATTAGTGTTTAAGTATTATGTATTGTTGGTTCATTTTCTTCCACTTCTATATTAACTCTATTTAAGAAACTTAAAATTTAAGAACCGGAAATGGGTCAAACTCTTTTAGAGTTAGATCTTGCATTAATTTCCCTAAAGAACATGTCAAGATCTACTACATCAGGGTGCCTAAATGAGCAAGCAGGTGAGGCTGACCAAGTAACAGATTAATATTTAATCACTGAATTGATGATAGGGTAAAGCCAAAAGTTATTTTAAAATTTAAAAAATGATAGGTGTTTTGTTATGTGTTTGCAACTTGAGATTCTATGAATATACAATGTCTGCACTTTGAAGATGAAATCCACTAAAATTTAATTCATTTCAAGTATATAGTTTTCCAAAAGAATAAATTTTAATTAGGTGCTTTGTGTTTTATAATACATGATTCTTTGCTGAAACGAGTGACTATAATTATCATAATTGATTTTTTCTTGTCACTTTTAGTATGTTGCATATGTTGTGGAAACGCATACTCACTTAATTTAAAATATTATAATTAAAAGAACTACTAATATGAAAGATATATTCTCATCAAATACAACTACAACTAATGAATAGACAAAAAAAAGTGGATATGAAGGGAAGTTTCACTTTGTATGCCAATACATGGGTCACCAAAACCTTTTTAGTTGACTTATTTGTTAGACAAGTATGTGCGTTTTTTCTTATATGCAAGCCATTTAACTAATACACCACATCTTATTTTTTAGCCTACACCAGTTCATAGACTTTGTTGCTGTCAAAGTTGTTGGGTAGCTGCAATAAGGGGGTGTTTGGTTCAGTCTGTTAGGGGGTGTTTGGTTGAGGCTGTCAGAGGGTGTTTGGATGTTGCTGTTAGAGCCTATTTTGTTGTCGTCGAAAGATGTTTGGATGACGCTGTTATGGGGTGTTTGGTTGTGGTAATCATGGTTTTTAGTTGCTTAATATTTGAGTTTGGTAAGTTCAAGTTATTACATGTTCACATGCCCACATGAAAGTTTGGGTATTTATTTTATATAGTTGTGGTAATGGTAACAAATGATTCTCCTGAACTTCATGAAGCAAATATAGTCTCCATGTGATTGCAGGTACTGATGTTAAGTAATATTCTTTTCAAATGTATTATTAATCAAGCTTTTACCATATGGATGTAAAATTATCAATATTGGTCATGCGTAAGGAGCAAAATCGGGGTGATTAATGTGTATTAACATCCAGAAGTTTGTACATTTCAACTTACGATCAATGTTGTTGCTTTAAACATTTTTCAAACACGTATGAATATGTATTTTTTTCCTTTCCATTTATTATCATTGAAATTTATTAAAAATTATCACTAAATATTATAATATTTAGTGATTGTGATATAGTCAAAACTCCGTGTTATGAATTTTCATTGTATAATTCTTGAAGTTAGCCGCCCATGGGGCGGGCCTTGAGACTAGTTATATATATAAAACATAAAAACTCTCGTATATTAAAGATATAAATTGTTTATCAACCAATATAATATGTAAAAAAAGTTACGCCGTAAATAGGTAAACTTTAAATATAATTTTTTTTAAAACTCGAAAAAATCGAAACCCGGCCGGGTCTCGATAACCGGGTTTACCCCGGTCACCCCAAACCCAACGGGTGTAGCCGGGTTTCGAAATTATGAAACCCGGGTCAATATGACCCGTTTTTTGGCTGGAACGGATCAACCGGTTGACCCGGGTTTGAAAACGTTGCTATAAATCCGCAAACAATCAAAGTACTTGTAATTTATTACAAAGAGAAGTAAAATATACATAATAAGTGTAAATAACTCCGTTACCTTATACTTCGCTTCAACAACCACACCATTATGTGGAATCAAATTGGTTCATTCAAATATTACTTTATAAATTAATGCAGTTATGTAAATATATATGTGTTAAAAATGATAAAAAGCTTGGTTTGTTAGCAAATTGAAGCTTAACAGTAATAAATAAGTAACTCAAATATGCATAATAGAGAAGCATTTAAATATTCCCATTTATAAGCTATCACCATAGCACTTGAGAAAAAAAGTTGATGCGATAATACTAGTACCTTTAACTACTAATTATCTATACGACCTCCGTTAGATCATTATTATAGTAAACCACGACAGCCTCAGAGAATTCAGACGTAGAAACATTTGGTGATCCACCATCTACATTGGTGTCATTTTGTTGCAGAGTTCCCGTCCCGGTATGGGTTAAGGTATGCATATCCTTAAGCTTATCTAATGGAATGGCTAATGTTGATATAAAAATTGGGTAGATCGAGCTTGACCTAAATTAGGCTTAATTTGGGGCCTTGTGGACTCCGGCTCTTTGCATCAAGAGAAACTTGATTTGAGGACCCTGCGCACTAAACAGACACCGTTAGGCGTACTGTGGGTTTGTGACCCACGATTAGACTACGGCGTGAGAGTAAGTAATCGATTTGAGTATGTAGTGTTTAGGGTATTGTGTATATCGTACCTTTGTGGATCCTATGGGGTTCCTTTTATACCCGAGAGAGCCCTGGCTGGGCTCTCCTACTCTTGCGGCCAAAGGAAGAGATAATGACCTACAATAGTTTGATCCTTATCGCATAACTAAGGCAAGTGTATATCTCTTCCCTTTAGGAGAATATATCTATATGATAGATTATATTCTTTGTCTGATCTTGTCGCGCTGCGACAAGGACCTGGCTAAGTAATTAGCCTTATGTGCGACAGCGGCTTACCGGGCCTCCTGGGCTTGCGCGCGCATCGCATAAGCATTCAATCCATTCCTGATGGATGCGGGTAGTACCCGTGGGTCGGGCTATCCAGCCCAACTAGGGACTATACGTCATCATGTCCCCTCAGTCTAGTGGTCGCAGGTTCCAACCGCGGCTGCTAGACTATAAATCAACTAGAACACTCGCATAGTCCAGATATGAACAAAGATTTCAAACATTCCCGCCAAGAAGACATTCATCCCCCTTTAACCTAACCTCCTCGGTACCCGGGAAAAGCGCTTGCCACGTCATAGTTACCCCTTCAACTTCTACCATTGGATCTAGCAAGTGGGAAACACGTGGCACATATCTAACCATGAACAGTAAATCAGTAGGTATATATATATACCCCTGACGCCTCCTTTTCACTGTTTACCAATTACAAAAACTCTCAAACCTCCATTAATGCCTTCAACACACGCCATCAGCACCAGATCTTAGCGAAGGTAATCTGCGCGACCACCATATCATACATATAACACCATGGTGAAACAATTATCCGCCATTACGTTAACCTTGACCATAGATGAGCTAGACCAATTCACCACAGAGTTCTACATACCTAACTATCTGCACCCAGAAGTTCCTAACCCTCTACATAATATAAGCCAGGCCCCAGCGGGGAAGATAGGGGTGTACACCCGGTTCTTCGACTACGAAAAACAGCGTATACCCATGTCACGCTTCCTTCTTAGTGTGTTGATGCATTATGCGACCCACGTCTCTCAATTGCACTGTATAGGGGCGGCGAAAATTTCAAATTTTGAAATAAACTACCGCACCCTAGACATAGAGAACCAACGACAATTAGCCAATGGCTTGGTGTCCTTCGCTAAGCGAAAAGGCGGGATGCAATGTTACAACGGAAAAGTAGACTCCCAAAGGGACTGGAATGACAGATTCTTCTGGCTTGACGACGTCGTCTTCCCTTTTCACTTCTCTTTTTTGACCCCTGGAATGGTGGGTAAAGACCCCACACCTGGCCGCAACTCCTATAACCCTGAAGACGCGGAGACTTTAAACAACAATCGTATCCTCGTACAGCCGTATCCGGAGAGTATGCTAGTCACCCTTGGACTAAGTCGCGCACCGATATGTGGCGCGCACAGGATACCCGTCTTCTACACCCAGGACGACCAGGGCTAGTGGTTCTTCCTCCCATCTATCGTAGCATTCTGTAAGTACCTTCCTGTGCCAAGAAACTAAATTTTATCTTTCTGTTTGTCTTTTTGCTTGTTGCGCAGTTATGGATCTTCTTGAACTCGTTCGTGGTGCATTCCCGGAAGACTTGATGGTATACTCTCGTCCTGAGATGGAAAATGAAGAATCCCTCCAAGACCGTGCCCAAAAGAACACAATGGACCTAGAAGTCGGAGAGGCATCTGCCGCCCAAGAAAATGACGACACAGGCGCGGATCAGCCACCACCCTCACCATCAGCACAACAGCCACAACAACCACCACTAGCAGAACAGCCACAACAGCCACCACTTGCACAACAGCCACCACCGCCATTCCTCAGCTCCTCGCTGTCTTCGGATAACCTTACCGAGGACGCTAAGAAAGGCGCAAAAGAATTTGACAAAGAAGACACTTCTACTTTGGGGAAAAGACAAAGGAGCCCCCCATCGTCTTCTCGCAAAGCTGCACGCACCGAGGCCGGTCCCTCCTGGACAGAGGTGCGTACAACCAAAGAAGAGTTCAAGGAGAACCTTGCGAAGACTCCCCCTCGCACTCCTCCAGTCACCATCAACCTAAGGTAACTTCCTTCCCATACATGGTAGTTTTTGTTCTCATGTTGTGTGTTTTTTATATATATATATATATATATATATATATATCTCACCACCATCCCTGTGTATCAGTGACGACCCAGAGAAGTCTTCTGCTAAAGCGGAGACCACGCCTTCCCCCCCCACAAGGAGACTTCATCAGCAGGGGGAAGCGCGTTCCTCCCAGACCCTTTCTTTGCTCCCAAATAGGAACTTCCTGCATCTTCTGATTTGACAAGCGCGTTTGAATGCTCAAGTTTTCTGGATAACATAGTGCCCCCTGTCCGAGCGGAAATTCTGAAAGGAATGAGTAACGTTGTCCTGGCCGATGAAGCCAGCTATCTAGCAGCGCAGCATGTGACATTGACGTCACATCTTAAGAAGAGATTCCTAGAGCTGTCTGCCCAAGTCCGCACCACGGAGGAAAGACTGAGGAAAGTTACTGAAGAAAAATCCATCGCACTAGGGGATATGCAAGAAAAAATCGACCAAGAGATCAAGAGGGGAAGAAAGGATGCATCCCTTCTCCATTCTTTGACATAGGAAAGGAACAGGCTATCCATCGCTCTAAATGAAGAGCGCGCCCAGCTCAACCAGCTAAAGGCCTCCAACCAAGTTGCTATGGGGGCCTTCGAAGAAGGAAAAAATAAGTTCGTAGCTAATGTTGACGCGTTGGGCGCCAAGGTGAAGGAAGATGTGAGTGACCTCAATGGTCAATTAAAGAGGCTGAGCCTAGAGCTAGATGAAGACTTGTATCCTTGCTTAATGAAGGAAGTAGCTGAGAAGCGGTGGATAGTGCGCCATGGTTTGCGCTTAGCCGCGATGGGTTCCTTGGAAGACCCCACCTTGCAAACTTCTTTTTTCCAAGTCGGTGATAGCTGCGGTTAACGAGGGTACTTCCAGGGGTTTGGTGACAGCACACAAGGCAAAGTTACTGAATATTGATTTAGTAGAGGTGTCCTTTTATGACCCGAAGGCCGATTCCAAACTGATAACAGCTTTGCAGGATATGAAAGCCTGTCTACTGCCATCCTTTGGTTTAGAGGATAAGGACCATGAGGTACCCCTGGAAATTGTGATGGAGGGCCTTACACTGGCGCGCCACAAAGCAGAGGGCGCAGAAGCATTGTCGGACTTCCACCTAAAACCGTCTATGGAGCAGCTGACAATACCCATATTTTCACATCCTAGGGACGCTCTTGATCCATTCAGAATTGAGAAGGAAGTTCCCCTATCCGAGGTGCTTGTAACCCATGAGAGTCGTGCTGCTGCCAAGAGGGCCCTTCTGAACATACAGGCTGCACCACTTATTGGTGCGGCCCATCTTGCGCCCTCCATTCCTGTGCTACCCCTATCACTGATAGAGAGGGACTCCTTCACGCTAGACAGAATAGAGAAGAGCTTAAGGGACCATCGTGCCACTTTTTACCGCCCACCGTTGCTGAAATTGAAGAGGTCATCATCTGAGACCCATTTGCTCACCAACCACTCTACGGACTTGTAGATATGTTGCTTATTTTGTGATGCTCAAATGTTCGCTCTCGTTTGTAACCAACACTATTTTTTATTTATGATAAGTGTGCTTAATGTTTGTAACACCACTTTGCTTAATGAGTTAATGTAAACTCATAAATGATCCATATGGGTTTGAGAAGCTCATTACGTGCGGTATACCGCTACTACCATAAGGACGGCCAGGTGAGGTTGGCCAATTGTTAGGTGCGCACGATTGTGTCTTAACAGTCTCAGAGTTTAATGGCTGCATAACTTGCTACGACGTCATAAATAGCAAGGGGCCTAACAAGGATACACGATCCATGGTCGATGGGGTTGCATCCCACTTACTCGACGAGTCTAATTAGTAGGGTAGGCTTATTCCTCTTATTTCACCTGGAAATGTTGTACACTTGTGTGCCAGTAGGCAATATAATACATAAAAAAAGAAAATATGTATGACAAAAAGAAATGTTTTCAGAATGCGTCGTGGAACTAGCTAGGTACCACGGCACTTTTATTAATACTTGAAAGAAAAGAAAAACAATAAATTTATTTAAGAAGTCTGCCGCTAAAGGTAGCACTTCTTTAAATTGCATATGTTCCAAGGCCTTTGTAGGTCGCGGTCATCCATGTCACGCAACCGATACATGCCATTCCCTAGTGCATCTGTCACTATATAAGGTCCCTCCCACTTAGGTCCAAGTTTTCCTGTATTCTTAGCGCGGCTTGCCGCGTTTGAGAGATACACAAAGTCACCTGGCGTGAAGGAGGTCTTGCGCACCCTAGCATCATAATAGCCTTTCATTTTTGCTTTTGATTTAGCTTCGCGGATTGCTGCCAACTCTCGCTGCTCCTCGATTATGTCTAAGTTCAATCACAGCTCATCGTCATTAGTGACCATGTCTACCTCCGTTGTGTGGAGTGTTTGCAATCCGATCTCAGCTGGGATGACTGCCTCTGTACCATATGTTAGGGCGAAAGGGGTATCACCTGTGGCTGTCTTGATCATCGTGCGATGTGCCCACAAGACATGCGACAACTCATCGAACCACTTCCTATTTTGTTCCCCCAAGCGTACTTTTATGTCATCTCCCAAACTCCTGTTTGCTCTTTCCACAAGTCCATTCGTTTGTGGATGGGCTGCCGATGCGAACCGCTGGTGTATTCCATTCTTTGCGCACCAATCCTTGAATGGGTTCTCCGCAAACAGCTTTCCATTATCAGAAACTATTTCACCGGGTAGTCCGAAATGACATACTATGTTGTCCCACCTGGTTCCCCGTAATTGTTGCGACTGCCCTCGCTTCAATCCATCTTGTGAAGTAATCCATCGCGATTATGAGGAACTTAATCCCACCCGCGGCTACGGGAAAAGGTCCCGCGATATCTATTCCCCACTTGAAGAATGGCCAAGGGGAGGTGATTGGCGTGAGCTCCTCCTGGGGTTGCCGAGGTATTGGCCTGTGCACCTGGCAGTTATTTCATTTATTAATGAGCGTTCGCGCGTTCGTATGCATGGTTGGCCAGTAGTACCCGCTGCCCAACGTTGTTGCTACCACGGACCTTGGTCCTGCGTGCATGCCGCGTGACCCCTTGTGGATTTCGCTAATGATGTACTGCGCCTGGCGCGGCCCTACGCATCTTAGCCATGGCTGTAGAAATGATCGCTTGTAAAGAACCCCATCTCTGACTTCAAATTGCCTCGAACGTCTCCGTATTCGTCGTGACTCAGTTTCGTCATGTAGGAGTGAATCTTTCCTCTAATAATCCACAATCGGTGTCATCCGTGTAGGGCCTTCCTCCTCTATGATTGATGTGACCTCTTGCTCTTTTATTGACTTGTCCTTGAGAATCTCCACCAGGACTTGTTTTGATAGGTTTGCAAAGCTGGTAGATGTTATTTTACTAAGTGCATCTGCTTTCTTGTTCTCCCCCTGGTACTTGGCGTATTCGGAACTTATTGAAACCTTCAATCAATGCTTTGGCTTTATGTAAGTATTGCACCATGTTATCTTCTTTCGCCACGTATTCACCAAGTATATGGTTTGCCACCAACACGATTCTAAGCCCTTCAATTAGCGCCTAATACTCTGCCTCATTATTTGTGGCTGTGAACTCAAAACGCAATGCGTAGGTGAACTTCATTCCTTCGGGGTTGGTAAGTATGAGACCCGCACCTGATCCATCAGTGCAAGAGGACCCATCAGAAACAAGACCCACAGGGTTGGGTCTTCTTCCTTTTGATCTAGCCCTTGAATGCCTTCTTCTTGTTTTTCAATGAGGAAATCTGCCTAAATTTGCCACTTTACGGCATTGCGCGGTCTTTAAGTAATGTTGTGTTCCCCTAGTAGAACACTCCATTTCTAGAATCTACCTGCGACCTCCGGTTTTGATATTACATGCTTTATGGGCTGATCAGTTACCACCACTATTAGGTGCGCTTGGAAGTATCGACGCAACCTGTTTGCCGCAAACACCAGTGCGAATACTAATTTTTCCATTGGGGTGTAATTTAGCTCCGAGCTTTGCAACGCTCTACTTATGAAGTATACTGGAGTTTGCACATTTTCTCTATCCGTCATGAGCACTGCACTGATCGCTCCATGTGTAGCAGACAAATACATTATCAGCTCCTCGTTAGGTCGTGGTGCGACTAACATAGGGAGCGAAGCCAAATGTGTTTTCAATTCCTCGAAGGCCATTTCCACTTCCTTAGTCCAATTGAAGTCCCCTTTCTTAATGCACCTTTTGAGCGTTTTAAATAAAGGGAGCGACTTCTTCGCTGACTTGGACAGGAACCTGTTTAGCCCGGTGAGTTTACTATTCAACAACTGTACTTCCTTTTTGTCTTTGGGCTTTGGAGTTGAATGGCCGCATCTGTTTTTTCCTGACAGGGTTTGATGCCATTGGGGTCAATCATGTATCCTAGGAACATGCCTTCTGTTGCCCCAAAAGTGCACTTTTTGGGATTTCACTTCATGTTTATTCTCCTTAGTGTTGAGAATGTTTCCTCTATATCCCGGATAAGCTCGCTCTCTGTGTGACTTTTGGTTACCAACTCGTCGACATACACCTCCAAATTTCGCCCTATTTGGCTTTCTAACGCTTTATCAACTAGTTGTTGATACGTGGCCCTTGCGTTCTTGTGTCCGAGTGGCATTTTTGTGTAGCAGTACACACCCTGGCTGGTATGGAATGCTATTTTTTCTTCGTCCTCTTCTACCATTTGTAGTTGGTGGTATTCCTTGTATGCGTCCAGGAAACATTTGAAGGGGTACCCGCACAACGATTACACCTTCCAGTCTATCTCTGGGAGTGGATAGCAATCTGACAAGCTTTAATGAGGTCTGTGAAATCAACGCACATGCGCCAGCTACCATCATGTTTCTTCACCATTACTGGGTTGGCGAGCCAGTCATGATGGTAAACTTCCCTCATGATTCCTGCGTCTACTAGTTTTTTCACTTCCTCGAGTATCACCTTGTTGCGTTCTGGGGCTTGTCCTCTTTTCTTTTGCCTAATCGGAGGGTACCCTTCGCGGATTTGGAGCTTGTGTTTGGGTATTGACCTTGGTACCCCTGTCATATCTTTGGGTTCCCATGCGAAGATGTCTAGGTTGTTCTTTAAAAGGCGACACATGTCCGTCTTTGCTTTGTCAGAAAGTGTTCCTCCGATTGTAATCTCTTGATCCAGATACTGCGGATGCACTGCTACCTTTAGATATGGCGGTGAGTTTACCTTAGGTTCCATTGTGACCCGTGGAGGTTCTGTGATCGCGTTACACTCCATGGGAGTTATCGTTGTATTGAAGATCGTTACGATTCCTCCATCCACTGGGAATTTGATCATGCCATGAGCTGTGGAAGGTACCGCTCGCATTGCTAGTATAGTTGGTCTCCTTATAATCCCGTTATATTGCGATGGCGAACGTATGATCAGGAAATTCATGGAGACGTTTGTTGAGTGCTCATCGTCTCCTACTTTCACTACTAGCTTTAGTTGGCCCAAAGGCCACACCGCTTCTCCACTAAAACCGATGAGCGGGGAGGTTGTAGGTATCATTTGGCTATACTTCTGCACTAAGTTTCAGAAAGCAGTGCTCATACATTATTTATGTTGATGAACCTCCATCCACATACATGCGATGTATGTTGTGCTGACCAATGCTTATTTCTATAACTAACGGGCCCTCTGCGACGTTCCTTGTGTTGAGTGGGGGGAAGGAAATGTCTTTTCCCTTCGAGAATTTCTGGCTCACCTTTTGTCTGGTCCTTCGCTGCCATGATTCCACCATGTAAATATTCGCGCTAGCGATTTTTTGTCTTTCATCTTTCGTGGTTTCCTTGAAAAGGTGTTTCAGCTCGCCTTTTTTTACCATATTTTCGATATATTTTTGCAGCTGGATACATTCGTTCGTAGCATGCCCCCTCTCATCATGGTATTCGCAATATCTATTACCGAAGCGCTTTTCGACCGGGTGGTCATTGGTGTTGGCCTTGGGAAATTCTCACCTTCTGATACGAGAATTTCTCTTAGGGTTAACTTAAGGGGAGTAAACCTAGAGTTATTTGCTCGTCCCTCTCTTCTCCTTCCTAAGTAATCAAGGGCTAGAGGTCTGCCTTGCTTGTTGGGCCCTTCACTGGGCGCGTTGACAGATTTGTAGTCATAAGTGTTTCGTGTTACTTCTGAAGCAGCTGATTCTCCCTGTATGAAAGACCTTACCCGCCTTAGTAATCCATCGAAGGTTTCGGGCGTTCTTTTATTCAGCTTCTTTATGAGATCGATGTTTCGTATACCCGACATGAAGCAAGATACTTTCAGAATTTCTGGGCAGTCTTTTATCTGAAGACACTCGCTCTTGAAACGTTCCACAAAGTCTTCCAAGTATTCGCCCTGGTTCTGCTTTACCCTGGCAAGTGATACAGCACTCCTATCATGTCTTCTCTGTTGCACACAGTTTCTTTTGAATGCTTTTCGCAACACTTTATACCCGTTGATTGTTCGTGGCGGAAGCCTATCGAACCACATTCACGCGTTACCTACGAGTGTGGAGTTGAACATGTTGCACCATACGGGTTCTGGCCATTTTTCAATACTTGCCTAGGATTCAAAGACTTTTAAGTGGTCTTCTGGATCTGAAGTGCCATCATAAGTTTTCACGTTTGATGGCATGCGGCGCTTTCTTGTATCCTCGTAATACTGTATGCGCCTCGTAAAAGCGTTTTTTTTCTCTTCTCCATGGTTGCGAGAAGCTTTGGTCATCTGAGGAGTAACTTGCGCGCATGTGTTTTTCCGGGAGGTTATCACTCGATCCTGACAGGTTGCTTTCTAAGGATGCGGCGCGCTTCGCGCGCTTTGCTTCTTTTATTATCTTCTCGTGTTTAGCAAACAAAGAGATGAGGGTTTGTAGGTTATTAGCTACGTACTCCTCCATCATGCGTGCCTCCGTAGCAACGACTTCCCCGCCCTCCTCTTGGAGCGTCTTTCTTTTTTGCTTATTGGGAGGAGGATGAGTTGACTCTCGTTCTACGCCTTTTCCCCCACGGCGGGTAGGGAGTTGAGAACAGTCCGTCTGTTCTTACGATTGGAGGGTTGTCTACATCCCGAGTGTTTGCTTCACTGGTAGATCCAGGAGTAGCATTCACGGATGTGATACGGCCATCTACCGTTGAGGATCCTTGACGGCCTTCATTCTTGACGCTTTTCGTCATTAGCTAGAGCTTAGTGTGGGTCCTACGGATGGCGCCAACTTGTTAATACATAAGTTGGGTAGACCGAGCTTGACCCAAATTAGGCTTAATTTGGGACCTTGTGGACTCTGGCTCTTTGCACCAAGTGAAACTTTCTTTGAGGACCATGCGCACTAAATAGACACCGTTAGGCTTACCGTGTGTTTGTGACCCACGATTAGACTCTAGCTACCGTCGATTGTGTGTATCGTACCTTTGTGGAACCTATGGGGTTCCTTTTAAACCCGAGAGAGCCCTGGCTGGGCTCTCCTACTCTTGCAGCCAAAGGAAGAGATAATGACCTAAAATAGTTTGATCCTTATCGCATAACCAAGGCAAGTGTATATCTCTTCCCTTTAGGCGAATATATCTATATGATAGATTATATTCTTTCTCTGATCCTGTCGCACTGCGACAAGGACCTGGCTAAGTAATTAACCTTATGTGCGATAACGGCTTATCGAGCCTCCTAGGATTGCGCGCGCATCGCATTAGCATTCAATCCATTCTTGATGGATGCGGGTAGTACCCGTGGGTCGCGCTATCCAGCCCAACTAGGGATTATACGTCATCAGCTAATGACCTTGTAAAAATGTTCACACACTTTAAGCCATGGTATCAAAAGGAAGGAGTGGCTTGTTTATTCTGTATGCATAGAATGGAGAAAGCGGTTATGGCAAACCTATCTAGTATCAGTCTCCAAAACTGGTTATGCTGAATGAAGTACTCACTGTAAAAAAACAAAGAGAGAGCGAAGATATAATATCAAATAACCTAATCTTTATCTTTACCAAAAGCAAAAAACTAAAATGAATCTTTACCAGTAGTCTGCCCTTTGCATACTTTCATATAACCTCACTTATGGATTCACGTACCTTTGTTTGATTCATCATCGTGCTTCTTTACAGCTATGTGGATAACCAATAGAAATGAAAAAGCCTGTTATACTTGTTGATACAAAAGTTGGGGTAGACCGAGTTTGACCCAAATTAGGCTTAATTTGGGGTCTTGTGGACTCAGGCTCTTACACCAAGTGAAACTTGCTTTGAGGACCCTGCACACTAAACAGACACCGTTAGGCTTACCGTGGGTTTGTGACCCACGATTAGACTCCTGCGTGAGAGTAAGTAATCGATTTGAGTATGTAGTGTTTAGGGTATTGTGTGTATCGTACCTTTGTGGAACCTATGGGGTTTTTTTATACCCGAGAGAGTCCTGGCTGGGCTCTCCTACTCTTGTGGCCAAAGGAAAAGAGAATGACCTAAATTAGCTTGATCTTTATCGTATAACCAAGGCAAGTGTATATCTCTTCACTCTAGGCGAATATATCTATATGATAGATTATACTCTTGTCTAATCCTGTCGCACTGCGTCAAGGACCTGGTTAAGTAATTAACCTTATGTGCGACAGCCGCTTACCGGGCCTACTGGACTTACGCGCGCACATCGCACAAGCCTTTAATCCATTCCTGATGGATGCGGGTAGTACTCGTGGGTCGGAATATCCAGCCCGACTAGGGACTATACATCATCATGTCCCCCCAGTCTAGTGGTCGCAGGTTCCAACCGCGGCTACTAGACTATAAACCATTCATGCCCCTGTGCAAACATCATTAAAAACAAATACCACACACAACCCACATGAAATGATTTTGAATAACTATCCACGTCAGATTCCACTATCACAACCCCTGTATCGAGATCTGGGAAAGAAACTAACCACGTCAGAGGAGCCAACTAGCCAACACCGTAGGATGAACAAAGCATTTTGGACAAATGCCACAAGTTCCCATGCGGCTATAGTGTATATAAATGCAGTCTGACAAATCTGAAACCTTCTTCTTTGCCTATCCGAGAAAACCTTCCCACCGTTGTTGAAAACAGCAGGAAATAAAACGTTGAACAACAAAGAATACCAACTCGACCCTCATTTCAAAATATTAGCAAAGAAAAAATGTTAGCACAGCTGTTTGATGTGACGTCCCGCATAACAGAACAAGAACTCTCCCGCTTCATCACGAAATACCACATATCTTTAGATCTCCACCCTGCCATACTCGATCCACAAGCACATATTGGAAGTTTCCCAAATGGAAAATTTGGTATATACACCAGGTTCATCGAGTTCTCCAACAATCGCATACCCCTAATTTTCTTTCTGATGGATATACTAAGCTACTACAACATACACCTTTCGTAGCTGCATTGTATAGGAGCTGCCAAAATCTCAAATTTTGAAATAAACTGCTTGCTCAAAAATGTTGACCCCACAATAAACCTTTTCCGCGCCTTCTACCGACCCTCGTGGATAAACGGGTGGATATCTTTTGCAAAACGCCCTGGTCAATTACAATGTTACTCGGTGAAGCTAGATTCGCTGAAGAAGTGGAACGATAAGTTCTTCTGGGTAGATAAAGTTGTATTCCCATTTGATTATGATTTCATCACTCCTGAGACAATGATGAAAGATGACCGCCCTATTGCTGGTTCGTACAATGAGGCAGACGCACAGGTAATTACCACTGACTGGATACCAATGCAGGAATACCCAGAGGCCCTTCTATACGCCCTAGGACTGAGCCATACGTCGACCCTTCCGGCAAACCACCTCCCCCAATATTTCGATGAATTCGGCCATGGTAAGGACCTTAGTAAAAAAATCAAAGAATGCAAACAACTTATGCGCACATACTCACATATGCCTTATACTTCTGCAGAACTAACTTATACGCAACTCGTGAAGCGCGAGAATCCGTGCGCGGTAACGATGCGCCCTCGTCCTTTCACACCCTTTGAGCTATATCATGGATGGCACGTTGGCCAACGCACCGTAGCCCTGGAGTTCCCTTCTCCAACAGTTGGAGGAAGCGTTGAGAGGATAACTGCAGTGAATGCTACTCCCATCCAAAGTGTGCCATGTACCATAGAGTCTTCGTCAGAAGAAACGAATCTGGGAGGGGAGGAAAACCATGGCCTTGGAGGGGACTCCTACTCAGGCCCAGCAGAGGAGATCATACCGGTTCCTAGGTATAAAAAATTATCGTGCTCCCCCATACAACAAATTCCCAAAAGGGGGAGAACACTGCAGACTAGACCCTGTGCCGATGTGACTTTGTGGGGAATACTCTCAAGGTCGCGGGGAAAGACACATTTGCTCAGGTATATCACCACACCACTCCTTATCAGTAGCTTGAATCAAATAATGAGTTCACTTTCCTAACACTCGTAGGGTATTAAATGTGCAGCTCCCACGTTGTAACGACCAAAGCTGGTGCAAGCATCTCGAAGTCCAACAAATTCGTTCCCTCCTGGAAGTGCACCCACTCATGCGTACTGGACTGCGCAACTGCATATGAGGATTTTCACCACCACTTAACTCCCCCTGGCCACGCCCAACACTTGGAGGAAATGCCCGCCACAACACTAATGAGAGAGTTGGATATAGTTACCTCACAAGAAATAACTCTAGTTGCACATTTGAAAAAGAAGGTATCCCAACTATCAGAGCAACTGGCACAGGCAAATCAAAAGGTCCTCCAAGCAGCAGAACAAAAAGACCGCGAACTCGCAATAGCCAAGTGCGAACTTGTAGGTTTGCGCGCTACGTCCAGCATAAATGTCGGATCCATCCAATATTTGGAGGATGAAAAGGCAACACTATCTGAACTTATAGATCGTGAGCGCTGCTTGCGTGTGAGGCAAGAGGATGAAAATCGTTGGGCTATGTCAAAGCTGGAAGAAGGTATGAGTGCCCTTACTTCAAATTGTAACAATTTTGTTGCCAATTGTCATAAAGATATGGCTAAGAAATCCGAGATTCTGAAGTATATGAGCACCGATTTTGATGAAGAGCTTTATCCACACCTCACCGCCGTGCGCACAGAGAAGCATTGGTTAATAAAGCATGGCCTGCCATTGGCTGCGAAAGGTTCCATGGAGCAGCCCAACCTCCATAAAGTGATCAGGGATATCTTCGACGTTGCGCGGCTACTAGGACAAAGCCTCGCCATGGAGCGCGCCTTGAAGGAGAAGCTACTGACCAGACCCCTGGAGGGTAGTGAAATTTACTCCAGGTACGCGCAAGAACTCTTTGATGCTGCATTCCGCGGACTAGAAGGCCTCCCACTGCCCATCATAGACCGCCTTGAGAAAGACCAAGATATTCCGATAAATGTTACCATGGTCGGCCTTACCTTAGAATATCATCGCACAGAAAGAACAGAAGGAGGTCTCCATGCCCTGGCTAAACCGGATGTTTCACAAGTACAGGTCCCTGTCTACATCTCTGGTGCACCAATAATGATCTCGCTAGAAGACAAGTTGAAACAACACGTAACACGTGTTGCAAAGAAGAACCGGACTTCAACTATAGGTGTCGCTATTGGTTTAGGTTTAACACATCCTAGTCGATCCGATGGTGTACCAGTTAGCCTACCTTCCATCGACGTGTACCAGACTCGCGTGCTGCAATGTATGAAGGAGGCATGGGTACAACACTCCGCGTCATTGAACCCCGCGCACCGCAGGTTGAAGAGGTCGCTGTCAGCGAATGACCTCCTATAGAGGGCACCTTTCCTTACTATTTGTCTTGTACTAATTACGCACAATAACTTTGTAACTTAAAGAATTTGCATAATATTTATGGCAACATGTTTGTTTGCAATTACATAGCGTCCTACGCTATGTTCACGTTCTTTGTTATATACGTGGGTCCAGGTGTCTGTATTCACGCCTGTGTGAGACAGAACGCCCGGTTATGAGTACACTCCTAGGAGTGTGACTCTAGTCTTATGGGCGAGTCGAAAGTCATTACGTGTGGTCCTGACACTACTACCATAAGCAATGTCATAGAGAATGACAAGTTTGTTAGGCGTGCACACTGTGTCTTGTGCATACCCGTCATAAAGTATGCGGACTGTTACACTTACCACAACGTCTTATGGGAAGCTGCCTAACAAAGGAAACCTGATCCGGCGCCGCTGGGGGTGCATCCCTCTTACACGACAAGTTTAATTAGTAGGGTACACTTAGTCCTCTTATTCACCGGGAAACGTTTATTGTACATGTACACCGGAAGGCCAAATTATATATATATATATATATATATTTCAGAAAAGAAACTACACTCCTATGCATAAAAGATAGAAAAGAAAAAGATTATTTGGGTCGCGGAGCTAGCTAGGAACCGAAGCGTTTTTATTCATATTGTTTGCCAATGTAGAAAATAACAAAAAAGGAAACCCTAAAAAACGACAATAAAGAAAAAATACATGGATCCTTATTGGGGCTATTAGTAGCGAAGAGAATGGTCCATGCTAACTATGCAATATCTCAGGTAGAATATCGTCCATAATTCTGGCTACCTCTCAACTCACTTCTTGCAGGGCTGGATACTGACTCCGCATAGCCACCCATCCCAGTCTGTGAGAATCCTTTGCTTGTCTGACACGCCGTTATGTGCTTCGTGCTACTGGTAATACACCCATACGATCCCGCTTCCGCATGGTGCGTGCAGTTATCCTGGCTGCGGGGGGCGACTGCTCCCCTGCGTTGTTGCTCGTGGTCATATTTGGATGGGAGCAATGTTGTTGCGCGCCACGCCATATTCCCAATTGATGTTGCCAGGGAGCCAAGAGTACGCCCCAGTTTTGAGAGTAGCCCTCCTTCCTCTGCGCCTTTAGTTGAGAGTGGGCCAGTGACCATGTTAGAATTTATCCTACGTCTTGAGTCCGCTTGGCATCTCTGACAACGCGCCACTCTTTTACGAGCATCCTTATGTATAAATGGCCAAAAGTACCATGAGCGAGTGACTTCCTCAACCACAGCTGTCGGGCCACGAGGACATACTCTTTTATGCGCGGCTTCCACCACTGCCCACGTTTGATCTGGTGCTAGCATTGCAACATCCGACCGTTACCTGCTTGTCTCTACAACGTTCCTTTGACAATTTTAAAGTGCCTAGCTCGCACCTGTATTTTCCTAGCTTTCCTTCTGCTTGGAAACTTGTTATGTGACAAAAACTTTCTAATAGGTGTCATCCATGTTGGTGACTCTGTTAGCCTCAAAATATTGAGTCAAACAAGAATGCTCGGTCATATGTTTATTTTGTATCGTATATTAGAACGTTGTAACAGGTAGTAGGTTAGTCGTGTATTACGGGCTTAACTTTAAGCTAAGGTTCATTCATAAGTAACCAAAGCCCAAAAGGAAAGCCCGGCCTATTATCATATAGCCCATCATGCCACATGTAGGCAAGGCTATATAAACCTCTCCTTGCATGTAAGGAGAGGTTGGTTGGTTGTTCATTTTTCTCTAATCTAATATCACCTAGTTCTCACACACTTCTCTCTCTTTTCTCTCTCTAGTTTCTCTCTCTAGATTACATCTATTCTCTACGTTTCTTTCTTGTTTAATCATCACATAATATATGGGACAACAATTGGTATCAATCACCATGGGGTAGTTTTTGTGATTCGTTGTTGCTATTATATTGGGTTCGTGTGATTTACTCCTAACATCATTCCGAATTCAAGTTTTTTCTTGTGTTTTTCGTGCTCTAAATCTTCCTCTATTCATCTCTACATCTTTCATACGTGTGGTAAGATTTTGGTTACTTTGGTTTGGCTAGAAACACAAGTTCCAAGGTAAATATCTCTTTTTTCTTGTTGCTTACAAGTCTCGGACTACTTTGTTGTTACGATCTGATTGTTGTGATTGCATAAACCCTGGGGGTTTCTACTTGCGATCCAAGGTCACGATCACCTCCTACGATCACTGAGTACGATCATAGCCCACAATCACTCAGTACGATCATAGCCCACGATCACTGAGTACGATCATAGCCCACGATCACTCAGTACGATCAGTGAGTACGATCTGTGAGTACGATCAGTAAGTCCGATCAGTGAGCCCGATCAGTGAGTCCGATCAGTGAGTCCGATCGGTGAGTACGATCAGTGAGTATGATCGGTGAGTACGATCGTTGGATACGATCACAGGATACGATCGTTGGATACGATCACCAATACGATCAAGTGAGTACGATCCAAGAGTACGATCACTCGTTACGATCCAAGACTGCGATCTAAGAGTACGATCAGAGTGCGATCAGATTGCGATCTAAGAGTGCCATGGGTGACATTGCGATGGACATCTAAATTTTGTTCGAGTATTTTTTAGACTTAGCCACTATCTAGACTAGTCCCGGAACTTATTTTACACGAAGATTAAAAAAAAGTTAAAATTTTTAGGTCAAGTAAAATCAAAATTTTTCCATACTAGTTTTAGGCTATTTCTAGCTCGATTTCAAAATTTGGTGATTACAAATTTTTTAGGTCTACCATTTTGTCGGACTGAGGAATTTATTGTCGTACTGAGAAAAAAAATCGCAATTTTCGGAATTTCAACAACAACACAATCACAACACAACTACTTAAGATCCACATTCAATTCATCATTTAAGAGAATATTGAGATGGATTCTACTACAGAATATCGTGTGACGAACAACAACATCATGGTGGCGGGTAACAAAGAGAGACCACCAATGCTTGTGGTCGGTCGATATGCTCAATGGCAATCACGTTTTCTTCGCTATCTTGATACAAGACCTAATGGTGATGCATTGAGGCAATGTATTAACAATGGACCATATGTTTTCTCCGATATCACTGTTCCTCATACACCAGCCACATACACTATTCCAGAAATACCCGCAACCACAAGAAAAGAAACGTTATCTGATCTTACAACAGAGAAGCGTGCTTGGTATGATGCAGAAAAAGAAGCGATCTATATGATTCTAAGTGGAATTGGAGATGATATTTTTTCCACGGTTGATGTATGTTCTACGGCACAAGAAATGTGGACGGCTATTGAACGCTTGCAACAAGGAGAATAAACAAACTTGTTTTGAAATTTTGGTAAGTTTACTGCATTGGATGGAGAATCAATTGAGTCTTATTATTCACGATTCTACAAGATGATGAATGATATGACAAGAAACAACTTGGAGGTCTCCACCATGCAAGTCAATGTGCAATTTCTTCAGCAACTTCAACTAGAGTGGACACGTTTTGTTACTTTGGTGAAACAACAGAAACAGTTAGACAAGGTAAACTATCACACACTCTTTGATATCTTGAAACAATTTCAGCATGAGGCAAATGAAATTCGAGCTGAACAAGTTGCAAAGACGGCTAATCCACTTGCTCTAGTGTCTACCACTCAAGATCATCGATCTCGTACTCCAAAGTCATACTCCATTCAATCATCCTCACCACGATATTCCACATCATCCAAGTCTTCATCCTCCACAAGATCACGTGACAAAGAACCAATAGCACCATCACCACCATCTGAGTCATCATCTGAAGAGGATAGTGATGAAGATCAAGCTCAGAAAAATCGGGAAATGAAACAACAAATTGCTTTCATTATGAAGACCTACAAGAAAATCTTCAAACCCACCAACAACAATCTTCGAACATCATCCAACACAAATAACCAATATGTTGAGAACCCTTCAAGGTATGACACACGTCGACGTGGTGAAAGTCCTTCTAGGTATGATCGACATAATCCAACACATGTTGAGGGTTCTGCAAGGTATGATCGAGAAACTAACAAGTATGATACTCAGAGGATTGCTGCTGCTACTAGGAATAGGGAAAGTGTTGGAACGCAAGTGGTTCAACAATGTGGGATTCAGTGTTATAATTTCCAAGGTTATGGGCATATGGCAAAGGAATGCAGAAAGCTGAAACGTGTTAGGGACTCTAGCTATCATAAAGAGAAGATGTTGTTATGCAAGAAGATGGAAGCAGGGGTCAAATTATCGGCTGAGGAAGGAGCAATGCTTGATGATACTGATGATGAAGCCTCCGACCAAGAATTAGAAGCACATTACTCGTACATGGCAAAGGTTGACGAAGTTCTCAACGTCATTGAAGATGAAAATGGCCCTATCTTTGACACTGAGCCACTCGATAAGGTACACACCACTTATGAATATAATGTGTTAGGTGATATTCATGATCATAGTGAGCTACCCAATGCCATTAATGACACATGTATGACGGAAAAGGTTGATAGCAATACCACACCCGATTCATCAGACATGTGCAATAATGAATTTGAGGATGATCAACATGCAAATGAGTATGATGATGAGGAGCGTGTCGTGCTTGCTAATTTAATTGCTAGTTTACAAAAAGATGTCAATGAAACTAGAAAAAGTCAAAAGCAATTAAAGAAGGCAAACGCAGTGCTCACTCAAAATTTTGAAGAATGCAAAGCCACACTAATTACATCTAGTGAGACCATTGAACGCTATAAAGATGAGCTTCTTCAGAAAACCAAAGAGCTTGAGGGGTACAAGGTTAGTGCGTTAAAAAGTCAAAAGGACGATCTTGAAAAGAAATACAATGAAACGCTTGATTATTAACCAAAGAGAAACGTTAATTTAATGTTTTATTAATGGATGAACGTCAAAAAACGTACCTTGCTACCACCAAAGTTAACGAACTTGAACAACGGCTTTGGATGGATAACACCGAGTCTGCTAAAATTCTTGATGTTACGAAACAAAGGGTTGAAACGTTAAAACAAGATTTCAAAAGTCGACATGAAAAAGATACTGAAAAAGTAACGGAACTAGAAAAACAAGTCGAATTTTTGAAGAAAGTTGTTTATAAAACGCATGACTCTATTCAAACCGTAAGAATAATAGAACCTCCGTTTATGTTTAAGGGTCAAGCTAGCTTTGCAAGTCCTGATTATATTGCCCAAGCTCAAGCTGCGATCCCGCGCCTTTATATGGATGAGTCCGAATGGACCGATCCTGAATATCCTCTTGGTTATGATGAGACATCCCTTTGGGAAGAGGAGAGTAGATCACCGGTCAATAAAGAGTTTGTGAAACCATACAATTATGCTTATGAGAATAGTCTATATGGTCTTTTCACTACACAAAAACAAAAGTCTCGTGAGGAATTGTTTTTAGAATGCAAACAAAGAAGAATTCAATGGAAGAAAACTTTTGCTACTAAGAAAACAAACGTTTCTTTCATCAACTACTTGCCTCTTGATGCTTCTAAATGCAAGAGTAGGCAGACATTTGGGTTTCTACAAAATTACATTGATAATATTAAATCCATTGTTGACAATGAATGGAAACAACGAGAAAATGACGTGTGGAAAAAACTAATTCCTCAAGATATAACTTTGTTTATCAAACAAATCTTAATACCGAACACGACCACATTAAAAGAAGATATGTTTGAATTTGAAAGATTAATTCGGTCTAAAATGTTTGATGATTTAAAATATGTTGAGTCTATTGAGAAAGAAATTGACGATCTTCAAATGGACAAGTCCGTTTTTTCTGATGAATATGATTTACTCTTAGAAGAATGTCTCTCCAAAGATATTTTGTGTGTTACTCTTTAATCTTGTGCTGATATCGATGAATATTCTGATGTTGCATGCAAATATCTTGATAAAATCAAAGAATGTGAGTGTCTTGAACTTGAGCTTTCGAAACGTAAAGAAAATGTTGATAAAAAGGCTTTTGAGTTACTTCAACACAAAACTGATTTCCTTCAAAAACATTGTCATTCTCTTGAACTTGCTTTGCAAAAAGACGTTGGTAGTTTTCCACATGATAATAACTTGCAAAAAAAACTTTCCAAAATGTTTCGAGAAATGAATGAATAGAATTTGGAAATTAAAGGGTTGAAAGCTCAGTTACAAGACAGGGAAATAGCGATAGCAGAGTTGAAGAAACTCGTTGCTAAGATGGGTGGGAAAATTGTGGAACCTAGTGTTAAGAAACCTGTTGTAAGACAACCCAACGCGCACAAAGTGACTAGACCCTCTGTCTTGGGAAAACCATCTGTTTTCTCTAATTCTGCATTTGCAAAACCTGTGTTTGCCCCCAAGACGGATGGGAAGGATAGGTTACCACAGAATACTCCCAAAACACATATTCGATCACCAAGCATTAAGAACACAAATGTCATTAAATCAGGGATGTATAGATTGGCCACTAAACCCACGTAAAACAAAGAAAGTCAATCACATCAGACTTCTAGAAACACTAATAGACGTGTGTCTTTTACTACAGGAGTAATCCCCACTGATAGTGTTAGCCGACCTCAGCTTAAGAGCACTCGCACGAATGAAAAGGTTTGGCAAAAACAAAGTCAAGGGAAGATAAAGACAGTAGAAGACCACCCTAGGATTTTCAATGTTTCTAAGAATAAAACGTCTATAATCGCGTGTAATGACGATTTGAATGATTCGACTTTAAATGCTTTGAATGTTAAGTTTGTTTCTGTGAAATGTGGAAAGTATGCTAATGCTAATCATGCTATGTGTGTTTCGAATAATGTCAAAGGCGTAGATACTAGAACTAAGAAGCAATCTGCGATGCCTATTAGTGCTAGAAAAACCAAACGCAAAGTGAACCATTCTGGTGTAACCCCCTTAAGAAAAGTATTGCATCAGACTCCAACACTAAGACCACTAGAAGCAGAATTAGGGAATTATATGAGTCTGCTAGCAAGTCGTGGAAATGGTGGTTTGCTAATCAATGTCCTCCGGGATATAAATGGATGTCTAAAGTTAGGACAGAAAATGTGACAACGAGTGTTAGTATGCCTTTAAATGTTGCTAAGGATACTAATGATTCTACAATCACAACTACTGTGGTATCCAATTTAGCAAATTCTCCATCGTGTTCTAACTCTTCTGCATGTAATACAAATAATTCTCTTCATACTGGACTCCGGATGCACGAAGCACTTGACGGGGAATCTCAAGCTTCTAATTAACTTCGTGGAGAAGTTCCTGGGTACGGTCCGATTCGGAAATGATCAATTTGCACCGATCCTAGGATATGGAGATTTGGTTCAGGGGAATATTACGATCAAAAGGGTATACTACGTCGAAGGGCTCAATCACAATCTTTTCTCGGTTGGTCAATTTTGTGATGCGGATTTGGAGGTTTCTTTCAGGAAGAAGACATGTTTTGTTCGTGGTTATGATGGGAATGATTTACTTACCGGTACACGGGGTACTGATCTCTACACTATTTCACTTCAAGATACAACTTCATCAACTCCAATTTGCTTCATGGCTAAAGCTTCAACGACTCAGGCATGGTTATGGCATCAACGTTTATCTCATCTTAATTTTGATACGATCAACTTGATTTCTAAGAAAGATATTGTGAGAGGCTTCCAAGTTTGAAATTCATCAAAGATCATCTTTGTTCTTCTTGTGAGCTTTGTAAAGCTAAACGAAGTAGCTTCAAAACAAAGACTACACCAAGCTCTAAAGGACGGTTAGATCTTCTTCATATAGATTTGTGTGGTCCCATGCGTGTTCATAGTATCAATGGGAAGAAATATGTAATGGTAGTTTTCGATGATTACTCAAGGTACACATGGACTCACTTCTTAAGATCCAAGGATGAAACACCCGAAGTTCTCATCAGCTTCCTTAAACTGATACAACGTGGTCTTCAAGCTCAAGTAAAATTGGTACGTACTGACAGAGGCACAGAATTCTTGAATTCAACTCTGAAGAATTATTTTGAAGCCGAAGGGATTGAACATGAAACATCTATTGCTCGAACACCCGAACAAAATGGTGTTGTTGAAAGACGAAACCGTACTTTAGTTGAGGCTGCTCGAACACTATTATCCGCTTTAAAACTACCATTATACTTTTGGGCTGAAGCCGTGTCAACTATATGTTACACACAAAACTGATCCTTAATTATCCCAAGACATGAAAAGACACCATATCACATAATTCATGATCGGAAACCTTCACTCAAACACCTTCACGTTTTTGGATGTACGTGCTACATTATTCGAGATGGTGAAAATCTAGACAAGATGAAAGAGAAAGGTGATGCACGGATTCTAGTGGGATATGCAACTCAGTCTAAAGGATATAGAGTGTACAACAAAAGAACAAAATTGATAGTCGAGACTATTCATATCAGATTTGATGAATTACAAGAGATGACACTTGAACAAAGCAGTTTAAGTCCCGATCTACAACGACAAACGACTTTCGTTTACAACCGCACGGAACTCGGAACTCAAGACCACAACAATGAACCGTCAAGTTCAAAGCTGGTTCCACAAAGTGTTCCAAGAGCATATATGACAGTCAACACGAAAATTGAAGAGTTGGAAATGTTATATGGACCAATGCATGATGAATATTTCACGGGGGAGAAACATGTTGTATCGAAGTCTTCCGCTGTCACTCATGATAAGAATGATGATACCGATCATCGTCAACAACAGGATACAACTTCATCTACTTCAACACGGGTTGCTGCAGATATACTTCCTCAGAATATCACTTCAACAATCGATCCTACAACATCCACAACTACTGTCATTGCTCTAGAGAACATCAATCAAGTAGACAATGCATTATCTGACGAAGACGACTTTATCAACCCATTCGGTACACCGGTACACGAAAATGGAGAGTCTTCTACTTGCCATGTTGATCCATCAAATATGCACACATTCTACCAACGACATCCTTCAACACATCATTGGACCCGAGATCATCCTTTGGTTCAAGTAATTGGAAACCCTTCACAGCCCGTTCGTACTAGACGACAGCTTAACACCGATGGCGATGTTTGTATGTTCGCACTCGCCGTGAGTTCAGCTGAACCGAAAAACATCAAAGAAGCCATGGCTGATCATGCTTGGATTGAATCGATGACAGATGAACTTCAAAAATTCGAAAGACTTAATGTCTGGGAACTTGTTAACAGACCATACGAAGTAATACCATTAAATCTTCGATGGATCTGGAAAAACAAGATGGATGAAGAGAACACGATCATCAAGAATAAATCTAGGCTAGTAGCTAAAGGGTATGGCCAGAAAGAGGGTATTGATTTGGAAGAATCATTTGCACCAGTAGCTCGTTTGGAAGCGGTCAGGATTTTCCTTGCTTATGTTGCACATAAGGGATTCATTGTCTATCAAATGGACGTAAAGACGGCGTTTCTTAACGGTCCTTTGAAGGAAGAAGTATATGTCACGCAGCTGGAAGGATTTGTCAATCCTCATTATACTGACAAGGTGTATCGTCTCCACAAAGCACTTTACGGACTCAAGCAAGCTCCAAGGACATGGTACGACGAGCTCTCGAAATTTCTGGTATCCAAAGGTTTCTCAAAAGGTTCAATTGATCTAATTTTGTTCACTTATAAATACGGTGATGACATTTGGCTTGTGCAGATTTATGTTGATGACATTATTTTCGGGTCTACAAACCCAAAACTTTCAAAATGGTTTGAAAAAGTCATGCACAGCAAATTTGAAATATCAATGATGGGCGAACTAACATTCTTTCTAGGAATTCAAGTTCACCAATTCCCAAGTGGTATCTTTATTAACCAAGCTAAGTATTGTCAAGAGATAATCAAAAAGCATGGTATGACCTCATGTGACCCTGTTAGGACACCATTATCAACCACATACCTAGATGCTAATTTGGAGGGAGGTGCCATAGATCAAACGAGATATCGTTCCATGATCGGCTCCCTCATGTACTTAACAGCAAGCCGACCAGATATATCACATGCTACGTGTTATTGTGAACGATATCAAGCACGACCTACAAAAAAGCACCTCAAGGAGGTTAAACGGATCTTTCGGTACCTAAAGAATACCATTCATTTGGGACTCTGGTATCCGAGGGAATCCGGTTTCTTTCTAACGGCCTATTCAGATTCTGGTCATACAGGGTGTCTTGATACACGTAAAATACTTCTGGTGGTGCACAATTTCTAGGTCAAGATAAGCTTGTGGGATGGTCTTCCAAGAAGCAGGATTACACATCATTGTCATCAGCCGAAGCGGAGTATGTATCTCTATCTGCGTGTTGTGCTCAAGTTCTATGGATGAGAACACAACTCACGGATTATGGCTTCCACTTTGATAAAGTACCTATGTACTGTGACTCAAAGTCCGCCATAGCCATCTCCTGCAATCCGGTACAGCATTCCCGCACGAAGCACATTGATGTCAGATATCACTTCATTAAGGAACAAGTTAAAAAGGGTATTGTTGAACTATACTTTGTTAGAACTGATTACCAATTAGCTGACTTGTTTACAAAAGCTCTTTCGAAAGATAGGTTTGCGTATCTAGTTAGGCAAATTGGTATGAGATGTTTGACTCCAGCAGAACTGGAGATTCTGGCAAAGAAGCCTTCTTGATTCATCTATCAAACATCTACCTGTAAATATCTTTGAAAAAGAAAAATACAAAAATATAAAACATATTAAAACAAAACACAAAATTTAAAAATATTTTAAAATCCAAAAAATATTCTTCTCGACATGTCTTTCAGTATCGATAATACAGACGTACCTAGAAATGTCGCTCAATAACGACACGGGTGTGTACATAAAGCTCGAATGAAAGTTGTAAATATTTTTCAAAACATGTCATTTCTTTTAATAAAGGAAATTGTCTATTTTGGACAATATTTCCAAACAACGGGTAGAGCAATCTATCATAGATTGAGCTTGTCACAAAACATTCCACGTTTTAAGCTCAACACAATGGCTTGTAATCACTTTCAGATTTCAACCCGGTTCTATATTCATGGGGGAGTGTACGCTTTAGTGCCCTTACCCTCAGCAAAAGAAGAGAATCTTCTTACACTTGAGTGGATTCGTCAAGACATTCAAAGTCTAAGAACTCAAGTTTATGCTTTAGAAAAACCTCTTCGCCAAAAAGAAATAGGATTTTTCAAAAAGCGTTGAACATAATTTTTTCAAGAATTTTTCAATGATTATTCAAATTCTTTCAAAAATTGTGTGTTCAACAACTCCCATCCTCAAAAAGCGAAATGTGGATCAAATCCTCACAATGACAATTTAATTGGATCAATTTTTGAGGGGGAGCATTTCAACTTCATGCAAAAGATTAACACATCTTTCTCCCGGAGATTTTCAAGACTATTTTTCAAAATATATTTTAATCAAATTTGGTATCTCTAATATCAAAAGATTTTATATATTAGAGATAGGGGGAGAAATGTGATTAAAATGTGATCTTATATAAGACTCAAGCACTTTAACTCTTACCTACATGTGCGAAACACTTTCGATTATCGATGCACATGTAAAGGGGGAGCATTTATGAAACGATAAAACTATCAAGGTGTTAAAAGTTTTTCAAACACCTTGTTAGACATTTGAAGTGGTTTTTCATGGTTACGATCAAATACCCACAACATCTTTAATTCACGACGTTATTGGTGTCAAAAGGGTGGTTAGGTTTAAGTCCTATGATCCAACCAGAACCGGAGGGATCTTCCCAGGGACAATCCAACAGATTATTAGAAGTCCTTAGGAAAGATGGAGTAGAATGTGAACGTAGCTGAATGTCGACTAAGTACTGATGCTAGCACTAGAACAATCACAACAAGGTGCTAGTAATGATGTCTTGGTAAGCATCGAATGGGTTGAAGAAGGAAAAAGAAATGCAAGGATAAAGGGTGTAAACAAAGAAGCCCTCCATACAACTTAGGCAGAAACCGGGTCAACACATCATGAAGACAACTCATCATGGACCCAGTGATGTATCCACAACCCTTTCCTAGCTACTCAGGCTTCTCTCAAAAGAAGTTTGTTTTATTGTCACGGAGAACAACATGACTTCTATTGACTTTCTCACTTCGAGATAGTTGATATTGAATAGGTGGCATCTGCTCCAGCCTCCGACCACTAAAAGTACACAAATCAAGTCTAGAACCAAGAGATCAATCAAATCTCGTTAGGAAACACGGATGAAGATCAAGAGAGTCCTACGCTATATCCTTGTGATATTGCTAGAACACTCACTGTGATACTACTTAGTATTCACAATTATGAGTGGAAATCCTTCCAGTGTTAACATCAAACAGCACCACGGTAGGTCATATGCAAGATTCTTTATGAATTGAACATGTGTAAAACTGAAAAGTAGCAGTGGTTTGATTCTGAATTGATTCAAACTCGTTTTAGGTTTCTACGCAATATCTTTATGGTCTTGCCAGAACATTCAGAGTGATATTTATTCACAGTGACGAATGGAAATCCTTCTAGCGTCAACATCAAACAGCGGTACGGTAGGTGACTTGTGAGATTCTTATGAATCAAGCTTGTGTCAACTGGAAAGCAACAATGGTAAGATTCTTTATGAATCACACTTGTTCCAGGAATTTGAATTAACGACTTTAATCAAGCGGATATTTATCCAATTGATTCACTCTTTATGTTCGCAGTCTTACTTTGAGACGGCCGAGTAAAGAGAACGGCTAGTACAGCCGCGAAACCCTGTCAAGGAGATTTTTAACTGAATCTACCTATCATAGGTATGGTATTTAATATCGTATAACGGTCTGCACCGACCGGAGGTAAAACGCTACCGATTTAGGACGAATGTCAAAGCCATTCAGTCCGTGTCTATGTTTTGTCTCAAGAAGGTGGCGTCACAGTGTACTCAGCAAAGTGAAAGATTCAAAACCACATACTCATGCCAAAAGACATATTTAACAATTAATAGCGTGAGCATGTTGATGAAGACACAAGATTGCAAGATGGCAAAGATAAGTCAAGGATGATTTGAAGATCTCAAGATTTAAGACAAAGTCGAAAGACAACGACAAAGGCTCAAGATCAGATCATGAAGGAAAAAGACTACTATTACACGTTCAAGACTCATTTTTGGCGAGATTAGTAATCTCTATAAATCTCCAAATGACAAAGGGTAATGACCTCTCTTAAAGGGTAATGACCTCACATTGGGGGAGATTGTTAGCCTCAAAATATTGAGTCAAACAAGAATGCTCGGTCATATGTTTATTATGTATCATATATTAGAAGGTTGTAATAGGTAGTAGGTTAGTCATGTATTACGGGCTTAACTTTAAGCTAAGGTTCATTCATAAGTAACCAAAGCCCAAAAGGAAAGCCCGACCCATTATCATATAGCCCATCATGCCACATGTAGGCAAGGCTATATAAACCTCTCCTTGCATGTAAGGAGAGGTTGGTTGGTTGTTCATTTTTCTCTAATCTAATATCACCTAGTTCTCACACACTTCTCTCTCTTTTCTCTCTCTAGTTTCTCTCTCTAGATTACATCTATTCTCTACCTTTCTTTCTTGTTTAATCATCACATAATATATGGGACAATAGACTCCATGTCCGTACTCACATTCTTTTGCAAGATAAAATCGACTAGAACGTGACTAGGAGGCTTATCCATGTCCACAATTGAAAGTTGGTCCATGTCCACCAAGATCTCGCCCTTCTCTTCTACAACCCTTCGTATAGAAAATTCTGCGAACTGTGCCGTCATGTCCCATATCTTTTCCGTATACTGGATTAGCACCTGCCCTCGTGGCTCGCATGATCCGTTGACTCTACTTGCTACCAGAGGGTTATATGTGTAAGCCACTAGGCTCTTCATGCCCATTCTTAGCGCCAATCTGAGACCTGCTATGAGGGATTCGAAATTTGATTCCATACTAGTGGTAGGGAAGTCAAGCAGCAATGCATACATGATTTTTATGTCGCCCTGGTTCGTGAGGATGAACCCTGCATCTGGTCCTCCGTTTCCTACGAAGCCTGTCGAGAAGAGGACCCACGGGAGCCCTGACAGCGAGCCCTCACTCACGGATATGCCCTTCGCCTGGAATTCTTCCGAGATACGCCTCCTTCTTTTCATCTGTGGGCTGGACTCCATATCGTGTCGACACCTGTCCACCTGCTTCCTTTTAGCGCTGGTGCTAGAAGTACTGTTACCCGCTTCGAGTTTATCTATGTTACGGATAGTAACTACTCCATCTTGTACTGGATATTTGAACATACCATGTGCTGTGGAAGGTACTGCGCGCAACGTCTTTAGTGCCGGTTGTCCAATTATCCCGTTGTACGATGATTGGGATCGCACAACCATGAAGTCCATCCACTCCGTCGTTGAGTGTTTTGCGTTTCCAATGGTTACCTGTGTGCAGAGATGCCCCAGTGGTTGAGTCTTATCACCGCTAAACCCTGTGAGGATCTGTGATGTCTCTTCGAGCTCCTTCCTTATCTCTCATGGCAGCCGTGTAAAACAATGTTCGTTTAATATGTTCGCTGTAGACCCCTCATCTACGCACATGCCTTCTATAGTGTGGTCCCCGAGGGTTATGTCAATTTTCAGCGACCCGACCCTATAGTCCATATATGAGAGAATAGGGAATGTTATTTCTTTATCGTGCGAAAATTCCGCGACCACCCTTCTTTGCATGAAAGATTTTTTCCTATCTACCATGTATATGGTTATGGGTTTATCCTTCTGTTTCTTCATTTCAACCTTCTTCGTATCCACGTTCTTTCTCCAATCTCTTATCAGGTGGTTCAGCTTCTCTACTTTCACCAGGCTCTCAATGTGCCTTTTCAACTGAATACACTCATCAGTAGCGTGCCCTTTATCATCATGGTATTCGCAGTGCTTTGTGTTATCTCGTTTATCTGCTGGTCCCATCATTGGGCTAGGCTTTGGAAAATTTGCTCCTTCTGATAGGAATATCTCCCTGGAGGTTTTTTGCAGCGGGGTGAACTTGCTGTTGTTGTTGTTGCGCCCTTGCTTTGCCGCTCCTTGGTAGTCCAACGTGCGACTGATGTTCTGCCCATATGATTGTTTCTTGGGCCTGTCTTGGTACTTGTAGCCTGACGCCATCTGCCGCTGTGGTTTCTCCTTGAATAAACGCTCAGACCTTTTTCATTATCCCGTCAAATGATGTCGGGGTTCTGTCGTTTAACTTTTTTATTGGGTCCGGATTTGTGATGCCTGCGAGGAATCCATAAATTTTTAGAATCTCCGGGCAATCCTTAATCTGGTTGCACTAAGACTTAAAGCGCTCCATGAAGTCTTCTAGGCTTTCATTGTGCCTTTGTTTCACTCTCGCAAGTGAAACCGGGCTTTTGTCATACTTCTTCTGCTGCACATAGTTTCTTCGGAACGCTCTCCGAAGTTCTTTGAACCCATGAATGCTCTTTCGCAGAAGACGGTCGAACCATGTCCGAGCATTTTCGATGAGCGTCGAGTTGAACATATGACACCACACGACTTCTGGCCATTGCTCTATTCCTGCATGAGATTCAAACACTTTTAGGTGATCATCTGGATCCGTCGTACCGTCGAAGGTCTTGATGTTTGACGACATGCGTCTTTTTTTGTTATCCCTGAAAGTAGTTATGCGATTTAAAAACGCGCTTCCTTTCTCTCGACGCCATGGCAAGGTCCATTGATCTTCACCTTGTATCCTTGGTCTTTTTGGTGCCCTGCGGTGTTTCCAGTCGTAGTAAGAGGAATCAGAGTCCTCCGTGGATGAAGGAAAGACCCTTTTATGGAGGGGTGGCGGTCGCTGTGATTAGACTCCGAGGAATCATCACTTAAAGAGTCCCTCTTACGCCTCTTTCTAGTGCTCTTATTTCTTTCCTGAACTTGCACATCCTGAGATGAATCTCCTTCCAAGGGGCCCAACCTTCTAAGGGCACTTTGTCTACTAGCAGGGTTAGGCCCTAGTATGTCCTTCATGCTTGTGCGCCAATGGTCATTGACTGGTGTCATGAAACCATCCTCCTCTCTTGATTCCCTAGAGCTGTCTGAGGATGATGCATCTTCAATGAGAGGCGCATCCGAAGGGGATGCTGGGATATCAGTCGCTATTTGCTTCTTTCTCTTCTCCTTTCTAGCTTCCTTGCCAGACTTGAATTCCTCATAAAAGTCTAGACTGATCCGAAGATCTCTTGTTGGATTCGCTCTCATCTGTGCCCTCATGAGTGGGATTAAAGCCTCATAGTTTTTTGCGACGTAGTCGCTCATGCTTTGCTTTGCCGAGGGAATTTCTTGTTGGAAATACGTTTTTACGTATTTAGAAAGGATCGGTCACTCCAAATATAGATACAAGTATTGGGCTCGTGATCTAATGTATTAAGTATAGCCCATATATCCCACATGTAGGGTGGGCTATATAAACCCCCCTCCTAGCATGTTAGGAGGGGTTGTTGAACACTTTCATTTCATTCAACAATTCTATCTTTCTTATTTCTCTCCTTTCTCTCTCTTCTTTCTCTCTCTAGTTCTTCCACTTCTTCATCCATCTCAATAGATTAATCCATAACTTGCTAAATCCTTAGAAAAACACGATCCTTCAATTGGTATCAAGAGCATGGTTGATTCTTAGGATTTACGTGTTTTTATCTTTTGATTTGGTGGTAAATATTTTCATCTTTCACATTTTTTTCTTTTCATCTTTTCATCTTTCACATTTGGTTGATCCGTCTATTAATGTGTTATCCTACTGTTTTTATTATACTATTTTTGTCACAAATTCTTGTCCATCAAGTTTTATTGTGATATTTTTTTTATATAGGATATCCAAGTTCTGTTATTATTAACTTCTATCAAATCTTCTTGTTTTTTCTTTGGTCTCGATCTCCTCTTGATTTTTTTTTTATTTTTTTTATTTATCAACTTTTGTCAATTTTTTCAAGTATTGTCTACTGTACTACATCAGCTTTATCCGTACATCACTTTTGTCTCAAACTGGTTTATACATTACGATCTATACTCCATCGAAATACATCCAGGTTGTAAATCTCGATCGCAATAACCCTAGGGTTCTACTTTGCGATCACTTTTTCAGATTCCCTTATTCCGACGCGTATTCCGATCGTACTTTACGATCATGATTGCGACGGGTTTAAGGCCAAGTGAGTCGAAACTCTGCCAAATTTTTATACACATTCCGATGGAAAATAATTTGAGTATTGCGATGGATGTTTGTTGACATTGCGATGGACTTAGTTTTTGATATTGCGATGAAAATGATAAATATTACGATGGTGAGTATTATGAATATTGCGATGGAGTTTGTATATTGCGATGAAAGTGATGTTGTTTAAAATTAGCTTGGACTTAAATCATTTTTAGACCACAAAACCCTCGACTCAGACCACTCGACTCTAGACTGACAATAAACTGACTCAAAATCACTTTGTACCTCGACCCACTCATCACTGTTGTCCCGAATACAAAAACCAAGATTTGACTCAACACAAACAAGACTCTGAAACCCACACAACCACCCACCCCCGTTTCCACAACCTGTCTCGACCAACATCTCTCGACACAACCTCGACGAATAACAGAACCCTCACACTCTCGAACCACTCAAAACCACTCTCGACTCTTACACCAAACTAAACAGACTCTCGAATCACTCTTCTCTCGACTGTCACAAAAACATCTCTCGATCAAATCATCACACCACTCATATTAGCACTCAACACAGACCTACACACACTCACACACACTCACACTCAACTTTTACCTCCCACCTCTCACCCACCCCATCAGACTCCCATACTTACCCACCCTAGACTCCCATACTCACACTTTTACAAATTCGACTCAACAGACCAAAAGACCAACAAACACCCAATCACTCTCAACTCCAACCCTCACTCGACTCTACAGATAACCTGACACGTCCACTCTCGACTCCACACCGAGAGCTACAACTAGCCTTGACAAGATTCTCTCGTCTCATCGACTCAACCAACGAACCAAACCCAAACGTACACAACTCGACCTACTCACACAGACTCTAATCCAGACTCAAACAAAAATTAAAATAAAGAAAAGAAGAACCTACCCGAGACCTAATTAAAGATCTTGAAGATACTCCTTGATTAAATTCTTTCTCAGTATGAAGACTAAACAAAAGATCTAGTCTGTGGTGTTGATTTGTTGGCTGGTTATCGAAAGAAGAAGGTGGCATTGCGTATTTTTTTTTGATTGGTGGCTGCGATTTGTTTGAGTAAAATTAGGGTGAAATAAGGCGGAGGAAAAAATTAGGGTGAATTAGGGTGAAATATTAGGATTAGATGCAAGCAGATTTGAGAAGTTATTTATAAGATTAGGGATTTATTTTTTTTGTGGGAGAGAAAAACAAGGGGGCGGATAACACAAAGTGTTTGAGATTGTTAGATTGAGTTGTTTTATATTAAGTAGGACGGAGAAAACAAAGATAACAAAGACTGATCATCTGCCACGTTTTAGGGGTATTGGCCACGTGGGGATATTTTTTTTTCAGTTTGATAAATCAAAACTTTCAGCTTTTTAAAACGAATGATTTTTTTTATTTTTCTTTATATATTTCTTATATTTTATATATTTTAAAAGTTGAATTTTAGTTAAGTTAATTTTTTTTTATTTTTTTATATACTTTTATATTTTAAAATTAATTTTTTAGTTACGTTAAGTTTGATTTGGCACATCTTGTTGAGGCGGGTATTTTTGGAAGAACCACAGTGGTAAAATATTTGACGGGTAAACATTTTTTTGTGTCCGGATTTGAAGACAAAAGTGAAGAGACAAAGTGTGCCGACCAAGAAATTATTACGCCAAGAAAAGAGTTACATCACCAAACGAGGATTGTGACGAAGTTTTACAATTTATTAATTGCTTGGGGTCTAAAATCTCGTAAATTCGACTTCTCGTTCCTTCACGAATTGTTAAATTCCAAAAACAACAACGAACGCAATTATTTGTCATCATACATTCAATGGAATCGTTGAGATCGACAGTTCACGAAGGAGAACTGCAACACATGCAACTCAAAGAGATCAAGTTGCATCAAAAAACATTGGAAATCTTTCACGAGCTCGAAACACATCTTGCGCTTCTCTATCCGAACAACTTGGTTGAACTTCCAACCTCAGTTCAAACGTTCTTTGGCAAAGTGGATAATTTCAAAGAGAATATTTTCAATAATTTGGATGAGTTAAGGTTGCAATTTGAAAGGGAGAATCTTCATGAGGTCAAGGCGAAGATGTGTCTAGAAGTCATTCGCAAACAGTTTAAGGAATTCTTTGCCTCAACAATGGAACCCCCTTTTGATTATTCGACTCCACTCCTTCACCAGCTTTTCAACTTACATATGGGTTGCCAGACTGAAACCTTTAGAAGTGGTTTACTCAATCACATCAATATTCTTGAGAAGTGTATTGAGGTCAGGTTAGTTAATTACAACGAGATACGGTTGAAAAAAGGTCAGATTCAACGAATCAAGGAGTCGTCTAAATCATTGCATGCACCAATACCTCATGAACATGAGGAAGAGACACGCTTCACGCTATCGTCAACAGATGATCAGCTCTGCCCGATGCAAGAAATAGGTGCCAATTTGGTCGTCACGGTAAGCAATGGCCAGGAATCAGGAGGAAAGCACGACCCGAGCAGCAAGTTACAAGCACCAACTGTTCAGGTGCCACGTTTCAACGATATACAGCATGTTGAGCATTCCGAACCTACTTATCCCACACATGGAATGGAAAAGAGTGATAGCAATACCACCTCTGATTCATCCGATGTGTGTCATAATGGGGGAGAAAGTGTTCAAAATGCTAACAATCATGATAAATGTTTTATGACTGCCTCGTTAACTGATTCCGATTCTAAGATTAGAGAGCTCGAAACGTTTGTAGCTCAACAATCAAAAGATCTTGAGGATGCCAAACTTAAATTTTCTAAGAAAACGGATAAATTTGAAACATACTTTGAAAAACTTGAAAAGTCAAACGTTGTTCTTGAAAGAAAATTGGATCAAAAAGTTTTAGATTCTAAAGCTGAAATGGATAATCTTTTGAAACAAATTCAACTGCTAGAATCTAAGTTGGCATCCCAAGATGAATTGCTCAAAGAGAATGAGACCTTAAAAGCTCAAGTACAGGAAAAGGTCTTTGATATAGCTGCGTTGAAAAACGAATTGAGGAAAACTAGAAGACCTAGTGTGGACACTAAGCTTGAAAAACCATCAATCTTGGGGAAACCGCCTACAAATCAGTTCGTCAGACAACCGACTGTCAGACAACCTACTGCATTTAGATCCGAGCGACCACAATCCTCGAGACCGCGGTTTGCCTCCCAAGTTGATTTGGTTCACTTTCCTAGACCAGTCACTCCACCATCTAGGCCCAATGTGACTAAAACAGCTTTTGCAAGACCTAATCAGATGATTGCCTCTAATTTCCCTAGACATAGTCCAAAGAATACGTCTCGAACTAGTTCAAATGATGTTCTCCATACATTTGGTCTAAGGGAAGCTAAGCAAAAGACACAAGTAAGAGATAGGAATTTCAAACCTAGTCAGATGCCTTCTAGTTTACCCAACACTGCTAACCGTAGCATGTCACATCCTAGGAGCATCAATCAATCATCTAGGAATTCTAGATCTTACTCGGACATTAAATATGCTACTTGTAAAACATGTAGAAAATGTGTCTTTACGGCAAATCATGATTCTTGTATCAAGAAACTACTTAATGAGGTGAACTCCCGTGCTAGACTTAAATCCCAGTGGGTAGCTAAAATCAAACTCGTTGGCAAAATGTGGCGCCCCACTGGTAGAACTTTCACTCTTGTAGGAAACGAGTGCCCTTTAACTAGGATAGTCTCTGATTCTACGAAGACTACTAGGGAGGAAATTGCAAAGGATGATACATCACTTAAGCCTGAACTTAAGGTTTTCTATAAAAGGAAACGTTTGCCAACTAAGACAAGTGAATCATCCCCTCAGGCCACCTCTGACACAAGAAAAGAAAACTATGAACCCCCACATGCTTTTAAGATAGATATCGCTAACCTAGGTAAAAGTATACAAACTACTAATGAGAATGCAGGTACCAAAGTTGATGTTCCAAAAGAACGAAGCGGTTCAATCATTGTATACCGTTCAACAAAGGATACTCTCAGAGTTTGGTTGCTGAAGAAGCAGATATCAGAGAAACAAGTGTCTTAGGGGATTCATGGTTAAGCTTAATACCTAGGACTTACAGTCACATCACAGACTGTAACTCGTTCATCAAAGAAAGGAAAGTTTATCGCCGATGATAAACTTATCCTAACAACGAGAAATTAATTTTTCTCGGGCATGAGCTTATATTAAAATATTCCAAGTTTTTAAGTTCATGCACAATGGCTCACATTCAAATCACAGTATGTGACCCGAACTTCAGAGAAAGGGAAGTTTATCTCGTCAACGATAACTTACCCTCAAAACGAGAAATTAAATTTTCTCGGACACGAGCTTACATTTAAACTATTCAAAGGTTTTAAGCTCGTGTAAATGGCTCCTCGTTAAATGACAGACGATGACCCGGACTTCAGAGACGGGGAAGTTTATCTACGCAACGATAACTTACCCTCTTAACAAGAAATTAAGTTTTCTTGGACACGAGCTTATCCTAAAACCATTCAAAGGTTTTAAGCTCGTGTATAAGGCTCTTCATTAAATATCAGATGATGACCCGATCTTCAAATAAAGGAAAGTTTATTTCCGATGATAAACTTATCCTCAAAAACGAGAAATTAAATTTTCTCTGACACGAGCTTACTTTAAAACTATTCAACGGTTTTAAGCTCGTGTAAAATGGTTCATTGTTAAATGTCAGACATTGACCCGTTCTTCAAATAAAGGAAAGGTTATCGCCGATGATAAATAATCCTTACAACGAGAGATTATTTTTTCTCGGGCATGAGCTAATATTGAAAACATTCGAAGTTTTTAAGCTCATGCACAATGACTTACAGTTAAATATCAGATTGTAACTCGGATTTCAATTTCAGGAGAGCTTATCTTTAAAGATAGTTTATCCTCGTAACGAGAAATTCATTTTTCTCGGTCATGAGCTTGTCTTAAAACAATCCAAGTTTTAAGCCCATTAAGTAAAGTGTATCTTTTAAATAAGAGAACTTTTCTTCTTAACGAGAAATTCATCTTTCTCGGTCATGAGCTTTACGTTAAAACATTCAAAGTTTTTCAAGCTCATGAAAACGACTTCTAAGTAAATGTCAACTTAGGACTCGTTCTTCAGTTAAAAGGAAAGTTTATCGCCGATGATAAACTTATCCTTAACAACGGGAAGTTTACAACTTCTCGGACTTGAGCTCGTTTTGTAAGATATTCAACATCTTAAGCTCAAGTGATTGGTTTTCAAAACATTGAACACAATTTTTCGAGAATTTCTCAAAAAGGTTTTCTAAATCTTTCAAAATAGTGTTAAAAAAAATGCTTTGATAAAAAGAGCATGTCTTCTGGAATCGATAATATTTACGATACTAGAAATGTCATTCAATAATGACACGGGGTTGTAAATAAAGTTCGAGCAGAAGTTCAAATGTTTTAAAACATGCTCAAAATGGCTTGCTATTATTTCTGATAGTAACCCGCTTTTCATTTTAAAGTCAAGCATTTCACCGGAAAGCTTTGACTCAACAACGAGAATTAATTTTCTCGGGCATGGTTTACTTTACAACCATGTAAGGGATTGTGTTTACTTTATAACACAATCTAACACGAATTTATGTACGATTCAGTGCATTTATTTGTTAAAACAAGAGAAGTCTTGTTTTTATGAAGTTATCATCTCCACCAACCATAGCAACTTACAATTGATATCTACATACTCGACGATGCGACAACTCAAACGGTGAATACAGCTCTTTCAATAGAACACGGGTCAACAATTGAGGGGGAGCAATTGTCCAACATTCAGAATCCTTGATGCCGAGAGTGCCAAGTTCACATATTGGTGTCAAGACAACGATATCAATCATACACATGGAGTCAAGAGATAACTTTAGACGTGACGAGGTGACCAACATTCGTGAACAAGAACCATGTGAATCTTTCATATGATGTTCTCCATCATTCAGGTCCTACCTCGTAAATTGCTAATCTTGTGAATTCATTATCATATATGATCTTTGCACGTGATAAATACCTTACACTTGTGTTTAAAAGGTATTTAATTTACGTTTCAGCACACCCTCATTAATTTGAGGGGGAGCTTGTGTAATTCATGAAGATAATTGGATTTGCATTTTTCTTCCCAAATTTTCTTAAAATGCTATTAAATCAATTGATATTAAAAACATCGATTGGGTTAATATTTTTAATATGGGGGAGAAAATGTGATTTAATATGGGATATGATCAATCATAAATGGTTTGACTTAACGTGATAGCTCATCCCGACATGTGAAAAATGTTTTCGGATATCGTGGCATATGTTAAGGGGGAGCAAAATGGATTTGCACTTCAAAATGGATTTCATGGTGACATATACTTACACAAAACATCTCTATTCACGACGGTGAAGTTTATGGTGACATAAGGATGGTAGGATAGGTTAAAGTCCAATGATTCCTCTAGAACCGGAGGAGTCTTCCCAAGGACATTCCATAGCTAGAAATAGTAGTCCTTAGGAAAGATGGAGAAAGTTTGTGAACGTAGCTGAATGCTGACCAAGTACTTAAGTTAGCACTGGAACAATCACAACAAGGTGCTAGTGATGATGTATTGGTAAGCATTTAAGGGGTTGAAGAATGAAAAAGAATTGTAAAGATAAAGGGTGTAAAGAAAGAAGCCCTCCTTACAACTTAGGCAGAAACCGGGTCAATACATATGCTATTAAGATCATTGTTTAATGATTCTTGATATTGAAGACAAACATCATGGACCCAGTGATGCAAAGCACAACCCATCCCAGCTAACTCAGATATCTCTTAAAAGATATTTGTTTTAATCACACGGAGACAACACGTTATCTATTGATTTATTCACTCCGAGTAAATTGGTATTGAAATGGTGGCACTCCTCTCCAGCCTTCGATCACTAAAAATCCAAAATGCACGATCGAGTCTAGAGCCATTTGAGATCATCAAATATCTCATTAGGACACACTTTCATATTTCCTTGCTTCTTCACACACTGTGAAAAAGTAAGAAAGATCTTAAGAGTCCTACGCAAAATCTTCATGATCTTGCCTGAACGTTCGAGTAATACGAAAGTATTTACAATGAAGATGGAAATCCTTCTTGAGCGAATATCAAAAAGCTCATGGTAGGTGACTTGTGCGATTCTTTATGAATCAAACTTGTGATAACTGGAAAGCAACAGTGGTTTAATTCTTAAATGAATTTAAACACGTTCCAGGCCTTTACGCAATATCTTAGTGATCTTGCCAGAACACTCAGAGTGATACCTTAGTGTTCACAGTGATGAGTGGAAATCCTTCTAGTGTTAACCTCAAACAGCACTTGGTAGGTAACTTGCAAGATTCTATACGAATCAAGCTCGTGACAACTGGAAAGCAACGATGGTGTGGTTCTTAATTGAACTTCACTTGTTCCAGGAACATGAATTGACGGCTTCAAATCATGCGGATATTATTATCCAAATGATTCACTCTTTATGTTCGCATTCAGCTTTGGACGGTCGAATAAAGAGAACGGGTTTACCCGCGAAATCTTGTCAAGGAGGTTCTTAATTGAAACTACCTGCCACAAGTACGATAGTTAATATCATCCAACGGTCTTCACCGACCGGAGGTAAACTGATACCGATTTAGAATGAAATGTTCAAAGCCATTTCATCCGTGTATATGTTTTGTTGCTAACTGTCTTATGCAGCGTAACAAGAAGGTGGCATCGCGGTGTGCAATCCAGAAGAAGTAGACACCATATGCTAATACTATATGCACTTAATACTTCATCAAATTCTAGAAAGTCTAAAAGTCAAGTCTTCCGTTGTATCAAACTCTGAAGCTTTCAAGAATTACGAAGGTATAAGTATGTGGAACATGAAGTCACAAGGAGGCAAATATCACAAGTGATGAATGCACAAGGTCAAGGCAAGAGAACATGCTCAAGACTAAAGTCAAAGATCTCATCAGCATATTCACAAGAACAAGATCGAAGACTCAAGCATAGTATGCTAGGTTTAAGATTTTATAAAATGGTGTGACCTCCCTTTGGGGGAGATTGTTGGAAATACGTTTTTCCAAGGAAAGTCTCGGTCACATCATTATTAGCATGGATCACGAGCTATAGACTATTTAGGACATTGTAACTTGGAGTGACCTCCCTTTGGGGGAGATTGTTGGAAATACGTTTTTACGTATTTAGAAAGGATCGGTCACTCCAAATATAGATACAAGTATTGGGCTCGTGATCTAATGTATTAAGGTATAGCCCATATAGCCCACATGTAGGGTGGGCTATATAAACCCCCCTCCTAGCATGTTAGGAGGGGTTGTTGAACACTTTCATTTCATTCAACAATTCTATCTTTCTTATTTCTCTCCTTTCTCTCTCTTCTTTCTCTCTCTAGTTCTTCCACTTCTCCATCCATCTTAATAGATTAATCCATAACTTGCTAAATCCTTAGAAAAACAATGATCCTTCATTTCTGTTTCAGCTTGCGGATCAATCACAGCCCTTGCGTCCAGAGCATCCTTGCGGCCTTGATTAGGGATCTCCTAAGAGGACGATGCAGTTCCCATCGCCTGTGGGGTCGAAGTGACTAGTAGAGAGAAAGATACTTGCAGTCCCTTCCCTCCACGACTTGGGTTATTAGGTTCGAGGCCTGAGTATGGACATGTGGCTTCTTGGATCCCCCTTTTGGTGGGGGCGGGTTCACGCCGCTTTTCATCATTAGCTAGAGCTTAGTGTGGGTCTCATGAATGGCGCCAACTTGTTGATACAAAAGTTAGGGTAGACGGAGCTTGACCCAAATTAGGATTAATTTGGGGACTTGTGGACTCTGGCTCTTGCACCAAGTGAAACTTTCTTTGAGGACCTTGTGTACTAAACAGACACCGTTAGGTTTACCGTGGGTATGTGACCCACGATTAGACTCTGGCGTGAGAGTAAGTAATCGATTTGAGTATGTAGTGTTTAGGGTATTGTGTGTATCGTACCTTTGTGGAACCTATGGGGTTCCTTTTATACCCGAGAAGGTCCTGGTTGGGCTCTCCTACTCTTGCGGCCAAAGGAAGAGATAATGACCTAATTAGCTTGATCTTTATCGTATAACCAAGGCAAGTGTAAATCTCTTCACTCTACGCTAATATATCTATATGATAGATTATACTTTTGTCTAATCCTGTCGCACTGCGTCAAGGACCTGGTTAAGTAATTAACCTTATTTGCGACAGCGACTTACCGGGCCTACTGGGCTTACGCGCGCACATCGCACAAGCCTTTAATCCATTCCTGATGGATGCGGGTAGTACCCGTTAGTCGGACTATCCAGCCCGACTAGGGACTATACGTCATCAATACTTGTGTACATAAATTAGCTTGAAAAAGGGCATATAGTGTACCTTCTTTCTTTTAGAAAGTGATGGTTTGTCTTCTTTATCACGAGGTCATGTTTTGACCAAAGATGACAAGTCATTGAACTTCATTTCAGCATTGAAAGAGGAACAAGACATCACAAACTCAATATTATGCAATTGATCTTCTTGTAGAAGTACACTACGATATTTCAAGATGACTTCAGATAATGCGCCAACAAATAAATAATGACATCCACCAAAACTGTGACAAATAATTCCATATATATAATTTTTACCTTTTGGGCATTGCATAGTTGTGCATATATATATTTTTGTGCATTCAGGAGAACAATATCAAAAGAAATCATGTATAGGTCATACTAATAGAATTTTTTTAAGCAATGAATTCTGGGAAAATCTTTTTGTGGCTTCTTTGCAACTCGTGTAGATTTATAAGATTATATAGCTTTATAGCAAGCTTAAACTAATTTAAAAACCTTAGTTAATTCAAGTGGTCGTAAAGCATTTTCATACGTGTTGCATTTGTAGTCCTTCACCGTGTACTTTCACCTTTCCAGTACACATACTTTCTCCAAACAACCTCAAATGATTTATCAGATGAAAGCACTTGCTGCAATTGTAAGGTATTTTAGTTACAGAGAAGTAACAGCTACCTTCACTAATAGTGATCAGTTTCATAATGGTATTAATATGTTTGGTAACGAACTTAGAACGAAGTGTTGCAAGCTATATTTTAAAGCACCGCTTCCCATTGAAACCAAATTAACTCGAGAGATTATCCTTTCTTATAAAAACTCAAGAGATTATCATTGTCAACGACACACATATTTAGTGTAACCTTTTATTTATGAACAGAAAAGGTAAACTAACTCCATGTTTTGGATGTAAATCGTTCTTCTAAATACGATGTTTTGGTAGGGTATCTAGACAGAACCATCGGCTTAATGATTCTTAACATCTTCATCGTGTGATTTATCCTTGCTAAATTGTGATGTAATAGTGAGCCTTTTTCCATCTGTAATCTGCAATCAATAAGTTTATCTAAGAAGTATATTAGAATAATGGGAGTCTCGTGCAATTTGGATGCTAAAATTCCTAGTGTTGTTGACGTAACTATTCGGGTATTTGTAACCAAAATTTACTATCTGCACCTACTATTATTTTAACAAAACTCATCGAATAATATCCATTTATATCATGAGGAAAACGTCCTTCGGCAGAGTCTGATACTATGTTTGTGTAATGACCGTTCTCAAGCTTCACAGCTCTCATTTATGAGCTTTAAAATGACTTTTTTCAAGGATGTGCAAGAAGCCAAAACATTTTTGTAGCATCAAGTGGTGATCCATAAGGTGTAGTTATAAGCTCTAGCCAAGATAACATGTATGATCTTGCAGCAACTTCTGTGTCATTCATTGGGCATTGCCATCAATTTAAAAGAACTTTTCGTTGCAAATTCAATACTTGTTGCATAATAAATTGATTGCATTTACCATCTATAAGAAGCATGCATCATCAACAAATCACTCACCTCAATAAGTTTGTAACACCCCATTTTGGAAATGGAATATTACGCATAATCATGGCGTGTCATCAAAGCATACAAGGATAAATGTCTAAGCATTATTCAACCATAAAAAGGGAAATACCGGAATCAAACATCGGTACCCCAAAGTAAAGCTCATCACACACAAACATAAATACTATAAAAGGAAAGGACGAAACAATGTCCACAGCAACTGTATCAAAGTAAAGGAAATGCATAAAGTAAAGAAAGACAGTAAAGCTTCCAGTCCATATGCACCTACGTTTGAGATCTACGAGCGTCCCTGAGTACCTGCCGTTTTGGGAACATGAAAAGGAAAACGGCTGAGCAAGACGCTCAGTGCACGGATGTACAATATAGCATGAAATAGAGTAAACATGTAACATATAACAGCGGAAGACTAAGTACTGAGTAAACTGGTTAAGTATCAAGAAAACTGGTTTTATAGTTTGAAAAGCCTTATGTTTATCTTGTGAAAACTGTTTTAACATATATATACCATAGCCCATATAGGTCATGAAAAGGTCACGTGCATGAATACTTGGAGGGGTGACCTCATCATGCTGATTAGAGGGGATGCCTCTAATCAATATACTGGTTTGGGTAGGAGGGATCAACTCCTTGTGAAGGGTGCAAGGCACACACCACATTCACCATGATAAACTGAATAAAACATGTAACTAGGATGCACCCATACGCCCCACCTGATATAATAATATGGCCAAAACTGAAAAGGGACGCCACGAGCAATCACTCCGCCGTGGGGAAGTCATAACATCGGTGCCTCCAATGCTATGGTTATGGTACCTCCATAACTAGGTGAAACTGGTCATGCTTGTATATGGCTATAGATTATGCTAATTAAACATAAGCAGTTCAAAACAATAAAACAAATGCTGGGGAAAACAGTTGGCTGCATACGGGGAAATCCTAATAAGGAAAGAATGTCCATACTGAAAGGACAGGAATCCGTACCTCAAGTCCAGTGAATGAACGGAAGAAAGACTCCTACTTCTGGATCACTAACGCTACATGAATACACACGTGTATAAGTATCGATTCACTGATTACGTACTGGGTTTTATGTCTCATTTTAGCTGACTTGGTATGTTTTAGGTCATGGTTCACTGTTTAAAGCCTTAAACTGTGTTTATCTTGTATTCTGATTAATCCGTTTAAGTATTACTGGTGTTTCATGTATTAATATACTTACTGTGTAATAATAAGTAACTTTCCAAAAAAATAGCAGGTTTCCAAAAATAGAAAGTTTCCAAAAATAGAAAGTTTCCAAAAATAGAAAGTTTCCAAAAATAGAAAGTTACCAAAAATAGAAAGTTACCAAAAATAGAAAGTTTCCAAAAATAGAAAGTTTCCAAAAATAGAAAGTTTCCAAAAATAGAAAGTTTCCTAAAATAGAATTTACTGTTTAAAATAGATTAGTTTCTAAAAATAGAAAGTTTCCAAAAATAGATCAGCTGCCTTAATTAAATAAGTTTCCATATATAGAAGGTTTCCATGATTAGATTAGCTGCCTGAAATAGATAGATTTCCATATATAGAAGGTTTCCATTAATAGATTAGTTGCCTTATTTAATTAAGTTTCTATAAATAGAAGTTTCCATATTTAGAATTAAGCTGGTTACATAAGCTAACATATAAGTCTAAGTGTTTATAAGCTTGTTTCTTAAGTCATATGATATAGTATATAGTTTAATTATTATTTCATGTATTTTAATTAAACTATAGGTTAAACATTTTAATTAAAGTATAACATGTTTTAATTAAAATGAAATGAATTACTTAGGTTAAAATGTGTATTATTACTATTAATAATATAACCTAAGTCATGTCTAAATTAATTAATTATAGGCATGTTTTAATAATTAATTAGTTATAACTTATAACATAAAATACTTAGGTTAAATTAATGTCATGTTAAACTAATAATTAAAATAACCTAAGTCATGATTTAATTAATATTTCATGTTATTAATTAATTATATCCTAAGTTCATAATTCATAAAATTAACATGTAGCATAAATCATGATTTAACCAACGAACCATGAATCGGGCATGAATTCGACATCGTACCCCGAGCCAAACCCGGGGCACGTGTGTCTCCCTGCTGCCGTGGGTCCCACATGAGCCAACCAAGACCAAAAATGGTCTTGGTGGTGGCGGCAATAGCAAACCAAACCCCCCTCGGGTTTGTTTGCTAGGCGGCCAAACACAACACCCCTTTTAAATCATTCTTTGATTTTAATTAATACCAAAACATGTTAGATCAATGATTAATTATCATGTTTAAATAAAAAAAATAATAACATGTTCATGAAAATAATCAAAGATTAAAAGAATTAAAAAGAATTAAAAAGAAGGGTTAGAAAGGTATACCACTATGTAGCTTGGTAAAAGGATGAACAAACACTGATTATAACACTAGTTTTTGAGATCAAAATCAAACAATCACCCTCCTATGGTGATGCTTAGGTGGCGGCACAAAGAGGAGAAAAGGAGGAGGAGAAAAACTCTTTTTAGGGTTTTTGTTTATTTCTTGAAAGTGAAAAATGAAAACATGTTTTACTCTTTACCCCCCTTTACTTGTAAATGTCCATGGGCTAGGCCCATCTTGGTATATGTGCCGTGGGTATGGGGGCCCCACATGGGGTACCCGTACCTTTCTCGTGTCCCGATGTTTCGTGTTCGTTCGTGGTTAAACGTGCTCGTGTTTAAAGTGTTTCTGTTTATTCTATCGTGTCGTTTATCGTAAACTTAACGCTCGTAATTATATTATAAGTATTTACGTAATTATTCTAGTTCGTATTTTAAATGGTGATCATGATTTAATTATGTTCACGTGACATATTTATTAACTGTTTATCATGAGTTCGTACGTAATCGATACTTGTCATGTCATACACGTATGCACTTGCTTGATTATTAGCACATGAATGTGATCAATACTAACTGAGGTAAGTTTTAATCTAGGACGTACGATCTTAAGGGCACTATTCATGGTAAAACCATGCGGGTTTTACAATTCTTCCCCCCTAAAAAGAATAATTCGTCCCCGAATTATAGATAAAGTAAGCTGAAAAGAAGTGACATACCCGAACTCAAAATATGAAGTGAGGGTAAGAAGCCCGGATAGACTCCTCTGTTTCCCAAGTGGCTTCCCGCTCGGTATGGTCCCTCCAAAGAATTTTGACGAATGGAATCGTCTTCCTTCTCATGACTCGTTCTTGCCTGTCGAGTACTCGTTCGGGTTCTTCTATAAAAGTGAGATCTTCACGTATCTGTTCTAGTGGATACTGAACCATGTGAAGGGGATGATAATTGTACCCTCTGAGTAAGGACACATGGAACACGTTATGCACGTGCGAAAGCTGAGGAGGTAACGCCAATCGGTAAGATACTTCACCGATTCGTTCAATGATATCGAATGGTCCGATGAACCGAGGACTGAGTTTCCCTTTGATCCCGAAGCGTTTAACACCACGTGCCGGCGAAACCTTGAGGAAGACGTGATCTCCCACATTAAAATGTATGTCCCTACGATGTTTATCGGCGTAACTCTTCTGACGTGACCGTGCTTCTTGCAACTTCTGTTTAGCTACCTCAATCTTCTCATTGGTCATTTCTATAATCTCTGGTCCTTCGAGTGTTCGCTCTCCCACTTGATCCCAGCAAGTTGGAGCGCGACACTTTCTGCCATACAACATTTCGAAAGGAGCACATTTGATACTTGCGTGCCAGCTGTTGTTGTATGCAAACTCGACCAAACAGATGTAATCGTCCCAATCACCTGTCCATTCCAACGCACACGACCTTAACATATCTTCCAATGTTTGAATTGTTCGCTCCGATTGTCCGTCCGTTTGAGGATGAAAGGCTGTGCTCAGCTTAAGTTGTGTACCCCAAGCTTTTTGCAGACCTTTCCAGAATCGCGACGTGAAACGAGGATCTCTGTCTGAGACGATGCTGGAGGGAGTGCCGTGGAGTCTCATGATCTCCCTTCTGTAAGTATCTGCGAGTTTACTTACCGGATCTTCCTTGCGTATCGGTAAGAAATGAGCTGATTTGGTGAGTCGATCAACAATGACCCAAATAGCATCGTGCTTCTTCTTGGTAGGCGGAAGACCGGTAACAAAATCCATGGTGATTTTGTCCCACTTCCACTCTGGAATATCCAACGGTTGAAGGAGACCGCCCGATCGCTGATGTTCAATCTTAACCTGCTGGCAGGTAAGACATTTGGAGACATACGTGGCTACATCCTGTTTCATACCACTCCACCAAAAGTGCTGTCTGATGTCATGGTACATTTTTGTCGACCCAGGATGTATAGAAAATGAGGAGCTGTGAGCTTCAGCTAACAATGCTTCCCGGAGTTCTGGATTGTCAGGAACACAAAGTCTCGTGCCCTGCCAAATGATACCGTCTGCGTCCATTCTGAATTCTGTCTGCTTCTCCAAATTCTGAATTATCGCCCAAATCTCTCCATCATCCTTTTGCGCTTCCTTAATCCTAGTCAGTAACTCAGGTTCTACTCTAAGATTCGCCCATTATCCGTGCTGCCCACGTACCATGATTTTGATGTCTAGCCGCTCCAAGTCCCTTATGTTTTGTTCCTTGATCTCAATGCCGTTGATCATTCCGGACTTTCTGCTGAGTGCATCTGCTACTACATTAGCCTTCCCGGGATGATACTGTAGGTTAATATCATAATCCTTCAACAGTTCCAACCATCTCCTTTGTCTCATGTTCAATTCTCGCTGTGTGAAGATATACTTCAAGCTCTTGTGATCCGTGAAAATGTCGCATGATTCTCCGTATAAGTAATGCCTCCATATCTTCAATGCGAACACCACTGCAGCAAGTTCCAAGTCATGCGTAGGGTAGTTTTCTTCATAGGGCTTAAGCTGCCGTGAAGCATACGCGATCACTTTCCCATGTTGCATGAGAACACAGCCCAGTCCCTTCCCCGATGCATCGCTATAGATCTGAAATCCACCTGTACCAGATGGGAGAGTAAGAATAGGTGCATATACTAACTTCTGCTTTAGGTCTTCGAAGCTCTTCTCTCGTTCTTCCGTCCAGACGAATTTCTCTCCTTTTCGCATCAGTTTGGTGAGAGGCAATGCCAGGCGGGAAAAGTTTTCCACGAGTCTTCGATAATAACCAGCTAAGCCTAAGAAACTGCGGACTTCTGTCGATGACGTTGGTCTTGGCCATTTAGTGATAGCCTCAACCTTCGCTGGGTCCATAGTGATCCCTTCTGCTGATACAATGTGACCTAAGAATGCCACCTTGTTTAACCAGAACTCACACTTGGAGAATTTCGCATACAGCTGCTTCTGACGAAGAATCTGTAGTACAGTACGGAGATGATCTTCGTGTTCCTCCGTGGACTTTGAGAAAATCAAGATGTCATCGATGAATACAATGACAAATTTATCAAGGAATTCATGAAAGATTCTGTTCATCAGATCCATGAATACTGCTGGAGCGTTAGTCAGGCCGAATGGCATGACCACAAACTCATAATGGCCATAGCGGGTACGAAAAGCAGTCTTGGCAATATCCTGCTCTTTAACCCTTAGCTGATGGTAGCCTGACCTTAGATCGATCTTTGAGAAGTGTTTGGCTCCTTGAAGTTGGTCAAACAGATCGTCTATACGTGGCAGTGGATATCTATTGCGGATGGTAATCTTATTAAGTTCACGGTAGTCAATGCAAAGTCGCATGCTGCCGTCCTTCTTCTTAACGAACAAGACCGGTGCGCCCCATGGAGATGCGCTTGGTCTAATGAACCCTCGTTCGAGAAGTTCCTGCAGTTGGTCCTTTAGTTCTTTTAGCTCTATGGGAGCCATACGATACGGAGCCTTAGAGATTGGCTCGGCTCCTGGAACAAGGTCGATGTTGAACTCCACTTCTCGTGCAGGTGGTATGCCTGGAAGTTCATCTGGGAAGACGTCTTGAAATTCTGAGACTACCGGTTGATCCTGAATCGATAGGGATTCAGCATCCATGTCATAAACCGTAGCTAGATAACCTTCGCAGCCATGTGACAGTAATGCACGTGCTTGCAAGGTAGATATGACTTGTACAGACCGCCCGGGTATGAACCCGTTATGGATGTACTCTGGTGCATTAATGTCGCCGAAGATCACCCGATTTGAGTGGCAGTCTATGGTAGCATGGTGCCTGGATAGCCAGTCCATGCCAAGAATCATATCGAACTCAATCATGTCCAGGGGAAGTGCATCTACTGCACGAACTCTATCGTCAAACTCTAGAGGAAGACTCTTGTATACATGAGTTATTAATACAGAGTCCCTCAGAGGCGTGGAAATGGTAAGCTTATTTTCTAATGGCAAGGGAAGTGTCCTGATGTTCTTAGCATAAGTAGTGGAAATAACTGAATGAGTGGCACCCGTGTCGAAAAGAACACATGCAGCTTGGCCGTACATATACAAAATTCCAGTAATGGTACCTGTAGATTTGTTTGCCTGATCGCGCGATGTCGTGTAGACACGCCCAGTGGTAGGAGGCGGTTTAGTATCAGCATGACCCGAAGTACCCTCCATTTCACCCTTACGGAAGTCTCTCATACGATGGCCAGGGAGGCCGCACTTGTAGCACGCGTCGGAATCACGACGACATGGGCCAGGGTGTCTGTGATGGCAAGTGCTGCAAAGAGGATGAGTGAATCCTCCAGCAGGAGTCCTTGCTTGCTGAGGGCCTGCTGATGACAAAACGTGTTAAGAATAAAGTATATGCACGTGTATAGGACGTAAGCGTCATAAGATGCTTACCAGTGTTAACTGAACGGTTAGGCTGAGAACCCCTGTGGTTCTGGTCCCTTCCGTTACCGTGGTTCCTGGTAGAGATTAATATAGTGTCAGCATGAGAGATATAACATGAAATCATAAGAAGATGCGTAAATAGTAGGACCTGCTATTGTTGGAGTGTCCCGCATTGTTACGGTAATTATCATTACCGTTGCGCCTTTCCACAACAGAACGGTCGTTAGAGTGACCGTTTCCTTAGGGCTGATTAGGCTGCTGCTGAGTAGCCGGCTGAGACCGGTCCCCAGTTTTCTGCCTGGAAGATACAGTTTAAGAGATGATTATAGAACATATAATGATAGGATGCGATCTGGTTAACGCTAGAACACGAAATGTTTTACCTCTTGTCGGGTCTTTCAGCTTCCCCGAACTCATCTCGTTCCTGCAACATCTCTAGCTTCCTTGCTGCATAAGCCACTTGTGCCACAGTATCCAACGGGGCATCTGATAAATTATTGGCAATCCTTGGGTTAAGGCCCCAACGAAAATGTAGTGCTTGCTCTTCAGTGGTGCCTGCGGATGCCCTCAGTACAGTTGTGTACCCGAGGAACCTCTGCATGAACTGCCCACAATTCTCGTCGGGTCTTTGTCTCATGGCGTAGTATTCCCTCATGAGTCGATTCCTTCCTTCCATGGGAAAAATGATAGGTGGGGGAGGATATTCGTCGTCATGAAGAATGGCGTCTTGCCTTTCTGCCTCCATGTTTTCAAATAACTCCCAGAGTTTGTCTGTGTTTGCCATCTGACAGTATAACGTAAAACATATGATTAACAGTTCAACATAAAATATAAAAAAAAAATTTATGCCAAAAATTTCACGAGAAAAATTTTATGCAAGAAAATCTTTGTATGAATGCATGATGCAGTTTTATGAAAACTTTTGATGCTCGAGAGTGAACGCCTACGGTCAGTTCACTCAAAATAAAAGACATATCGAGGGGACGCCTATGGGTCGGTCCCAAATCTAAAAGTTTCGATAAAACACATGCGACTAAATAGGGCCAGTCCTGTACCAACCATTACTTAGTCAAAAACCCTGTAACAATGACATGTATATGTATGCTTAAAAATGATGAATGCATGAAAATAACTGTCAGTTCTAGGAAGACCGTAGTGACTACCCACTAATCACAGGTCATAATTGAGAGCCTACAGGTCGAAACCTTGGGCTCTGATACCATAATTGTAACACCCCATTTTGGAAATGGAATATTACGCATAATCATGGCGTGTCATCAAAGCATACAAGGATAAATGTCTAAGCATTATTCAACCATAAAAAGGGAAATACCGGAATCAAACATCGGTCCCCCAAAGTAAAGCTCATCACACACAAACATAAATACTGTAAAAGGAAAGGACGAAACAATGTCCATAGCAACTGTATCAAAGTAAAGGAAATGCATAAAGTAAAGAAAGACAGTAAAGCTTCCAGTCCATATGCACCTACGTTTGAGATCTACGAGCGTCCCTGAGTACCTGCCGTTTTGGGAACATGAAAAGGAAAACGACTGAGCAAGACGCTCAGTGCACGGATGTACAATATAGCATGAAATAGAGTAAACATGTAACATATAACAGCGGAAGACTAAGTACTGAGTAAACTGGTTAAGTATCAAGAAAACTGGTTTTATAGTTTGAAAAGCCTTATGTTTATCTTGTGAAAACTGTTTTAACATATATATACCATAGCCCATATAGGTCATGAAAAGGTCACGTGCATGAATACTTGGAGGGGTGACCTCATCATGCTGATTAGAGGGGATGCCTCTAATCAATATACTGGTTTGGGTAGGAGGGATCAACTCCTTGTGAAGGGTGCAAGGCACACACCACATTCACCATGATAAACTGAATAAAACATGTAACTAGGATGCACCCATACGCCCCACCTGATATAATAATATGGCCAAAACTGAAAAGGGACGCCACGAGCAATCACTCCGCCGTGGGGAAGTCATAACATCGGTGCCTCCAATGCTATGGTTATGGTACCTCCATAACTAGGTGAAACTGGTCATGCTTGTATATGGCTATAGATTATGCTAATTAAACATAAGCAGTTCAAAACAATAAAACAAATGCTGGGGAAAACAGTTGGCTGCATACGGGGAAATCCTAATAAGGAAAGAATGTCCATACTGAAAGGACAGGAATCCGTACCTCAAGTCCAGTGAATGAACGGAAGAAAGACTCCTACTTCTGGATCACTAACGCTACATGAATACACACGTGTATAAGTATCGATTCACTGATTACGTACTGGGTTTTATGTCTCATTTTAGCTGACTTGGTATGTTTTAGGTCATGGTTCACTGTTTAAAGCCTTAAACTGTGTTTATCTTGTATTCTGATTAATCCGTTTAAGTATTACTGGTGTTTCATGTATTAATATACTTACTGTGTAATAATAAGTAACTTTCCAAAAAAATAGCAGGTTTCCAAAAATAGAAAGTTTCCAAAAATAGAAAGTTTCCAAAAATAGAAAGTTTCCAAAAATAGAAAGTTACCAAAAATAGAAAGTTACCAAAAATAGAAAGTTTCCAAAAATAGAAAGTTTCCAAAAATAGAAAGTTTCCAAAAATAGAAAGTTTCCAAAAATAGAAAGTTTCCTAAAATAGAATTTACTGCTTAAAATAGATTAGTTTCTAAAAATAGAAAGTTTCCAAAAATAGATCAGCTGCCTTAATTAAATAAGTTTCCATATATAGAAGGTTTCCATGATTAGATTAGCTGCCTGAAATAGATAGATTTCCATATATAGAAGGTTTCCATTAATAGATTAGTTGCCTTATTTAATTAAGTTTCTATAAATAGAAGTTTCCATATTTAGAATTAAGCTGGTTACATAAGCTAACATATAAGTCTAAGTGTTTATAAGCTTGTTTCTTAAGTCATATGATATAGTATATAGTTTAATTATTATTTCATGTATTTTAATTAAACTATAGGTTAAGCATTTTAATTAAAGTATAACATGTTTTAATTAAAATGAAATGAATTACTTAGGTTAAAATGTGTATTATTACTATTAATAATATAACCTAAGTCATGTCTAAATTAATTAATTATAGGCATGTTTTAATAATTAATTAATTATAACTTATAACATAAAATACTTAGGTTAAATTAATGTCATGTTAAACTAATAATTAAAATAACCTAAGTCATGATTTAATTAATATTTCATGTTATTAATTAATTATATCCTAAGTTCATAATTCATAAAATTAACATGTAGCATAAATCATGATTTAACCAACGAACCATGAATCGGGCATGAATTCGACACCGTACCCCGAGCCAAACCCGGGGCACGTGTGTCTCCCTGCTGCCGTGGGTCCCACATGAGCCAACCAAGACCAAAAATGGTCTTGGTGGTGGCGGCAATAGCAAACCAAACCCCCCTCGGGTTTGTTTGCTAGGCGGCCAAACACAACACCCCTTTTAAATCATTCTTTGATTTTAATTAATACCAAAACATGTTAGATCAATGATTAATTATCATGTTTAAATAAAAAAAATAATAACATGTTCATGAAAATAATCAAAGATTAAAAGAATTAAAAAGAATTAAAAAGAAGGGTTAGAAAGGTATACCACTATGTAGCTTGGAAAAAGGATGAACAAACACTGATTATAACACTAGTTTTTGAGATCAAAATCAAACAATCACCCTCCTATGGTGATGCTTAGGTGGCGGCACAAAGAGGAGAAAAGGAGGAGGAGAAAAACTCTTTTTAGGGTTTTTGTTTATTTCTTGAAAGTGAAAAATGAAAACATGTTTTACTCTTTACCCCCCTTTACTTGTAAATGTCCATGGGCTAGGCCCATCTTGGTATATGTGCCGTGGGTATGGGGGCCCCACATGGGGTACCCGTACCTTTCTCGTGTCCCGATGTTTCGTGTTCGTTCGTGGTTAAACGTGCTCGTGTTTAAAGTGTTTCTGTTTATTCTATCGTGTCGTTTATCGTAAACTTAACGCTCGTAATTATATTATAAGTATTTACGTAATTATTCTAGTTCGTATTTTAAATGGTGATCATGATTTAATTATGTTCACGTGACATATTTATTAACTGTTTATCATGAGTTCGTACGTAATCGATACTTGTCATGTCATACACGTATGCACTTGCTTGATTATTAGCACATGAATGTGATCAATACTAACTGAGGTAAGTTTTAATCTAGGACGTACGATCTTAAGGGCACTATTCATGGTAAAAGCATGCGGGTTTTACAAAGTTTCTCCAGAGTCCAGCCCTCTCTGAGCAATGCAAAATTTCCGAATTCGATTCAAGCAGAAATCTTTGGAAAACAATTCTGAGGGTATCAACCAGTATGAAAGAAGGCCAAAAGGTGTTAGATACATGAATACTCCTTCGATTTTCAGCTTCAAATATTTGGTGCCCAAAAGACTGCCATGGCGAATCTCCCATTCTGGCTTACGCTAGAAAAATGAGCAAAAGAAATCAGCAGCATGAACTAATAAGATATAGTATAAATTACAAAATAAGCATTCAACAATTAGGAACCAAGCTTATCAATAATAATTAATAAAATATAAGCATGGCATGCTATTTACCTGCATTTTCAGCAAAACATTCAGTGTCTCGTGAACTTGCAAAGGAGGCATGTACTTGAGGACCGCTCCTAATGCTTGAGCACAAGTTTCACGAACTGGAGCAACGAACTGGTCAGACACATAGTCTCCAAAGCTGCAAATGACA